>JAPVLO010000205.1:2458509-3687763 GCA_027257055.1 Cephalopachus bancanus | reverse complement strand
GTGTTTTGTATGCATTATGAATATAAATGCCTTATTAAATATATGATTTGCAAATATGTTCACCCATTCTGTATGTTACCTTTTAACTTTCTTAATGATACTTTTAAAACACAAAAGTTATAAATTGAATGAAGCCCATTTTACTTATTTTTCTTATAGCACAGCAGGATAATCAATGCTAACCAAAGTTATGAAGATTTAATTCTATACTTTCTTCTAAGTATTTCATAATTTTCTTTTACATTTAGGTCTGTAATTTATTTTGAATTAACAAATTGTTTAAGGTGTGGTGCAGAGGGTTCACCTTCTTTCTTTTGCATTTGGGTGCCCACTGCTCCCAGCACCAGTTGTTGAAGTGATAACTTCTTTCTTCACTGAATGGTTTTGGTATCCCTGTCAAATCAGTTGACCATTTATGTATAGGGTTTTTTTGGACTATTTTATTCTCTTGGTACATATATCTATCTTTATGTCAATAGCATACTCTAGATTACTAGAGCTTTGTAGAAAGTTTCAAAATTGGGAAGTGAAACCTTGTTCTTCTTTAAGATTATTTTGGTTATTTTGGATATTTAAATTCTACTTTCCATGCTTGTCATCTTGTTATTCACTGGATTTCACTGGATGAAATTTTTTATTGCCAAAAATCTCTTTTACAAGTTCTTTCAGTGTTGCACCTTGTCTTTCTTAAGTCTTATTCACTCTTTCCATCCATTCCCTAATTCTTGTCATATTCCAGGGTCAGTTCTTGGTGACTTCTATTGTTTGGACTCACAGTTCTGATTTTTAAGGAATTTTCTCTTTGTTACACTTGAAATTACTTGTGGTCTTTCATTGGTTTTTCCTCATTTGTGATGGATCTCTTGCTATTCTCTTTAGTTCCATTATTCAGTGTCAGTGGGAGATGCTTTCACTTCTGATGTTTGCTCAGTCCTCTATTTTACCCTGTCTAGGCTCTGGATTTTTTCTATTTTGAAACAGGATTGTTGGTGGGAAGCTTTGTGGTCTCTTGTAGTTTTGAAAGTCGAATAAGGTAGGGGATGGGGAGCTAGAATTCAGAAACTACTTGCAAATCACAGTGTTCACTGATTGTGGTTTGGGTTACCTGAGACCCACTCCCCACCACCACTCTATATGACAATGCAATGGGTACGTGTGAGTACTTCCTGAGTCCAAGATATCGTGACAACAATGAGGACAGCATAGATAAATAGAATGAAATAATATGGACAAGAGTTAAAAAAAAAACAACACAGAATAATGAAAGCAGAAACCAAAGCAAAAAAACAATTAAACACACACACCCCAAAACACACTGGAATAACAACAAAGTGAAACAAAACATAAAACAGCAACAACACAACAACAACAAATTAGGAAAACTAAACACACACACACACACACACACACACACGCCTAGCACAAAATGAATGGGGAAGAAAAAGAGAAAGACTAGAACAATAAAAACAACAACAACAAAAATGAAAGGAATTCAGATTGAACCCTCACACATATATTCACACGCATTTTAAACTAAAAAACAAAAATAAAAAAGAGAAAGACAAAAGAGCAAAAGCAAATCAACAACAACAAAACTGAAAAATGAACACTCCATCATTCACATACACACAAACAGAAAACAAAGGAAGAAAGAGAAAGAAAAGAAAAAAAGAAAGTAAAAAAAAGGGGGGGGTGCATATCAAACCCTCACATACACATTCATGCACAAAGAAAAAATATTTTTAAAATAGATGAACTAACAAACAGGTAAAAAAACTAAAAAAAAAAAATTGAATGGAAGAAAGATAAAAAAACGCTGCCTTCTTGTGGAAGGTTCTGTAATTGATCCTCTTGTCCTGTCTCCTGCAGGTCTCCTATGGTCAGAGAGATCCCCTTGGGTGCGGATTGCCTCTTTCCCAGGTATGTACTCACAGGGGTGCCCCAACCAGGCCTGTCCTGGAATGGTGTTCTTCTATTGCGACTGACGTCCATTCTCTGCCTGGGTTTGTTCCTATCTGTCGTACCCAGCAGTGTGGGTCTGATGTTCGGAGGATTGCTGAGGAGGAAGGGGTTGGGTCAACCCTGTACTCACCACTGATTTCTTTGAAGTTAGTTCTTCCTCATCCTTTTCTGGTCACACCCTTTGTCCCACAGCTGAATCAAGGTAGGGGTGAGGTGCTTGAGACTCAGCACCTGTCAGGTCCCTCTCAAGTTTGTGGTTTCATGATCAATCCTGAGTAGTTGATCTGCTAGTCACAGAGATTGGGTGTGTTGTTCTGTGGTGACCAAGTTGGAAAATTTTCCTGCCCAGTTTTCAAGATGGTGATAGAGTGCCTCTTTTGTCTTCTCCAGTGGGACTTTGCCTCCAGGCTCCCTCCATAGCCCTTGCTGCCAGTGTCTGGCAAGGTGTTCCAGTGGTGAGGCAAAGTCTGGAGGTGGCAGTCTCTCCTTGCTGCTTGTTCACAGGTAAACTTTTGTCCATTTAAAAAAAAGAGGCACTTGACTTCTATGACCTCGGAAGCACTAGAGACCAAGCAGAGCAGCTGCATCACCAGTTGCTTCACCATGATGGCCCTGATCACTTGCTCACAAGCCCTCACTTAGTCAGTCTCTCCCAGCATTTTCTTCCCAGAAAGGGTTTTTTGATTTTTAAAAAATGTCTCAGCTTCTGCATCCCGGGAATCACTAGGGTCCAAGCAAGCAGCTATGGCACCAGTCATTGCACTAGGAGATCCCTGGCTGCTAGCTCCCTAGCCCTCTCTTATTCCATTCACATGCCCATTCACTCACTAGCACATACACAAAATTTTCCAAACACTCACTCACTCACACAGGGACTCGCATAGTCTGACTGGCTTGACTGCTGTCTTCCCAACACCTGCCAATGAAATTGTTTTCTAAATTCCATTCAATTGTTATTTACTAGTGCAAAGAATTAAACTTGATTTTTTATATTGATCTTATACTCTGCAATATTTGTGGGTTTGGTTCTTAATTTGAATAGCTTTTTGCTATATTCCTAATAGTTTTTAAAGAAAACACATAGGATAACTCCATTACATTTGTCTCGGCAATAATTTTTTATTTGATCCCCAAAGTACAGGGAACAAAAGCAAAAATAGATAAATGAGATTGCATTACAGACAAAAAATCTTCTGCATAGTAAAGATCACAATTAATGGAGTGAGGGGACAACCTACAGACTGAGAATAAATATTTGCAAACCATACCTCTGATAATGGGCTAATATTCAAAATATTTGAGGAACTGAAACAATTTAATGGCAATAAAACAACTTAAACAATAGGCAAAGGATCTAAATAGACATTTGTAAAAATGTATGCAACTGGCTTATAGGTAAATTACAAAATGCTTCACCTTGTTAATGATTGGGAAAATACATATAAAGCCTTTAATTAAATATCACTTTGCATTGTTTGAATGGTTATTTTCAAAAAGACAAAAGATAAAAGTTTTGTTGAAAAGGTGGAGAAAAGATAATCCTTAGAGACGGCTTTTAGGAATCTAAATGAACACAGCCGTTATGCAAAAATGGTATGGGAATTTCTCACAAAATGAAAAGTATTGTGGTGATGTGAACTAGTAATCAAATTTTTTAGTACTTACCCAAAATGTTTGAAATAAGTTTGTCAGAGAAATGCCTTCACTCCCATGTTCTTGCAACCTTATTTACAATAGTCAAGGTATGAAATTGACCTAAGTATGTAGTAATATCATAGTAATATTGTGTAAAGGTATACTATTCAGCCTTAGAAAAGAAGGACAGTCTTTCATTTGTAACTACAAGGCTGGAAATGCCAAACACTATGGTAAGTGAAACAAGCCAGACAGAGAGAACAAATTCCACATGTTCTCACTTATATGTGGAATCTAAAAATACCTCAGAAGCAGAGAGTAGAATGATGATTGCTAGAGGCAAGGGGTTGGAGGAAGTGGGGAGATGATGGTAAAAGAGCACGAAATCAGACAAAATAAATGTGTTTTTTGTTTAAGATCTATTTCACAGTTTGTGAATATAGGTAATAATAATGTATCATATATTACAAAATAACAAAGAAAGTACGTTTCAAATGTTGTCACCACCAAAAAAAAAAAAAGTAAGCATTTGCGGCAATGAATACATTAATTAGTTTGATTTAATTATTCCACATTTTATTTATAAGCTGTAACATCACTTTATATTTTATAAAATACTAATTTATAAATGCAATTATCAATTTGCAATATAATTTATGAGTTAATTCCTTGCCCCATCTTCCACAGTATCCCCAGGACAGTACAAAAACTAAAGCCCTATCCAGTGGGTAAAAATAAGAGAGTGAATCAAAGATATTCTGAGATGTTTCACCCCCTCTCAGATGGGTGTGGGTCATCAGTCTCATGTGGGCAGAGTCCTAGACAGGTTGCAGAACTTCAAGCAACTGCAGCCCAAGTAGAATCCACAAGAGACGCACTTAGGGGTGAATGTTGCTTTTTGATGGACTGGTAACTCACAGGCAGGGAGAACCCACCTGCACAGTGAGCCTAGTAGATACACATCACCAGTATCTGGTGGCCATCCCAAAGCCAGAAGAGTCAGAGTCCCACATCTAGCTAGAGAGATGAACATCCAAGCACAAGAGACTCAGAAAACCCCTGCAGGGTATCATATAATATGTCCATTCCCAAGGCATGTATTAATCTGCCTCCACAAAACAAGCATGAAAGAAAGAATTCTAAAGATAGCAAGTGAAAAAGGCCAGACTCCCCTCTGAAGAAAATCTATCAGAATCACTTTAGACATATCTGCAGAAACATCACAAGCCAGAAGGTCTAGGGGCCCAATTTTTAAAGTTCTTAAAGATAAGCAAGCATTTCCTACCTTGCCAAACTAAGCTTCTTCAATGATGGATAACTAAAATTATTCCCAGTCATCCAATTCCTAAGAGAATATTCCACCTCCAGACTAGCCCTTCAGGAGATGCATAAGAAAGTTTGAACATAAGGAAAAAAAGAACAACATACTGATCCCAAAAATAGAGCCAAGCACAGAGTTAATAGAGCATGCAGAACACTCACAAAAATGAAAATACACACATATGCAAATACAAAAGTAAAAAGGAAACAAAACAACCCCCCAAGAATTATATGACGGGGTAAACTTTCACATTTCAGTAATCAATCTGAATGTGAATGAACTAAATGTGCCACTAAAAAGACATAGAGTGGAAATCTGGAAAAAAAACACGATCCAACAGTCTACTTCCTCGAAAAAATTAATCACAAAGGACACCCACAAGCTCAAAGTTGGAGTCTAGAAATCAATCTTGCAGACAAATAGAAAATAGGGCAGGACAGGGGTAGCTATTCTGGTATCAGACAAAGCAGTCTTCAAACCATCAAAAGTTAAAAGGAACATAGAAGAATACTATATAAGGATAAAAAGCTCAATCCACTAGCAAGAAATATCTATCCTAAACATATATGCACCCAACACAGGAGCACCAGGCTTTATAAAATAACTACTAAGAAAATGAAGAGAGGACATTGACTCTCATACAATTATATTTGGAGATGTAAATACTCCACTAACAGTTTTAGATAGATCACTGAGGCAAAAAAAAAAAAAAAAAAAAAAAAAGCAAGAAATCTGGAACAAGAACTCAATACTCAATCAAATGGACTTAATAGACATCTACAGAAAACATCACCCTATCTCTACTGAGTATACATTCTACTCATCAACGTGTGGAACATACTCCAAGATTGATCACATTCGTGGACATAAATCAAGTGTGAGCAAATTTCAAAAGATTGAAATAATACCATGCATCTTCTCAGATTACAGTGTAATAAAAATAAATATTGCCACCAACAATATCAAGATCCTCACTAAACAACAAGCTGCTGAATGACTTCTGTATCAACATGAAAATCAAGACAGAAATAAAAATATTCCTGAAAACAAAAGAAAACAATAAAGAAAAAACTATCAGAATCTCTGGGATGCCATGAAAGCAGTGTTGAGGGAAAATTCATAGCATTGTACACACACAACAAGAAAACAGAAAGATCACAAGTAGACAGCCTAACATCATACCTTAAGAGCTGAAAAGGCAAGATCATCTAAATCTTAACTTGAACAGAAAAATCTTAATCACCAAGATAAAAGTGCCATTGCAGGACATAGAAGACAAAAATATCACAGAAAGGATTAAAAAGATCAAAACCTACTTCTTTGAAAGATTAAACAACATTGATGGAATCCTGGTCAGATTTACTCAAGAGAGAGAGAGAGAGAGAGAGGGAGAGAGGGAGAGAGAGAAAGTTCAGATAAGCACAATTAGAAACACAAAAGGTGAAATCACAACTGACCCTGAAGAAATTCAAAAGACTATCAGAGATTACTATGAACATATGTATGCAAATACACTTGAAAACTTAAAGGAAATGGAGGACCTTTGGACATCACACAACTTCCCAAGGTTAAAACAAGAAGAAATTGAAATCCTGAAACAAACCAACAACAATTCAGGAAATTTACTCTGCTATAAGAAACTTTCCCATCAAAAAAGTCCCAGACCAGATAACACTTCCAAACTGATTTCTACATGACATACAAGGAGGAGCTAATAATAATCTTATTGAAAGTATTCCAGGCAATTGAGGAAGATGAAGTGCTCTCCAACTCATTTTATAAAGCCAATATCATACTAATATCCAAACCTGACAAAGACCCAGCAAGGAAAGATAATTACCAGCCAATCTCCTTAATAAACATAGACACAAAAATTCTAAACAAGATTCTAGCAAATCAAATCCACCAACACATCTCAAGGATCAGCCACCATGAGCAGGGCAACTTCATTCCTGGGATGCAGGACTGATACAACATTCACATGATCATAAACATAATACAGAACATCAACAGATGTAAAACCAAGAACCACACAATTATATCATGAGATGCAGAAAAAGTTTGCAACAAAATCCAACATCCCTTCTTGATAAAAACCTTCCAGCACCTAGGAATAGAAGGAACATTCCTCAAAACAGTTAGAATCATCTGTGATAAACCCGCAACCAATATTTTTATTAATGGGCAAAAGTTGGAAGCATTTCCCCTAAGAACTGGAAAAAGAAAAGGATGTCCATCTCACCCCTCCTTTTCAACATAGAGCTAGAAGTCCTAGTTAGATTAATCAGTCAAGAGAAAGAAATCAAGCCGGGCTCGGTGGCTCAGCCTGTAATCCAGCGCATTTGGGAGGCTGAGGTGAGTGGATTACCTGAGCCTGCGGGTTTGAGACTCGCCTGGGCAGCAAGACCTCATCTCTACAGTAAATCAAAAAATCAGTCGGGCGTGGTAGCGCATGCCTGTAATTCTGGATACTCGGAAGCCTGAGGTGGAAGGATAGCCGGAGACCAGCAGGCGAGGCTGCGGTGGCCGGGAGTGGCCACTGCACTCTAGTCTGGGCGACAGAGTGAGACTCCAACTCAAAAAAAAAAAAAGAGAAAGAAATCAGGCATATCCAAATAGGAAGGGAAAAGTTAAGCTATCCTTCTTAGCAGACAATATGAGTCTATATTTGAGAACCCTAGGAATTCTGTCAAAAGCTTTCTTGCACTGATAATTAATTTCGATAACGTTTTGGGGTACAAAATCAATGTGCAAACAATAGTTGCATTTCCATACACCAGCAACAAACAGGCAGAAGACCAATTAAAAAACACAGTCCCATTCACAATAGACACACACACACACACACACACACACACACACACACACACACACACACACAGAGAGAGAGAGAGAGAACCACTTAGCATTCACCTAACCAGAAAAGTGAAAGATCTTTAGAGTGAGAACCACAAAATGCCACACAAAGGAATCAAGGGATGACACAAACAAGTGGAAAAACATTTCATGCTCATGAGTTGGAAGAGTCAGTATTGTAAAATATCCTACCCAAGGTAATCTACAGATTCAATACAATACCCATAAAATTACCAACATCATTTTCTCAGGCCTGGAATCTACAATACAGAAATTTATATGGAAACAAAAAAGAGCATGAATAGCCAAAACTATCATATGAACAGAGCAGGAGGTATCATACTTCTAGACTTAAAACTTTACTACAAGGCTACAGTAACCAGAAGAGCTTGGTATTGGCGCAAGAATAAGCACACAGACTACTGGAACAGGACAAAAGTTATGGAAGCAAAAACTTGGTCTTTCAACCAACTCATCTTCAACAAAGTCACCAATCAAAACCACTGGGGAAAGGAGACCATATTTAGCAACTAGAAGCATAAAACTGGACTTCTCCCTATCACCATATACAAAAATCAACCTGAAATGGATCAAAGACCTCAAATTATAAGACTCCTAGAAGAAAATGTAGGAAACACCCTTAAGCACATTAGAGAAGACAACACATTCTTGACAAAGTCCCCAAAAGTGAATACCATAAGACAAGTGGGACATTATTAAACTGAAAAGTTTTTGCACATCAAAATAAACCATGTAGAGAGTGGGAAGACAATCCATAGGATGGGAAAAATGTTTGCTAATTATGTATCTGGACAAAAAGACGATCACCCAAGAGCTCAAGCAAAATGAAAGGAAAAGCAAAATTAAAAATTGGGCAAAGAATATGAATAGACAATTTTCAAATGAAGACCTATAAGCAGCCAACAGATACATGAAAAAATGCTCAGCCTAACTAATCATCAGAGAAATGAAAATAAAAACTACAACGAGATACCACCTAATTCCAGTAAGGATGACCATCATTAATAAATTAAAAACAATAAATGCTAGTGTGGGAGCTCAGAAAAGGGAACAATTCCACACTGTTGTTAAGAGTACAAGCTAGTTCAACCTCTATGGAAAGCAGTGTGGTGATTCCTAAAGAACTAAAAATTGACCTTCTATCATACAATCCAGTAATTCATGTCCTGGGAATATACCTGGTGGGCCATAAATCATTCTGCAAAAAAGACACCTGTACACATATGTTTATTGCTGCACTATTCACAATAGGCAAAATATGGAACGAACCCTGTTGTCCTTCAAAAGTGGACTGGATAAAGAAAATGTGGTACATATGCATGATGGATTATGACACAGCTATAAAGTAGGGCAAAATCATGAACTTTACAGGATATTGGATGGAATTGGAGGCCATCATACTAATAATTTCAAAAAAGTTAGCAAATGATGTATGTTGGCATCAAAGATTCCCATTTACTGCCATACATACTCTGTTAAATAATTTTCACTTAAATGTGAGTAGAATTTCTAAATACAATATCACTCTAGTATTATTGATTTATTACATAGTAAGAAAGATTTTGCAGGTGAATTTAATATCTGTGATTACTTGACTTTTAAGTTTGTTTTTTAAAAAATTATTCCAGGTGGGTCTGACCTAATCAGCTGATTTCTTAAGAATTATTTGAAGACATTTGATGACATTCAGGACATCAATGCAAGAGTTCCAAAATTGCTTTGTTGAGTGGACTAGGCACTGGCATTGGTGCATAGCTTCCCAAGGGGTACTTTGAAGGTAAACATAGTGATTTTCAGCAATGAGGAATGTAGCACTTTTTCTAGGATGAGTTTGTAAATTTAATTGTCAAAACTTGTAGACACATAACTCCAATCTTTACTTCAGTCTTCGTGTCACCTCTCATTCTGTGTTTCTCTGTCATCTTTTCTTCTATCTCATATAAAGATTTTGAAGTCACATGGTTAATCTAAGATGAGCTCATTTCAAGGCTAATTCAGTCACATCACAAAGATACTTCCAAATAAGGTCACACTGACATCAACCCACTCTAGTGAGTGTTTAAATCTTATTTTTATATTTTTGCCTATGTAGATTTGTCTGTCTTGATCGACACTGTCATCAAGATAATTGAGTTTCTTTATGTATATATATTATTTTTTAAAAAATATTTTCTTCCAAACATAGAAGTAGTACTAACTTGGAATCTGTATAATATTATTTCAGAGTAGGAGAAAGGTAAATTTCATTGTCAAAGAATAGTCTCATTTTGGAAGTGGTAGTGAACTGATCAAGAACAAGTAAAATGTTAATTGCATTTCTCTGCTGCCTTCTAATGACAATGGGTCCTAGACTTCCAGTGGGTTTTTTGTTTGAAGAATCATTCAACGTTTCTGCATATGCGCATTTGGGAGAATCTGGGCAGTAAAGTAATTTACTTTACAAAAAAACAAGGCATAGCAAAGTTTCAGTGAATGTTAAGAGTACAGAAAGGGTAAAAAGGCCTTCCTGCATGTACAAGAAGGCAGGTGGAAAAAGGCAAGTTTCTTGGTGTTTAGATGCTTCAGATATAATAACATCAAAGAGAATTACAGGATGAAGTAGTTTAAGTCTCCATATCTTAACATTTCTGGTTTAATCTATATTAGTCACTGTGGCTCTGTAGGGTGTGTTATTTTAAAGAGATGCCATGAAGGGCGGAATCTAGCTTCAGAGTTATTTTGGAAGAAAAATTAAAACTGCCCATGATACATGGATGATATTTAATACTATTACTGTTTATATTTCCTGTCGATATTTCCTATGGATGGGCAGATAAATGCAATCAGTTGTTTTACACTTAAGATCTGATTTTACTAGCAATTGGTGAGGGCCATGGAAGGTATTACCCATGCTCTTAATGAGAATAAAATAGAAGGAGGGAAGAGTAAAAACAACGGGTCATATCGTGGCATAGTTGGATATTTTGTTCAGAAATATTTTTGGAAAATATTCATTGGTACAAATATGAAACTGATATATTGTATACTGAGTCATTCACCCTCTAAAGTCAAATTCCTTTACAACATGAGGAGCAGTTTATATTCAGTGATTAAACAACAGACATAATAAGGGTAACTTCTATCCATTAAAATTATAATATTATGTATGTTAGCCCTTATGGAGTACTAAAATACATCTTTTGATTAAAATAAATCATAAGAGAAATCTTTGAGTTCTATAAAATGTGTATGAGGATATTATGAGACTTCTGAAAAGTCTGACTCTTTGATTTAACAAAGCATTTTCTTGTTTCCTCTGGCTCTAAACTAATATAAAAATAATTACCTTAAGTATGGTATATAATAATATATAATAAAAAGTTTTCAGTTTTTCCAAGAAAAAAAATAGATATGTTAAAAAAAAACACAACTGGGACTAATGGTTTCCAAGCTAAGACTCTTGGAATATTTTATTGCAGAAAGACTGACTCTTTGAAGTAGCCAACCATGATTGCATAAAGACTGACTAATTTGTGCTTACTTACAACAATGAACTTTCATTTACTTGGGTTTAGTCCTGACCTACTATTTACTAAACTGTATGATCTTGGCAGGTTATGTATTACGGCTGGATTTCAATGTGCTTGTTTACAGAATGAGAGTGATTATACTAATCACATAGGGTTTTGAAGGAGTAGATTATACAGAGGTGAAAACAATAGAGTAGGACTAGTTGAAATTATAAATGTGCAAGCAGGAAATAATAATAGAATAAGTGAACTACTCAGATACAGAATATACAAATACTAAAAAACCTTACAAGGGACTTCTTATTCAGAGTTGGGAATTTTCTTAGAAGAAAGATCAGAGAAAGTGTTCTTAAGAATCTAATAAATGGATAATAGGGAATTGAATAGTTAGATGAAGAGAGCAGGAATGTTACAAGCACTCATTATAGAGTGATCAGATATGGGATAGTTCTGAAATAGAAGAGAACAAAAAATTGATTGTGATAATGATTCTCTATATTTCTTGTTGGCATACATGTGATTTAGCTATTTAAGATCTATTTTCCCTGGTATATTGTGAGTTTCAAGAGAAAAGTAACCATTCATCTTGTTTCTCACACAAAAAATGGCACCTGCTAAATTTTTATGAACTATTTGACAATCATATACATTTTCATTGTTAAAAACCTTATTTGATAGAATTTATATTGGGGAAATGAATTTAGTCTATTTTGACTGCCTTTTATCATGTAAGAAGTTAGAAGTGAAATGTGGTTTAAAATGAAGTTGGTGCTTCAATTGTCAGTCTATATGTTTTCTCCAGTGAAGTGAGAAGAAATATTATGTAACTAAACTTGCCTTCTAGAAAGAGATTGTTAAATATATTCCCATTAAGGAAGACATGATGATTAATGCCTAAGAAATTTTTTCTTCCAGCACTGTTATTTAACAAAAAACAAAGTATTGTATATTTTGAAATTTTATAATATCAGACATGAACTTTTATTGATAAGGCGAGGAAATCACAATTTTTTGCTTATTATTGTGATTAATTTTCTTTGAAGATAAATTATAGGCTTAAGCATTGTTAAGAGGTGGGGGGACCTGTTTAACAAAAACCTTACCTTGTGTTATCCATGCAAATAGTGAGTAATCAATGATAAGGCCACTTAAAAAATTTTTTTATTATTTATATAAATTTTTTATTTTAAATATGTGGGGCACAATTCAGGGTTAGGTATACAAATGTTCATTATGCAGGTACCCTTGTTGATGAGATGTGTGCCCCGTCCCCTGGCAGTTTCCTATTACTGCCACTCCCACTCCCTCTTTCCCCTAGCAGTTTCCCACTACTGTCAATCCCTTTCTTACTGTATTATGATAGTTGTTCAAGGTCCACTTATGAGTAAGAACATGTGATACTCGGTTCTGTGTTTCTGTGATAGATCATTCAGTATTATAGACTCTAAGTCTATCCAAGATGCTGCAAAGTTCATAATTCTGTCCTTCTTTATGGCTGAATAATATTCAATCATGTATATGTAACACTTTTTTTTTATCCATTCCTCTTTTGATGGGCAGCATAGTCGGTTCCATATTTTTGCTATTGTCAATAAAGCTGGAATAAACATGAGTGTGCAGGTATCTTTTTCACAGTGATATGAGTACCTCTGGGTATATTCTTAGTAGGGAAATTGCAGGGTCATATGGAAGTTCAATTTTTGGATCTTTTAGGAATCACCACACTGTTTTATAACCTTTGTATATTAGTGTCTCACAGCTGTGTTCTTGTTGGAATGTGGCAATGTCTTACTAAGTGCATTAATTATTATTGCATGTTTTTGTGTGGTATTGAGAGAATTTTGGAGCTTGTATTAGAAAAAGGAACAAACATTAAATTTATTGTTAAACTTGACAAAAGTGGAAGTGAAATCAGGTACATATTAGTTCAAGTTTATGGGGATAATGCCATGAAGAAAAGGGCACTGTACATACGGATTAAACATTTTTCTGAGGATAGAAAAAGCATCACTGAAGAGAAATAGGATGGCCAGTATTGAGCAAAACTCATGAAAACATTGCAAAAATGTGTCAAATTGTGCATCAAAATCATTGACTGACTGTGACAATCATAGCAGATCAAATAAACATTGATAGCTAAACAGGAAAATCTTAACAGAAAATCTTGACATGAAAAATGTGTGTGAAAAAATGGTCCCAAAGGAGCTCTTGCAATATGACATTGCACCAACTTACACAGCACTGTCTGTGAGGGAGTTTTTAGCCAGTAAACAAATAACTGTATCCCTACTCACTTGATCTGGCCCTAATTACTTTTTTATTTACCTGAAGATAAAGGAAGGCACTTGATGACATTCAGGACATCAAGAGTAATATGTCAACACCTCTTTTCCTGTTTGGACACCTCTGATTTTCTTCTCTTGTCTGATTGCTCTAGCTAGGACTTCCAATACTATGTTGAACAGGAGTGGTAAGAGTGGGCATCCTTGTCTTGTTTCAGTTTTCAGGGGCAATGTTTCCAATTTCTGTCTGTTTAGCAGTATGTTGGCTATGGATTTCTCATAGATGTCTCTTACTATATTGAGGTATGTTTCATCTATGCCTAGATGTTTGAGGGTTTTTATCTAGAAGGGGTGCTGGATTTTATCAAAAACTTTTTTCACATCTAATGATATAATCATGTGATTTTGGTCTTTACATCTGTTGGTTATTTAATTACTTTTATGGTTTTGTGAATGTTGAATCAGCCCTGCATCCTGGGGATTAAACTTTTCTGTCATGGTGGATGATTCTTGAGATGTGTTACTGGATCTAGTTTGTTAGAATCTTGTTGAGAATTTTTGCATCTATGTTCATCAACAATATTGGCCTATAGTTCTCCTTCTTTGTTAGATCTTTACCCAGTTTGGGTATTGATGTGATGTTAGCTTCATAAAATAATTTGGAAAGTGTTCCATCTTTCTCGATTGCCTGTAATACATTTGGTCCAGGGCTTTTTTTGGGGGGGAGGTAGTTTTCTTTGATATTGTCAATTTCCTGAGTTGTTATTGGCCTATTTAGGGTCTTGATTTCTTCTTGTTTCAACCTGGGGAGGTTGTGTGATGTCAGAAAGTCCTTCATTTCATTGAGATTTTCAAGTTTGTATCCACAGAGGTGCACATAGGAATCTCAGACAATCCTTTGTATCTCTTTGGTATCAGTTGTGACTTCATCTTTTGCATTTGTGATTGTGTTTATTTGGGCTTTTTCTCTCATTTTTTTGGTCAGTCTAACTAGAGGTCCATCAATTTGTCAAATAGTTGTTGCTGATAACTTGCCTACGATCTTATAAGAACCCCTGTAAGTTTTTTAAAGGAGGGATATGAATTCACACTTAAGCATAATTCAGTGAGAAATGGAGAATTCAAATTGCCTATAAACAATAGTTTTAATAAGAAAAAAAATCAGGATTTAAACTGAAACTATTAAGTATAGTAATAACTTTTCACTATCAGTTTTTATTTAAGTTTCTTAAGCTTGTTGCCCTAAGTTTGGATTATATAACTTTTCTACCCATTACATTTTTTATTTTTAAAATTAACAGATTCTAGAATGGCTTAAAGTTTTTAGAAATGTTAGCTAGCCAGTGACTTTTTACTTCTAACTGCTGTCTTGAGTTTGCCTGTGAGATTGCACAGTTGTGTTGTGTGTGTGATAGATATGTAGTAAGTAATTCTATTAAAAATCCTACAGATACAAATAAAATATTAAGAACAACATTTTAACAAAAAAAATTGTCAATTTAAACATGGATAATTTTTTTTGAAAAACACTTTCCAAAACTGATATAAGAACAAATAGAAAATTTAAAGTAACTTAATCTGTTATAAGAACATTCTTATTTTTAAAAAGTCTGGAACAAGTTGGTTTCTCTGGTAAGCTTTATCAAAAATTAAAAGATTTAAATAACAGATCTTGCAAAACTTTCAAAAAATGAAAAAGAGAACACTTTTTAACTTGCTTTATGCCGACAAAATGATCCTGATACCAAAACTTGACAATTACATTACAAAAAAAAGAAAATTAAGACCAATGTCACTCTGGAAAATAGACATTGTTTTTTCAAAATATCAGAAAATCAAATGCAGAAATATATAAAAATAATAGTTATGACCAATTAGAAATATAAGATTTTCTGTTTTCGTTTTCTGTTTCTAGTAACAACTGAAAAATCAGTTACCACATTAATAGCTTAAAGGATTAAAAAATATTAGATCATATCAAACTTGTAGATAATTCAATTAGTTTTTAGTATAATTCCATTCACATGAAGTTCAAGAACAAGTCAGAATAATTGTTTTACTTTCAGAACAAGATTTGACTTAAGGATTGGGAATTCACTGAGTGAAATTCCCACCTTTTTGTCGTGAGGAAAATATTATGTCTTTTGATTAGTACAGGGGCTTATAAAAACTAAACAAATTGCACACTTTAAGATATATATTTCACTTTATACACATTTTTCCATAATTTAAAAATATAAACTGAATAAACAAATACTTAGAAATAACATCTGCTTACTTACCTTACCTTTCAAATTTGAATTTCCTATATTGTAGTTACAATGTGATAATATTTATAAAAGTTATTTGTAGGTTATAACTTATTCAAAGTTATACATTTATCTTATCACCATGTTTTAAGGTCGCCACTTCATGAAAGACGTAACTTATTCAAATATTTGCATTCTTGATGCATTAGGCAAATAATTTCAAATATTCTCCTATCTATAATTGTTTGTATTATTAAAGGTTTTCATGTTATTCAAGTACATAATTACTTTTAGAGTATAACTTCCAGAGTTTTGTATCCTGATCTTAGCACACACATCTTTAATTATTTCTTAGACAAAAATAAATATTTCTTTTAAAATGATAATTACTTTCAAAATGCATCATTATGCTGCAGGTCTAAACACAATGAATCTTGTTACTCTGTGGAGTTATGCAAGCATTGCAATAAAAGTATTTTTTGGAATTTTTAAATGTGGATTTTTAGTAATAAAAAGATATGGGGAGACATTGGGTTGTACACACATTTGTATCAGTTTGTAACAAAATTTATGAAACCAAAGAGAACTGAATGTCTAGCTTATTTTGAAGTAATTAATTCAAAACATTTATATTTTGTGTTGCTATGGCTATGAACAGCATCCTCCCAAATAGTTATTTTTGGTTTTTATTCCACTCAATATCATTACCTGTCTAAGTTAATTCAACTTACTATTTAAGTACATAGTAAAATATGAAAATGAGAAGTTTCTGTATCAGATGGAGATTAAACTATGTTTTTACTTTTAAGGCAAGTCATTCACAATAAAATATAATGTAAATCAATAAACATGCAATGTTTTTAAGAATGTCTATTGCAGCATGATTTTTCCACTATATTTCTAAAGTTTTATCTATGGAATTTTAAAATTTCAGTTGGAAATACCATAAAATATTTGTCCTAACTGCTAAATTTATTTTTTCCAATATTGTCTGTTATAAGTAAATACTTTTTGAGATTCACTTCCCAAACAGAAACTTGAGTATATTTTCCTGAATTGTACATTTATATGTCTACTAAAAAAGTCTGTACATTACCAAAATGTCCTTTTAGACATAGGTTATGATTGTTTTATATTTTATATTGTATACCCAATATAAATTTGATAGTTTATCATCAAATCTATTCTATTAATGTGTTGTTCATATTTTTATAATTAGGTCTTCATTAAATTATGCAAAAGCAAGGAAAGAATTGAAATAAGAAAGTGTGAGGATACATTGAAGATTTCTAATGATAAGCTTGTCTTATTTTTCCTTGCATATATTGAAGCATATCAACGATGGGGGAAATGATATTACTACTTAACATTGAAAAGATAAAATATATTTTACTTCTGATAAACTTTCTGTCATTTAAAGTACTTTATTTTTATTTTCTGTCATTTTAATTGAACAAATAAATTTAGTAGAAAAGAAGAAACAATGCTATCTCTGGTAGATTGCAAAAATGAATCAATTCTGAACCCTTCTCTGATTTCATCTTTTTAGACATTTTTACTTTTCTGCTCCACACATCTTTAGGCTGATACTATTTTCTGCTCCTTGAATTTAATCTATCTCTGGCTTGCCTTAACCAATAGAGCATCAGGATATAACATGTGCCAGTTACAATAATAGACCTCAAAAGACTTTTGAATTCTGCCTTTACAGTGAGTACACGCTGATGTAACTTTATATGAGAATGAGAGATCATATGGAGCAGAGCCCAGTCATCTCAACCAAGATCATTCTAAACTTCTGAGATCCTAGCAAGCCATCAGTCAACAAAGTCATTAACAAACACAATCAAAATCAAGGAAAGTTGCCCTTACTAGCAGAATTTTCCAGCCTATCTGTATCTCATGAGTAAATATAATTGGCTATTTGAATTCATGAATTTTAATATGAAAATGTGTATTAATTAAGGAATTATGGTAATAAGACATCTCTATGGGATGGAATATTTTTTTATCAAGAACATTTTAATTTCCATTTATTTAAATCATCATTCATGTCTTTGGAAAAAATATTAAAGTTTATTCTTGAAAATTTATGCATACCTTTTATTGGAATTATTCTGAGATACTATATATTTACTGCTGAATGAAAATTATTTTCATGTTATATTTGCTTGGTATTATTAATGTAAAAGTATGTTTGTCAGGGTGCATCAAAGATACAGGCCAATAGAAAAGCAGAATAAATATAAAAATTATTATAAGATATTAGCTTACATAATTACGGAAACTGAAAAGTCCTATGATCTGCAAGCTGGAGACCCAAGAAAGCTAGTGGCATAGTTCAAATACCTGAGAAACAGAGAGAAAATAGTGTAGAATGCACTCTACGCTGAAGTCTTGAGAAACAGAAGCACCAAGGGATGGAGAAGACTGATGTCCCAGCTAAAGCAGTCAGATGGAGAGAATGTGAATTTAATCTTCCTCTGCCTTTTTGTTCTATTCAGGTTCTCTACAGATTGGATGATCCCCACCCACATTGGGAAGTAAAATTTACTTTACTCAAGTTCACCAATTCAAATGTTTATCTTGTCTATAATCACCCTCACAGACACACCCAGAAATAGTGTTTAGTCAGATATCAGGCATCCCATGGCCCAGTCAAGTTGACACATAAAATTAACCATCACAGAAGGATCACAGCTGACATTTAAAAATTCATTTTAAAAATGTTGCATTTAATTTTAAAATTTACACCCAGCAAAATTGCTAAACTTATTTTTATTCCTAAAATTTTTCTGTAGATTCTGTTCAGTTATTTAGATAACTGTGCAATTCAAATAATAACAGCTATGTTTTTTTATTTTCAGAAAATTAAAACATAGCTGTTATTATTTGAATATGTATAATTATAATATCCTGAATAAGAGTGTTAGTAAACATCTTTGTCTTGTTATTTCTGTAGGTTTTTATGTAGATATCATCTATCAGGTTTGGGTACTTTCCTTTCATTTCTAGGTTAGGGGTTTTTATCAACGAGTATTAAATTTTATTTGAAGCCGGGCTCGGTGGCTCAGCCTGTAATCCCGCGCCTTTGGGAGGCTGAGGTGAGTGGACTGCCTGAGCCCGTGGGTTCGAGACTCGCCTGGGTGGCGAAACCTCATCTCTACAATAAATTAAAAAATCAGCTGGGCGTGGTAGCGCATGCCTGTAATTCCAGCTACTTGGAAGGCTGAGGCGGAAGGATCGCCGGATCCCAGCAGGTCGAGGCTGTGGTGGCAGGGAGCGGCCACTGCACTCCAGTCTGGGCGACAGAGTGAGACTCTTACTCAAAAAAAAAAAAAAAAAAAAATTATTTGATGCTTATTCTGCAATTACCAAAATGATTATATGTTGAATACCGTTTGGTAACATTTTCTTCAGAGTTTTTTCATCTATGTTTATGACTGAGATAGTTGTAATTTTTTTTAGTAGGGTGTACTCTGATTGTAAAATTGAGATTAGTAATTTATAAGGGTTTTTAACAACTGTGTCTGTTCATAATTATAAATAAGTAGGGACAGATCATTACACATCCATGTGGTCTATTTACTCTAAAGGGCTTTGCATCAGACTCACAAGCAGAGAAATGGTTTAAAATGTTTCGTAGGTATAACCTATTTTAAAAGGAGCTTTTCAGGTTTTTTTCAGCCAAAACATTTTTAAAAAATCAAAAACAGTGCCAACATGGAGGGCAACAGAACCAGAGGGCCAAAGAGGCACCCCAATTGGCAGTCGCAATTAGTGACCGAAACTCTAAGCAACCATCAAAGTCCTGGTAAAAACAAAACTGCTAAGGGAATGGAGTCCATTGCTTAGGAATATAGTCAGTGGGGACACTGAAAACATAGTTGCCCCAAAGAGGCCTAAAACCTGCTAGACCTTGTCCACTGTGCTGGCCAGAAAGTCATTGGAAAGCAGATGCACTCGCCTGTAAAGAGAGGAGAAAACACTTGGCTCACAAATGGTGGCCACTTATAAACGTCTACAAATCTGCTAAACTGCTTGGCAATGGCTCACCATCACCTTAACAATCCCCGGGGTGAATATTAGAGTGCTGAAACCCAAATTAATTTCTTAACCAACACAGGTGCTAGCCATTTGGTCCTGGTCATCCATGTTGAAATTATAAATTTCTTTTTTTTTTTTTGAGTTGGAGTCTCACTCTGTCGCCCAGACTGGAGTGCAGTGGCCGCTCCCGGCCACGCAGCCTTGGCTTGCTGGGCTTCAGCAATCCTTCCGCTTCAGCCTTCCAAGTAGCTGGAATTACAGGCCTGCGCTACCACGCCCTGCTGATTTTTTGATTTTATTGTAGAGATGAGGTCTCGCTGCCCAGGCGGGTCTCGAACCCGCGGGCTCAGGCAATTCACTCACCTCAACCTCCCAAAGGCGCGGGATTACAGGCTGAACCACCCAGCCCGGTTGAAATTATAAATTTCAAAGTCTAAGTAGCTAACCCGAAACTACAGTGTTAAATAGAGACTTTTAAACTCTATTTCTCTCTTTCTGCCTGGTTTTAATCTGCTAGGAATTAAGCTTCTGGTGCTAAAATAAACTCACTGTTTCAAGGTTAAATAAAAAAATTTTGTTTTTCTTGTACAGTTCAGCCAGTTCTAACTAAAATGTAAACATTAAAAAAGGGTCTTATCTAAAAAAACACTAATCTCTGACACTTCAGAATTTTTAGTTTCCTATGTTTTCCTATGTTTAAAATTTTAGATTATTTTAGGTAATCTGGAAATTCTTTAAAAGGGTATTTCTTTAAAAATATAAAAATCAGCAAGTAGAAAAAATGTTTAAAAGTTATGAATAATAAAAATGTATTTTTTATAAAGTTATAAAAAATAATAATTTTTATAATAGAATTTTGTCCTAAAATAAAATGATTGGTTATTTAAAAAAAGAAAAATAGCCGGGCTTGGTGCCTCAGTCTGTAATCCTGCTCCTTTGGGAGGCTGAGGTGAGTGAATTGCCTGAGCCCGCGGGTTCGAGACCCGCCTGGGCAGTGAGACCTCATCTCTACAATAAATCAAAAAATCAGCCGGGCGTGGTAGGCTGAGGCGGAAGGATCGCTGGAGCCCAGCAGGTCGAGGCTGCGGTGTCCGGGAACGGCCACTGCACTCCAGTCTGGGCGACAGAATGAGACTCCAACTCAAAAAAAAAAAAAAAAAAAAGAAAAGAAAAAGAAAAATACAGGGCAAACTGAAAGTCCAAGCATGTCATCCTTGGTATGTGGAAGTCAGGATAAGATTTGTGAAGGGGAATTTATAAAAAAAATCTTGGTATATAATTATATTGGTTATAACTTTTTCTCCAGTTCTAACTGCTGTTATGACTTAAAAAATTTTTAATTACTTGGAAAACTAAGCTTTAAAAAAATTAAAGATTTGCATCATCATTTTAAATAAAAAACATCTTGTATAGTACATTTTTGTCCTATAATAAAATGGCTGGTTATTAAAAAAAAAAAGTATAGAACAAAAATAAAAGGTTCAAGCATGTTTAAAAATGGTATACTAAAGGTTTATTTAAAAAGTAACTTACAATAACTTGTAATCCTGTGCTATAACATTATGTTTTTTAAAATTTTAATATTTAAACTCTTCAAGTTCCAATTTTAGCCTCTCTAGGGTAGGGTTAAAAAAGAAAAAAACAAGCTTCAGAAACCACACCTGCCCCACACCCTCCTCTTAAACTGCCTGCAGACCAGACACAATGATTATTAATCTAACAGAATAAATAACAAAATAACCTGGGCTACACCTGCTAGCATATTAATCATTATAAAAGTACATCAGACCTATTATAAAAACAAAAGGGACAGTTTTATATCACTGATGTTTACCTGTTTTAAATTATCTTGTTCATTATTATTTCCTGAAATTTAAGCTATGACCTAACTACATGTCTCTAATGGTTTTCAATTTTTCTTCAGACTTTGTCAAAGTGACTATATTTCCTTGTTAAAGTACAACTACAGATATTTTACAAGGGAATATTTCAACTTGTGTTAATAAATTAAAGACTTTAGCTAATCATACACATAATGTATGGGACTACTTTCACTTTTCCAGCATTGTTTCTAAGGCAATGACTTTTTTCATCATTGTTTGCTTAATAATTTTTGCCTGTGCTCTTGCTCGATGTTTTATTAAATCCAAATAGTATTCAGTTAAGGTCCCACTGTTTCCTATTAATGCCCTTGAAAATAAATAGGTAGGGACATCTCTACAGTCCACCTCAGCAGGAATCAGTTATGGAAAATTGATCTTCACTCCATTTCCTAGAATCATAAAAATATTTCCAAGAGCAGGAGTGGAAAATAAAAGGACAGACCAAGAGTGGGAAGCCATTTTAAAATCTTGTTCCTAAACCCTAACACAATGACAAAAAAGTAAATCCTATGTCCAGGAGAAATACCTACTCTAGGTAAAAATTAACTTTGTCAGCTTTGTCTTTTCAGAAACAGAGAATCCTAAACATAACTGGTACCAGTCTATTGTTATTTGTCTTTTTTAGAAATCCAGATTTCTCAAACATGACCAGTATCGACCCAGTGTATACTCAGTGCATGTGACCAGGACCCCCCCCCCACCCAGGGTCTCCAAGACATCCGCAAGTAGTCATGTTTACCAGTTTGCAACATCTCCAGGGGAAAGAATTTAAGCCAGGGCTTGAGGAGCTATGGGGCCACACTCATCTAGAGTGTAGGCCCACTTACTGTCTATGGGAAGTAAACCTTTCTCTTTTGTTTTACCCTTTTTTTTTTGAGTTGGAGTCTCACTCCATCGTCCAGGCTGGAGTGCAGTGGCACGCTCCTGGCCATTGCAGCCTCGACCTGCTGGGCTCCAGTGATCCTTCTACCTCAACCTTCCAAGTAGCCGGAACTGCAGGTGTGCACTACCATGCCCGGCTACTTTTTTTTTTTTTTTTTGAATTGGAGTCTCACTCCGTCACCCAGAATGGAGTGCAGTGGCCGCTCCCAGTCACCGCAGCCTCCACCTGCTGGGCTTCGGCAATCCTTCTGCCTCAGCCTTCCGAGTAGCCAGAATTATAGGCGCGCGCTACCACGCCCGGTTAATTTTTGATTTATTGTAGAGATGAGGTCTTGCCAAGTTGCTCAGGCGAGTCTTGAACCCACGGGCTCAACCTCGGCCTCCCAAAGCTCGGGATTATAGACTGAACCACCAAGCCCAGTCTTAATTTTTGATTATTGTAGAGACGAGGTCTCACCACATTGCCCGGGCGGGTCTCAGACTTGTGGACTCAAGCAATCCACTCACCTTGGCCTCCCAAAGTGCTGGGATTACAGGCTTAGCCACCAAGCCTGGCCCTCTTTTACCTTTAAAGAAGAGGCCAATGCCAAAGGAGGGCTCTGTGCAACACTAAAAAAAAATGCTGTTTTTATGCCAATAAATCAGGAGTCATTAAAGACACCCTTCAAAAGGTTCAAGAAAATTTAAACAGAACACACACACACACACACACACACACACACACACACACACACACAAATCCTGGTCGCAAATCTTGTTTAATTAAAACCAATGTCTAACTACTTTAATTACAGGTCTGGCCGGCCCTCTACTTCTTCTCAGTCTACTCATTGGGCTCTGTATATTAAATTAAATAGTTTGGTTTGTAAAACAACAAATCATTTCTGTAAAACTCTTGTATATGCGGGCCCATTACAACCCCCCCTACTCATGATAGATGAGTCAATACTTTGATTCATGAACAACTAAAAGAAGGGAATGAAATAACTGTTAGCATGTTAGCCTCTCAGTTCCCCCTCTCATCCCTCCACCATATGACTGCCCCAACCTTCCAGTAAACAGTAAATACATCTTGCTTAGCAGGAAACCCAGATAAGCCCTTTTGTAACTGCTCAAGATAAACTCTCATCCCTCCTCGGTATGACTACCCCAACCTTCCAGTAAGCAGTAAATCACATCCTGCTTGGTGGGAAACCCAGATAAGCTGTTCTGTAACTACTCTAGATAAACTGTTCTGTAACTGTTCTGTAACTGAAAATTTCCTGCTTGTACAACCCCCTCAACTCTGATAAAACTGTGGTTTCTGCCGTTATAAGCCCCCTGCTCAATTTGTTCGTGGTTGAGAGATTTTTCTCGCATTAACCACC
The DNA here is from genome assembly GCA_027257055.1 of Cephalopachus bancanus. Classification (NCBI taxonomy): domain Eukaryota; kingdom Metazoa; phylum Chordata; class Mammalia; order Primates; family Tarsiidae; genus Cephalopachus; species Cephalopachus bancanus. The sequence continues at coordinate 3,663,749 of JAPVLO010000205.1, read as the reverse complement.
CTTGACTGCCAGCTATTAAAGGACTCAAATTTCTGAGTATTGGCAACTTTTTTTCTCACACTTTGGCTGTAACAGTACATATATACATGTATATACATACAGACATTTATATACATGCAGGTAGCGTGTTTGTTTTTTCTAAGATTTATTTGTAATTCCAAAATTAATAATTAATTGTGGCATTTTTGCAATTGTTTAAGACCATGTACAGAGCAGTAAAATATTTGAGTCACCAAATGTACATATTCCTAGCTGAATTTGAAGAATATTCTCTCTCTTCTTGTCTCATTTATCATAAATGACTTTTTCAAACAAGTACCTTTTTCACAATCTATAGAATGCCATGTTTTTCATGTTTGTGTGCATTTCATTTGTAATTTTATCACTGTTTAAGTAGTTCTCAAGCATAGTGTGGAAGTGGTGTAGTGTTTGTAAGCACAAGAACTCTATCATGTGCCTAATACAGAAAAATACATGTGTTATACAATGTATGACTCACAGCGTTATTGGCTGCAAATTCAATTTCAATGAATAAACAATATATATTAAATAGTCTTTAAACATAAGTGCACATAAACAAGATTATCTAATCATCAGTAAATGAAAATGTGACCAGAACATGAATCAAAACATAACCAGCATGAATCAATTTCTATACTTCCCATGGAAGCAATGCTTCAGTATTTGCTAGTTTAGTATTCACAGCTCTATTAAAAATATAATTACAATACCATAAAAATATTAGAATTAACTATATGTATTCTTACATTTATATAAACACATCCATATATACAGAACATGTATATAATTTCCAGTTGTCTGTATTGCTTTAATCACTGTATAATTGGGGCCAATTATGTCTTTGGTAATTGTATAAGAATTAATTTTATTATACAAAATATGTAAGATGTTAAGAATAAAATAATTCATTAATTTAAACATCATTTGCAATGTATCAGTTTGGCTATCTTTAATATAAATATAGAACACTTGTGAAGACATTCTCATTTTTACAAGGTTATTTTTCATATTCTTTTGATTCTTTTTCTGCAAGTTCTATATGTCATATCATATTAAGTTTTTACTAAATTGTTTTCAATATAGAACAGACTCATGAATCTAACTTTATGGCATATTATAAAATACTTTATATATTTAGCATATACATTTTTGAGCACCTTAAATATAAATTAAGCTACAAAGTGATTTTTGAATACTTACTGTAAGGAATTCTTATTTGTAATTATGGGAGGTTTAGGGGAAGTGACATTAATTCCATATATCTTTGCATTAATATAGCTACATTTCACCTTGTCATTGTGATTGTAAATCTCAGAGTATTTTAATGTTGCTTTTTCATTCCAGTGAACCTGCGGGTCAGAGCAGGTTTTATTTTATCTTTGACACAACACTGTTGGGAGAATTGAGGCACAAATTACCTATCAAGTAATTTAGATTTTTCTCCTTCGTTTATCACTCTATCTCATTTCATGTTTTAAATCTCAATGGTATTTTAATACTTCATTTTACATGCAAGTGAACCAATAATATCAGATTTCTTGTTTATCTTATAATTGATTAGTTAAAAATCTAATTATATTACTAACTATCTAAAATAGACACTATTAACTTATTACATGTGGTTTCCTAAGTGTCTACTATCTATAGTTTCAGGGGTAGTTTCAGGTTTTGTGATCAGATTTGGTAAATTGCAAAAGTGCAATAATGATGTTATCTCCATTTTCTACTTGCCACTGGTGAGTTAAAGAAATACTACAAAATATTTTATCTTTATTTACTTAACATGGATGTGAAGAAAGCGTTTTATACAATATCAGCCTTAGTTCATTATAATAGAAATAGTTTTTCCTTAATCCATATCTAGGAACTTTAAAAAACATGAGAAATATTGAAAACTTGAAAAGTTGTTTTTCCAAATGGTAATACAGAAAATTATAACCTGCATGAAATTTTCTCAGGTCATTTGGATGTAGTTTTTGATATGCTAACATATGGAAAGATCTTGTCGGTCACATCATAGAATTATTTTTCAAATTGGCCCTTGTTGTTTTTTAGTATTTTAAAATATTCTTTTTAGTCAGAAGACTATTTTTGTTAGAGTTTGAACCTTTTCTTCTAACTAAATTAATCAGGTTTTCATTTAGAGACTACATTGGAGAGTGTTCAATTTCAAGCAACGGAAAACATAGTCTGTTTAAGCTAGGAAATGACTTATTACAGGAAATTAGGTGCTTACTGAATTGTTGAAATGTCAGAGGTCTGTATCTAAGCTAAGTTTCCAGGAACAATTTTCAGTACCCAGATCTACTGTGCCTCTGCCAAAATCAGTGAAGCTGCCCTATCACTGCAGAAATTGATGAATTAAGAATCTGCTAACTGCAGCCCGTTTTACCATTGCCATGATCTGTGCTAGCAAAATGGATGTCCTATATTCCTGCTTTCTTTTTTCTTGACCTAAGTCTTGCATGAATGCATTTGATTGCTATGCATGAAATCATAATCAAAACTCTAGATACAAAGAAAGGTTTGGTTTGTACTTTTGCCTGTCTGTTATCTGCCCCTGAAAGATGATAGAAATAGACTTAGAGTGAGACAATTCCCAGTCTTTGCCAGAGTTAACCAGTAGTGTACTAGGAAGATCAGTGACTTTAGAATCAGGCCAGAAATGAAGTTTGCTTTCTAAGTGTGACTATGGACAAATCACTTAACCTCTCTGTTTTGCTTATTTTCACAATGTAAATGATAAGCAATATTAAGGTTTGTGATTATGTTTGTCAAGGGAGAAACATATACAAGTAAGGATCTTCCAAAACTCAGAATTATTATTACTATTATTTTTGGAGGTCAGGCTGCTTTCAGTACACTTGGAATTTGTTCCTCTGGATCAAGGGGTCAACCAAAGATTTTATCTGGAAATTTTGAGAAGTTTGTGTCACACTTTGCGAAAGAAACATCCCAAATTGTGGCAAACAGGTGAAAGGTTCTTCCACCATAACAACACACCTGCCCACAGTATGCTAAGTGATTAGCAGTTTTTGACCAAAAACAGCATGACCCCCATGTCCCAACTTCCCTATTCACCAGATCTTGGCCCAAGTGATTTTTGTATTTGTTTATTTCTCATTATGAAAAAAATCCTTACAGGGAAACATTTCACTGATGTAGAAAAAGTGAAGCAAAAAATGGCAGAAACACCGAACGGGATCAAAATTTACAAGTACAAAAACTATTTTGAACAAGGGAAAAAGTGTATCTTCAAGTGAACTGCATTGGAGAGGACTTTGAAGGTGACTGAAATTTAAACATGTAAGAATAAATATACTCTTTTTAAAATAAATAACTTGTTTTTTTTGGGGGGGTTCTCCCTTCATACTCTTCTTCTTGTGGTTAAACTTTAAGCAACAGTTACAGTAATGACAGTTTACTACTAAATAACCTAATGTCAACAATTCCTTGTGTTTTCTCACTCTATCCTTAAGAGAAGTAAATGTAACAACTTTCATTTGTTACATTTACAAATCTGGGTGTTGTTAATTCTCCTATTTATTTCAGTCACAATCTAACCACAATTTTTTATAACCTATAAAATACATGTTAAATTTAAAGACTATTAGCCCATTTTCTATACAATAATATTGTAAAATGAGAGAGGAAAATAAATAAGATAATTAGTTAAATTATAAATATATATATTTAATAAAAGGACAAAACAATCTGTAACTCACATGGGCTTTGTTTCCACAAGAATGAAATCACAGTTTGTATTTATAATATTTTTCTGTACATATTTCATGGTTTTTTTTTTGTCCTCATTCAGTATTTTTGTTGAACTGGGTTATTTATCTGATGAAATAACCTAGACTTTATTTTTGATGTTTCTGAAACCTTTATAATTTGACTATATTATTTTAAGATTGTCTTAATAGGTTTTTAACATTGGGCAGAGAAATAATAAATTTCCCTCTGAGCTCCCTTTATTTAGAAGAAACCTCACTTTACTGTGATAATCTGGATAGATCTACTCACCAACATATTAACTCCTTTGTTTCACTGATAACATCAGATAGGTGGTTCTCTCTCCATGCGATGGTGGTACTTCAGGGCTTACCACTGGTCTGAGCTGCAAGCTGGAAGACTGAACACTCAGTTTTGGTAATAGTGCAATGTATCTTGATGAAAAGTAGACCCCGTAAAGTCCTAGTATAAATAAATCTCCATCTCTGCTGATATGTTCTTTGTTTTCCTGAACTCATTTAGTGATCCAGGAGGCTGAAGAGAGAATAGAACTGATTACTAAAGAAGTCTTCCCTTTCACCTACTAAGTGTTTCTTATTATAAGTATTACACAGGACACAAATTATCACACTCTCAGTCCATCCTGAGAGTTTTATCAGCACAACTTCTTGCCACTTGTCTTCTGATCATGTTCTGTTTGTCTGTAGAGCAAAACTATGAACCTATAGTCATGAATCAGAGCAGTTCAATACATTTAGTTGCATCTTTTTCTAGGAAAAGTGGATAACTAAATATTATGTTTAAAGCTGTGCCCTCTGGTAATATTCCATCCTCCACCTCCATTTTTTGGCATCACTTTCAGTGGGATTATAATGTTAAAGGACCATGTCTTTGTATTTTTTTTTTAACCTCTGTAGCAGACTGCATTTTTTGGCCTAATTATAATTATTTACTGCTTAATAAGTCCATATGCTTGGCCATGTTACTCTTTCAGTTTCTCTCACTAAGTCAGCAGAACATGTGTCCTTGGCCATGTTACTCTTTCAGTTTCTCTCACTAAGGCAGCAGAACATGTGTTCTCTTTTTAAAATCTGTCCTTGTAACTTTGCCCAGTAAAAACAGCTGAAGTGATGATGGTCTAGTTCTTACCTTAGGTCCTATATGTTTCTACATACCATATTGCACCTTTGCAATTCCCATGGTAAAGATATAACTTAGCTAGTTTTTTGGTCCCTGAACTATGAGAGACATATATGGTGGAACTGCCTTGGACAGTCAGTAGCTGAAGCTGGATTACCCCATCTGACCTGCTGTGGGAAGCAGATACACCTAACTAAGCACAGAATAAATTAACTACATTTCAATCCCCAAAATGCAAACTTGCATGCAATGACAATAATTATTAACATTTTAAAAATTTAAACCACTTGGAGTTGGATGCACAGAATTGTTATGGCAATAGATAGTCAATACATTCAGTGGCAATCATAGAAAAGTTTTTATGAAACTATAACTGTGAGTTAAGGAAGTGCTCACGTGTATCAGTATATTTAGAAAGTTGTGCACAAATCAAGAACAAGTCATAGACTCAAAAAACAAACAAAAACAAACAAACAAAAACAGATCATAGGCTAAAAAAAAAAGGAACCTATGCTTTCATGCAAAGCTGGTCTCTGGGATCACTAGGCTCAGAGTAAGCTTAACTAAGCACTGACGGAGTGCCCCAGCACAGAATTCTTCTTCAAAGACTGGGAGAGATGTTTTTCTTTTTCTTTTTCTTTTTCTTTTCCCTTTTGTTCACCTCTCACTTTCACTCTTGCTGTTGCTCTTTGTCTTACTTTTATTCTCATCTTTCTCCTTCTTTTGGATCCTTCTTTTCAATAAAATCTCTATTAGAACATTAGTCAAACACAAACTAAAGGAAAGGGAATTCAGAATGCATGCATGATAAAGAATGCAGACTTTACAAAAATATCTTAGCAAAGTCTCTAAACAAATTACTATAACCTGTAGCAAATAACATGCCACTTTCAGGGAAAAAAAATACTAAGTATGCAAAGAAAACAGAATGCACAATCTACGCACAGAAGAAATTAACAGAAACTTTCCCTGAGGAAACATGGATATTAAACTTACTAGACAAATAATTTAAATATGCTCTAAGATCTAAAGTATATTAGGGAAAAAGAGCTAAAAAAAAAAAAGGAAATGATTTATGAACCAAATGAGAATATCAGTAAAAAGATGGAAATTATAAAACCAAACAGATGTTTCACAGTTAAAAAATAGTAACTACAATGACTAATTCTTGGAAGGTGTTCAACAACAGATTAAGCAGGCAGACCAATGAACTAATAAACATGAAATAGGACAATCGAAATAACCTTGTCTTGAGGATTGCAAAGAAAAAAAATGAATAAAGTGAATAGAGCCCAAAGAACCTGTGAGACATCACCATGAAGATCAATATATTCATATGGGAGTTGAAGCAGTAGAAGAGAGAAAGAGGCAAAAGAATAATTAAAGAAGTGTGGTAAGAAACTTACCTATTTGGTGAAAGAGTAAATCTAGATATCTAATAGATTCAATGAACTCCAAGTATTATAAACTTGAAGAGTTCTATACAAACTTATAATCAAATTATTGTAGGATATAGACAAATAGAGTATCTAGAAAGCAATGAGAGAGCAGTACTTTCTCATGCACAGGGAATCTGCAATAAGATTAGCAGCAGATTTCTCATGAGAAATCATAGACGTTAAGAAGATATATGGGCAGCCAATAGACACATGAAAAAGTGCTCAGCCTCACTCATCATCAGAGAAATGCAAATCAAAACCACATTGAGATACCACCTAACCCCTGTAAGAATGGCCATCATTAACAAAACAAACAACAACAGATGCTGGCAAGGATGTGGAGAAAAAGGAACGCTTCTACACTGCTGGTGGGAATGGAAACTTGTACAACCTCTCTGGAAAACAATCTGGAGATTTCTGAAAGAACTAGAAATTGACCTTCCATATGACCCAGCAATTCCCCTATTGGGAATATACCCGGAGGAACCCAAATTATTCTACGAAAAAAATACCTGCACATGTATGTTTGTTATAACTCTATTAACAATAGCAAAAACATGGAACCAACCGTGTTGCCCATCGAAGCTGGACTGGTTAAAAAAATTGTGGTACATATACACAATGGAATATTATGCAGCCATACAGAAGGACAAATATATGGACTTTGCAGCAAATTGGGTGAACTTGAAGTTTATCATACTCAGTGTTTTATCACAGAAACAAAGAACTGTGTTCCATATGTTCTCACTCATAAGGTGACCTTGAACAATTATAATGCTATAAGAAAGTGATTGGCAGTAGTGGAAAACTGTCAGGGAAGGGGGGTTGGGACTGGCAGCTGAGGGAAACTGCTAGGGGAGGGAGGTGCATACCTCATCAACGAGGGTACCTGAATGATCAATGTTTGTATACCTAACCCTGAATTGTACCCCACATCTTTATAATAAATAAATTAATTAATAAAAAAAAACTAGAGCATGTGGCAAAAAAATAATAATAATGGATTATTCAAAGTGCTAAAAGAACAAAGAAAGTCAGCAAAAACTTTTCAGGCAAAACTGTCTCTTAAAAATGAGACAAAATAGTTAGCACATTCCTAGATAAAATAAAATAAAATAAAACCTTACAGTTTGTTAACTGTGAACCTGACCAAAAGAAATTTTAAGGGTAATCTTTTAGATTGAAATGAATAGACATTTAAAATAAATCAAAGCTATATGAAAAAAAAATCAGTAAAGGTAAATACATAGGCAAATATAAATGCTAGTATTGATTTTTTTAATTTGCAAACCTTATTTTATTTCTTCCATGGCTTACAATAAAGTTGCATTTGAAATAATCACAACTTTATGTTATTGGGCACAAAATATAAACATTCTTGTGACAACACAAAATGAGGGGAGCAAGAAACTGTATAAGAGCAGAGTTTAGTATGCTGTTAAAGTCTAACTGTTATAAAATTAAATGGGATGAATAAAATTTTGGGATGATGAATGTAATTTTTATGGTAAACTCAAATATACTGTCTAAAAATATACACAAAAGGAAATGAGAAGAAAACAAATATTTTTTCTACAAAAAAAAACTAAACACAAAAGAAGGCCATAATGCAGAAAATGATGAACAAAAAGGGTATGACATATAGAAACCTAGCAGCAAAATGGCAGTAGCATGCATTTCCTTATTAGTAGTTACTATAAATGTAAATAGATTAACTTTTCAAATCAAATGGTAGATTAGTAGAATTCTTTAAAAAATATGATCCAACAATATGATGTCTGCAAGAGATTCATTTTATATTTAGATACACAGAGAGATTGAAAATGAAACGATAGAAAAATATATTTCCATGCAAATATTAGCCAAACATAAAAGAAAGACCTAGGATGACTAATACATATATATATAAATTTTAGTTAAAAACTATCATAAAAAATAAAGAATTCAATTGTATATTGACAAAATGGATAATTCATCAGGAAGCTATAACAACTATCAACAAAAAGTAACATAGAACTCCAAAATATATAAAACAAATAGAAATAGGTGGTTCTACAACAATATTTAGACTTCACTACTCTACTTTAAAAAATGAATAGAATATCCAGACAAAAATTCATTAAGAAAATATAGTTTTAACTAACACCCTAAATTAATGAGACCTATAAAAATATAGGACATCCCACCTAGCAGAATACACATTGTCTTCAAGTGCCCATGGTGTATTCTCCAGGAAAGAACATATGGTAAGCCATAAAACAAGATTTAATAAATCTTAAAATATTAAAACATACACACTATCTTCTCCATTCAAATGTAATGGGAAAAGAAACCAATAACAGAAGTAACACAAAATATCACAAATATGTAAAAACTAAAGAACACATTCAAACATGGAATGGGTCAAAGAAAAAAAACATGAGGCAATATTTAGAAATTAATGAAAATAGCATGACATACAAAAAGTTAAGGGCCCAGCAATGGGCCCTTAGAGTAAATTTTATAACTGTAAATACATACATCTAAATACAAAGAAGGTCTCAAATTAATGACCTAACTCTACAAAATTATCAACTAGAAAAAAGAAAAATAAGCCAAAAGCTAAGGGAGAAAGGAAAGAATAATTATTAGAGATAAATAAAATGAAAAGCAAAGAACATACAGAGAATCAAATAAGTGAAAAGTTGAGTCTTTCGTAAGATCATCTTTAGAAAATGTTAAGATATATCAACAGCAACAAAAAAGAAGATCCAAATTATTAAAATCAGATATGAAAGTGGTTGTTGAACTTATAGATATAAAAAGGACTGTAAAGTAATATTTTGGACATTCATGCCACAATGAGAAAATATAGTTTAAATGGACAAATACCTATTAACACAGGCATGACCAAAAATTACTCATGAAGAAATAAGAAATTTCAGCAGATCTGCAATGAGAAAAATGTTTGAATCCAATCAAAAATCTTCAAAAAGAAAAGCCTAGGACCAGAAGACTTCACTGGTAAGTTCTACCAAAGTTTAAAGGAGAATTAATGCCAATTCTCCACAAAGCTACAGTAACAAAAACAGTGTGATACTGAAATAAGGATAGACATATAGACCAATAGAATAACAACATATATCCTTGGTCAATTGGTTTTCAGCAAGAACACCAAGACCATTCAATGGATAAAGAATGGTCTTTTCAATGAATGTTGCTGAGAAAACTTGATGGTCACATGAAAAAGAATAATGCTGAAATCTTGCTTCACATGATACACAAATATTAATTACAGATGAATCAATGACCAGTATATAGAACCACAAAACTTTAAGAAGAAAATATGAGAATAAACTTTCATGGTGTGGGATTTGGCAATGAATTCTTAACTATGATACCAAATGCAGAAGCAACAAAAGAAAAAAATAAATCATTTGTATTTTAAAAAAATTAAAAATTTCCATGTATTAAAATGCTTTATCCATAAGGTGAAGAAAAGTAACTTACAGAATGGGAGAAAATATTTGCAAATCTCTTAATAAGAATCTAGCATCTAGAATATAAGAAACATTTATAACCTACAAACAAAAAGACAACCCAACTTAAAAATGGGCAAAGACATTAAATAGGTACCTCTGCAAATAAGATATACAAATGATTAATAAGCACATAAAATGATTCTAAACTCCATTAATCATTAAAGAAATGTAAATCAAAGCCACAATGAAATATCACATAAACTGATTAGGATGGCTATTAAAATATACACAATGGAATATTACGCAGCCATAAAAAAGAACAAAATCATGAACTTCGCAGCAACCTGGATGGAACTAGAGTCAATAATACTGAGTGACCTCTCACAGAAACAAAGATCTGAGTATCACATGTTCTCACTCATATAGCGGACCTTGAACATCCATCATAATACTATAAAAAAAGGACTGACAGTGGTGGAAAACTATGGGGGGGAGGGAAAGGGAGGTGGGATTAACGGTAGTCAATATCGGTCTGGAGGATGGGGAGACACCCCTTATCAACAAGGGTGCCTGAACGAAGCATATTTTTATACCTAACCCTTAACTGTACCCCACAATATCAAAATAAAAAATATTGATATAAAAAATAAAAATAAAAATAAAAAATAAAATAAAATAAAGCCAAAAAAAACTTAAAAGTAACTAGTGTTGATGAGGATGAGGAGAAATTGTAATCCTCATAAATTGTTGGTGGGAATTTAACTTGATTTAGTCATTGTGAAAAACAATTTGCTGATTTCTCAAAATTTAAACATAAAATTACTGTATGATTCTGCAGTTTCACTCCTAAGTATATGCAATGGAGGATACTGCAAAATGGAATTAACTTTGAGGGTGGGCCTTTGTAGTACAGGCCTTCCTTGCTAGGTAAGTTCTTTGCTAGTAGTCTATTGGCATCAGTGTACCAGTTAGCATTGTGAGAGGCTGTGTTTGACTTCAAATAATTTTTTTTCTGGTTTTTGTTTTGTTGTTGTTTTGAGATTCTTTAAATACAGTTATACATTTCATGATGGGTGATAATCAAGCATTAAATGTTCAGCAGTTTGGGACCCAAAATGGCATGACCTCCATGCTCCATCCTCTTTATTCACCTGATCTTGCCTCAGTGACTTGTTTTCTTCTCTGGATGAAAAAAGTCCTCAAAGGGAAATATTTCATCATTGCAGAAGTTGTGAGAACAAAACACAGCATAAGCACTAAAAGGTATCAAAATTAATCAGGTCAAAAACTGAGCAGTGGAAAGAGTCTCAATAGGTATATTGCATCAAACAAAAAATACTTTTGAAGGTGACTGAAATTTAAACATGTTAGAATAAATAAATAATTTTTACAAAATAAATTCTGCTTTTGTTTTTTTTTTTTTTTTTTTTTTTGAGTCTCCCCTTGTAGAAACATTTCTCATACCTCTGCATGGTTAGATTATGCAGAAAGTTTTAATAGGTGCACACAAATACTTTGGAGGGGCTAGAGTAGTAAATCCTAGGTTAAACACACTGAAGCTAAGCCTAGAATATCCTTTTTGACATTGCCATACATGGAAAAGCTGTTGCTGTTACTTTAGAAACTACCTTTTGAAGACACGCTTTCATCACCATTGCAAAACAGAGCTATGATTTAGAAAAAGGTGCTATTGCTGTAGGTAAGCTGTAGAATCAGAAAGTTTCTGGTTTCCATCACTGCTGTAATCAAATCTAGAAAAACAAATCATCTGTATTCTTTCTCTCTTTCACATATCTGAGTTCTGATTTAATAGCAATTAATTCAGAAATCAACCTTTAAGGAGATTAGAAAGGATATTGAATGTGTACCCTAAATTTAATGTGTTGTAAACCTAATCCCAAAATTTTTATGTTGGTAATATTTGAAGGTGGTGCCTTTAGGAGGTAATTATAATTAAATAAGGTAATCAGGGTGGGGCTTCTATGATTGAAATTGGCAGCTTTATAAGAATAAAAAGAGTGACCCAGGATAGCGTGTTCTTGAACTCTTGCCGTGTGATGCCCTCCATCATGATATGACACAACAAAAAGGCCCTTATCAGATCTTGATACCATGCTCCCGGACGTCTCACTCTCCAGAACTGTAGGAAATATTTTTTTTTTTATAAATTACCCAGTCTCCGATATTCTGTTACAGCAACACAAAATGAACTAAGTTGTTTATTCACCATGCAGGAAAAATGCAATTTTGCATTTGTTTGCCATTTAGGATTTAGGGATGACTTATTTTGATAAAAAAAATTCTACTAGTCGAAGATTAAAACAAGACTGCCATGATTGATCAGTCTAAATTTGAAATAGTAGGTCTATAGCAGTTAAGTATATTATACATATTGAAGGGTAGTTGTAAGATGCAAAATTTCTTTCTTCGGTGGTTAGCACTTAAGAGTTTTTGGAGTTTTTTGTGTGTTTATTTTTAAATATGTACACAATCATTTTAATATTTCAAATCATATCCCGAAAATCCTGCTCAATATATAAGCTTGAACAATATTCTATAATTAGATTTCTAAGCCCTGATTATCTTTGGAGCACTGTCTAGTTTAGATGTATTCTCTATACATTCCCACTGCTATTCAGGGCAAAGATTTATGAAAGTCTAAATCCAAATGTATTATCCTTATTTCCTATTAATCTGCCTATCTACACATAACTCCAGAAAAGTCTGATCTGCACAATGCATCAGCAACAAAATTTTATCATGATGGTTTCTTCTGTCTTGCAGCCTAAATCATTCATAGTCATTTTGATTATTATTAGTTCAAGATGAAACTGGGATAATTTGAATAGCTATATTTTCTTACATGGATAATAAGAACCACTGAAATTCAATGGTGTCAGGGAAATTGCCTTAATCTTCATTAATAAAAATAGTTTTATCATTACTTTTGTTGATGTAGTTTTAAAGGTGATTTGAAAAAATGTTCTTATGTATATTTGGTGTTTGTGTGTGTGTGTGTGTGTGTGTGTGTGTGTGTGTGTGTGTGTGTGTGTTACAATGAAAACCATTTCGTATTTCAAGGGCGACTATTTAAAGAACATCATGTACATTCTTTGAGTACTTAAAGCCTTTTGTCCTCTCATATTTTCTTTCTATATCAGGTTTAGAAACCTTGATGAATTAGTGTCATCACTAAATTGTACCTCATTACAAATAGAATCTTTGGTATTAATGTGCTAGCCGTTGACCCTTATAGTATGCTGTATTTGCATTTCCAAGAGTTACACAGTTATTTTTCAATTTTAAGGTTTCAACCAGAAATGATAAAACTTAGTTTAAAAAAATCCTTTTAATAGTGTTCTTGATACTGAAATCTCAATTGCTTCAGGTTTGGTATTTATTTTAAAATATTTTCCTGCAATATGACTCAGAGGACTATCATGATAATATTATGATACACCCATATTTTTTATCCTGGACTTTATTAAAATTTAACTCAGAGAAAGTTAGAAGAAAAGAGAGGGGTGAGGATTTAGAGAAGCAGAAAACATTAAAAGATATAATGTAAAATCAAGAAATTTTTTCACAAGGTAAAAGTAATATGGAAAATGAAAATGACAATGATATTTAAAGAAAATTGCAAGTGCACAAAATATACATGCAAAACTTCTTATGATTCCTTTGTTTCTTATGGCTCCTCTTTTTAAACTGGTTTACAGAAGATTATATAAGAAAAGCATTGTCTTTGTCATCACACTGAATATTTTCTGTGCTTTAAACTGTTCCATTTACTTATTCAACCTTCTTCTAAAGCAAAATTCTGCATGATATTTGTCATGGAATTTATAATCATTCTTTAAAAAGTGAAAGTATTTTTGGCATGTAATAAGATAAATATATGTGATTAAAGATAAAATTTCAAAATATTGCTACCATAAAACATATAGAATTTGAGCATGATAAAAAAAATCAGTATAGAAATCATGAAATTTAGGCTCTGATTTAATCCTTTGAATTAGAAACCTGTGAAAGTGTTATACATAATTTTTTTATAAGTGTGGTAAGTACTTACATAATAAATTACGTTTATACAGGAGAAAAGGAGTTTGAACCATAGAGAAGAAAAAGTGAGCTAGTTGTTCTAAAGTCCTAGAATGAGATTTTCTTGTTTGTTTTGTCTTTTTTTTTTTAGTGTGACACTGCCTTATCATAAAGAATTCATCATGAGATGCTCTGTCTACAGTCTGAAACAAGCAGATAATCAAAAAAGTAAATATTCTACTTTATCAACATGGAAATATTTTTAATATACCTTATTTATCCATTGGAACACAAACTTGTAGATAACTGTTTAATTCATTAGGCCACTCATTCTAAAATCTCTACAAGGAAGGGGACTTAACACAGGTTCTCAGAAGACAATCCATATCCTCTTGACTAGCAGCATGAATTGCTAATTAAACTTAGGATAAAATAGATTGTCTTCAGTGTTTCTTAGCTCTGAATAAGAGAGAATCAGACACAAGAATGGATTTATGATGGAATAAAGACCAAAATAAAAGATAAAACTAAAACAAGAAACTTCAGAGTATTTTTGTGGCTTTGAGTGCAGAAAGAATTCAAAAATTTAATTCCAGGAATAAAACATAAATCAAAGCAAAAAGTTTAATTACATCAAAATTAATGTTTGATATTCAACACAGTATAATATGGACAAATATATCTGGCAGATGATCAACTGGGGAAAGGAATTTGCAATACCTAACACAGAATATCTGAGTTGCTTTTACAAATCAACTAGAAAAAGTTAAACTACTAGGAAAATTGATAAGTTCATTATCAGTTAATTTGGAGACAAAAAGATCCTGAAGACTAACGTGCACCCAAAGAACTGCTCAAATTCATTGTCAATTAAGTCTATAATGAGATTTTACTTTATGTGTATTACATAGAGACAAATTTGAGATATGGATTATGTCAAATATTGGTGAAAATATGGGAATGTGGGACGTCCTATGAGCTGCTGATTAATAGATTAGTGTAGCCATTCTGTAGAGCTATAAAACATAGGTCACACAGATTAAGTATTCACATATTCTATGGCACAGAATTCCACTTTTGGAAATATGTATATCTTAATAAATTATCACACAGAGTCATAAAGGTCACATACCAAGATACTGGTGTTATCATTGTGGTGGAGAAATAATCAATCCATGTGGCCAGCCATGAGAGGGATATGAGATAAAATTTAGGGGATGGCTCCAATTAAAAATACTAAAAATATTCTGTTTATTTAAGAAGTAAAAAAGCAGCCGGGCTCGGTGGCTCAGCCGGTAATCCCGCGCCTTTTGGAGGCTGAGGTGAGTGGATTGCCTGAGCCCGTGGGTTCGAGACCGGCCTGGGCAGCGAGACCTCATCTCTACAATAAATCAAAAAATCAGCCGGGCGTGGTAGCGCATGTCTGTAATTCCAGCTACTTGGAAGGCTGAGGCGGAAGGATCGCTGGAGCCCAGCAGGTCGAGGCTGCGGTGGCCGGAAGCGGCCACTGCACTCCAGTGTGAGTGACAGAGTGAGACTCCAACTCAAAAAAAAAAAAAAAGAAGTAAAAAAGCAACAAGATACACACCTAATTCAATTTAAACAGACACTGAGAATATTTGAGTTGCTTCTACTAATCAGCTAGAAAAAATAAACTGTCAGGAAAATTGGCAGTTATTTAATAGTTAATTTAGTGAAAAATCCTCAAGGCTAACATGCACCTGAAGAAATGCTCAAAATCATTTACATAATTCAATGTATATAATTAAAAGTACACTTGTACCAAACAACACTATTTGGTTTATATGTACATGTGATACATATCATGTAGAAACACATTAAATTAATGAGGTGAGTTATCAAACATATTCCTGTTAACTGAATTATTGTTCCTGTTTCCTAACCCAATATAAAGTTTCTATTTCCTTGATAATCAATACACATCTGTTTCTATCAGCAGCATATTTTGTATGTTATAGGTCCCATTTTGTATTTTTTTATACAACTAATAGTGTTTATTGTGCAATGGACATAGTGGAAGTTATATCTTAGAGAATGGATTTTATTATTTGCCTCTGAAAAGTGCTAATTTTTTGTTGTAAGAGGTTGTTAATGTCAATGAGCTCATATTCTGAACTCTGTTAGCATGGGGTGAGTAGCAGCTGAAATTTTTGCAAATTATTTCAGTCATTCAGCTACAGTTAACAACAGGCCTTTGAGTGAAAAGTTTTGTATAGAATGTCTAATTTATTTTACTATTTTGAGTTGGGGAATCTCATCTGTTACCCAAGGTGGAGTGTTGTGACACGATCATAGCTCACCACAGCCTCAATCGCCTGGACTAAGGTGATAATTCCACCTCTGTCTCCCAAACACTGAGACTAAAGGCATGCAATACTATGCCTGCATAATTTATTTTTATTTTTATTTTTATTTTTTATTTTTTTATTTTTAGGGTGAGTTCTCACTATGTTGTTCAGGCTGATTTCGAACTCCTGGGTGTAAGAAATCCTCCCTTGCTCTCCCAAACTGTGCCTGGCCTAGAATACTTAATTTGTAAGTCAGCAAATTGTTGGGATGGATATTTGGGGTCACCATTTCTGTCTTTTCTGGTATATTTTTGCTCACATGCCAGCTATCTGGACAACACTAACATCTATCCATTATCACTAAATCAATAATACTGTGGTTTTTTTTTCCCCCTTAAGTCCTGGTTATTCTGAGCTGTGAAGAGTAAGGACCCCCTCAGGTAAAGAGTAGCATAATTGAAAATTTCATTTGATTCAAATATTCTCTTCTAAGATTTGACTCGTCTTCAGTTCTGCCTAACCATTTGCTTTTCAGTGCCTTTAAATATTTTTTTTTTAATATATTGTCTGGATTTTATAAAATCTACCTATGAAAAGTTTATTTCAATACAAACAAATCTAATAAATCAGTTAATGTAAATATAAGCAAAGATTTACAAAAACATTAAAATTAATAAATCAGTTAATGTAAATATAAGCAAAGATTTACAAAAACATTAAAATTAATTTTTTTCTGCTTATGAACATATTTATTGTAACTTTTAAAGATTTTCTGTATCATGAGAAATTTTATGTTGAAAATTTTCAATACAGTCATAATAATCTAAGTAGGTAAAATATAAACATAAATTATTAAATTATATGGGTAAAATCTGCACTCCAAACTTACCATGGCAAGGTCCTTTACAATATGACTCATCTCTTTTTTTCTAGTCTCAAATCCAGACTCATACTTCAGTCACATGGACCAAAAGGCTTAGTATATCTTCAAAAGGCACCAAGCACCATTCCTCTAAGCACCCTTTTTTTTCTCTATGTGTATGTAAAAGTATACATACTTTTATTAGTAGTAAAAGCAGTTTGCTCTGCTACTTTCCAGAAAAGATCAAACAAATAAATGTAATCAAACTTCACTTCACTTATAAAGTTTACACATTGTTTTTCACATCTCATGAAAGCCTGCAATATATTGACAGTATTTATATTGCCATATTACCTTATTTTCATAACTTTTCATAACTTCTAAGATGCTAGCACACTTACATGTTACTGTAATCAATCTATTTCATTGTCTTTAAATGAAATAGAAATGCAGCAAATATTTCTTGTTCACTAGTTAAGCAATATGTACAAATGCTCAATAAATATTTATTTCAAGAATGAATAAATAGACGCATGAATAAATAAATAAGTGACATTTTATAGTTCCCCAAAATAAAACTCTGCTAGAAAAATAGGTTGCATGGAGAGTGTAAAGGGAGTGGAAATATTTAGGGGTTATAAAACATTCTTCCAATTATGCTATGTAGGTAGGCACTTCCCAACTTTACGCACAAATCTTAACCTAGTTTGAAAGAGAATACAGACAAGGCAATAACCATTTGTGTACTAATTGTAAGATTCAATTAACTAATTATTTGATTTGACAATTTAAACCCTTTTAAGCAATACTAATCCCATGAGATAAAAGTCTCAAATGACCTCTTATGGAACCAGAAATATATAATAATGATTAAACAGATGATATGTATCTCATTAATTTTTAATTTCTCATTATTTTATTAATTCTTTAAATATTAAAGCGACTTGAATCAGAAACAAAGGATGAGGAAATTTTGAAGAACAAAATGAGGGATAGGAAATAGATGAACACTCCTGTAAATGAAATCAATGATTTCTTTCAAAGTTAAATTCTTTTCACTACATTTAATTTATAATTGAAAATGATTTTCAAAAGAGTTTAATGAGAGCACAGAAATAATTGAGAAAGAATTGAGTTAATACATAATAAACAGTTCTGCCTGATGTGGATCGTTCTGAAATTGATTTATTCAAGAAAAATCAGAGTAAATATATACAATACACTGTAAGGTTTTTGTTTATATAAAATTGTGTTTTATATTAGAATTTTAAAATAAAAAACAAAGATTAATTTTATAAGGACCATCTTATATAGCTTCTTTTACCTTAGAAATAAGGTAGAGGCCACGAATGACAAAAATAAACCAAACTTTCAAAATGAAAGGGTTTCATTTTCAATTTTCATTGAAAATTAAAGTCTGATATTTTATAGGTGCTGCTCATATTAGATTCTTGCTTGCTTTACAGTTGATTAACATACCTTAACATAATTTTTGAAGGCCTATAAACTGTAATATCTTAGATATTCTATATAATATATAGTCTAATTTGACAGTATAGAGAAAATTTTCCTTAAATTCATTCCAAAGAAAATTTATAGAAATTTGGGAATCTTAGATAATTACATTATATCTATAATAACTTTTAAGAAGGAATCAAATATCTTAGTATATCCTAGATATTAGAATACTTTAATATTAGTTATATATTGCTGAATGGCAATTACTACAATGTTAGCAACTTAAGACAACACATATTTATTATCTCAAAGTCCAGTACAGCAGAACTCAGGGCAGATGTTATTGCAAGTTCTACTCTGGGTCTTACAGTATTAAAATCATGGTGTTGGCTGGGTGGCATCTTCTCTGGACGTTCTGGGAAAGAATACCATTTCAGTCTTCAAGTTACTGGCAGAATTCAGTTATATGACTTGGAGGAGTGAAGTCCCTCTTTTCTTACTTACTGTCTGCCAGGGGCTTCTCTGGGCTCTTAGTGGCTACCTTGTGCATGGCTCCTTCCATCAACGTGCCAACACCATCATGTGGATCTCTGGTTTCCAATTTTTCTGATTTTCGTTTTTTCTACTAGTCAGAGAAAGGTCAATGCTTTTAAAGGACCCATGCACCCGATCATCCTAATAATATCCTTATTTTAGAGTAAATTGTTTTGTAATCTTAATTACATTTGCAAAGTTCCTTTTTTCCACAGAATGTAACATACTCAGAAGTCATAAAATATTGTATTAATGGTTTTTAATGTTAGACTGGGAAACTTTAGGGAACAGTTTTATAGTTCTGTCTACTGTATTCATTTGGAAACACATACACACACACACACACACACACACACACACACACACACACACACACACAAATGTTTTGATCTATGCCCCCCAAATGCACATTTTCCCTTAAAATAGAAAAAAACCTTTTCTTTTGCCTCAATAGCCAGTTTTAAATAGCTAATTTTATATCATTTGTCCTACTAAAATAATTATTTCAAAATGATATTCATTCAGATAAGTTAATAGCAAATAGTTTTGAAGTTTCTTACCTAAAGATAGTAACAGAAAAACAATGATGAACAAATTGCTGAGCCAAGAAATTTGTTACCATTCCCATATAAGTCAGAGAACACCTCACACACAGTCTACCTTATGTGTCTAGGCGTCAGAGAAATCAAGAGAACTCATAACAGTGTCAGACAATCTCACAGAGTTTTGCTGTGCAAGATGTTTCCTGGATGATTGCATCTTTAGGGTGTATTTGATTATGCTCCTAGTATTTCAGTTGTAAAGAAGTACTTTTGTGATTATCTTTAATAAGCCTCTATGAGAAATTACAGCTAAGTCTGAATAGCTTTTTTAAAAAATGAATCAAGTCTTCTTGATAAGTTCAAACATTCATTGAGACAGTATCTTCTTTTGATGTTTAGATGTTTAATTAACCTGAAAAAAAAAAACCTAACAAAACCTTAGAACTAACATGGTTGAAATAGTGTTGAAAATGTATCATGTTTAGATATTGTTTCTCTGGATACAAACTGCTCAAGTGAGGAATCTGTATCTTTTTATATAATGATTTCTTTTGGGTAGATAACTAGTAGTATGATTGCTGAGTTGAATGGTAGCTCTATTTTTAATTCTTTGAGAAATCTCTCAACTGTTTTCTACAGAGGTCAAACTAGTTAATGCTTATAAGTCATAATTTCAATCAACATTAGAGTCAGATTGATTCAAATATTCAGTTTAGTTCCATGTATAACACCTCTTAGCTATAATCTTTTACCTACTTAGTTGAACTATCCTTGTGGTTTAAAAAGGGGGGGAGGGGGACTCATAGTGGAAGCCCTCAGTCATATGCAACTGGAAGGATGAGATGTGTAAGACAATACCTGTTGCATGCATAGGTGTCTTTTCAAAGCACCAACAACATGCCCTTCCAGTTCTGAAGAAGGCCTTTTAGAAACACCAGAGAGTCTCTGCCTCCAAAGTTGAAGCAAACTCAGAAGGCAGCATTACTTTCAAGGGAAACTAGTGATTTTTCATAAGCCAAAAAGGCAAAATGTAAGAGACTTTGAGGTACTCAGATTTATTCTTGCCTGATTAATTTCTGGAAGACAGAGAAAGAGACATAAACCTGATTCAATTTCACCCAGAGTTTAACAAAGTGCAAGGCACATAATGGACATACACTTAATATTAGATATTGATCTACTGAGAATCAAGCCATCTTTTTCAATGAATAAACTAAGGGGAAGTATAGTTGCTACACTCTCCATATGTCTGAGCCCACGGGTTGGAGACCCACCTGGGCAACTTGGCGAGACCTTATCTCTACAATAAATAAAAAATGAGCCGGACATGGTAGCGCGTGCCTGTAGTTCCAGCTACTTGGAAGGATGAGGTGGAAGGATCGCCAGAGCCCAGCAGGTCGAGGCTGCGGTGGCCGGGAGCGGCCACTGCCCACCAGTCTGGGTGACAGAGTGAGACTCCAACTCAAAAAAAAAAAAAAAGGAAACAGGAAGAATTTACTGAAATATTACTAGGAGTAAAATGATTTGTGAGGGATGAGAGACAGAAAACTCATTTACTTGAAGTTATTTCAAAAAATTCAAAACCGTATATCTAACTAGCATGGTAAGAAACAAATAATAAATATGAATATAACATTTTTGTCATTTTGAGTTTTGTCATTTGTGGGACTAGACAAAGTGAATATTGTTTGTATTGTTATATAAATTGTGTTTATGATGTTTATGGTATTTAAAATTTTCAAAGTTGTCTAAGAAACTTTAGTGATCAATAAAGTGTTTTCACTTTATTTGTTTAGTGATCAAACAAATAAGTGTTTTCTTATTTGGGAGTTCTCTGTCTTAAATTTTTGGCCTGTGTCATTTCTTATATATTAACTGTGTTGTAGGCACTTTGTTTAAATATGGCAACATTTGTCTTAGAAGGGTCATCCAATAATATGTCTAAGAGCGCCAATAAAGCACACACTTTTCCACCCTGCTGTTTCTGAGATGTTGAAAGCACGTGTGATTTTTGGTCTGCTATGAGGCATTCAAGACCTTAAAGACTTTTTAAAGGGATTATAAATGGTGGAGGGTGGTCATACCTTTCATTATTTTCCATTTGTTTATTCCCTGTTATCCGAAAATGTTTTTAGTGGCTCAAATGTCACACTAGTGCCAGTGGATAAAAACCTTTTAAGGGGACAGACGGATCTCCAGACCACAGGGAAATAGTTTTATCTCTAATTTTTTGTAAGTCAGGGTTATATTTTATTTCTGACTATGAGCCCCATTAGCATTTAGGTCTTTTGACTAATAAAATATTTGACTTACAGTAAAATATTTTGATTATTTGAAATCATTTCCAGCTATCAAAAGCTACTTTCCATGTTGAAACACTGAGTCTTATATGATGATGTCCATTGGGAAGAATTTGACAAAGATATGAAAAGTTCTTGGCTTACAAGTTATCCATGACTGCAGGAAGGAAGACAATGAATGGGTCAGACCAACAGGTCAAATGTCCAGACTCTGAATAGAGCTGCTGAAGACAAACTATTCCAGTTGTTCAATTTGGTTAATACTTGTTAATACATCACTGTCTGCATATTTATTCACATATTCGTCCAAAAACATACAAGGCTATGTGGTAGGCAATGAGGTTAAGAGGGGGTGCAAGTGTTTCTATATTCTCAATGACACTGCAAAAATGGACAAAGAAAGAAAGCAATGGATTGGGAGTTGCTATAATAGAGAGCAAAATTTTTAAAGATTATTGGTTAAAAAATATGTTGCTCAAAATAGAACTTATCTTTTTTTTTAGCAAGAGAGAGCTATTCAGAAAAATGAAACTTCTCTGGAGATATAGTATTTAAGTTGAAACTTGAAGTATGAGAAAAGTCAGTCATAGAAAGAGTAGGCACTCTGAGCAATCCCCTTGGGTCCCCTCCTGCTCTGGGAACTTTTCTGTTCTCTCAATAAATCCTATTAATAAAAAAAGGAAAGAAAAGAAAGAGTAGGTAAACAAACATTTTCAAAGAGAATAGTGTATGTGTGAAGAGGTTAACATATAAAAAAGTGTTTCTTTTGAAGAAATGAGAGCAAATTAGTGAATTTGGAACTTTAGGAGAAATGAAGCCAGAAGAAAAATATAACATAGGGCCTTGAAGGCCATAATAATGAGTTTAGATGTTAATCTAAATGCAATGGGGAGCCCCAGACAATTTTCAACTAAGTATACTTATTTAAAATGATGACTCTGGTACCCAAGTGAAGTCTGAATTGGATAGAAGAAAACAAACAAAGAGACAAGAGGCTGTTGTATAGGCCAGGGAAAGAGAACTGATGGCATGGAGCTGGATTGACAGGGCAAAGGTTGACAAAAGTGAATAATGTCATACAATTTGGAGGTTGAATCAACAGAATTTTCTGATTAATTAGATGTGGAGGATGAGAAGAAAGCAGAAATTAAGAATGGCTTGCAATTAAGTGCCAACCATTACATGTATGATGAAACGATTGGGAAAAAACGCTATCGGATTGTGTAATAATTGAGGTTGACACATTGAAGATACCTGATTATTACAAATCATAGAGAATACTCTCATAGAGAAAATATTTTATTTTGTTGTAAGCATTTCACTATTTATATTGTCACAAGTAGTTTAATATGCATTATCTACCTCAATGAATTTGCCATTCATTTTCTAGTCTATTATAAACTAATTAAAAAAAATTAGACAGGGGTTCTCACTGTGTTTCCCAGGCTGAAGTGCAGTGGCTAACTTATAGTCATGATCATTGCACACTATCCATCAGAACTCCTAATGGTTTCAGCTGATCCTCCTGCCTCAGCCTCCACCCAGATACTTGGGACTACAGGCTCATACCAGCACTCATGGCCAAACAAATGTTTTTTTTTTTAATTTGATAAAAAGTTTGACATAACATAAATGTGGGAACCTTAAGAATCACAAGACACATACCTGTCTCACACCTACTTCTCAATTATTCTTTATTTTTTCTGCATGTATGAACAAAACATTTTTTGATATTCATTGCATTCGGGTTAGTGTAAAATTCATTGAAACTCTCACAAACGTCAAAAATATAAAAAATTTACAGAGTTAAAAATTCTGAAAAATCGGTTATATTAGCAAGATATTTAAAGAAAAATATCTGCCGGGCTCAGTGGCTCAGCCTGTAATCCCAGCGCTTTGGGAGGTCGAAGTGGGTGAATTGCCTGAGCCCACAGTTTGGAGACCCACCCAGGCAACTTGGCGAGATCTCATCTCTGCAATAAATAAAAAAAAAATTATCTGGGCATGGTAGTGCATGCCTGTTGCTCCAGCTACTTGGAAGGCTGAGGCGGAAGGATCGCCGAAGCCCAGCAGATCGAGGCTGCAGTGGCCAGGAACGTGCCACTGCACTCCAGTCTGGGCAACGGAGTGAGACTCCAACACACAAACACACACAAAGAAAAAATCTAGTGATGACATTAGTAATTGGTATCAGACTTTCATTCAACTATTTATTTTACAATCCTCTATCAGTTTTAGCAAGCCTCCAAGATGGTTCAATAACCCTGGCCTACTAGTATTCATATCCTTGTATTGGTCTCTAAGACATAAAGAGTATTCCAGAAGTGATGTTATGTCACTCCTGAGGGAAGGTCGTTAAATACATTATAGCTTTTCTTCTCTGTTGCATCAGAAGTTTTTAGGAAAAGTAGATGTCATGTTGTCAGAGGTCCACATTGTGAGGGACTAAGTTTTCTAGAGTACAGCCTGTGAGGGAGGAAGACAACCTCTAACAACCATGTGAGTTAAGGAAGCAGACCCTCTAGTATTATAACCTCATTAGAAACTCTGAGGCCCCATTCAGCAAACAAACTACTTCCAAATTCCTGGCTTATGTGGCTATCAATAATAAACATGTGTTTATTAAGCCATAAACAGTTTGGGGTTAATTTGTAGCATAATAATAGAAAAGAAATGCAGTATTCTTTCTAGAAAACAGAGGAAATACATAAATCTTACAAATCTGTGAGGGTTTTTACATGTTTAACTCACTTAGATAATGAGTTTTGAGGATTAAAATATTGTTAAAGTTATTTTCAGTATGGCCTTTGTTTCACTCTGAGGTAGCACATTAATTCCTGCTTTTGTTAATGCCAACTGAGTGAAGAGCTAAGGGAGCCATAACTCATGCTCACTGAGGGAAATTCACTTTTGAGGAGGGACTGATATACAAGTTGTCTGGGAAGAATGTATCAGGACTTTCAATAGGATATCTGTAGCTATAGTATTGAAAAGATAAAAGAATAGTGTTTCTTGGACTCTAGAGTCATGATCTTCAATGTCTTATAAAGAAATTGAAGAACATGGGATAGAAGGAGAAAATGAGGCAATAAGCAAAAAGTGTAAAGCAGTGTTATGGACTGCATGTTGTATCACCCCAAAATTCATATGTTGAAACTCTAACTCCCTTTAGGGGAGGTAATAGGTCCTGAGAGTAGTGCTTTTTTTTGATGGGGTTAGTGCCCTTGTAATTAGAGACATGAAAGAGCTTGCTTACTCTCTCTCTCTCTCTCAGCTCCTCACTAGAAGAGGTTAGGGCTTCTCAAGTAGATGGCCATCTGCGAACCTGGAAGAAGACTCTCAGCGTAACCCAACCATGCTGGAACTCTGATCTAGGACTTCCTAACCTCCTGTAAGAAATAAATTTCTGTTATTTATGCCATTCAGTTTATGGAATATTTGTTAAGGCAGTCTGAACTAAGATTGGCAGCATTTGAGAAGAGTATCTACTAACACCAGGTCTGTGAGATGCTCTGTGGAAATGAAAGACACAGACACACACACACACACACACACACACACACACACACACACACACAGGGAGAGAAAGAGAGAGAGAGAGAGAGAGAGAAAGTGTCAAGTGAGCAGTGAGCATTTGGAAAATAGATATGGCAATATCTCATTGACAAAAACCACAATGAACATTTATTTGCAAAGTAAAATAAAAATAAACTGTTTACCTTACTTTCCCCCGCTGTTTTAGTAAGCTAGGGCTGCCATAATAGAATACTACAGACTAAGTGGCCTAAATGACAAATTTATTGTCACAAATTCTGGTGTCTGATAGTCCAAAATGAAGATGTTGGCATACTGGGTTTCTCTCGACCTTTGTTCTTGGCTTGCAGATGACCATCTTATTGCTGTGTCCTCACATAAGTCTTTTCTTTGTGCTTGAGCCTCCCTGAAGTCTTTCTCAACTCTCTCTCTCTCTGATTCTCATCAGGATACTGGTCTGATTGGATTAAAATTTACCCATATAACCTCATCTGACCTTAATTAGCTCTTTAAAGACCCCACTTCCAAATACAGTCACATTCTGAAGTACTGGAGATCAGAGCTTCAACGTGGAGATGTAACTGTAATAACTTTTACTCAGATTCAAGGGCAATCCTGCTGTCTAAAAATTCACTATATTAGCTCCCAAAGTGTCTGCTTGTTAGAGATTACAAAGGTAATCTTTATACTAAAATACTCTCTAATAAACGAGTCTCTTAAAGATTAGTGTCTACTTCAACATTTATCATGCTTAACATGATAATTTATGCTTGCCCATCACAATCAACTATTTGGTCCTAATTTCAGTGGAGACATAGTCCAGAAAACAGAAAACACTGTTTCTGTTTAACCTGGAAAAATGTTAACAAAGTTGTTGAAGGTACTACAAGAATGAAGGCATGAAGAAAGGTCACTAGAAGAAAAATAAATAAGTAAATAAATAAAAGGTAATATTGAGCAACCACTGCCACTCCTATTTTGGGACCCATAGCCTTACAACTGCTGCTGTATTGGGAGACATTATTACAACTGGGTTTTGGTCTATCCAAGAAAGTGCAGCAATGACCACAGCTAGAAGTGTGGACAAGTGTGCTGCCTTAGCTCAGGTTTCATAACTACTTTACTCCTGCTTCCACAAAGCAACCACTGGCATTCCATTATCAGAGAGACATTAGACAGAAGTTTCTCTCTGTATCCTGCCTTGCAAATTCCTGCACTACTTCCTACCTGTAATGCTCAGTAGACACACCCTAGCATGGGAGCATGGGAAATAAAGTTTAAGACTCCCAGTACAGCAGTTAGAGGTTGAGAGACAACAGCTAAATATCTAGCACAATAGTGGCACCATCTACAGTCAATTACACTGTATAGTTAAGCAATGCAAATATAGTGCAATCATTGCAAATAAAATAAAAAAGTGATGAATGATGCAATGACCAATTTGAGTATCAAAAGATGAAGACACCATTAAATGTTGTTTTCAGATAATTTTGCAAAACAATCATCATAATTTTTTATAAAAGTCTATTGTGGAGTTCAAAATGTCATATGATCATATTTGATGGTGTTGGTAGAAAAACTATACAAAAAGTAAAATGTCATTTTTTCTAAAATTCACCCATCGTAATTCTAACTTAAACTTTGTTTAATAGATAATGCTCTTTACTGGTTTCCATTATTTTTCATTCTATTTTATAAGATAAATGCAAACCAAAATATTAAAATTACTTATTAGGCAATTCAATTTCCTTTTCTAAGTGGACTTAAATTGTACTTCTCCTGCTACAAACTTTATGTCGATAATAGAGAACTTCTGTAATGCCTATCAGCATAGTACATAATCAATTTTTTACAAAACATATTTTGGGAAACATTGGTGTAAAAATAAAAGTGAAAGTTGTCAAAATGACTGCTTTTATATAAGCCTGGGAAATCTGGTTTGGTTTATGACCATTGTGAATTTTCATGATAGTGATTCAGGAGTGTGTGATTAGATACAGTAGTTTTGTCAAGCTAAAATACAAACTAAAGAACTTGGGTGTTCAAATTGTAGCCAATGATTCTGATATATATATATATACCATGGGTTTGGTTCAATATTACTGTTCGTTGCTTATGAGTTTCTACGGTTTTTTACTATCATGATTTAGAGTAAAGTTATCCTAGAGTATATTTCTGAAGCAATAAAGTAATGTTTTATTGAAACTCTGTTTATATAATATATTTTACCGATAGCCACATGATTTTATTTTATTTTTCTATATTGTTAAGGAAGTTGCACAGATGGTTAAATCAATGCTTTGAGCATACTAAAATTAAATTTGACATTTCTGATTACGTTGGCAGATACTGCCATTGGTTTACCACAATGTAATTTTAGTAGGGATGATTTCAAAGTTTTTATGTTTGTATAAAATTTAGTTTGAGCAAAAGTTATATGAAAAAAAATTATACATGATGATAAATCTAATAACTGTACATATAATTCTTAAAGGCCATACTATCAAAATTTAAGAAACAATTTTATGTCATAATTCAGAATCTTAAGACAAATCAAAACTTTTAAAAACTTAGCAATGTTATCAAATTTATGAAATTGTTGTGAAAATTAAAATGGGGTCAGAATTCTGAGCTCTGACCTTTTTAATGCTCAAATGTAAGGACAGTCTCTTAGGAGTTTCATTTCTGAAACTATGACTAAGCTGTGTTTGGTTGTGCCAAGTGACTCATTAATCATAGAAAAATAATATTTAGGAAGCATGTGGTGATCCATCTGGACAGGTGACCTAGAGAAGAAGGAAATTTGCTCAACTCTATAGTGTCTACTTAGGAAGTAGAGTGTTTTATCTGCCTTCATAAACTCATTGTCTTCCCAGGAGAAATAATTGAACAATCCCATTTTTAGACTAATAGGAAATATACTATGATCATTTTGAAACTTTGCTGAGATAGATAAATAATCAGACATAGGGCCATATTTACATGACTTTATGTGTAAGAAGACAAACTATTTTGGTTCTTTCTGTGATAAATAGCTGTTTACTAGACCAACTTTTAAGAGGAGAATCTCTATATTTTTATACTGACTAGTAAATAATCTCCTAAATATTCTTGAAAATGTGAAATGAAATGGTAACATTAACACATTTTGAAACTTTACAACGTGCTTCAAACTTATCATATGAAGACATTTGTCCATGTATAAAATGATGAACACTTCCATAAACAGACATGAAAAGGAATTCTAAACCTCTAAGTTTGCACTGAAGACATAATGCCCTTTAAAGGCCAGTATAAAATACAGGTTTCAAGATCTAATGGTTTTATGCCTAAGTGAATTCTGGGTCAAATATATACCATCAATTTTAGAAAAATAACTGAGATCCCTGTTTGAGGTAGAGAGTGGGGCTGTGCTTCTTAATTATAAAAAAGAAAGAAAATGTTTAAACTCATTCACTTGGAGCTGCAGAAAATTTATGGTTGCCTATATTCAGAAAAAAATCAAATGTAGACATAAGATTAGAAATAAAGCAAGTCTCTGCCTTGAAGCTGTTAATACAAGGCTGGTTGTAGAGATATGAACTTCAAAGACCCTGGGATGAAATAACCGATAAAAACTTTAAATAAAGAATAGAAAACTATTTACTCAAATTTGCATATCAAACATAATTTACACATTTTATTAAAACATACTATTTCATGAAATGAAAATTTAAGATTTGAAAGCAGGAAACAACACATCCAAGAAAATAGAGAGAATATAATATTTGAAAAAGAAGTTAAATTATAATTAAAATTTTCACACTATGCATGGAAATAACACTTATTGAAGGTTCTGAGTTAACAAGGAGCTAAGGTTTAAAAATAATTACCTGGAAATCATGATCATTTAGTAAAAGAATGATAAAATAAATGGTGGCCTTAGCAAATTTGAAAGAGTATACTGATTAAGAGGTCAAAATTTTCAAATTTATCTCCATGCAGAGTGGAGAAATAAGGATAAGGAAAATGTAAGAGGTTACAGATGGGGAAGATAATATAAGTATTTCGAACCTTTGACTATAAGGTTTTTACAAAGGAAATTATAGAGGTAATAGAGGGGAAAAATAAAGAAGAAAATTGCTAAAATATTTCCAGAACTAACTATAGAATATGATTTTCAAAACTAAAGAAAAACAAAATAGTAACAACCAAGAAACTTCTCTGTATGATTAAAAAATAACAGGCGTCTAACAGCAGGTTGTTGGTATTATAATTACTGAATCTCACGATATTCTCCAACAAGTAGAATAAGTAGAACAAGTAGCCATCATAAAACTCAGAGACAACCAATGCAACAAAATTAAATATTTTGTTATTATAATGAACACCAAAATAAGAGTGGATAGTTCTAAACTACCTACATCATCAAGATCTTAATGGTGCCTGCAATAATATAGAAAGAAATGGAGAGAAGTCAGATCAACTTCTAATGTCCCTGCAAAATGGAGATCCTGTTATAGGTTAAAATATGTCTGCTAAAAAAGATACGTTGACGCCCTAACCCTAGTCCCTCAAAATGTGAACTTACTTGGAATTAGGATCTTTATAGAGGTAACCAAATAAAAATAAGGCCGTTAGGGTGAATTGGAATCCAATATATTAATTGACTTCATAAAAGGGGAGATTTGAGCACAGTGACAGACACACAAATTGGAGAATCCCATGTGACTGTGATGGCAATGATTGGAGTGATGTGTTTATAAGCCAAGAAAAGCCAAACACAGCCAGAAAGCCCCCACATTCTATGGGAAAAACCGGAAACAGATTCTCCTTCATAGTCCTCAGAAGCAAGCAATGTGAACCATATTTTGATCTCAGGCTTCTAATTTCCAGAACTGTGAAAAAAAGTTATATATATATATATATTTGAGTATTTTCTTCTTTGTCATGAAAGGTTCAAAGAGTCAATGTGTGAACAGCTTCCGGAAAAAAAAAGAAGAGTTTGTGGGTGTGGGTATGGGGATCATTAAAATGTCATCTGAATCAGGTGATCTCTGCCTCTATTGAAAAGCTTCACCCTAAGGAAAAACTGGCCACATGGTTTATTCTAGTAGTGTTTCCAGTTTTATAATCCCATCACTGTAATTCTTCCAAAAGTTCTGATGGCTTATCTGTCCTACAACAGCATCCCTGACTAGTTAGACCTGGATTTTTAGCCTTGTAATCTACACCCCGAATTGGCAAGTGTCCCCCTGCCAGAGACAAATCAGAAGCACAATTTTGGATCAATACTTTGGTCTTCCTTCAGTAACATCGGTCTTCCTACTTCTGGCTGCTAAAACAACTTTCTGATGTCTATAAATTGATTAAGTTGTGTAATTACCAAATTTTTCATTTTTTTATGTGTGTTTGTTTACTTTAATGCAGGTATAGTCTACTCACAAGTAAAACCTAGTTTTGTCTAATGTTGGAACCAATAGGAAATATCCCACAATGATTCCTAGACAGTGCCCTTTCAATCTCTTTCTTAGGTATATGTTGCTTTCATATATATGTTGCTTTTCATATTTCTGGGAAGAAGAATTAAGCATGAAGTTTTACCTGTACATTTTTTATATAGGTCTCAATGGAATTTATTAATACAATGAAGTTTCTAAAATATAAATAGAATTTTTGGTACTGTAACCTAAAAGGGCTTCAAGTCAGTTACAAATTTTTACACGTGTTCTTTCCTCTTTTTCAGATAAATATATTTAATTCATAGTCTTATATCTCCCTTAAGAATCACTGCTTCACACCACAAATCTAATTAAAATAAATAAAATAAAATTGTTCCTCAACATTTGCTCATTTAGATTAAGGGAGAAGTGAGATAGTCTGCAGGTCCTTATTAACATTGAGGTGAACCTGCTGATCCCTTATTTTTGCAGTGGTTCTAAATTCAGCAGTTAAGTCTCATATTAGAGGATTATATCTGGTCTATGGTAAAACCTTAATTAATATACTTTGTATGAATAACTAAAATGATCATGATCTTACTTTAGGATATCTTGAGAATCAAACATCTTCCAGAAGCTCTTTGAACTAATTTGCAGTATTAGACATATCTGAAGCAATCAAATTCACATGCCCTTCTATACTGACATATGTGAAATTTCTCAAGAATTCATAAGTTATAAACTGACTGTTGACATTTTACTTCTTTTACAAATTTTTAAAATATACGTTTTCTCTCATTTTCTCTAAAGTTTTGATTCAAGAGATGAATCAATTTACATTATGAATAAGTTATCCCAAGTGAGCAGTTAAGGGAACACTTAGGTTCTCCCCTGCTCAAATCCTCCACCACACTATACAAACATAATTTTTTCTCCTAAAACTTATTTGAATGATCTACTGTTCAAGGCAAATATTATCTTGTAACACAAAAATAAGTATGAATTGTTCATTTCTTAATTCATTCTGTTATTACATTTTTCTTTTAACTATTTTTAAGAAAGTCATTGCAGTACATCAAAATTCTCTAACTACTTTAAAACAGTATTTGAAATTCAGTTAATTGTTTTATAAATTGTTTGAATTTGCAAAAAGGAGTACTTTCTGCATGTTACATGAAGGGTTTAGTACATAATACTCAAGAACAATAAAATGAGTTTGGTGACTAATTTATTTTTCTGCTACCAGACTGGAAAATTTGCCATAAATTTTATTTGTGTTTCTCTGTTTGCAACAACCATCTGCTTAGCCTTCACACCATTTTGCTTTTCAGCCAAGATGAAATTAAAATTGACAGAAGTATCTACTATAAAAAAGTAACACATAATTGGGGAATGGAATGTAGTGTACAACATTGCTTTGAATTCAACACTTTTATTCTAACAGTGTTCTGAATTCAAACATTTTGAGAGTTGCTGAGAAGAAATAGTTTATAAAGAGTGTATAAATATAATGAAACAATGTTGAAGATGTATAAATATTTACTTTATTAAATGAAAAGGTTAGCAATTTAGAGCTTCATATTAAAAAACATTCCTTCTTAATTGAGAAAAACAAAGTTAACTCTCATATGTTTTTCTTCCTTGTACAGACATAAGATTTTGAAGCAATATTATCATTCAATAATAAATATTGAACTGTGCAAATCTAATTTTACTTTACAGTAAAAGTTTTATGACATCAAATTAGATTGCAGTTCTAGTTCATGGTCACAGGGAAAACTTTGAGCATACTAGTTGTTTTAAGAGAGGAAAATAGCATGGAAATGGTAACCTGTGAAGAACTAATGACATGTTATATCAAATTATTTGAAGCTAGAAGAAAAAAAAGCTGTATCTATTTAATAGCTACATCTCCATGAGTGTGAGGTAAGTATACAGTTGTGAATCCATTACCACAAAAGCCATAAACATATTCACTACCTTCTAAAGTTTCTTACCACCCCTTTTATTGTTATTTTTTGTAGCAACATTTTTACTCTTACCCATTTTTAGTATACAAAATAGTGTTGTTAGCTATAAGCATTATTTTGTATATAACCTTCCAGAACTTACTTATCTGGTATAAGTGAAACTGTGTTCCTTTTAACCATCACTATTTCCACCTCCTTCAGCTCTTGGCAACCACCATTGTTTCCTTTGCTAATACAAGTTTGTTTCAGATTCCAAATATAAGTGAAATCATACAGTATTTGTCTTTCTGTGTCTGACTTAATACACTTAACATAATGACTTCCAATTCATCTAATCTGCTGTTAATGGCAAGTATTCTTTTTTTTTTCAAGTCTGAATAATGTTCCTTTGTATGTGTATAGCAAAATGTCTTTATCCAACATCCTTCGTAGACATTTGTTTCTATACCTTGGTTATTGTGAAGAATATTGAAATAAACATGGGAGTGCAGATGTGTATTTAGTATCTTAGATATATACTCAGAAGTAAGATTGCTAGACCAACTTAAGCAAACATTTAAATATTTAGATAACATTTCACCAATCATACCTGCAGCACCTTCACTAGAATCCTTCTAGAAAAGACAATAAAGCTAAAATGTGCCTGTAATCAGCTGAACCCTGAAGATAAAGGACCCTACAACCTCATAGCAAGTATGCATGGTGGTGTTTTCCCCCAGTATTTCTCCAAAGAAACTTATGGTCATTTGCTTTTGTAGCTGTACACTAGAAAAATATATTACACAGACATTGTGAGGATTGTTGGAAACAGAGTACATATTGTCACTGACTCCCAGAAACACAAAGCATTCTCATAAACCCTTCTTTTTCTGTGACCATATATGGCCAGATACTTAAATAAATGTGGATCTGTGGATGCATTTGATGATTATTTCCTTGATCCGTAAATGTATAATTGGGATAGGGATGAATGGTAACTGATAAAAATCAATGCTGGGTTCTTGGTTTGTGGGTCAAGAATGATCATAGTAAGAAATACCAAATGCAAGCCTTCTAATTTTCTCCTTCTCCTAGCCAAGATAGTAAAACAAAAATAAAATAGTATCACATGCTAAGAAGCTTGGTGGAAATTAGTGCCACTTCTAAATATTGAATGAATGCAGGGGTGAGAGCCCCCACCAGAATCTCATTGCATTTATTACTCTGACACTGCACCAAAGTGATGGATACTGAAGAATGGCAGCAGACTACCTGAAACTCAACTCACATATAGCTTTAACTGTAGCTTCAAATGCCAAGAGATTAATGCAGCTTCTGGTACAGTGTATGTTATCACTGGCTTGACAAATGCATTATATTCCACTTCCTACAGAGAAGAGGATAAGAAAACATCCAACTTCACATGGAACTGACTATAGATATATTCACAGTGCTTACCCTAGGATTATCTTAATTCCCCTACCTTGTAGTGTAAGTCCAAACAGATCTAAACTTCTTGATGTACTGTTAGCGCATTGCTTATCCCGTCATGTTTTACATCAAGTCCACTGATTCACAAGAGCAAGAAGTGACTAACATGTTGAAAGTTTGGGTAATATACACGTGCTCCAAACTCTAAGAAATAAAGTCTATGAAGTTTCTGGGGATTGCCACCTCTGTAAAATATTTAGGGTTTCAGTTGCTGGCCTATCAGGACACTCCCTTTGAAGTAAAAAACAAATTTTTCATCTTCCCACCATGAAGAGAGAAGTGCAATACCTGGAACTCTCTGGGATTTTGAGGCAGCATATTCCATAACTGGAAAGATTGTTCCTAATTATATAGTGAATAAGAAAGTAGACTTTCAGCATTGAGTAGACCTCAGAGTCAAAAGGGAAGTATTACAGGCTATTAATGATGACAAAAGAGCTCAAAAGAACTCTTTCCATATAGTATCAATTAATTGACACCCACATCAGAATTTTCTTTCTTGGAAAGTTGCTAATAGAATGAAATTGGAGAGTAGTAAATAGCACTATAAAATAAATTTTGGTCATTTGTAGAAATTTATCTAAGTTGGTTCCCTCATTTCCATACAGTGTTGAGTCCTGAACTCTGAATTTATTGAGGCTGTGACTTTGTCAGTAAAAAACTGGTTTCATTACCTAAAATGTTGCTTGGGTATGTACTAAAAATAAACAAATGAGTACAACAATGCATCTATTTTATTTCTCTCATTTAAATTATTGCAACTTTTCTGAGTTATTTTTACAAATTATACCAGCAAAAGGAATGCTCCCTTTATATTCTTCTCCTCAGAGAAAAAATAAGACTCAAAATACTACTAGGATGCTTATCACTGCTGGTGAGAACTCTAATTTCAGTTCTAAATGTGATCTTAGAATTACCTTTTTGGACTCATTTTCTTTCTTAAATTTCTATATAAATTTGACACATATGGAATATTTCACAATTTTAGAATAAAAGACAATGACCAGTAAGCTCATTTTTGTAATTATGGAGATTTTAAAATGACACATAGTGACACATTAGAAAATATTTAGCACCACAGCACCATGTATAGTGAAAACAAGTGCTGTATCAAGATAATTCTTCACATAAATGATAAATGAAAAGTAGTAAATATAAGAGAAGAAAAAGCATGGAATAATGCATCAAATAAGAAAAACGACTAGGTTGTCATAATTTTAACAGCATTTCTTCATGTTTCTTTCACAAAGATCAGAGGAAAATAGAAGTTTCATGCTTTTATATAATCATGTAATGTTTAAATCGTTCCTTGCTTTGACTATTCATTGCAAAGAGAAACACTTTTTAAAGACATATGCCAACTTCTCTTATCTTCCACACATTGTGGCAATCCTAGCAGTCATTTTTCTCATTTAAACCCTGTTCCATATAATTGACTTAGTATCATTTCATAAGCCATTTAAATATCAAATTAAACCAGTCCACACTACTGGAGTTATTTTCTGATATTTTTTAAACAAATTGTCAGATGTTACTGTTGCTGTACAAGTAAGGGAAAGAGTAGTGTCATAGACACTTGTTGCATACATTTATTTTAATATATGCCTACAGTGTTGTAATTCTGCCTGATTATAAAACGCTCTTCTATTGCATGTAAAGCTGTGCAAATCTTGAAGATTCCAAGAACGTATATGTAAGATTGACAGCAGAAACAATATGTCACGAACTTATTCAGGCTTCATCTCATTGTCCTGAACAATGAAGACAGTGCTGTTAAAAGAAGTCATGTGCATTCTAACCTGGAAATAATTTACAGCAGACTTCATAAAATTATTAGGGATAAGATGACCAATTTTCTGTGAGCCATATTTATATCTCTTCAATCCATTGCTGTTGAAGAAATTATTGAAAAAGAGAAGGAATGTAAGACTTGTAGATTATGAGGTAGATGACCTAATCAACATTAATTTTCAGGGTGACAGGAAAATATACCAGTTAGAACTGTATATGAATGTTGTTTATAGCCATTTGATAACTGCAAATGCAAAAAAAAAAAATGATTCCTCTTGGGAAAAAAATTTAAAAATAATTGTCATGCAATAGTTTCCTCATCAACTAGACAGTGGAGTTAGATAGCAGATTCTTTAAATTAAATAAATACGTGGATTTTCATCCTATGGTAAGAGAATATTGTTGAAAATTGTAATATTTCTTTAAATTCAGAGCTTCTGTAAAATCTTCCTTTAAAAAAAGTAAATATTTTCTTTATCAGTGTCTGTCTTGATTCCTGGGTAGACTTATACCAGTTGGGAGTTAATAGTAAATAGAAAAATACTATATATCCTATGATGATTTTAAAGGTATTTATTTTATCCTTAAGCTAGCTGCTTTATCTCATAACCCTGGAATTTAAAAATCATCCATTTTATTTTCTATTGATATTGTTATTATATAATTAAGCTAGTTTTAATTTTAAAGTTGCCAAAATGTTATTTTATCAGCAAAACCGTTGACCAGCAGAGACCAGATATCTCTTTACACCAAACTCATTGATTCTTGCTGTTACATATGTCTGGTCTATATTTCCTAGACTTACAGTTAAGTGAAAGAATGTGAGTGAACTCTTAATATTGGCAGAATTTATAAACACTACATCAATATTGGCAGAAGTAATAGGCACTACGTCAATATCAGGCCCACTAAAACTTTCCCTGGGTGTGGTGTTTCCTATGTGGTCCTCCTTTTTTAGTACACTTGGAAGTGTTCTTCTGAAATCATGATGTAAAGGAATCTGCATCACTAAGTCATTGCTTGATGGAAAATTGCCTGCCTATAAGAAGTAAATACTTTGTACTTTACGTAAATGAGAAGCACATTTCTGTTGCTTAAATCATTGAGACTTTGGAGTTTATTGTTATAGCTGCTAACGCTGCTTTAACTAATGTTATTACAAAGAGTGTGGTAAGTAAAGTTAAATGGGGAGATTATTCTGTATTATGCACATGGGCCCACTGTAATCACAAGGAGCCTTATAAGAGGGAGGCAGGAGTACTGTAATAGAGGAGATATGAAAGTGGAAGCAAAGGTTGGAGCGATGCAGCACTAGAAGACAAGAAATGTGGGCAGCTTCTAGAATTTAAAAAAGGAAGAAAATGGAATCTCTCTTAGAGCTTCCAGAACTAATGGAGGCCTGACTAACCATTTTACATTTTTGATCTCCAGAAGTGTAAAATAGTTAATTTATATAGTTTTAAGTCACTAAATTTGGGTTAATTTGTTAGAAGATCAATAAAAACTAATATAACTTCTAAATATACAAATAGATTATAAAACAGTTCACACAATCCATGGAAAATGAATTCAAGTGCAGCTTATTATATATATGTGTATATTAGAAGATACATATTGGGTGCTTCTGAAATGCAGTCTTTGTATGTATTATATCATGAATTTTATTATGTATTTCAGGAGACACAATTATTATCCCCATATTGGAATCAATTAATTTTTTTTAAATAACACATATGTTTGTTTCCATATGGTATTATTATCAACCTTGTTATCTTCTGGCTTTATAAACTCTACATAGGTAAACCATAGGTGCCGCCAGGACTCGGATATTTATTTCCAATTGACATGCTTCTTCTAGACCTTGGAACTGTACTTCAAAATGTCTTCTGAAATTTTCAAAACAATTTGAATGAAATATAGCTATTTCGAGTAAAATATATTCTAAATTAATTTCATCTTTTTTATTGAATTTTTTTCTGGCAATAAATTATCCATTCAGACAATGACATCACTATGCACCCAACCATTGAAATCAGAAATCTAGGCTTTTTCTTTTTATCATTCCTCACATGCAGTCAAAATTTTATAGAATAACAATCCTACATTCTAGTTGGTAAATGTGTTTCTCACAGGGATACACACTAGCAATACTGAGACTACTTTATATGTATAGGAGATCAAAATATATAAGTAAATATATTACAGATAATACGAGTCAAGCTTCTTACATTCAGAGAAAGAAGTTATGATTAAAAGGGAAATGCTAGAATGAGATATTGGTGCCAAATTGTAGTCTGAGCTAGCCATATGAACATGCATACTATATATGCACATGTACACTACATACATGCATACTCATACAGATAGCTAGAAAGATACTAAAATATACATACAAATATGCTTATGTGTTAGCATATAAGCCTACACTTCCTAGCTCTGTCCACTGAGAAAACCTTAAGGAAGGAACATCACAAAAGCAACAAGAAGACCTAGAGCAAAGATCTTGGTCTTTAAATATCCTTACCAAATAAAAGGAATCATGGTTCTTCGGATGATTCTAGGATGTGAGCAGAGAAAATGAAAGATGAACCTGGAACATGTTTTTGTGCCAAAAATAAAGTTAAAAAACAGAGGAATGAGGATATGCCAAAAAGACATAGCAACCAACCTGAAAGCTCCCCATGACCAAAGCTAGAGCAATTTGAATAACTAGTGACATGGAAATAGAATATGATAATAACCTGAAAATAACTATGTATGAGTTCTTTCTGATATGAATAATTGATTATGTATTTATATTACATAAATACATAAAATAAAAAGGGAGCTACTCTCTTTTACAGAATAATTTCAATTAACAAATGCAGACAAAAATAAAGGAAATAGAATAGTACTTATAGAATGTGACAATAATCATTGCTGGGGTAAGAGGAACAGAAGAACATAAACCTAGTGGGTGAAATTGCAAACTCTTAAATTGCACTCCTTGAATACTTCATTACTGTGGATTTACTATCTCCACAAATTCTAATAAGGAAAGTTTAATTCCACTTTTCTTTACTGAGGGGTAGACTTAGTGATTTGATTCTAACAAATTGAGTTTTGAATTTTTTAAAAATTGTGATATACATATTATAAATATATGATATATACAAAGATATACATGCAATATATAATATATACATCATATATATATATATATCTCTTTCCGCTGGGAAATATTGCAGACAGCATCTTAAAAAGTGACCGAGATTAGTGTCATCAAGACTGACACTGTTGTCATATATTCCCCGAAATGATGTTAGGAGAAGGACATGTCACCTCTTCACAATATTCTTCCCAAAAAAGCCATAACATCAGTCTAAGTGCTAGAAAACATCTGACAAACACATAATGAGTGGCATTCTAAAAAAAGATACCTGACCAGTAGTCTTCAAAAGTGTCAAGGTCATACAAGACCAAGAAAGACTGAGGAACTGTCACAGACTGGAAATGACTAAGAAGTATGATAAATACATAGAATGAGTATCCTAGATTTGATCCTGGGAAACAAAGCAGATAGCACTAGAAAAACTGAAGAAATGTGAGTAAAGTCGATAATTTAAGTAACAATGTTATACCAACGTTGTCTTCTCAGTTTTTATAATTTTAAGTAATCAGTTATGTAAAATGTTATATAACATGTTAACACTGGGAAGAATATTAGCGAAAAGTATCCAGGATCTCTCTGTACTATCTTTGAAATTTTGCTTAAGTCTAAAAGTATTTCAAAGTAAGAAGTTACAGAAATCCTTTAGAAAACAACCCCCTTAATACTTTTAAAGATATCCTGCTCTCTCCTCATTCCTACTTCTATTAGATGTAGTGTGGGCCTTATCAATTCTTATACAAGTATTAAAATTGACTTCAGTGGTCTCTCAAGTGTCTTTCACCTTGTTTCTCTCTGCCCTGTCTTTAAACAACCATGTACAAAATAATAATAAATATTTGCATAACTTGTCGCAACAATACTTCATGGTTTTCATTACCTACCATAGTTTTTCTTTTCATTTCACTCTGCATAGGAACAGAGTGTGCCATATGTAATTGGCAATCTTTCCAGTTCTCTGTATCCCCTAATCTCTTTTAGACCTTCATACTCTAACATCTGAGATTTCTTCTGACAGAAATAGTCTTCTCAATTATTTTGGTAGATAATTCTTCAGAATTATCACAGGGCACCAATTCCCAAAAGGTTTTTCTGGCATGTCTGAGATAACTTGAGTTTTTCTCTAGAAACATGAACATAGATTAATTCATGAAAGAAACCTCATCTTACCCACAACTCCCTCTATGGGGCCTGGTAATAAGTATGTATTCAATCATATTTCTTTTAGAATAACCAAATAAATATTGAGAATAAAGATGCAGTTAAATTTAATGATAAGTAATAAGAACATGCAAAAAAATTATGAAAATGTTATAAAATAAAATTTTCTATAAGAAAAATGCCCATTTGAATCCCTCAAATGTTATCAGGGTAAGGACTAAGATACCAAAACCAGTTATAAATACTGCTTACTAAAATACATATGGAAGGAAAACATTGTTTGAAGAAGCAGACCCCGGGAAGCATTGTGCTGTAGAACTATGGGCATTTCTGTTACAGAAGAACCAGATGAATGTGTTCATGTGTGTACGTTAGAGCTCTGCAATCTGATGATCAAGTACCAAGTGTCACAGGATTACCTTTGCTCTTTCAGAGTCGCAAAGACTCTACAACTCAAAGTGCATCTTTATTTTCAAGGTTCAGAGTCCCAGAGGATTCATTCCAAAGGCTTTTAAGGCTGCTATCAACTCTATTGGGACAACCTGGACAAGTCATTCATCTTCAGTGACTCAGGGTCAGCAAAGAAATTCCAGGGGAATGGCATGAAAGATATCTTGTCTGAGAGCAGATGAAACAGACCTAGCCTGTGTAAATCCCTTTTAACTGGGAAATGTGTGAACCAGTTCATTTCAGTCATTGTCAAGTAGGCAAGAGTTCATAATTTTTTTGAGTTGACTTTTAAAAAGAAAATCTGAGTTTTTATCTCCCACTACACACTGACTATAACACATTAAAGTTCATACAATTCTTTATGTGCAATGTCAAAATTATATCTAGTATATGTATTTGGTTGCTTTATACATTGTATTGAAAGCAATAATGTTTAAAGTGTCAATGATCAAGGCCAAGGCAAAACCTGAATTTTTAAAATGCATTTCTTCTTAGTTTTATATAGTAGGGTTGCCATGGAAACTGGTGAAAGAGCTAAATTACTTGTTGGTTCTGTATAAGCCTTATCTTCTGTCCTATTCTAATGCTTAAGTGAGAAACTGAGCAGATAAATCTTCATCTCCCCTTAAATGAAAAACATTTCCTTATAGATTCTAAATTTAAGTGTAGGAGCTTTTATTTAAATTTTAAGATGAATTCCTTATTATAGCACAAATTCATGTTTTTATTATCATCACACCATTGTCAAATTTGGGGGATGCCCAGAGTAGAGTTTAGTGCCTAATATTCCCCAAAATGTGCCAACTGTTGAGGTAGTATGATTGCTGTATACCCGCATTCAAAGATAGAAGCCCAGAGTGGGTGGATATGGAACAGCAGCCAGTAATGACTGCCACTGCCTGAGCTTAAGAGCAATATATTAAAGAAAATGTGATTGATTTTTCAGGCTGGATGATTGTCATCAAAAAAGGGAAGAAAAATCAGTGTTACTAATTATTTGCAATGGCAAGTTGCTGATATGCAGCAGTGACATATCAGAAAGGGCAAGAAACACAAAACAAGAGGGTAACCAGTTTCTTAAAAAAGGTATAATAGATAAAATGGGGGCGATTCAGTGGCATCAGGGTTATTCTAGCAGTATTACTGGAAGTACTAGAAATGAATAATTCTGGGGTGAAGGATTTGAGAGTTTGGAGGATTCAGTGTCTAGTTATAAAAAATTTAAAAGTTGATTCAAAAATGGCTTCTGAGGGCAGGGATCTTAGGTGAGAATGGTTTATTATGGAGGGAACGTGTTTTTTCATCTCTTTCTTATGCATACGTCCCCAAGGGATCTCTGTGTAGATGCGATTTCTCAGTTCAGGAAGTGAAATCTCTAGAGTGAGAAAACTAACTATGCTAAGAAAGGGCATCCCAGGGGAGGAAGTATTATAAGGAGATGAAAACCACAGGGAATTAGTATATGCCTCAGGGCTGAAGCACACAGGAAATCCAACACTGGAAGAATAGATAAGTAAAGATATTATGCACTGGCAAAATTATTTCATATATAAATGCCATATATTGTATAAAAATTCAAATACATGTTCTTGTCTCTGCATCAGTTTAAAGTAATGAACTAGATTTATATATAGTCAAATTAATTGAGCTCAAAAATATTATGTTGGATATAAAAGTAAGCCAAGCAATAAGATCTATGGCATAAAATAGCAACATGTATTTTCCAGGAATACACGTGTAAACAAAATCAGAGAGGATGGAGGGAGAAGATAAGAATAGGATTAGGAATGGAATATCAAGTTGGAAAACAAATAAAGTAAATGAAATAAGTGCATGGAAATGATATTTTTCCAGTATGCAGTAGAATGCAATTTTATCCTTAAAAAATAAGTACATTGATTCTTAAATGGTTTAAATATTTTAAAAATAGTAATTTAGAAAAAACAGAATGTTCTGTATTGCTCTACTGTGAAAAATTAAGTGCCATAGGGAATAAGGATGCTCGCATAAATCAAAAGGGAATGAGTTCTGCATTTAATCTTCAGCACAAGATAACAAAGAGAAAAATTTACCTTAGGGAAGCCTCTCTGCCTTTTGAGGAGACACCAGGGAAGTCAAGGGTCTCAGAAGAAAGTTCTTAGAATGTTTATACACTTGCCTTTATTCTCCTCTTTGGTTTTTCTAAATATGATCAAATGATCTTTCTTTTCTTCAAGGAGTAACTCATTCCTGCCATACGGATTTGAGAAGGAGAGCATGGGCAGCTTTGCCTTATGCAGAGCTCCTGCTCAGTTTGAGTAGGTGTCTCTCTGAGCAAGTGTACATGGTTCACAAGGCTGATATGAGCAAAAATCAAGGAAAGCTCTGCTCCCCATGCTCTGTGTCTAAT
This sequence comes from Cephalopachus bancanus, assembly GCA_027257055.1. Taxonomy (NCBI): domain Eukaryota; kingdom Metazoa; phylum Chordata; class Mammalia; order Primates; family Tarsiidae; genus Cephalopachus; species Cephalopachus bancanus. The sequence continues at coordinate 3,620,574 of JAPVLO010000205.1, read as the reverse complement.
GTGGAGCTGCCTTGTTGATGAGGCGAAGCTCTAGTCTAATGTGGGCAATGATGATGAGAGCTTGCCAAGCTGTTTACCTGCAAAGCTGTTTCTATTCAGAGGAGATGACTCTTTTCTATTTGGCACAAGAGTACCAGGTGGGCTTTCGTGGTCTTGAGTCAAACTGACTTCTCTGACACTTGTATACTGATGGTTTTGAGTAAATATAACTCAGCAAGACATTGTTTCATGTTATAATTAGGAATTAAAGAAGAAAGAAAATGTTTTTCCAGAAATGAACAACCAAGGGAAATATTTTGCCCTCCTTTTCTACATCCATCCTATATCTGGGTTATGTTCTTGGGTCTGTCTTGCCAGGACAAGAGGGAAAGTGGTTCTTTTTGATAATTGAGTATAGATTATTTCATGATTTTCTCACGTGTTACAGAGATTCTATAAAGAATTGGGAATAAAGTAAATTAGAGACTCACTTTTGAAGTCTAAATCACTTTTTGTCCCTTATCATCATAAAAATATATTGTAAATTAATTAGGAAAAAAAGTTAAAATTATACTGTAGTAGAAATTGTAAAATAAGCCTTCCCAAGCAACATAGACTTATTCAGAAGTCATAAAGCAAAATAATAGCAAAATTTCTAAAAATATATACCTATTACACAGTTATACAGCAAACTTTATAGAGAGGTGTAAAATGGCAAAATTAGTTAGCACATATATAACAGAAAAGGAATTAGCTGACATAACATATGATGATATTTTGCAAATTCATAAAAGAACATGTCCCTAAAGGAAAATAATGACTTAACCCAAACTCTCTGAAAAACATAGCCAGAGTCAGACTTAAGTGTCCATGCTAGAAGAAGATGCAACCTCAGGTCAGAAAGACTGGGGGAAATAAGGCAGGGAAAAGAGAAGAAAATCAGAGACAGACAATTCAAAAACCAAGTCAAGCTGACCAAAGAAGGGAAAATAAGTTTACCTTCCATCTCCTTCCTGCTTTTTCTGTCCCACTTGACAAGATTCCTCCAATAAGGAGTTAACTCCTTGCCCGTCTGGATTGAGTGTCTTTACCTCTTTGAGAAGCCATCTCCACTATTCCTGCTATGATGCCTCACGCGAGGCATCATCCAAATAATGAGAGGGCCTAGAAACTGAATGATGGCATGTATGCCATAGGCAGCAGAGCCATGGAGAGATGCATGTATTTGTTTGTGTTTGATAGTTGTGCTTTGTAGTTAAGTGAGACTGACAGAAACCAAACAGGAACATATGTTACAAATGATCAAGGAAAATGAACAGAAAACTGCTGACAATTGGCAACAATCATATAAAAAGCAAAAACAAGTTGGAGAAAATACATTTGCTATGCTATTTATGCAAATATTTATGTATAAAATCCAAACAAAGACTAAAAATCAGGGAAATGCTATTATAATAACAAAATATATATCCACGTTGAATTAACATAATTTAAGAGTAATAGTCACTATTAAAAAGTGTGTAAAAAACAGTTATCCTTATATAGTACTGGAAATAGAATAAATTGATACATCTTCCTTGGAAGGCAAGATGTATTATATATCAAATATTAAATACATGACCATGATTACTGTAAGATGTTAACATTCGGGAAGCAAAGGGAAAGGTTATTTAGGAATTCTGTATTAGCATTATAACCCATCCGTAAATCTCTAATTATTTCAAAATAAAAATTTGAATAAAATTAACAGCATACATATATTCTAACAAAATCAATGTGTTATTTTATAAGTGCACAAATATACAAATTCAAAGCTATTCAGCACTTTTTTTGTAATAATAAAAATTAAAGACATCAATAAGGGAATGTTTAAATAAAGTAGATTGTCTGTTCTTTGGAGTACTACACATAGTTTATGAAATGATCTGTGTGTTAGAGACATGGAATAGCCTCTAATATAGATTTTCACTAGCAAAAAAAAAGTTAAAAAAATACATTTGCTGTCTTATATATGTAAAATTTTATGTAAAACCCACCCAAAGACATGAATGTAGCTTAAATGCATATTTCAGAGTGAAAGACGTCATTCTGAAAATACTATAAACTGTATAATTATATGGCATTTTGGAAAAGGTAAACTTATAAACATGGCAGATCAACAAGAGGTTACCAGAAGTTTTTTAGGGGAGTGAATAAATGAAAACTAAACAACTTTAGAACAATAAAAGTGTTCTGTATGCTACAGCAATGATAGATACATGTCACTATGCCTTTTTCAAAACAAGTAGAACTTCACTGCATTAATCAGTAAATTTCAATGTATATAAATGTAAAATTTTTTTACAACGCATTCAGAGCATTGGGGAAGTCCAGAATGGAATGCAGACTGTAAAAAAGAATCTAACAGTGATAGAAATTTATAAAACAACTTTACAAAAAGGGACATGGGAAACAAGTGCTGACCTTCGAAATGAATGGAAATTAGAAAAAAGAAAATCATATGAACACTACACTATAATTGATCAAAGTTATTTTCCATGATGATATCTGTTAACAATTCTGAAACTAAGCATTTATATGGAAATTTAAATAAACGGATGGTGGTTTCTCACTGTTAGAGTGGAAGGTTACAGATAAGAAAAGAAGAAAGGATAGAAAGATCCATGTGGTAAGGAGTTGAAGTTGAAGACATAAGTATGAAATTATGTTTAGTTTAATGTAGATACAGATTGATATATATGAAAATATAGATATGCATTTGTACAAAGGTTATTATATACATATATATTTTCTTGTTGTGTCAGCTGAGAAAACCCAGAAGCAGTGACATCACAGAGCAGTGAGCACGTGAAAAGCTGAGATCTTAATTTTGAATGCCATTTACAAATAAAAGAACCAAGACCAATATCTTATTTTAGAGTGGGATAAAAAATATACAAGATCAATCTAAAGCATATTATTGTGCCAAGAAGCAAAGAAGTGCACAAAAAAGAAATAAAATGGATATAAAATAAATATGAATATGAATATAAAATATAAATAAATGTAATGCAAGCCACAAAGTAAAGAATAACTACACATTTTAGGCTGGACTGCACATAGTAACTTCTTTTCAAAGAGTACAGCATGTAGGAGACAGGGAAATATAAATTTGCAGTGTTGAAATCTAACCATCACTACCTACAGGTGATATAGGTTAACATCAGCAGTATTAATCATGTTAATAAAAAATACACCTGATATGACATAATGAGAATGAGACTCTGGTATTTCTCCCAAAATCTGATAAGCCCAGTCTATTTGTGAAAAAAAAAATGGATCACTTTCATTTTGAGGCATTCTAAAAACACCTGACCAAAACTGTCAGTCATCAAAAACAAGGAAAGTCTCAAAAATTGTCATGACATAAAGAGATGTAACAACTAAATATAATATGTTCATCACAAAGTTTGTAGAACAAAGCATTTGACAAATTCAGCACTTATTTACAATAAAAATGATTAGCATACTAGGAAATAAGAGAATGTTCTCATCCTGATAAAAATCATCTCAAAAACACTTTCAATTATTACCGTAGTTAATGGTAAAAGACAGAATATTTTCACACTTTGGTCAGGGAAACAAAAAGGAATTTCCATGCTCACCCTTTGTATTCATAACAGTACTGGGAGTCATTGAATATGAAATAAGGCAAGAGAGAAGAAATATAGGCATGCAGATTAAAAAGAAGAAAGTGAAGTTCAATTTTTTTGTCAGTGTTATTATCTTTATAGCAAATACTAAGATATCCACAAAAATATACATGAATAATGGACAAATTCATGTTTATTTCTATAACTAGACTTTAACACATATAAATTAAATTTAAAATACTATTTATAATAGTGTCAAAACTCGTAACTCAGACATTAATTTAATGACATATATATAAATTTACTTTACCAAAATCTATAAAACATTTCCAGTAAAAAAGAAAGAAGGTCTAAACAAATGTAGAGTTACACTATTTCTATTTATCAGACGACCCAATATATTCACATATCAATTGTCTCTAAACAGATTATTATACTTGCAATCCACGAAGTAATCAGAAACAACCAGCAGAATATGTAAATTATAAAATTATTTATCTTAGATACATCATTTTTAAAGTTTTCAAATAATATATTTAGCAAAATACAATTTATGTAAATTAAAACCAAATGCATATTCACACAAAAATATGTTTTAAATTCACACACACCTCCAAAATATCTCCAAAAATATTGTGTAGTTATGTTATAGGCTGTATCTGGAATCAGCAAACTAAGCCCTTGGATCAAATATGACTGAGTCACTTTTTTAAAAAAATAAAGTTTAATGGAACACATCCATTTGTGTGCATCCATTCATGTATTGCCTATATCTTCTTTTACACTAAAAGACTTGTCTAGTTGCAACAAAGACTGCTTGTCCTACAAAGCTAAAAATACTATCTACCCTTTTATGGAAAAAGTTTGCCAAACTTTGCTAGCCTATTATGATAAAAAATCTCCAAAGTATAATGGCTCAAAACAGGATAAAAGTGTTTTTGTTTTTTTCATTTTACTTGATAGAGGCAGTGCAAAGTCAAAAGAAAAAAAAAGTTATGATGCAGTCACCAAAATTTCTGTATCTTATGCTTGGCTATCCTGTGGCATAGACTATATTGCCTTCATCATGCTTGAAGTTTGCTGCTCAGCACCACGTACACATTTCAGCCCATGGGTAGGTGGATAGAGTAGAAGCAAAGGATAAATTTGTTTCTCTCAAGTAAATGATATAAAAGTTGCAATCACTCTCACTCACATTTCACTGGCAAAACCTTAATTATATGATCATAACCTAGCTGTATAAAAAAGGCTAGTAAGTACAGACCATGCTAAAACTTTAAGAGCACCATTTTGTAGGTAAGTAGGGGGAAAATGTGCAAATAGATAAGGGGTAAAGTTTCTTGTCACTACTATGAATATATTCAACACTTTAGATTGGATGCCTAAACGGAAGGGGAATAGTAGAAATTGAGATTGAAAAGGCAAAATTATAAAAAAAAAAAAAAAAAAGGTAACAAAAATAAGACCTAAGAACACAGAAATTCTTGGTCCAGTTATGCAATCAAGACTTGGGGATGTGTTGACAATTGTGCTGTACCCGATTATCAGGAGGACATGTAGAAAGTCTACCTTCAGACTTTAGGATGCCACATTGAAACTCATGGAGGTGGGATCATATGAAAACTTTCAGTGTTACAAATGGAGTCTCTATTTTAGGATATGTATTTCTTTCTTCATGAGCAGTTGTATGCCTCTATGGGGAAACTTTTTAAGAAAATAGCAAGATTGCACCAATGTACTTGAGCATGCAGTGTGGTCTCCTATTTAACATAATTATCTTCCTAAGTTTCCATTTCTTTTCCCATTAAAGAAACATTATTCCTTTAACTAAGTCTTTTTTACTGCCAGACATCATACCATCCTGTTGTTAAAAACCAAGCAAATGCTAAATTAAGGAAAAAGCTTTTTTTAAGAAACAACCAACAGTAGATCAATCGTGGAAAAGCCTGATTAAGGAAAAAAAGGAAGCAAAATTATCTACTTCTAGGATTGACTAAGGAGTTATAACTACATGTATGGAAGAGATAAAAAGAACTATAGAATAACAATATGTGAGAAAAAATAATTTTCTGGATAGTACAAAAAATTAAATGGGCAAAAGGAAAGAACATGTAATTCAGAGAAGAGAAAAACCAAAATTTTATTAACTTATTATATGGTGCTTGCCTTGGTTCCTATTTAGGAAAATGCAAATTATAGCCATGATGAATGTGCCTTTTAGATTAGAAAACAATAAAACAAAACTAAACTAATGTCCAACACTGGTAATGATTAATTTAAAAAATAATTTTATGAATTTCAAATAAGAAGGCAACAATGTTTGTTACATTTAAAAATGCACATCATTTTTTTAATTAAATTCCATTTTTGAAAGACTATACAACAGAAACTGAAACACTAATATCTCTGGATGTTTGAACAATAAAGTTTATTGTTGTAGTGTTATCAATAGAGACAAAAAAATGAGCACAACAGAATGTCTATCAGTTCAAAAAAGATTGATTAAATTGTAATTTGGACATATTATGTTATATAGATACAACTTGAAGAGTAAAATCCTGTCATTTGAGGCAACATGAATGGAACTGGAGGACATTGTGTTAAGTTAAATAAGCCAGGAACAGGAATTAAACACCACATATTTTCACTTATATTTGGAAGAAAAAAAGTAGTTGATCTCATAGAACTAAAAAGTAGAACAAAGGATACTACAGGCTGGGAAGTGTAAGGGCATCAGAAGTATAAGAAGAAATTGGTTATAGGATAGAAAATTATAACTAGATAGAAGGAATAAGTTCTAGTGTTCTATAGCACTGTAAGATGACAGTAGCTAACAATATACTATACATTTTCAAATGCTAGAAGGATGATATTGAATATTTCCAAGACAAAGAAAAAAATATATGCTTGAAACGATGAATATGCTAATTCTTCCAGTCTTATCACTATATATTATATGTACTGAAACATCACTGAATATTTCATAAATGTGTACAATTATTATTTGCCAGTTTAAAATAAATTAAAAACTAATGATTTAGATGTATATTTATTTTTCCCTTGAGACAATTAGGATCTGCTTTTGTCAACACAAGCAGAAAACCTGACTTTTAAATTAATATAATTTTATGTTTTCATATTTGAGTTAAAGAATGAAATGAAAGCTAGCCCTCTAAGATTTTGATATAAAGTTCCTCAAATAATGGAATGTTTGTATGGGAAGAAAGGTTGAGATGTTAATTTTATTTATATATCTCCCTTTATCATTTAATTTAGTGAGAAACATGTACTCCTTTTGTAATTTAAAACAGAAAAAACTAATGACTGCTGATCATAGTTGGAAGAAGATACATGAAGATGAATAGGCAGAAGACAGAAAGGATTGGAAAGATTTAGAGTTGTTTGCTAGAAGCACTGTCATTGAAGTCACCAAAAGTCTCAAAGTTAAATCCAACAGTCAAAGTATTTTCCACATCACAGCTGACTTATAAGCAGCATTTGACACAGATGGTCACTTCCTCTTTATTGATAAACTCCACTGGTGGCTTCAAATTTCATATATTCATTATTTTTCTCCTACCTCACGAATTGCTTCTTTTCTTTTCTTTTCTTTTCTTTTCTTTTCTTTTCTTTTCTTTTCTTTTCTTTTCTTTTCTTTTTTTAAGTAGGAGTCTCACTCGGTCGTCCAGACTGGAGTGCAGTGGCCGCTCCCGGCCACCGCAGTCTCGACCTGCTGGGCTCCTGCGATCCTTCCGCCTCAGCCTTCCCAGTAAGTCTGTATTGGTAATTTCTTCTCTTGTTCTTTGAGAACAAAAGATTCAAATGTAAGATACTGCAAAAGTCAGTTCATGGTTCGTTAGTGTTTTTTTATTATTATTTTAAAGATGTGGGATACAATTCAGATTTAGGTATACAAATGTGCAATATGCAGGCACCCTTGTTAATGATGTGTGCCCCTCTCTCTCCTGGCAGTTTTTCTCAGTGGCCAATCCCAACTCCTTCCCCTGGCAGTTTCCCTACTGCCAACCCCTTTCTTACAGTATTAGATTAAATTTTCATGGTCCACTTATGAGTGAGAATATATGGTACTCTGTTCTTTGTTTCTGTGATAGAGCACTGCGTATGATAGACTCTAAATCCGTCCAAGTTTCTGCAAAGTTCACGTTTGTCCTTTTTTATGGTTGCATAGTATTCCATTGTGTATATGTACCACATTTTTTAATCCAGTCCAGCTTTGATGAGCAGCATGGTTGATTCCATGTTTTTGCTATTGTGAATAGAGCTGCCACAAACATGCCTGCGCAGGAATCTTTTTAGTAGAATAACTTGAGTTCCTCCAGGTATGTTCCCAATAGGAGGATTGCTAGGTCATATGGAAAGTCAATTACTAGTTCTTTCAGCAGTTTGAAGTCTGGAAGGGTGATACCTCTTGCTTTGTTTCTTTAGATAAGGATTGTTTTGGCTATTTGTGGTCATTTATGTTTCCATATGAATTTCTGTATTGTCATTTCCAGATCTGAAAAGAATGATGTTGGGAATTTAATGGGTATTGCATTGAATCTGTAGATTGCCTTTGGTGGAATGGACATCTACCTTAAGAATGTAGATTCTCAGCGGGCTCGGTGGCTCAGCCTGTAATCCCGCACCTTTGGGAGACTGAGGTGAGTGGATTGCCTGAGCCCACGGGTTCAAGACCCGCCTGGGCAGCGAGACCTCATCTCTACAATAAATTAAAAAATCAGCCAGGCGTGGTAGCGGGCACCTGTAATTCCGGCTACTTGGAAGGCTGAGGCGGAAGGATCACCGGAGCCCAGCAGGTCAAGGAGCCCAGCGTGAGCGGCCACTGCACTCCAGTCTGGGCTACTGAGTGAGACTCCAACTCAAAAAAAATAAATAAATAAAAAGAATGTAGATTCTTCCTATCCAATAACATGGAATATTTTTCCATTTGTTTGTGTCTTCTTGGATTTATTTGAACAGTATTTTGTAGTTCTCTTTGTAAAGGTCTTTCACTTCTCTAATTAGGAAGAAGCCAAGGTATTTCGTGTGTGTGTGTGTGTGTGGGTGTGTGTGTGTGTGGCTATTTTGAATGGGATTGTGCTTTGTATTTGGTTCTCCACCTGTTTGTTGTTGGTATATAAAAATGCAACTATTTTTTGTACATTTATTTTGTACCCTGAGACTTTGCCAAAGTCCTTTATCAGTGCAAGAAGTTTTTGATAGTTTCTCTTGGATTTTTGAGGTATAGGATTATATCAACTGTAAAGAGGGATAACTTAACTTCCTCTATTTCTATTTGGATACCCCTGAATTCCTTCTCTTGTCTAATTGCTCTAGCTAGGACTTCCAAAACAATGTTGAACAAGAGGAGTGGGGGTGGGCATCATTGCCTTATTCAATTTTCAGGAGAAATGTTTCCAATTTCTGTTTTGTTTGTTTGTTTGTTTGTTTTCTTAGCAATATGCAAGCTGTAGGTTTTTGTGGATGGAGCTTACTTTTATGAGGTATATTCCTTCTTTACCTAGGTGTGTGAGGGTTTTTATCAAGAAGGGGTGCTGGATTTTATCAAAAGTTTTTTCTGCATTTAATGATATAATCATGTGGTTCTTGTTTTTCCGTTTGTTGATGTATTTAATTACATTTATGGTCCTGTGGATGTTGAACCAGCTTTGCATCCCAGGGATGAAGCCTACTTGGTCATGATGGATAATTTTTGAGATGTGTTTTTGGATCCAATTTGATAGAATCTTGTTGAGGAATTTTCATCTATGTTCATAAGGGATATTAGCCAGTAGTTCTCTTATTTTGTTGTTGGATATTTACCTGGTTTGGCTGTCAATGTGATGTTAGCTTCATAGAATAATTTGGAGATAATTCCATCTTTCTCTATTGCCTCGAATACTTTCAGTAGGATTGGTATCATCTCCTCCTTGTACATTTTGCAGACTTCTGCTGGAAAGCCGTACTGTCCAGGGCTTTTTTTTTTTTTTTTTTTTGTAATTTTCTTATGATAGAGTCAATTTCTTGGGTTGTTATTGGTCTATTCAATTTCTTAATATTCTCTTATTTCAACCTGGAGAGGTTGTGTGATGCCAGAAAGTACTCCATTTAGGTTATTAAATTTGTTTCCATACTGGGTGTGCATGGTAATCACTGTTAATCTATATTTCTTTGGGTTAAGTTGTGATTTAATCTTTTGAATTTTTGATCATGTTTATTTGGGCTTTTTCTCTCTTTTTCTTGGTCATTCTGGCTAGGGGTCCATCAATCTTGTTAATTCTTTCAAAGAGCTAGCTTTTTGTTTTGTTGATGTTTTCTATGATATCTTTGTCTTCTATGTCCCATGTTTGGGATCTTATTTTGTTGATCTGGATTCGTCTGCTTAAGTTAGGGTTTTGGTGGTCTTCTCTTTTCATCTCCCTTAGGTGCTTTGTTTAGGCTGTCAACTTATGATCTTTCCTTTTTTTTTTTTTTTTTTGAGTGTATTCATAGAGATATACATTCCCCTATTAGAACTGTTTTCATGGCATCCCAGAGGTTCTGGTAAGATGTTTCCAGAAATCTTTTAATTTCTGTTTTAATTTCAGTGTTGACTCAGTAGCTGTTTAGCATCATGCTGTCTAGTGTTGATGTCTTTGTGGGTTTTGGGGAAATCTTATTCATGTTGATATTTATTTTTATTCGACTGCGATTCTGAGAAGGCACATGCAGTATTTCAGTCTTGTGAAATTTATTTATGCTTGATTTATGGGCAAGGATATGATTGATATTGGTGGTTCCATGTGGTGATGAGTAGAATGTATATTCTGTGCTTGTTGGGTAAAATATTCTGTAGGTATCTCTTAAGTCCATTTGGTCCAGTGTCAAGTTTAGGTTCTGGATCTCCTTGTTGATTTTTTGCCTAGATGATCTATCTAGGGCTATAAGTGTGGTATTCAATCCCCTGCTATAATAGTGTTAGAGTTGATATCGTTTTTTAGTTTACTTAGTAGTTACTTTATAAATTCTGGTGCTCCTGTGTTGGGTGAATATATGTTTAGGCTAGATATTTCTTGTTGATGGATTGAAACTTTTATCATTATGTGATGTTCTTTTGTAGTTTTTAAAATTTTTGCTAGCTTAAGGGCTGTTTTGTCTGATACTAAGATTGCAATGCCTGCCTTCTTTTGTGATCCATTTGCATGGAAAATCATTTTCCATCCTTTAACTTTGAGTCTGGGTGCATCCCTTGTGGTGAGATGAGTTTCCATGATGCAACAAATAATTGGGCCATGGTTTTTATCCAGTTTGCCATTCTGTGTCTTTTCTGTGGTGCATCGTGTCCATTCACATTCAAGCTGATTATTGAAATGTGATTGTTTTTCCCTGTCATGAATTTCTTATAAGGTTTTTTTTCTTGTTTGTTGGCTTGTTTTCTTTTAGCTTCAGGGTTGATGTATGTGTGTGATTTCAAGTTTGTTGTTGCAATGTATTGTATGTTGATTTTGTGCTCTGCTGTTCTCTTGGGAAGTGTGTGGTCATTCTTTTTTCTTTCTCTCATTTTTCTTCTTTCTTCTGTGCTTAATATACTCCTGTAGAACTGGTCTGGAAGCTGCATGATCTCTTAGGGACTGGATGTCTGGGAAGATTTTAACTCTCCATCACTGATGAAGCTGAGCTTGGCCAGGTAGGAAATTCTTAGTTAAAATTATTTATCTTTGAGGACTTTGAATATTGGACTTTAGTCTCTTCTTGCTTGTAGTGTTTCTGCCAATAGGTCTGCTGCTATTCTGATTGCTTTCCCCCAGTAAGTAGACTGACCTTTCTCTCTTGCTGCCTTTCCAGTTTTTTCTTTTGTGCCTACTCTGTGTAGACGAATTACTATGTGTCTATGGGCTGGTCTTCTCATTTGATGTCTTGTAGGGGTTCTCTGTAGTTCTTGTGTTTACCTGGTCATGTTGGGTGAGATGTGGAAAGTTTTCTTGGATAAATTCCTGGAATACTTGCTCCAAAGTAGTCTCCATTTCCCTTTCTTCTCTGGGATACCAATCAGGCATAGGTTCGGCCTCTTAATATAATTGCGTATCTCCTAAAGTCTTTATTTTTTTTTCTTTCTCAGTTTTCTTTCTATGTTTTTTACAGATTTGGTTAATTCCATGTTCTGGTCTTCAATTTCTGAGATTCTTTCTTCAGCCAGATTAATTCTTCCTCCCATGCATTTAATCTTGTTATTTATTTCCTGGGTGAAATTTTTTATGGCCAAAATCTCTGTTACAAGTTCTTTCAGTGTTGCATCTTGTCTCTCTTGAATCTTATTCACTCTTTCCATCCATTCTCTAATCCCTTTCTTATTCTGGAGCCAGTTGTTGGTGACTTCCATTGTTTGGGCTCCCAGGTCTGATTTTTCAGGAGTTTTCTCTTTGTTACACTTGACATTACCTGTGGTCTTCTGTTGGATTTTCCTCATCTGTGACAGATCCCTTACTTTTCTCTTTAGCTCTATTATTCAGGGGTAGTGGGAGAGGCTTTCACTTATGATGCTTGCTCAACCCTCTGTTCTTCCCTGATCCAGGCTCTGTATTTGTTTTATTTTGAAACAGGACTGTGGGTGGGAAGCTTTGCTTTTTCTTGTAGTTTTGAAAGTTGAATAAGGTAGAAGATGGGGAGCTAGGATTCAGAAACTACTTGAATATAACAGTTGTCATGGATTATGGTATGGGTTCCCTGAGACCCACTCCTTATCAACATTCTACATGACAATGCAATGGGTATATGTGTGTACTCCCTGAATCCAAGATACAGTAGCAGCAATGAGGAAAACAGAGAAAAATAGAATGAAATAAGATGAACAAAAGTTATTTTTAAAATGAAAAAAAAAAACACAGAACAATGAAAGCAGAAACCAATGCAAAAAATAATTGAACACACACACACACAGAAAGACACACACACGCACACACCAAAACAAACTGGAATAACAACAAGGTGAAGCAAAACAAAAAACAAAAACAAAAAGAGGAAAACAAAACACAAACACACATACACACACACACACACACACACACATCTAGCACAAAATAAATGGAGAAGAAACATCAGGAAAAAAAGAAAAAAATAGGAATTCAGATCAAATCTTCACACATATATTCACACATGCCTTAAACTAAAAAATAAGAGAGAAGAACAAAAGAGCTAAAACAAACCAACAACAACAAAAAAACTGAACAATGAACACTCATTCACATACACACATAAACAGAAAACAAAAAAAACAAAAGAAGACAGAAAAAAAAGATAAAAAGAGGGGGATATGAAGCAAACCCTCACATACACATCAATGTACAAGGGAAAAATGTTTAAAAATTAGAAAAATGAAAAAATGGGCAAAAATTTTTAAAAATTAAACAAAATTTTAAAAATAACACCCTGTCCTCTTGTGGTAGGTTCTGCAATTGTTCCTCTCATCTGCTTCTCTGCTGTCTCCTCCAGAGCTCCCCCTTTTTCACTCTCTCCTCAGTGTTCAGACCAGGGAAGGAGAGGCAGTGGGAGTGGGTGGGGTTTCAGTCCTCCCCTCCCACTCTCATATGGTCAGGGGGATGCCCTCTGGTGGGGAGGTACAGGATTGTCTCTTCCCCAGGTATGTACTTACAGGCGACACCCCAGTCAAGCCCATCCTTGAATGGAGTTCTCCTTTTGCAGCTGATGTCCAGGCTTTACCTGGGTTTGTCCCTATCAGTTGTGCCCCAGCTGTATGGGTCTGACTTTCAGAGGATTGCTGGGGAGAAAGGGGGCTGGGTCAGTCCCAGATTCACCACTGATCTCTTTATAGGTCTTCCTAGTCCTCTCTTGTCCTGTAGCTGAATCAGGATAGAGAGTGAGGTGAATGAGACTCAGCACTTGTCCTGTTCTTTCAAAATCTGTGCTTTCAGGATATTCCTTCTGAGTCATGATCAACCTCTGAGTAGTTGATCTGCCAGTCCTCAGAGATTGGGTCTGTTGCTCTGTGGTGAGCAAGTTCAGAGCACTTTCCTGCCTTGTTTTCAAGATGGTGGCAGGTGCCTCTTTTGTCTTCTCCAGTGGGGCTCTTCCTCTGGGCTCTCTTTGCAACACTTGCTACCAGTGTCCTTTCAGGCACTACAGTGGTGAGACAAAGCCTACAGCTAGCAGTCTCTCCTGCTGCAGTGGTGAGGCAGAGCCTGGAGCTGGTAGTCTCTCCACATGGCTTCTTTGCAGGAAAACTTTTGTCAGTTAAAAAAAAAGGCACTCAACTTCTGCAACCCAGGGAGCACTAGGAATCAAGCAGTGCAGCTGTAGCACCAGCTGCTTCACAAGGAGGGCCCTGGCCACTTGCTCACAAACCCCAACTTAGTTTCTCCCAGCATCCTCTTCCCGGGAAGGGTTTTGCTGATTTTTAAATAGTGATCTCAGCTTCTGCATCCCTGGAATTGCTAGGGTCCAAGCTGATTGACTGCAGCACCAGCTGCTGCACCAGAAGAGCCCTGACCACTTGTACCCAAGCCCTCACTTAGTCAGTCACATGCCTGCTCATTCACCGACACATACACAAAATTTTCCATACACTCACTCACTCACATCAGGACTCTCGTATTCTGATTGACTTGGCCACCATCTTCCTGACACTTGTCAGTATTTTTTTTTAATTATCCACATTTTTATCTCATCCAGTCTTTTAGCTATATATACCATCCTGTGTATTAATTCCTGATTTTATATCTATAGCTCTGAACTTTTAAATAATCTCCAGACTCATATTTAGCTACCTACTTGACATCTCCATTTAGGTGTTTACTGGAGCCTCAATTTCAAAAGCAAACTACAGCTTTTCCTGGTCCTTCCCTCCCGCAAAATCTTTCTTCTGCCATTTCTCCTGTCTCATAAATCATAACTTTGTCTTTCAGTTTCTCAAACTGATGATCTTGGAATCACCCTTTTTCTAGCAGGAACTGCCGAGAAATGCTACTGGGTTAATCTTGAAATGTATCTGGAGTTTGGCCAGTTCACATATTATCTACTCCTTTTACCTGTGAAACTAACATGAACTTATACCTTTAAAAAGTGTAATAGCCTTTTTACTTTTCATTTATCTTTATAAGTCTACCCTTGCTACTCCTACAGTCTGTTCTTTACAGAGAAACCAGAGTAGTCCTTCTAAGAATGCTCATGGCACTCTTATGCTAAAAACTACCGTGGAAGGTAGTTTCCTCACAGTAAAATCCAGTCCTTAAAATGTCTTCAAAGTCCTTAAGTGACCTGGCTGACTTGTTTGATTTCTCCTACTTTTCTTTTCTTAACTCTCTAAACTGCAGCAACACTGACCTCCAAACATTTCCTGGAATACATCAAGTAAACTCCCAACTTCAGGATTAGGGTCTCTCCATACCTAGAATGCTCTTGCTTCAAATACTTGTTTGGTCATCTCCCACACCTCCTTCAAGTCTTCACTCATATTTTATCTTCTCAATAAGCTCCATTCTTTCTATGCTATTTAATATTGCATCTGTTCTGCCCACACTACTGCCAGACCTTGTAAATCCACCTGCTCTGCTCTACATACATTTTTCAAATATAGACTTCATTATCTTCTACATATTTTCTGCAATATTTTTCTTACACTTATTTTGTAATAGCTATTTCCTATCAGTCAGAATGTAAACTCCAACAGGGCAGAGGTCTTGGTGTTAGTTTCTGATATATTCTCTGTACCTGTAAGAGTGCATTGTGCATAGTAGACACTCAGTAAATGTTGAATGGCTGCCTGGATGGATGGAGGGATGGATGGATAAATAAATAAATTGATGAATGGATAGATGTGCAAATGAAGACAGCAGGACAAATTTAGTAAATTCTCAGTTACAATTATAAGTGCTGAGTATCCAAAAATGTGAATAGGCATAAGCCATTTATTAAATATGAGTATTATGCAAAGATAATATAAATTTAGAAAAAAATGTATAAACTCCGAGTCTTGTTCTATAAGGAGCTAAAAGTACAGAAAAGTGTTTCTCAAGATAGAACTTGAGAATTGTTTGCAGCCAAGGCCAGAAAATAGTGCCTCTGCAAAATTTTGCTCAAATCCAAAAATGTAAATTTACCCCATATTTACACTGCATATTTATATCGGCACTGCTAGACAACATTCTTTCCTAGTTCTTTGAAAAATCAAAAAGGTGTCAAAGATGGGTTGGAACAACACATATTTATAAAATTGAAACAGTATTTGCCTTATTAAAGAGCATCTCTCTCCATATTTTTGGTATGAAATAGAAAAATCAAATGATATGCTGAACTTATCTTTAGAATAGGATAATAGAACTTTTCATTTTAAAATTATTTCTATATTATAAATTTTAGTTGATTTTCATATGAAGAGCAGCATTTATTTCTCATACACATAAAAATCAAACAATGATAGTCAGCAGATTGTTTTCTTAGCATTTAATGAATGATAAAAACAGCATTATGAAAAAATTTGCTTATAGTTGACAAAAATTTATATTCATATACCCTACTTAAAAGAAATACAACATGACCTCAGGTACACTAAATGTGCAAAAAATATATTGAGTATACTAAGTCCATCTGTCAGATCCCAACTCAGAATTTAATATATTTAATTTAATTGCATAATTCTTTCTCTACTTATTTTAACATGCATTTTACTGATAAACCAGAGTACAGGAGAAGGAATAAGAATTACATGAGGAAATTATTCCCAGATGATGATGCAGCCTATGAGGCATATGGGACACACAGGGGATTCTGGAAAATAGGGAGCCTTGGGAATAATTTTCCCCTCTGCCAAGTAGTTATTAACCATACTTAGTATTCTACTGTCAGAAGATAAGCTCATTCATAATTTTTCAAAAGTTTGATTACAGTACATATTCAGTAAAACTTGTCTATATATGTGTTTACCATGTGTGATTTACACTATTTATGAGTCATTTTGAACATCCATGACATAAAGTTATTCATAAATGAAAATTACCCACTCCTTTAAGACCAGAGTGCTTGGTCAAGCAGCCAGTCAGTGAAGGTCCAATCTAATCATTCTGTATTTGCATTTCAATGTTAACTTACTCTTCTTGTTTAGTATATGATTGCATTTATTTCTCACAACAACTTTTTTGGTTAGATATTTTATCTCTGTTTTAATGAAGATGTTAAATATTATAGTGTGACATGCAAATTTGGACATGATCTGGATTTTAAAATATATTCCCCCAAAGTGTCAACAGCTTTTCATATGTAACATTGGCCAATCTCTTATCACCTTCTCTCTAGAGAGATGTTTTCTCTATATATACCTTTCAATTTTTTTTTTAGTTGGAATCTCACTCCATTGCCCAGTGGCATGCTCATGGTCACCCCAACATTAGCCTGCTTAGCTCCAGTGATCCTTCTGCCTCAGTCTTCCAAGTAGCTGGAACTACAGGGGTGTGCTACCAAGTCTGGCTTATTTTTTATTTTATTTTAGAAACAAGATCTCACCAAGTTACCTTGGCTGGTCTGGAACCTGTGAGCTCAGGTAATCTACTCACCTCAGCCTCCCAAAGTGCTGGGATTACAGGTTGAGCTATCAATCTAAAAACTTTTAAACACAGTGAGCACCTCAATTGAAATGATTTGAAATCTGATTAAATAGGCTTGGGAGAGGTATAAAGAGATAAGGAACCAAGATGACAAGCATATTCCTTGGATTCACTTAGAATAATGGTTTGACTTTCCTTGGAAGAAAGAATATTGCATATATGGGTAACTAGTTGATAGATTGCTTTGTTCCAGGGATTTATTCATCTAGCTTGATGTTAGAACCTCAGTGAAGAGCTAAGAATCATAAACTTTTTTTAATTGACAATACTGAAGAACCATGTGGCTGAAGAAAAGTGAGTGAGGTGAAGAATGGCATAAAAGAAGTGAGCACAAGATGGGTATACAAGGGGAGAGAAAGGCACATAAGTATTTATAGAACATTATTAGCATTGTTTTCTTTCTAAGTGCAATGAGAAGTCAACCAGTAAAATCAACTCATGTTTTACTTATTGAATAAATTAGCAGAAATTATTGGAATATATGGGATAAACTGTTACAGAAACTTGAAGTTAAATGCAGAGATTTTATACGCTTTTAGCATGCTAAAACATAAATTCATTTTCAAAGGCAAATTTCAGGAGTTATAATGTAGTAAATTTATTTTTTATTGTAATAAGTGCTAATATATTAAAAGTAAGAATTATACTCTTGCTCTGAATTATTCCTACAAATATAGTCTATTTTAAGCCTTAACATCCTTAGTGGATTATAAATCTGATTTATATCCTAAAATGTTTATTAGCATTATACAATGGCAATATATGGGGATATGGATACACATAAGAATCTGGAATTTCTTTATATTAATATAAAGGGTAAAAGGCAAATAGATTGCATCTTTGTCTATTTACTCAATTTCCTCTCCATTAAGATTTTTAAAATGTTTTGTCCCATTTTTTGGGTTGTCTTTGTACTCTCTTGATGATTTCTTTTGCTGTGCAAAAACTTTTCAGTTTGTTGAAGTCCACCTGTCTATCTTAGCTTAGGTAGTATTCACTTTTGGTGACTTGATCATGAATTCATTGCCTACTCTGATGTGCAGAAGGGTGTTTCCAAGTTTCCTTCTAAGATTCTTATAGTTTGAGGTTTAACATCTAGGTCCTTAATCCATTTTGAGTTGATTTTTTATGTTGTGATAAGTAGGGTTCAGTTTTATTCTTCTGCATGTAGTTAACCAGTTTTCCCAGTACAATTTGCTGATTATGGTCTCCTTTGTCCAGTGATTTTTAGTTGTGGCTTTGTTAAAGACGAGTTTGTTGAGAGACTGTGTTTTTACTTCTGGAATCTCTGTCCTGTTCCATTGGTCTATGTACTTATTCCTATACCAATACCATGCTGTCTTGATTACTTTCACTTTGTAATAAAGTTTAAAGTCTGGAAGTGTGATATCTCCCACTTTGTTTCTTTGCTGAGGATGGTTTTGATTATTCATGCTCTTTTTTGTTTTCAAATGATTTTCTGTATTGTTACCAGGTCTGTGAAAAATGATGTTGGTAATTTGATGCATATTCCATTGAACCTATAGATTTTCTTAGGTAGGATAGACCTCTTGACAATATTGATTCTTCTAATCCATGAGCATAAAATGTTTTTCCATTTGCTTGTGTCATCCTTGATTTCTTTGAGCAATATCTTATAGTTCTCACTGTAAAGTTCTTTTGTTAGGTGGATGCCAAAGTATTTCTTTTTTTTTTTTTTTGTGGCTGTTGTGAATGGGATTGTGTTTTTATTTGATTCTCTGACTGCTTGTTGCTGATATATAAAAATGCAACTGTCTTTTGCATGTTGACTTTATAACTGAGACCATAACAAAGTTATTTATCAGTGCAAGGAGATTTTTTTCACACTCTCTAGGATTTTCAAGGAACTCAAATAAGGCAAAAGAAAAAAAAAACGACTAAAAAGTAGGCAAAAGACATGAGCAGACACTTCTCAGAAGATGACATACAAGTAGCCAACAGACTCATGAAGAAATGCTCAGCCTGACTAATCATGAGAGAAATGCAAATCAAAACTACAATGAGATACCATCTTACTCTAGTAAAGACAGCTATGATTAAAGCAAAGTCAAAAAGCAACAAGTGCTAGCATGACTGTGAAGAAAAAGTCTCACTGTCTGTAGGAATGTAAGCTTGTTCAGCCTCTATGGAAAGGAAAATGACAATTCCTAAAAGAACTAAAAGAAAAATTTTTCTTCTTCTGATTCCATAAATTCCTCTCTTGGGAATATACCTGAAGGAACACACATCATTCTACAAAATAGACACCTGCACACGTGTGTTTATCGTCACACTATTCACAATAACAAAAGCATGGGACCAACCCTACTACTCATTGAAAGTGATCTGGATAAAGAAAACATGGTACATATACACGATGGAGTATTATGCAGTCATAAAGAATAACAAAATCATGGCCTTCGCAGCAACTTAGGTGCACCTGGAGACCATAATACTAAGTGAATTATCATAGAAACGAAGAACTGAATACCATATGTCCTCACACATAAGGTCTTGATCAGTAGTCACACTTAGCACAAGAGTGGGATCGGCAGTCACTAGGCAATGCTAGGGGAGGGAGGGAGGAAGGGGGGAGACACATGACAACACAAAGCTTCCCTGTTCCATTACCAGGAGGAGTGAAAACCACTAGAAGCCCAAACTTTGCCTATATGCAGTCTACTTATGTAGCAAATCCTCACTCATATCCCACAACTCTAAAACAATTAAATACATTTAAATTAAAAATGTTGAAATTAGTTCAGTAACATCAATAATTGATAACAAAAAGATTAGCAGCAATAACTAATAATAACAATAAAACAATTAAAACAATCAAGTGTTTTAATTATGCTTTTGTTTTTCTGGAATGTCTTCATTTTATTTTTTTCTTTTATCTATAAAAGCTTTGTTAATGTGGTTCACATGCCATTAAATTCACCTTTTGGAGTATATGATTCAGTGTTTTTTAGTATACTAGCAAAATAGTGCTACCATCACCACTATCTACTTCAGAGCATTTTCAGAACACTTTAGCTATTGTCTGTTACTTTTTTTTTTTTTTTTTGAGTTGGAGTCTCACTTGGTCGCCCAGACTGGAGTGCAATGGCCACTCCCGGCCACCACAGCCTCGACCTGCTGGGCTCTGGTGATCCTTCCCTCAGCCTTCCAAGTATCCGGAATTACAGGTGCACGCTACCTAGCCCGGCTGTTTTTTTGATTTATTGTAGAGATGAGGTCTCACTGCCCAGGTAGGTCTCGAACCCACGGGCTCAGGCAATCCACTCATCTCAGCCTCCCAAAGGCACGGGATTACAGGCTGAGCCACTGAGCCCGGCTTGTCTGTCACTTTCCATTACCTCTTCCCCTCAGATCTTGGCAGCAATTAGTCTTACTGTTTCTGTGGATTTGCTTAATCTGGAGATTTCATACATGTGTAATGCCACAATATGCGCTCTTTTGTGTCTGCCTTCTTTCATGTAGCATATTTTCAAAGTTTTTCCATGATATAGCATATATCAGCACATCATTCCTTTTTATGGAATAAAAGAATAAAAACAAGGCATCAAATTCACTCTGAATTGGTTCCATGCTTTTGTTATTGTGAATATTATCCATTGAAAATACATACCTCAGGCTCTCTCCCAGGAGAGGTAAGGAGGGAACAGAGAAAGCAGAGGCAGTGAGGCAAATTATTGTGCAGACTTCCCAGGTAAGTACCCTTCTCCTGAATACCAAGGGAGTCAACCACCTTCACAATAACTTCCAGGGGTTTCTACTTGGTGAGTTTTATGATGAGCATCTGACAACCCCAGCTCAACATTCAGCCAGAGTCCAGAATGAAAAAAGTCCTCAAAGGGAAACATTATGGCGATGTGGAATAGGTGAAACAAAAAATGCAGAAATACTTAAAGCCATCCCAACTGACAAGTCTAAAATTAATTTGCACAGTGGTATACATATTTGGACAGTTGTATTGCATCAAATGGCAATTTAGAATGTGAACATCCCATTAAGTACCCTACTCCTGAATGCCAAGGGAGTCGACTTCCTTCACAATAACTTCCAGTTTCAGGTTAGCTTCTTCAAATGAAATCATACACATCTTCAAGGCAGAAATTCTTTAAGTGCAAAGGCAGTTTTGTGGTAACTGAGTATTGGAATATCCCAAATTTACTACATTGTGTCCTTTAACTCTGTGGTTCTTTGTTTGGTGAGTTTTGGAGTGAGAGTCTGACAACCCCAGCTCAACATTCAACTACAGTCCAGGGGACATCTTGGAGGCACTCTTACCAAAGACTACTCTTCCTCAAACTTTATTGTATCAACATTTTTATTTTACATGAAAATCCAAAGAAAATTTTTTTTAAGAAAACACAAGCCGGACTCGGTGGCTCAGCCTGTAATCCCGCGCCTTTGGGAGGCTGAGGTGGGTGGATTGCCTGAGCCCGCGGGTTCGAGACCTGCCTAGGCAGCAAGACCTCATCTCTACAATAAATAAAAAAATCAGCCGGGCATGGTAGTGCGCGCCTGTAATTCCGGCTACTTGGAAGGCTGAGGCGGAAGGATTGCCGAAGCCCAGCAGGTCAAGGCTGCGGTGGCTGGGAGCAGCCACTGCACTCCAGTCTGGGCGACAGAGTGAGACTCCAACTCAAAAAAAAAAAAAAAAGAAAACACAAGTTGAGTTTTTTTCGAACAAGATGGCTACCAGACAGGTCAGACTACCAGAGTCTCCACAAAAGCAAGTGTCCATAAAGACTCTCTGCATGAGAAGGCATGTGCTGGTGGGAGAGTGAAAGTCCATCTGAGGGGAGACTTGGGTTCATGTACCCAGAGTCACCCTCTGAAGGTGACTGCAAGCCATCGCCACCCTGAGATTTAAACTGCAGGCACACAAGATTTCCTGCTGTTCACAGGACTCTCCTAAGAAAAGCCTGCTGAATCCAGCTGATTCTTGTCACCTGGCACCTGGCACACACCATCACTTGCTATAGCAAATCAGCTGGAGCCCTGTATCCAATCAGTGGAGAGAGAAGATTGGGGAGAGCTGGAGAGGAGCCCAATGCCTGGTGAAGAAACACTGACCGAAGTCATTTTCTCTGTCCCAGGACCAGGCAGAGACCTGAATTGCCCCACCCAGCTATGCCCAGCTGTTGGGAGTCGCCCATGGAGGCCCACTGAGTGTTAGGAATCAGGAAGGACTGTTGATCCTGAGACCACTAGGGTTTGTTTGGCAGCTGTTGACCCGATTCCCTTCCTCCTTTTTCTCTTGGCACTACAACCAGAAAAGGCTCCTGCTGGCTCTAGCAGAAAACTCTGAGACTGGAATGTACACAGCTAAACTTGGGAGTCTATTGTTCCCATTTTCCACAGTTTATGGTTTTTGCTTTTAAACAATTTAAGTTTAACGTTGAGTCACATTGAGGAGCCTTAGTGCAGGCCACAGGTTCTCTTGATATGATTTTAGAAATTTATAGATATAGGTTTTAGGAAATAGTTTACATAGATTGAAGAAAATTTCAGTAACCATTTTATTGCAGAAGTGTGGTTAGTTTAGCTTGATTCAGGGGGGCCAGTGAAGTTTGAATTAGGCCAGCTGGTGTTAGGAAAGTGTAACCATAGCAGCAATTGTTTTAATAGAAACTAGATTGAATTAGCACAGAATAGTAGAAGGTAATAATTCATTATGATGGTTTTGAGTTTAAACATTGAGTGATGTTATTTCAAGATGATGTAGTTGTAATACAATTAAGCGCACATAAGAAACTGGTTTGGGGAACATTAATCAAGCGTAAGAAACAAAAAGACAATTTGTGGTGTTCTTTCTCATGTTCCCCTCTGTAGAGATAAGCAGAGCTAGGATGGGTAAGCATAGTTTTTGTGAAGCCAGAGCCCTGATATAATCATGGGCCAGAACAAATCCAAGGAACAAAAAATGTTTATCAGTACATTAATGAATACTTTGTCTAAACGTGGAACTAAGGTTCTTCTAATGATTTAGCTCATTTTTTGCATTTTGTTCAGGAACTATGTCCATGGTTTCCTGAAGAAGGTAGGGTAAATTTGGATACCTGAGCCAAAGTTGGGAAAGAACTAAAATTGTATTACATGCAGCATGGTCCTAAGAAAGTGCCATCTGATGCTTTTGCTTTGTGGAATTTAATCAAAGATGCTTTGGATCCACAGCATGACTATGTGAAATTTCCTTCCAAAAAAACTGCTGCTGATGATGATTATGAGGAAATTTTCCTTTTTGCCACTGCTTTGTCACCTCCTTTATATGATGACAAATTATCTTCACAGGATAAAGCTAAGTTAGAGGATGAAGCAGCGAAATACCATGAACAAAAATATCTTGATAATAACACTAATGCACTTTTTTTCAAAGTTCCCCTTCCTAAGGTAGAGGAAAGAAAATCAGATTCTGAACTCAGTTGTGTTCCTCCCTTTCTAATTGGTATGCAGAGCGCTCAAGCAGAGGTAGAGAAGGAAGGAGATTTCAGTCTATAAGCATGCTTTCCAGTGCTCTATTCCACCAATACTGACGGAGTAGACACAGCTCAATGGGAACCCCTGCCGAACAAATTGGTAAAAGAACTAAAAGAGGCATGTTCACAGTACAGTCCTTTGGCTCCTTATACAGTTACTATTTTGGATCAGTTTGCTACTCGGTGGATGACTGCCCCTGATTGGCAGCAATTGCCTAAGAGTTGTCTATCCGGAGGAGCCTATTTACTGTGGAGAACAGAATATGAGGACCAAGTTCAAATTCATGTGGCTCAAAATCAAAATCGTCAGTCAAGTACATTTGCTATTGTTAAAGATATACTTAGAGGAACTCGGATGTATGCTACAAATACTAACCAAGTGATATTACCTAGAGAAGTCCTGATTCAGATAAATCGCTGTGCTGTCACTGCCTGGAAAAAAATTGCCTGCTGATTCTACTCAAGCCTCCTCCTTATCTGAAATAAAGCAAAAAGCAGATGAAAATTATAAGCATTTTGTCTCCAGACTGACCACTGCCATCAACAGGGTAAAGTGAAAAAGCAGCAGAAATTTTAATTAAACAATTGGCTTTTGAAAATGCTAATAACACTTGCCAGGACTTGATTAGACCAGTAAGAAAGACCGGACAAATAACTAATTAAGTTAGACAATGTGCTGATGTAAGTCAGGCTTTTATGTAAGGCATGGCTATAGCTTCCACCTTAAAAGGAGAAACTTTTCTCAAATTATTCAAGGTATGCGGGGTGGTAACAAGCAAAAGAATATTTCATTACTGTCTTGCTTTAACTGTGGTCAAGTCAGACACATTAGCAGAAACTGTCCGGCTAAGCAAGCTATGGCTAGTTTACAAGGCACACCATCACCACCTACTGGGGCTACTCGACCAGAAACACTGTGTCCTAAATGTCAGAAAGGCTATCATTGGGCAAAAGAGTGTCAGTCTAAATTTCACAAAAACAGCACTCCCTTAATTCATCAACAAGTCATCCCGGTTCAGGGAAATGACCAGAGGGGCCAGCTCCAGCCCCAGATAACAATAGGGGCAGCCTCCACCATGAACCCATTCCTTCCTTTTGTTCCATTGCAGAGCTCATCCAAGCCACCCCAGGGAGTGCAGGATTGGACCTCTGTTCCTCCACCACAATATTAACCCTGGATGTTCCAGTAACCCTAATTCCCATGAGAGTTAAGGGCCCTCTCCCGGAGGGAATAGTGGGTGTGATATTAGGCAGAAGTTCCTTGTCCCTGCAAGGAATTTCCATTATTCCTGGAGTGGTGGATTCAGATTACACAGGGGAAATCTAGGTGCTTGTCGCTGCCCCTAATAAAACTGTACAGTTTAACAAAGGTCAGAGAATAGCCCAGTTGCTGCTCCTGCCTTACCATAAAGCAGGTAAAATTTTAACTGACCTGCCTAGGGGTGACTCTGGATTTGGTTCTAGCAATGTTGTTTTTGGGGTTCAGGAGGTTACTAATTCCAGACCTCTAAAAGATTTATATATACAAGGAGTTAAAATTAAAGGCTTGTTAGACACCGGAGCCGATGTTTCCTATATTGCCGGGAAGGATTGGCCTGCTTCATGGCCGAATCAAATGGCTCCTTCAGGACTTATAGGCATTGGTTGAGCACCCTTAGTGGCTAAAAGTTCTCAAATTTTAAGTTGGACAGACAATGAGACTTCAGGAACTTTCTGTCCATATATTATTCCATCTATCCCCTTTACATTATGAGGAAGAGACATTCTCACTCAAATGGGCACATTTTTATATAGCCCTAATGACAAAGTTTCAGCACAAATAGTACAAATGGGCTATGATCCCTTTAAGGAACTTGGTAAAGATGGACAGGGAATGCAGAAACCTGTCCAAGGTAATGAAAAGACAAATCGAGTTGGCATTGGCTATCCAAATTTATCCTAAGAGCCATTGTTCCTGAAACTGCCGACTCTATTACTTGGAAACACGATGAACTGGTTTGGGTGGAACAATGACCCATGCCCTCGGAGAAACTTAAGGCAGCTAAAGAACTAGTTCAGCAAAAATTAGAGGCTGATCATATAGAGCCCTCTACCAGTCCTTGGAACACTCCTATTTTTGTCATTAAGAAAAAATCTGGTAAATGGAGACTTTTACAGGATTTAAGAGCTATTAATACTACTACGGAAGCCATGGGAGCACTGCAGCCTGGATTGCCATCCCCAGCTGCTATACCTGTTAACTTTAATATTATAGTCATTGATTTGCAGGATTGCTTCTTTACTATACCTTTAAGCACAGAGGATTGTAAATGATTTACATTCAGTTTAACCTCCAAGAATTTAAAGCAGTCTTATCAAAGATTTCAGTGGAAAGTCCTGCCACAGGGAATGAAAAACAGCCCAACCTTGTGTCAGAAGTATGTGGATGCTGCCTTGCAAGGTATTAGAAGCCAGTATCCTAATCTCTATTTAATCTATTATATGGATGATATTTTACTGGCTCACAAGAATTGCATCCTTTTGCATAATATTCTTAATGAAACTGTGACTGCTTTAACTGATTGTGGCTTAAAAATTTCCCCTGAAAAAATTCAAACCAATCCTCCTTTCACATATTTGGCCATGTATTACATACACAAACAGTAAGTCGCCAATCTTTACAATTGTGAAAAGATCACTTGGTGACATTTAATTATTTCCAAAAATTGTTAGTGGGTATTAGTTGGATTAGACCTTATCTACATATTACCAAGGCAGACTTAAAACCTT
This sequence comes from Cephalopachus bancanus, assembly GCA_027257055.1. Lineage (NCBI taxonomy): Eukaryota > Metazoa > Chordata > Mammalia > Primates > Tarsiidae > Cephalopachus > Cephalopachus bancanus. The sequence goes on along the minus strand of JAPVLO010000205.1, from coordinate 3,594,114 downwards.
TGTTTAATATTTTACAGGGGTATTCTTCTCCCAATTCTAAGAGAATTCTAACATCAGAGACCAAGGAAGTCTTGTCCCTTGTGGAAAAGGCTATTGAGTCTCAAAAGGTTAAAAGAGTAGTTTACCGCCTGCCTTGGGATTTAATTATTCTGGCCACTCTCCATACTCCCACAGGATGTCTGTGGCAAGAAGGACCAATGGAATGGTTCCATCTACTGGTGTCATCTAAGAAAATATTGTCTTCTTATCCTTACTTAGTAGCCTTACTTATAACCAAAGGGAGGCATAGAAGTGTTGAATTATTTGGACATGATGTGCACAATATAATTGTGCCTTATAATAAGTTTCAATTTCAAACTTTGTTTCAAACTAATGATGATTGGCAAGTGGCTCTAACTGATTATAGGGGACAAGTTTTGTTTCATTTACCTAAAAGTCCATTGTTACAATGTGTGAAGCAAAACCCTGTAGTCTTTCCTCGCAATTGCTCCTCATTCCCCTTGAGGAGGCAGCCTTGGTCTTTACTGATGGCTCAACTAATGGGAAAGCCATAACAATCATTAATAATGAGTCTCATGTGCTGGAAACCTCAGAAACTTCAGTACAAAAACAGAATTAAGGACAGTTTTGTATGCTTTCACAGCCCTGAAAGGCTCTAAATTTAATTTATATACTGATTCTTGCTATATTAAAGAACTGTTTCCTCATATTGAAACAGCTACTATTCCTATTAACAAAACTATAATTTTGGAATTGTTAACTCAATTACAACAACTAATTAGTGACAGGAAGGAATGGTTCTTTGTGGGCCATATTAGATCTCATTCTGGCCTTCCTGGTCCTTTACACCAAGGCAATCAATTGACTGATAGTTTAACCAGATCTACCATATGTGCTGCTATGGAACCAGAAGCAGCAACTCAAGCTCAGCTTTCTCATAAAATTCATCATCAAAATGCTACTGCCTTACATTACCAGTTTCATCTACCTAGAGAAGCAGTCAGGCAAATTGTTAAGAATTATCCAGCTTGTCCTACTTTTGTTAACACCACTCTGACAGGAGTAAATCCTAGAGGACTTAAGCCTAATGTTTTGTCACAAATGGATATGACTCACTTTCCCAGTTTTGGGAAATTATCTTATTTACATGTGACTGTGGAAACATTTTCTCGTGCTATTTTAGCTTCAGCAAGAACTGGAGAAGTCTACAAGGATGTGGTACAACATTTACTCTTTTGTTTTTCACAGCTACATATACCAAAGCAACTGAAAATTGATAACAGTCTTGCATATACATCTAAATCTTTTCAACAGTTTTGTTCCCAATCTAAGATTTCTCATTCCACAAGAATTCCTTACAATCCACAAGGTTAAGCCATAGTTGAAAGAACCCACCAAACTTTAAAAAATCAAATGACTAAATTACAAGAGGGGGAGTTTAAGTATAGCTCTCCTCACCATATTTTAAATCATACTTTATTTGTTATAAATCATTTAAATTTGGTTCTTTGGGCAATTCAGCTATGACTAGACACTGGAACCCTGAAGAAAATGTTAAACCTATGGTGAAATAGAAGGATCTCCTTACAGGCCAATGGAGAGGGCCTGACATTGCTAACCAGTGGGAGAGAATATGCTTGCATATTTCCACAGGACGAATCTACTCCTGTTTGAATTCCTGATTGATTTATTTGACATGCCCCCATTGACCCAGCAACCAAGACGAGTGGTGAGGATACTACCGATTCAGAGGAACACTAGACATGACAACATGCCTACTGATCACCGGGAGAAGGAACTTCCCTCATTGCTTCAGGAATGTCCATTGCCTGCCAAGCCAGAATTTCAGCATGACTCACCAAAGAAGGGAGAAACTTTGAACCACCAGATGAGAAATATTTCACTACAGGATGAGAATATTCCTCATCCTTGGCTGTCCCATACAAGATGACAAGCTACCAGACGTAATGTCTTCAGACTCGCTGTTCACGATTACCAACATGGGAACAAATGGAATCTTTGGTTTAAAAAAACAGGAAAAATGGTAACCTCTCAACATAACCCTATTGACCTGTCAACTATATTTCTGGCTATGATAGCTATTTTTATGACTCAAGCCAGTCTGGTCTACGTAGTTGATGCCAATAAAACCTATTGAGCCTATATGCTCAATCCTCCAACATTTCAGTCAGTTACTTGGGATAATGAAATCATTAATGTGTTTACTGGCTCTCCCCAGTTAATGGGGGGACCTGTTTTATTTTATGCTCAAACAAAACATGTTATTAATAATAATTTTTCTTATGAAGACATTCTTGTTCACTTCCCATTTGTTGTTTTGTTTTGTTTTGTTTTGGTTTTTTGGTTTTTTTTGAGTTGGAGTCTCACTCTGTCGCCCAGACTGGAGTGCAGTGGCCACTCCCGGCCACCACAGCCTCGACCTGCTGGGCTCTGGCGATCCTTTCGCCTCAGCCTTCCAAGTAGCCGGAATTACAGGCACGTGCTACCATGCCCGGCTGATTTTTTGATTTATTGTAGAGATGAGGTCTCGCTGCCCAGGCGGGTCTCGAATCCACAGGCTCAGGCAATCCACTCACCTCAGCCTCCCAAAGGTGCGGGATTACAGGCTGAGCCACCGAGCCCGGCTCCCATTTGTTTTTATGAAAATTCAGCTTTCAATAATTTTAGAGCATCTTGTTTAATGTCTATTCTAATGTCTTTAATGACTGATAGTCCTACCCAGAACAGTAATAGAGAAGATTGGTGGATCAAAACTCTAATGCCTGGAGGAACTGATCCCTGCCATGTCACAAGAAGTTTGCCCCCTTCTAACATACCCATTTGCTCTCCTAATAATACTTAGAAGGACTGGTTACTCATCCAATGAGATACTGCATATCCAAAGTGGAAAGAGTGCATTTATGAATCAAAAGCGGACTATTCCATTTATGGTGAAAGACTATCTATTAGTGACTGTGGTCTTAATTTATGACCCTACTCTACTACTTCTACTCCATCCCCTGCTAGGCAGCATATTAATGGATAGGTACCCCCCAGTATTAACAACTACTATTGGGAATAAACAACTTGTTCAACCTTACTTATGGAGGGCCCTTGCTGCCCTGAAACCAGCTGTTTTAGCCTGACCACCTGGGGGAGTTCATACCTAAAAATAAGGGCTTGCTTACCATCCCCTTATGTTTTTCTTGTATGGAATGAATATAAAACTGTTAAAATTGACTATCACAATAAGGTTTATAAGGTGTCTTGTGCAAAATGTATTTTAACTAACTGTTTAACTGATGCCTTTTATAAAGGTTTTGTAATCTTAAAACAATCTCCTTATTTAAAGGTTCCAATACAACTGTCATCTTGCTGGTATGATGAATATGGTTTACAAACATTGTATGAGGTTAATTCTCTTCTGAAGAAAAGATAAAAAAGGTTTTTACACACTTTAATCTTGGGAATTACAGCTCTAATAGCTGTTGCTACTTCGGTAACAGTTTCAGCTGTGGCTTTAGCTAGGAAGGCTCACACAGCTACCTTCACTGATCAGTTATCTAAGAATGTTTATATAGCCTTAGCTACCCAAGAGATTATTGATCACAAGCTAGAGAGCAACTTTAACACCTTGGAAGAAGCAGTTCTAGCTATCGGACAAGAACTTGTGACTTTAAAGATTAAATTGGCTCTTCGATGTTACTCTGAGTTTAAATGGATTTGCCTCACTCCTTTAGAGGTAAATACATCTGTCTGCACATGGGACAAAATTAAAAAATCATATTCTTGGAACTTGGAATCATTCGAACTTGAGTATAGACCTTACTAAATTGCATCAGGAAATTCAAGACATCACAGTTGCTGAAAAGCAATTCCGGTCTAACCAATTGGCCCATTCTATATTTAATAATTTTTCTTCATTCATTGATCAAAAATCATTGATGTCTATATTCATTAATGTGGGAATTTGTGGGCAGTGATTCTTTTGTTGCTGTGTCTACTTCCAATCATCTTCAGAGTGTTAAAGAAGAACATATCTCAGCTCAACATGGAGTTCCATGGCTTCGTGCTTAAAAATAAAAAAGGGGGAGATGTTGGGAGCCAGCCATGGAGGCCCACTGAGTGTTAGGAATCAGGAAGGGCTGTTGACCCTAAGACAACTAGGGTGTGTTTGGGAGCTGTTGACTCCATTCCCTCCCTCCTTTTTCATTTGGCACTACAACCAGAAAAGGCTCCTGCTGGCTCTAGCAGAAAACTCTGAGACTGAAACCTACACAGCTAAACTTGGGAGTCTCTTGTTCCCATTTTCCACAGTTTATGGTTTTTGCTTTTAAACAATGTAAGTTTAACTTTGAGTCACATTGAGGAGCCTTAGTGCAGGCCACAGGTTCTCTTGATATGATTTTAGAAATTTATAGATATAGGTTTTAGGAAATAGCTTACATAGATTGAAGAAAATTTCAGTAACCATTTTATTGTAGAAGTGTGGTTAATTTAGTTTGATTCAGGGGGGCCAGTGAAGTTTGAATTAGGCCAGTTGGTGTTAGGAGATTGTAGCAGCAATTTTTTAAATAGAAACTAGATTGAATTAGCACAGAATAGTAAAAGGTAATAATTCATTATGGTGTTTTCAGGTTTAGTGATGTTATTTCAAGATGACGTAGTTGCAATACAATTAAGGGCACATAAGAAACTGGTTTGGGGAACATTAATCAAACATAAGAAACAAAAAGACAATTTCTGGTTGTTCTTTCTCATGTTCTTCCTCGTGTTCTTCCTCATGTATGAAAAAAAACATTTGCTTGAGAGTGAGGGGTATCCTTTGAGAGTGGGGGGTGTCCCTTGTGCACCTGGACCTGTTCATGTGAAAGGCACATGCTACCTTTTGTGTCCTGTGTTGATGACTTTGCAAAGGTTAGGTATAAAAGTCCTTGGATAACACTCAATAAACAGCTTCTGCTCACTCTTAACAGTAGTCCAGTCCACTTTTTTCCACCCTCCTTTTCTTTCTTTTTTAGTCACCTATTTCGTCTCACCTCCAGGAACCCCTGACCTTGCAGGAGCTGGACTCCCGCACCCAGTTTCACCTAGCCTCCAACTTGCGAACTAAGGTAATCTTATCAAACTAGGAGTGACAGAAGCCCCTCTCCCATGCTTGATTAGACAGACAGGTCAGATCTGAGTGGCAGACTTGACAGGCAGCAAGCCTGGTGAGTCCAGATCTGATCCACCCTCCTTCCACAGTAGGCCTGGGGTATTTGACTCAAGCTGTAAACAACCCTATCAGTCTGTGCTGAGAGCTAGAGATCAGAGCTGAAAAGACATTGGATTTATAGGAACAACCTCAGAGTGAATTTGGTCCCTTGTTTTTATTCTTTTATTTTTGTTTTTTGTCTGCTTGTTTTGCCCATTTTTGTTTGTCTTTTGTTTTAGTTTTGTTCTCTCTTTCAGTTTTTGATAACATTTTCGTACTTGCTTTGTTTCTGCTATTTTACTGATTTTTGTTATCTGTGAACTTCCTATTGTGTATGGGCAGTGTACATCAATAGAGAGGTTTTTATTGGTTTGTGTGTTTGTATGATTGTCTGTATGTTAAATTTTTTTATTGTTTTCTGTCTTTGTGTCTCTTTTTAATTGTTAGTCAGTATGTCTGTCTGTGTTCCCTCTTACTCTTCTCTCTCTCCACCTGCTTCTTGCATCCCTGCCTCCCTTTGCCCATTCTTTTCCTTTTTCTTACCTTATTTTGCTTTCAGGGAGCAAACTTATACTACCACTGCATGGAAGATAGTAAGGCAGTGAGAAGTGGGTTCCAGGCTGCCGTACACCTGTCAGTGGATACAGAGATCTGCAGATAAATTTTGAACCATAGCTACCCCCTCAATTAAATCTCAAAACTGCAAAAAGTACAGCCCCCAACCCACAGTCCAGCTTCAGAATTGAAGAAAGTCAGAGGATTCACATAAGGAAGAATAGGAGGTTTAGCAAACAGAAATAAAAGCAACTCCACCACCCCTGAACAACAGAATTAAAGAAGAGGAAAAAAGGGGGGAGTAGAAAATGGAAAATCTACACAAATGAAGAAAAACCAAAAGAAGACTATGGGTCCCAGACCCCTAGGAGGTCAGACACTAAAAACAGACTTTGGAACATAAACAATGAAGAGGCCCCAGAATGACTGGTCTCATACTTAAAGCCCAGATATCAAGACATTAATAGAGAGAATAAATAGAAGAGAGACAAGAGGAAAAAGAAGTTGATAATTGAGATAACAGCAGTAAAGAATACTGTGAATGAAATAAATAACAAACTGATAAGCATGGAAAGCAAAATTAGTGAAGCAGAAGAAATAATCTCAGAGTTCCAGGACCAAAATATAGAACTAACCCAAACTGTCAAAAACATAGAAAAGAAGCTTAAAAAGACAGAACAAAACCTTCAAGAGATAAGCAATTATTTCAAGAGGCTGAACCAAAGAGTAATAGGACTTCCAAAGGCAGAAAGAGAGACAGAGACTACCCTGGATCAAACATTCCATGAAATTATTCAACAAAACTTCCCTCATTTCATCAGTGATGTGACCATTCAAACACAAGAGATTCAGAGAATCCCTGCTAGACAACAAATGCGAAGACCAACTCCTAGACATACAGTAATTTGCCTAAACAAAGAAGGCATTAAAGAAAAAATCCTAAAGGCAGCAAGAAAAAAAGGTCAGACTACCTGCCAGGGATGACCAATTAGAACAGGAGCAGATTTATCTACAGAAACACATCAGGCTAGGAGAGCTTGGAGCCCAGTCTTCAAAGATCTCAAAGACAAACAATTACAACCAATTATAACCTACCCACCTAAGCTAAACTCCATCAGTGAGGGAGAATTAAAATCTTTCCCAGACATTCAATCCCTAAGAGCTTCTGCTGCCTGTAGATCAGCTATATAAGAAGCACTTAAAGTATTAAACACAGAAGAAAGGGAAAAAAGAATGACACATTCTTCACAAGACTGTAGGAAAAAGATAAAAAACACACATGAATCAACCCAAAAATCAAAGGAAAGACACAAACAAATAGGAACAACAATAACTCTATAAGAACTTCATGACAGGGATAAACACTCACATTTCAATAATTAACCTGAATGTGAATGGACTAAATGCACCAATGAAAAGGCATGGAATGGCAAAATGGATAAAATATCATGAGGCAACAATATATTGTCTCCAAGAGACTCATCTCACCAGAAAGGACACTCACAGACTCAAAGAAAGAGTATGGGAAGCAAAATTTCTAGTGAACAAACCACAAAAGAAAGCAGGAGTTGCAATCTTAATATCAGACAAAATACCCTTTAATCTATCAAAAATTTAAAAAGATATGGAAGGTCACTATATAATAATAAAACATTCAATCCATCAACAAGAATTATGCATCCTAAACATATATGCAACCTACATAGGAGCATCAACTTTCATAAAACAGCTTCTAGGCAAACTTTTAAAAGATATTGACTCTAAGACTATCATAGCTGGGACTTTAATACCCCACTCACAACCCTAGACATATCATCGGGATGAAAAATCAGCAAGGAGATCCAGAACCTCAATGTGACTCTTGACCAAATGGACTTAATTGATATCTATAAAATACTCAACCCAATGATCACAGAATAAACATTCTACTCATCACCACATGGAATGTACTCTAAGATTGACCCCATCCTTGGACATAAATCAAACATAAACAAATTACATAAGATTAAAATTTTTCCATGCACCTTCTCAGACCACAGTGGAATAAAAATAAATATCAGCACCAATAAAGTTTTCCTAAAACCCACAAAACATTGACACTAGACAGCATGATGCCCTCCTGGGTCAACATGGAAATCAAAACAGAGATTAAAATATACCTGGAAACAAATAAAAATGAAGAAACATCTTACCAAAACCTCTGGAATGCCATGAAATCAGTAGTATGAGGGGAATTCACATCTCTACAAACACACGTGAAGAAAATGGAAAGATCACAAGTTAACGGCCTAAAAAGACACCTAAGGAAACTGGAAAAACAAGTCCACCAAAACTCTAACTTCAGCAGAAGAATCCAGATCACCAAAATAAAAGCCCAAATCTGGGACATAGAAGACAAAATGATAATTTAAAAAATCAGTGAAACAAAAAACTGATTCTTTGAAAGGATAAACAAGATTGATGGTCCCCTAGTGAAATTGGCTAAGAAAAAGAGATTAAAAGCTCAAATAAACACAATCAGAAACACAAAAGATGAAGTCACAACTGACCCTGAAGAAACACAATAGATTATCAGAGACTACTGTGTACTCTTGTATGGAAACAAACTTGAAAAACTAAAAAAAGTAGAGGACTTTCTGACATCACACAGACCAATAACAATCCAGGAAATTAACTATGTCATAAGAAAACAATCTGCAAAAAAAAAAAAAAAAAAAAGCCCTGTACCAGATGGCTTTTCAGCAGAATTTGACAAAACATACAAGGAGGAATAAATAACAATCCTATTGAAAGTATTGCATGTGATTAAGAAAGATGGAACTCTCCTCAAACCATTTTATGAAGCTAATGAAGCTAACATCACATTGATACCCAAGCCAGGTAAAGATCCAACAAAGAATGAGAACTACAGGCCAATATCCCTGGTGAACATAGATGCTAAAATTCTCAACAAGATTCTAGCAAACTGAATTCAACAACACATCTCATCCACCACAACCAAGTAGGCTTCATCCCTGGGATGTAAGGTTGGTTCAATATTCGTAAACCATTAACATAGTTAAACACATCAACAGACTTAAAAACAAAAACTACATGATTATATCATTAGATGCAGAAAAAGCTTTTGATAAAATCCAGCACCTCTTATTGATAAAAACCCTCAAACATCTAGGGATAGATGGAACATGCCTCAAAATAACAAGAGCCATCTGAAAGAAACTCACAGCCAGCATACCGCAAAACAGATTGAAATTGGAAACATTTCCCTTGAAAACTGGAACAAGACAAGGATGCCCACTCTTACCCTTCCTTTCAACATAGTTTTGTAAGCCCTAACTAGAGCAATCAGAGAAGGTGATCAGGGGTAACCAAATAAGAAAAGAGGAAATCAAGTTATCCTTCTTTGCAGATAATATGATTCTATACCTTGAAAACCCAACAGAATTTGTCAAAAACCTCCTTGCACTGATAAAGGACTTTGGCAAAGTCTTGGGCTATGAAATAAATGTGCAAAAGACAGTCACATTTGTATACACCAATAATAAACAAACAGAAACCCAAATAAAAGTACAATTCCATTCACAATAGCCACCAAAAAAAGGAAAAGAAAAAGAAATACCTTGGCATCTTCCTAATCAGAGACATGAAAGACCTTTATAATGAAAACTACAAAACACTGCTCAAAGAAATCAAAGATGACAAAAACAAGTGGAAAAAATTCCATGCTCATGGATTGGAAGAATCAACATTGTTAACATGTCCATTCTACCTAAGGAAATCTACAGATTTAATGTAATACCCATCAAATTACCAGCAGCATTCTTCTCAGACCTAGAAACAACAGTACAGAAATTAATATGGAAGCATAAATGACCATGAATAGCCCCAAAAATCTGCAAAAAACACCAACAACAAAAAACAAAGCAGAGGTATCACACTCCCAGACTTTTGACTTTATTATAAAGCTGCAATAATCAAAACAGCCTGGTATTGCTACAAGAACAGGCATATAGACCAATGGAATAGAATTGAGATTTCAGAAGGAAAACTCCAATTTCTCAACCAACTCATCTTCAACAAAACTTCCACCACCAAAGACTGGGGATAGGAGAACCCATTCAGTAAATAGTGCTGGAAAAACCCTCTGACCATATGATGAAGATTGAAATAAGACACCTACCTATCCCCATACACAAAAATCAACTCCAAATGGATCAGAGACCTGAACATAAAACCTCAAGCTATTAGAATCATAGGTAATGCAGGAGACACCCTTACGAAAATTGGAACTGGCAGCCAATTCCTGATCAAAACCCCAAGTGCCCATGCCATAAGAGATAAGATAGAAAAGTGGGGTATCATCAAACTGACAAGCATCTGCAAAGTCAAAGAAACCATCAAGAGAGCAGGGAGACAGCCTACAGACTGGGAAAAAATATTTTCCAACTGTTAGACAAAGGCATAACCTTTAGGATCGACAAGGAACTCAAGCATGCTAAAAAGAAAAGAAATAAAACCAGCCCCATTACAAAGTGGGCAAAAGATATGAATAGACAGTTCTCAAAAGAAGATGTATGAGCAGCCAACAGATACATGAAAAAATGTTCAGCCTCACTAGCAATCAAAGAAATGCAAATTAAAACTACACTGAGACATCACCTAACTCCAGTCAGGATGGCCATCATCAATAACTCAAAGAATAACAAATGCTGGAGAGGATGTGACAAAAAGGGAGCACTTCTACACTGTGGGAGTGTTAACTAGTACAGCCTCTGTGAAAAACAGTGTGGTGATTCCTAAAAGTTCTAAAAATCGACTTTTCATAGACCCCACAATCCCCCTACTGGGAATATTCCCTGAAGAACTCAAATCACTCTATAAAAAAGATACCTACACACATATGTTTATTGCAGCATTGTTTGCAATAGCAAGAACATGGAACCAACCCTGCTGCCCATCAGAAGAGGTCTGGATAAAATCACACAGCCATGAAGAACAAAATCATGAACTTCACAGAAATCTGGATGGACTTAGAGTCTATAATACTGAGAGATCTTTCACAGAAACAAAGAACTGAGTATCACATGTTCTCACTCATAAGTGGACCTCAAACAACTATTGTAGTACTATAAGAAAAGGATTTACAGTAGTGGGAAACTACTGGGGTTGGGAGGTGGCATGGGGGATTGGCAGTAGTGGGAATATGCCTGGGAAGGGGGGCACACCTCATCAACAAGGGTACCTGCATAATAAATATTTGTATACCTAACCCTGAATTTTAAATAAAAAATTCATGATTTTTAAATAAAAAATTTAAATTTAAAGAAAAGATATACCTCCTGTTTATCTATTTGTCAGCTGATAGACCTTGGGTTCACCATATGGTTACTATAATTAATACTGCTACAAACATTAGTGTACTGTTTCTTTTTTTGTGAACACCTGCTTTCAATTCTCTTGAGTATTATCTATTAAGATCTTAATTTTGTTTTCCAGTAATGGCATGGAAGGATCATAAGCCCTAGATTTAATGATAGAAAGTGCTTTGGACTAAATATCTGTGTCTCCTCCAAATTCATATGGTGCAGCCTTAACTCCAACAGTGGCATATTTGCAGATGGGACTTCTAAGAAAGTGATTAAGGTTAAATAAGATCATAAGCATGGGCTGAGGCCCTGTTTGGGTAGGATTTGTGTCCTTATGAAACTGGCCCAATTTCCTATTAGACCTAATGGTTACAGATTTTTTTAATAAACACAAAACTCACCCCTCCTTTGTTCCTGGCTGCCTTCCTTACCCTTCCCTAATTCTTGTTTTCTACATAACTGCCTACTTTATGAAACCCTGACTTCAGTAAGATAAAGATATGGATTTGGGACAATATCCTGTTTCCTTGGCTGATGAAACCTGAATAAAATGACTTCTTCCCTGATGATTCTACTTGTCTCATTGATTGGCTTTCTATGCAGAACGAAACAGGTTGTTGACTGGACCCTTGGTCTTTTCATAACACTTATAAGAAGCAACACCAGAGAGTTCACTGTCTCTTTCCTTGCATGCATACTGAAGAAAGGCCATGGGAGGATATAGCAAGAATTGGCTTCTCTGAAAGTGAGAAAGAGAGCCTTCAAGAGAAACTAAACCAACCAGAATATTGATCTTGAAATTATAGCCTCCAGGACTATGAAAAAATAAATTTAAGGGTTTTTTTTTAACTTTTTTTAATTATAAAATTGTGGGGTACAGTTAAAGGTTAGGTATACAAATGTGCATTGTTCAGGCACCCTTGTTAATAAGGGGTGTCTCCTCATCCCCAGACATATTGACTACTGTTAGTCCCACCTCCCTTCTCCTCCCTACCCCCCATATTTTCCCACCAGTGTCAGTCCTTTTTTTATAGTATTATGGTAGATGTTCAAGGTCCACTATATGAGTGAGAACATGTGATACTCAGATCTTTGTTTCTGTGAGAGATTACTCAGTATTATAGACTCTTAAGTCATCCGACCTGTGGCATTTTGTTATGGCAGCCCAAGCTAAATAGTACAGAAACATTGAACTGTGTTACTGCCAACAACCTTATCTCTGCTTGCCTAGTTAATTTTCGGTCAAATTATGACTCCCTTCAGTGTATCAAGGTTATAAGAACATAAGACATATTTTTTTTTCTCACATAATGACAAAAAACCATGAACTGTCAACATACCTGTGCTGAATTAGGCTTAATGTACCAAACCCCAAATCTAGAATTATTGGTATTTCCCAATATTTTAAAGCTAAAAAGGCTTTTTTAGCCTTTTTTAAAGAAATCTCATGATAAATGAAATGTGAAGTATAGTAAGAATGACCTAGGTAATACAAACACACATCTCTAATGTAATTCCAGGCTTTTCTGTAGTAAATCACATTGATTTTTGGTCATGAGGTTGTCCCATTTCTACAAGCCGAGTAGCACATTGTTGGGAGCCAGCCTTGGAGGCCCACCTGATTGACAGCGTCCTGGTGAGTCAAAGACCCCAGGCCGTAGGGCGAGCCTGGGAAGTTGAGGCCCTTCTGTCTTCTACCTTTGCTGTTTGGTACAGCTGAAGAATTCTGTGCAGTCATGGAAGAAGAAAATGGCATGTTTATGTGAAGTACTTACAGCTAACCTGGAAATGTCATGGTTCATTTTTTCATTTCCCACTATGCCGTTTGGCCTTTTCTAACATATGCAATGGTTAAACTCTGCAGCACATCAAGAATGCTTTCTTTCACTTGGTTATAAGTTACTAGATATTGCTTGAGTAATAAATGATATAAGTATATTCACTCCTTATTTGATTTATAATTATGTAGTTTAGTGTTTAGACATAAGGTTTTTTAGAAGCACAAGTTTATAGTAAGTTCATTATGAATTCATTATAAGTTCTAGCACTTATCTAGGAGTTATGTAGGTGATTTATAACACTGTTTTCATAGATTTAGGATGAAGATTAAACATTAAGGTTTTTACTTAATTCTATAGTTAAAATTTTAAGTAAACGTTTATAGAGTGGGTTTTCACTGGATTCATAATATACTAATTGAATACTTTTATGATAAATTAACTAAAGACAGAAAGCAACCTTGGGAGCCTGAGAAACATCACTAAAAGTTTCTTTTGAGTTTTCTTTAGAAATAGACACTGCAGGATAAGAGAAAAGTAATGAAGACACCTGGACAAGAAAGGCGATTACGAAGCTTTGAAGGTCATAAAAGCCTCAAAGAGAAAACTCCTGCTACATGGAGAAATGTACACTTAGAAACTTTTTTGAGACATTTCAAGGACTATAATTTGGGACTTTGGACTAAAACTATCATTTTTGGCTTTATGAATAAGACTCATTGTCTGAATGTTTATAGTGTTCTTGGCTTGTTTGTTGCTAAGACCACTAGATGGTGGTAACTTTTAAAGGATATGTGCGTGAAGAAATTTTCTTTGTCTTGCCCCTTTACGAATGGTATAAAAGCTTTCTGTTAGCTAACATTAAATGTCATCTGACCAGCAAGCAGGTGTTCAAGTATATTATTTTCATCTTTCACCTATTCACCTCTCCTTCAGGAAACCTCACACTCTTGGCAGGAGCAGGACTCCCGCAGCACATAGTCTATATTCCTTGCAATGACTATCACAATGTCTCCCCATTCCCTATCTTTTTTTTTAATGTTGCTGTCATCTCTGTGCTTATTATTGTTATCCCACATTAAGATGACTGTGCGGGACTGCTCATTGATCTCCCTGTCTATTCTATTGTCCCTAAAATATGCCATTTGGCACATAGATACAAATTGTATTTTTTTAAAGCTTAACATTTTCTGTATTAATCCAAGACATTAAAACTTTCAAAGTTCCCTCAGTGTTTATAAGATTTACAAACTCTTTAACCTGATATTCTAGGCCCTTTGCAACTTTATCTTAACATTGTTGCATCAATATTGGTTTCCTTATGCTTTATTCCATTATGTAACTCTGTATCTGTGTTGCTCAGGTGTTTTCAACCAAGGGTGATTTTTCACCATCCTTCCCAACAGAGGCAGTGGGAACATTTAGAGACAATTTCAGTTATCACTATAAGGAATGGGGTGCACTAATGACTTCTAGTACATAAAGTACAGGAATACAGCCCAGCATCCTATAATACACAGTCACCCACAACAATTATTTTGTTAATAGTTAATAATAATTGATAGTTGCTAATAGTTCCAAGTTTGAGAAACACTGTTATAGCTTAAATCCCAGCATGTTTTTTCTTTGAATACCCCTTTCTTATTTGTTGCAAATGATATCAATTCTTCAATGCTTAGTACAAGTTCTTTATGAAGTCATCTTTGAAAACATAGGCCCAATGAGATCATTTTGCCTTCTGCATCCTGAAGCCAGACATGTTTTGTTGGATATATTTGGCATTGATCTCACACTATGTTAGCATGTAAAAGTCCAGTTTTTATGTGTGTAATATTTATCTTTCAAATATATTTCAAATACAGCAAATTCACAGATTTTTTTTTTTTTTCAAAAGATGCTTTATATTGATTTCAGGTATTCTAAGGATCTTATCCTACTAGAAAATTAGGTGTGAAATTCTAACATACTTCTGAAAATCAGATTCATTTATACACTACTAGTAATGATTCTAAGGATGGAAATAAATTAACCTAAAACAGTAATTAGAGTTTATAAAGAAAAAAGAGCATTTCAGATAATATATTTGACAATTGGCTTTCTTTTCATATTTTTTGGTATCATGCAGATTATTTCTATTTATAATTTAACAGAACTGTATTTTTAAATTATTTTGTGACATTTTCTTTGCTTTGAAAGTAGGAACTTTCTTTATGGAATGAGTGCATTTGGCCATTTGACCATGCCATTGTTCATACAAAATTCTTAATTTTTAGAGTGAAGAAATATTTTTTTCTCTCTTTCTGTCTTTTGAATTGGAGTCTCACTCTGTCATGCAGGCTGGAGTGCAGTGGTAGGCTCACAGTCACTGCAACCTTGACCTGTTGGACTCAGGCAATCCTTCCACTTCAGCCTTCCAAGTAGTTGAAACTGCAGACATGCATCACCACACTCTGCTAATTTTTTGACTTATTGTAGAGACGAGGTCTTGCCAAGTTGCCCAGGCAGGTCTCAAAACCCTGGGCTCAGGCATTCCCTTTGCTTCTGCCTTCCAAAGTGCTGGGATTATAGGCATGAGCCACTGTGCCTGTCCCTTCTCTCTTCATTTGTAAATAAATGCTAAGAGTCTATTTTCAAGCTATACCCTCTATTCCTGCTATAAACTTTACTTTGCACCATTTAAACTTAGCCACAGTACTGTCTAAAAATTGAACCCTAAAGATGTTCTTCTGCTTTTCTTCTTCGTGTTTCTTATAAGGAAAGCCTTGGAAAGAGGAAAGAGAATAATGATGGCATTTCTTGTGTGTTTTGAAGGGAAGCGGAAGGATCTCCTGAGCTCAGCAGGTCAAGACTATGGTGGCTGTAAGCATTCCACTGAACTCCAGCCCAGACAACAGAGTGAGATTCTGACTCAAAAAAATGAAAAAAAGGAGGAGAGGAGGGTACACTTCATACAAGTCTGTTCAGTAAAATTTACATGATGGAAAATGAGAAATAAACTACTGTTTTTCTGCATCATGAAATCCATGTACTGTTTTATGCAGCTGTAAAATAGATGACTGCACCCCATAATCCACATGGATGCCAAGCAAGTCTACATAGGACCCTCATAAGCTCCCAAGAGCTAAGCAACCCTCTTGAGCAAGTGCTGAAAGGAGAAATCTAATCCAATTTGGAGTTTTTGTTCAACAAAGATGTATCTGGCCTTTGTAGTCTATCAGAATCCTACTCTGGGCGTGGAAATGTACATTCTATAGGATGCTTGATTGTTTAGAGGCACACTGATTTTATCAAAACAATTTTTTCTTTATCTTGCTTATTTCAGAGAAAAACATTATTTCCAAGTCTTGGAAAGCTGTTGATCTTTCATAATTAGCTTAAGGAGAAAGGTCTATATTTCTGAAATAAGAAAAAAAATTACATCATTTGAAAATAGATGCCTATACATTCATCTCCCAAAGGGTGATGATCAAATGCACACAAGTAGAATTTATCTGTTTGTTAAAAGACAAATGATTCCAAATTTCTGTACACATCTTTTTGTAACTCATTGGCATGTGAACGTTCTCAGATACTGTTTTCTTGATGCTGGAGTGTCTGAGCACATAGAGGTGAGCACCATTGCATGACGTGGGAAATCTAGCTATCTTGACTGTTTAGCTTACACTATCAAGGTAAGACCCAAGTCACAATGTATTCTCATCTGTATATGTAACAGATACTCTAGTTCCCAAACTGTAAAAACATTTAACACTACATTCTTTTTGACCCTTTCAAGCCCCATCACAGTTAATGGGATCAGGCCTACCCAGAACTCATACATCAAATAAGAATTGCAATCATGAATTTTAAAGCTGACTACTACTCAGTCCTTTCTTGACTAATCTTAATTTCAATAACCTATTTTATTCTTCTTCTAACACCTTTTATACATAATTATTGTACTTATTACCGGCAATATTTTAATTTTAAAAATAATAGAGTATTAAGATTGAAGTTTTGCTTTTTAATTTTACTTTATTTAAATTCCATTGTAATCTTGTTCTCTATTTGCAAATGTCTATGTACATTGGTGTTTATTTTTTAGACTTTTTTTAACATTTCATCTTTTTCTGACAACTTATCCTGGCCCACACACCTTCTGAATATTTTCTTACTTAAAATCATATATTACTGTCTCCATTTTACAAAAGATAAACCTAGGCAGAGATTGGCTATGTTTCTGCCTAAACCAGTAAGTGATGGAGTCAGGATTTCAACCATGCAATTTGAAGTCCGTGACAAACAAGATAATTGTTTAGAAATATATTGGCAAAGAAAGGGCAAGATGGCTATGGAATTGGTGGCAGTATGAGCGTCTCTGCAAGAGTGAGTGTCCATAAAGATTGTCTGCGTGAGTGAATGTGTGCTGATAGGAGAAAGTACATCTGAGAGGAGACTTGGGATCAAACAGCCAGGTGTCTCCTCTGGAGGTGGCTGCAACCCATCACTGCCCTGCTATCAGAGCCCCTGTGGGCAGGATAGTTTACCATTCTCAGTGGTCTTTCAGGAGGAGGCAGCTGAGATCAGCTGTTCCTCAGCACCTGATACCTGGCACATAAAACCACCTGGAGCAGTGGTCCAAACACTAGAAGTAGGAACCATGAAGAAGGCTCAGCGAGGTAATCTGGAGACACCAATGCCCACCATTTTCTCTGACCTGGGACCAGGCATTGATCTGCATTGACCCACCCAGCTCTCTTTAGTTGCCAACCTGAGACCCAGAGGTGATCTCCACACCTCTCTGGGATTGACCATCACTGGTCCAGAGAGGAAACTTCAGGAGTGGACACAGAGAAACAGACATTCCACCCCAACGATGGACCAGGCACAGACACATCTGATCCTAGTGGGAGACTTGACAGCAGTAGCAGCAGCAGCAGATGAGTTGGGGTGAATCTGAATCTGATTCACCCTCCTCCCACAGTAGTCTGTGGGGCTCTGACCCACCATAAGAGCAACCCAAATTGTCTGTATCAAGAGTGGAGGGGAGAGGCTGGAGATCAGAGCCCTCTCCCTACCATGGCAGCAGTCAAAAACCATGGTGGTGCTTGGGAAAGCAACCTGAAGTTCTAGAAATGGTCATAGAGGAAGCTCTTTTTATTTTCTTTCTGTTTTTGCTTGTCTGTACTTTTTGTTGTTGTTATTTTTTGTTATTTTTTAGTTTTTCTATGGATATTTTGGAGGGCGAGTGCATCAGGTTGTTTGTTTACATGTTTGGGGTTGTTTTTTTGTTTGTTTGTTTGCTTCTTTGTTTATTCATTAATTGTGCTGCCTGTCTCTTTGCTTTCTTCTTCTTCTTCTCTCTCTTCACCTTCCTATCATCTTGTTTCTTCTTTTTGCCATTATTTTCCTTTTTCTGATCTCATTTTGCTTTCAGGGGCACACACATCCCCACACCACATGGACAATCTGTAAGGTGGTGGGAAGTGGGTTCCAAGGGGCTCACATACCTGCCAGCAGATACAGTGATCTGCAAATAGCTTCTGAACCACAGCTCCCCCATCACACCTTGATAAAAAAAAAATCCTTAAAATCCTTCCAGACATTAAATCCCTAAGAGTTTATGCCTCCTCCAGACCAGCTCTATGAGAAACACTTAAGAAAGTATTAAACATAGAAGAAAAAATCAATGACCACATTCTTCCCAAGAGTAAAGGAAAAAGATTAAAAGTGCACACACATATCAATTCAAACATTAAAAAGGAAACCAACAAACAAATAAATAAACAACAAAAACAGCAATAACAAACTCTGTAAGAACCACATGAGAAGGATAAATGTTTAGAACTCAATAATTGGGCTGAATGTGAATGGACTAAATGCACCACAGAAAAGACATACAATGGCAAACTGGATAGCAAAGAATGATGCAACAATTTGCTGTCTCCAGGAGACTCATCTCACTAGAAGGACACTGAGAGACTCAAAGTAAGAGAATGGAAAACAAATTTGCAGGTGAACAGAACACAAAAGAAAATCGGAGTTATAATCTTAATATTGGACAAAATATCCTTTAGACTATCAAAAATTATAAAATATGGAAGGTCACTACATAATGATAAAAGGTTCATTACATCAACAAGAAATATCCATCCTAAACATACATGCATCCCACATAGGAGCACTAACTTTTATAAAGCAGCTTCTAGGTAAAATAAAAAAGGATATTGACTCTAACCATATCATAACTGGAGACTTAAATACCCCACTAACAACCCTAGAGAGATCATTGAGGCAAAAAAAATTCACAAGGAAATCCAGAACCTCAACTTGATACTTGACTAAATAAACTTAATAGGTGCCTACAGAACTCCACCCAACAACCATGGAATATATATTCTTCTCATCACCACATGGAACATACGCCAAGATTGACCACATCCTCAGCTATAAATCAAGCATAAACAAGTTTCATAAGATTAAAATACTGCCATGCACCTCCTCAGACCACAGGAGAATAATAATAAATATCAACACCAACAAATTTCCCTCAAAACCCACAAAGACATGGACACTAATCAGCATAATGCTGAACAACTTATGGGTCAACACAGATCAAAACAAAAATTAAAAGTTTCCTGGAAACAAATGAAAATGAAGAAACAACTTACCAAAACCTCTAGGATGTCAGGAAATCTATACAAAGAGAGGAATTCATATCTGTACAAACATACATGAAGAACGTGGAAAGATCACAAGTTAGCAGTCTAAAAAATCACCTAAAGAAGCTGGAAAGACAAGACCACCAAAACTGTAACTTCAGCAGAAAAATCCAGATCACCAAAATAAAAGCCCAAATACAGGACATAGAACCCAAAAATGTAATAGAAAAAAGTCTCCAAAACCAAAAGCTGGTTCTTTGAAAGGATAAACAAGATTGATGAATCCCTAGCCAGACTGAACACGAAAAAGAGAGAAAAAGTTCAAATAAACACAATCAGAAATGAAAAAAAACAAGTCACAACTAACCTGCAAAAGATTATCAGAGATTACTATATGCACTTGTATAGAAACAAACTTGAAAACCTAAATGAAATGGAGAACTTTCTGACATTACACAACCTCCTGAGGTTGAAACAAAGACATTGACCTAAAATAGACAATAACAATTAGGAAATTGACTTTGTCATAAAACAAAAACAAAAACAAATCTACCTAAAAAAAAAAAAAAAAAAAAAATCCCGGACCAGATGGCTTTCCAGCAGAATTCTACAAAACATACAAGGAGGAACTGAGACCAATACTATTGAAAGTATTCCAGGCAATCAAGAAAGACAGAACTCTCCCCAAATCATTTTATGAAGGTAACATCACATTGACACCCAAACCGGATAAAGATCCAACAAAGAGAGCTATAGGCCAATATCCTTGATGAACATAGATGCAAAAATTCTTAATAAGATTGTAGCAAACTGGATCCAACAACACATCTCAAAAAATCATCTACCATGACCTGCTAGGCTTCATCCCTAGGATGCAGGACTGGTTCAACATCCACAAGACTATAAATGTATTAAGTACATAAACAGATGTAATATCAAGAACCACATGATTATATTATTAGATGTAGGAAAGGTTTTTGATAAAATCCAGCATGCCTTCTTAATAAAAACCCTTGGACACCTAGGTTTAAATGGAACATATCTCAAAATAGTAAGAGTCATCTACAATAAACCCACAGCCAACACAATACTAAACAGACAGAAATTGGAATCATTTCCCCTGAAAACTGGAACAAGACAAGGCTGTCCACTCTCATCCCTCTTGTTCAATATAGTGCTGGAAGTCTTAGAAAGAGCAATCAGACAAGAGAAAGAAATCAAGGTTATCCAAATAGGAAAAGAGGAAGTTACATTATCCCTCTTTGCAGGTGACATGATTGTATACCTTGAAAATCCAAGAGAATCTGTCAAAAACTTGCTTGCACAGATAAAGGATTCTGACAAAGTCTTGGGGTATAAAATAAATGTGCAAAAGGCAGTCTCCTCCTTATACACCAATAACAAACAGAGAACTAAATAAAAAGCACAATCTCATTCACAGTAGCTACAAATAAAATGAAATAACTCAGGATATTCCTAGCCAGAGAGGTGAAGGAATTTTACAATAAAAACTACAAAATACTGCTCAGAGAAACCAAAAAAGACACAAATAAATGGCAGAATATTCCATGCACTTGGATCGGAGGAATTAACATTATTAAGATGTCCATCCTACCAAAGACAAGCTACAGATTTAATGTAATACCCATAAAATTGCCAACATCATTCTTCTTAGACTTGAAAACAACAATACAGGGATTCATATGGAAACATCGAAGACTATGAATTGCCAAAACAATCCTTAAAAGATAGGCCAACTGGGACGTATCACATTTACAGACTTCAAACTCAACTATAAAACTACAATAATCAAAACAGGTTGGTATTGGTACAAGAACAGTCATATAGGCCAAGGAACAAGGAACAATTCTGGAAACAAAACCTCCATTTCTCAACCAACTGATCTTTGACAAAGCTTCCACCAACAACCAATGGGGAGAGGAGAACCTATTCAATAAATGGTGCTAGGAAAACTGACTATCCACATGCAGGAGACTAAAACAGCATCTCTACTTACCACCATACACCAGAGTCAACTCTAAATGGATCAAAGACATAAATGTAAAACTTCAAATTGTAAGAATCTTAGAAGAAAACACAGGAAACAACCTTATGGAAATTGGAATTGGCGGCCAATTATTGATCAACTCTCCAAAAACCAATGCCATAAAAGAGAAGACAGACAAATGAGACTTCATTAAATAGGAAAGCTTCTGCAAAACAAGAGAAACAATTCAGAGACCAAAAAGACAACCCACAGAATGGGGAAAAAAATATTTGCCAACTATAAATCTGAAAAAGGCCTCACATCTAGGATTTACATTGAACTCAAACATGCCAAAAGAAGAAAAACAAACAACCCTACTTAAAAATTGGCAAAATATACGAATAGACACTTCTCAGAAGAAAACATACTAGCCTCCAACAGATACACGAATAAGTGCTCAGCCTCAATAGTCATCAAATATGCAAATTAAAACCACCACCAGTCAGGATGGCCATCGTCAATAACTCAGAAAACAACAGATGCTGGAGAGGATGTGAGGAAAAGGGAACTCATCTACACTGTTGATGGGAGTGTAAACTTGTACAACCTCAGAGGAAAACACTGTGATGATTTCTAAAAGATCTAAAAATCGACTTTTCATATGACCCAGTAATGCCACTTCTGGGAATATACCCAGAGGAACTCTATCACTCTACAAAATGATCCCTGCGCATGCAAGTTTATTGCAACATTAGTCTCAATAGTAAAAAGATGGAACCAACTGTGCAACTCATTGAAAGTGGACTAGATAAAGAAAACGTGGTACCTAAACAATACAGAGTATTACACAGCCATAAAGAAAAACAGAATTATGGACTTTGCCGCAACTTGGACGGAATTGGAATCTATTATACTCAGTGATTTATCACAGAAACAAAGATGTGAGTACCATATGTACTCATTCATAAGTGGATCCCAAACATTTATCATACAATAAGAAAGGGATTGGCAATAGTGGAACACTGCCAGGGGAGGGAGGGGTACATAACATCAATAAGAGTAACAAACTACCTGTACAATGACCACTTATGTACCTAACCCTGAATTGTGCCCCACATCTTTAAAAAAATGAGTCATCTCAAAACACACACACGAACAGATGTATTGACATGTTAAAATTGGCATTGCTTTTTATTTGTTTGTTTGTTTGTTTTGTTTTTAAAGAAATGAAGTCTCATTATGTTGCCTGGGCTGGTCTTGAACTTCAGGCTGAAGCAATCCTCACACCTCAGCCTCTCAAAGTAGTGGGATCACAGGTGTGAGCCGACCTGGCATTGCTTTTGAACATGGTCATACCACATATTATATACTTCAAAAATATTTCCTTAGAAAAAAATAATCCTATATGGTATTTTTGAAGATATTTTAATCAAGGTTTTTTAAGTGCTACATGCTAATTAGCAAATTCTTATGAGAAATAAAAATAAAATGATATGACATGGTGATATACTATGAATGGTGAGTATTAGAGGAAAAATACACAGGTGTCATACTGTTAATTTTTTAGTATTTCATTGTGAGTAAGTAAGACTGTTTTGGTACTATGGAAATGCTGTACTAAGAAAATCACTGATTTTGTATTAAGAGCAGCTATTAAGGTTCAAATATTTAGCACATGATTTATGCACATATGCCTTACATTTTGATGGTATTCAATAAAAAGGTTAACAAAGTGTTTTACTATTGAGGACTAGATTTTTAAAATCAGATTTTAACAAACAAAATCCATTTTCAATATCTCAACCATATTAGCCATTCCTTCGACCTTGAACACTTTAGTCTCTCCTCAGTGTCAAAATTCAATCGCTCTAATCTTTTATTTTTTTATGTTCCCTTTACTCTCATATATATAGTCCCTAAATCGATACAGCCAAGTGACAATCAAAATAAATACAAACTTTAGCATTCATCCGTATAAAAAAATGGAAAGTCTCAAGATTCTGTGGTAAGTGTGAGATGTCATACAACACACTATGATCTATCTTTTTCAGTAGACTCTAAGCTCCTGTGAAACAAGAATCAAGGCTTCTATTTCCTTTGAAAATTGACCTTAGAACTAGTATAGCACTTTATGTATAGCAATTATTCTTAGAAGAAAAAAAGTAGTTTCAGATGAGCCAAAAATTGAAGAAACTCTCTCGTTGTCCATACATACTATTTCCATTCTCTCATCCAGTACACCACTAAAATTTACAAGCAAATTACACTATTCTTTCCTACCTCAGTTTTGATCTTGCATCTCTTAAAATAGAACTCGAAATTTACAGTTGAAATTGTTCCAGTCAAACTAAGCTCGAGTCAAAACATAACACACATAAAATCTTTTCAATGGTATCATCAGCAACATTTTTCTAATTTAATATTAATTTAAAGATACATTCTAATTTTAGAGATATTAAAATGTGAAATGAGCATTCCTCAAATGGAAGAAATATTTTAGCTGTCTTTCTGTTGATTTATTAGTACACAATATCTTGCACATTGCTTTCTATGTAAGGGAGAACCTCTCGAAAAAAACAAAGCTCTTTTTTTGGAGGGTGGGGCCCCTCATATCATATGCTTCCCCCTCTAGGTAAGTGTTCTATGAAACCATCTGCATCAGCGTACCAACTAGCATTGTTGTGAGAAACTACATTTGACTTCAGCGGGTTTTATTGTTGCTGCTTTTGTTGTGTTTTTAGATTCTTTCAAGATGTTTGCTCTTTTCATAATGAGTGATTCATGAGTGTACCTGCCCACACTGCACTGAGTGTTCAGCAGTTTTTGTCGAAAAGTGGTATGACTCCCATGTTCGTTCTCCCTATTCACCTGATCTCACCTTGAGCTACTTTTTTGTTTGTTTGTATCCCTGGATGGAAAAAGTCCTCAAAGGGAAAGGTTTTGCCAATATGGAGAAATGAAACAAAAAATAGCCGAAGCACTAAAAGGCAACAAAATCGACAAGTTCTAAAATAGTTATGAGCAGTGGAAAAAGCATCTCAAGAGGTATATTGCATCAAATGAACATTATTTTGAAGGTGACAAGTTTAAACATGTAAGAATAAATATTTTAAAAATAAATTTTGGTTCTTTTGGGGTTCCCCTGGTAATATATATACACTATCTCAGTTACATATATATTTAAATATTTAATTAAAATTATTTATTAAGTTGTATTTATGAAAATTTCTATAATTACAAAACTACACAGTTAAACTATATATATTACTCATCAAGTTAAATTTATATTATGAATCAACATTGTACACACTTTAGAATGCCTATATCTTTTTTATTAATTGCAATTAAAAAGTAAATTATTTAACAGTGTATGTTGTACAACTTTATAAGAAAAAGTTTTAAAAATGCAAATTATGTTACATGTGAGATCTAAAAGTTAGTTTTTTCCTCTTTCAGAAACCTACCTGTAAAGGTTGTAACAAGTATTTTTTAAGAACAGTAAATTAATTTAAAATAGTTACATATTTGTAACCACTTGCAATGAGCTAATATTGTATTTGACCAATAAATTATACCAGGCTATAAAAATATTTTAATGAATTATAAGTAAATACATTTTAGTTCAGATATCTCATGTGCTATTTTAACATAAGACACAAGCGTTTTATTTTCTACACCATAAATTTGGATAATTTGGCTCAGCTTTATGAAATATATTTTCTTGATTGAGAAAGCAAATTTTCTTTATCTGAAAAAAGGATCTTTTTAAAATACAGGAATTGTATGTATTTCCAGGGCTTTCTCGCTAACTTAATGCAAGTTTTTGCTTGAATGTCATCTTTTTAAAAAGGGAAAAGTCTTTATGTTTCAAGCAGTTTAAGAAAAATTAAGCAACATATCCAGAGAGAGTTTCTAGATACCTCCTATCCTTCTCTATGTCTCCCTCTCTCAATTTCTCCAACTATTAACAACTTACATTGGTGTGATGTATTTGTCACAATTGATTAACCAATACCTGTATATTATTATTAACTTAAGTTCATGGTTTATATTGGGGTTAATGCTTTGTGTTGCATATTTTATGAATTTTGATAAATATATGTGTATCCACCATTATAATATTTTTTTTTTTTTTTTTTTTTTTTTTGAGTTGGAGTCTCACTCTGTCGCCCAGACTGGAGTGCAGTGGCCGCTTCCGGCCACCGCAGCCTCGACCTGCTGGGCTCCGGCGATCCTTCCACCTCAGCCTTCCGAGTGGCCGGAATTACAGGCATGTGCTACCACGCCCGGCTGATTTTTTGATTTATTGTAGAGATGAGGTCTCGCTGCCCAGGCGGGTCTCGAACCCGCGGGCTCAAGCAATCCACTCACCTCAGCCTCCCAAAGGCGCGGGATTACAGGCTGAGCCACCGAGCCCGGCTTCCACCATTATAATATTATATAGCATAGTTTTACTGCCTTAAAAATGTCCTTTGTAGCCGGGCTCAGTGGCTCAGCCTGTAATCCCGCACCTTTGGGAGGCTGAGGTGAGTGGATTGCCTGAGCCCGCGGGTTCGAGACCCGCCTGGGCAGCGAGACCTCATCTCTACAATAAATCAAAAAATCAGCTGGGTGTGGTAGCGCATGCCTGTAATTCCAGCTACTTGTAAGGCTGAGGTGGAAGGATCGCTGGAGCCCAGCAGGCGAGGCTGCGGTGGCCGGGAGCTGCCACTGCATTCCAGTCTGGGTGACAGAGTGAGACTCCAACTCAAAAAAAAAAAAAAAAAAAGTCCTTTGTTAGACTTATTTGTGCCTCTTGCCTTTCCCAAGAACCAGTGATCGTTTTATTTTCCCCATTGTTTTACTTTTTGGAATGTTATAAAACTGGAATCATATAGTGAATAGGCTTTTTAGATTGCCTTTTCTTTACTTAGAAATATGTATTTAAGCTTCCTCCTTGCTATTTTGTGATTTAATAGTTCATTTCTTTTTATCACTGAATAATATTTTAGTGTATAGATATGCCATATTTTGTTTATACATTCACCTATTGAAAGACCTCTTGTTTACATCCAAATTTGACAGTTATGAATACAACTGTTATAAACATTTATGTCAGGAATTTTTTATGAGTGTAAGTTTTCAACTCATTTGGATAAATACCAAGGAACTCAATTTCAGGATCATATGGTAAGTGTATATTTCATTTTATAAGAAACCACCCAACTGTCTTCCAAAGAGGCTATATCATCTTACATTCTCACCACCAAGGAAGAAGAGTCCCTATTACTCCTCCTCTTTACCAACATTTATCATTGAAACTCCATTTCTTGCCTATCCCTCATACAACTCTTCCAGTTATTATGGTACTTCCAGGCTCCTGTAGATATTTTATTTTGTAGTTCCTATTCTTTATATCACATTTTACTAAAGACTCTTAAATTCTATAAATTAGATAGCTTTTTTAAAAATTTGAACTGTGGTCTTAAGGAATTATTTTTCAAGAAAGTATTTTATAGGTACCAAAGTAACCTTTACCTTTACCTAACTAATAGTATCTCTATATGGAAATCTACCACTTTCAGAGGTAAATATCAAATAAATACATATAATCTC
This sequence comes from Cephalopachus bancanus, assembly GCA_027257055.1. Lineage (NCBI taxonomy): Eukaryota > Metazoa > Chordata > Mammalia > Primates > Tarsiidae > Cephalopachus > Cephalopachus bancanus. Next base: position 3,566,995 of record JAPVLO010000205.1, on the reverse strand, counting down.
ATCAGCTATCCATAAATATATACATTTTAGTGAGAAAGAAAAGAAAAATTTCTTAAAATAAAGCACAACTACCTTTCTTATCAAAACTATATGTATTCCACATATAGTTTAGGACTTTTAAAAAGAAACAGACACTATTTACCCCATCAAAGATTGCTATATTCAATAACTATTTACTGAACTTATATTATAGGTCAAGCACTGCACAAGACACTGTAATAAATAAATTTATAGATGCTAAAAATTACCTTTCTTGATATGCTGTGGTAAAATGTATAATTTTCTTAGCAACTCCTGTGCCTGACTTTTTAATGTAAAATATTAGTTGAGATTGTCATCCAAAACCTTAGGGGAATTCTCTTTATTGAGGCATTTTCCCCCTCAAACTGCATTTTTCAGTGTACATTTATTACCTAGCAACCAAATCATAAAAAAAAACTAATGTTAGATCTTAGATTGATGGTTTTTTTGGTAGCTGTAGTATAAAATATTTTTTTATGATGAGACTCACAGAAATTTCCTCCACAACAACAAAAGATTTAAGAATTATTGTACCAGCTTGCTCACTTCAGGAAAACACATTTCAGTTTTCAGGGATTCCTGACTGATATTCTTTGAAATGCTGAAAATACCACGCTAGTAAATGATACCCTACAGACTCAAATCATCTTTTCATGTGTAGAACTATAGGCCAACATAGTATAAACCTTCCTGTGACAGACTGACTGCATCCTACTTGATATCAAATGACAATATCATTTCAGATCATGGTTGAGACTCAGTAAATGCAGTCAGAAACAGACACTTACCCTGGGCTTTCCATTGGACTTTCTTTGGATGTGTGTATAATCTTGTGAAACGGTTATTCTTACTTCTAAGAATGAATACCACTCTGAAATCTGTCTTATGACCTCAAAACACAGTTAGTATTAGCTTTGAAAACAGTGTTCTTGGTGGTCAAGACCTTGGTCTCTGATAGCAGATGGGCTAAATTTAAATCATAGCTCTTTACATACTAGCTGTGTGTCCTGTGATGGTTTACTACTGAAACACTTTATGACTCCATTGTAAAATTGAAAAAATTATAACGCCCCTTTCGTAGGGTTGTTTTAAGATTAAAATAAAGACATTCATGGAAAACACTTAGCATAGAGCTAGAACATGTAGTAAATATTCACTAGATGGTAGTTATTATTATGAGATTTATTTATCCTTTTGGAGAGTCAGACACTTGAATGGGATCTTGATCCTGCTAGGCAATCTTGACAATGTATACTGACTTCCTGCACCACTCTAAAAGTGGTTCTTTGAAAGTTACCTGCAATCTTCAAATCCCCAATGTCACCTTTACTTTCATTAGATGACCTTCCTGCCTACTGTATTGAAACGACTAAATCTCTCTAAAGAGAAGTCATTCAGTGGCCCTTTTCTATTTAAAAATGCGTCTACTCTAACTTTTCTATTGATGTTTACGAAGAACACTCCCCCTTTCTTATCAAAGCTAACTACTCGGCTTATGCTCTTGATTTCCTTTTCACCTCCCTTCTCTGAGTTCACCAAGTGCTTACTCTCCTGTTAGCAACTATGCAGTCTGTAATTGTCCCTCAGTTCATTCCTCTTACCCAGAGTGACCATTATAGATAGCCTTCTGGGGATAATTCTATTTTACAGCTGTTGTAGATCAATTAGCATGGTTATTATTTTGTATGTCTTTTCACTCTAAAAAATGTCCCAATTTGGGCAATAATCCTACAGAGTCAACCTATCATAGGCTACAAATATACCTATGTCTTCCTCTGTTCCCAAAACAGCAAGTGTAAAGATTCTTTTTTATTAACAGTCATACCCTTTCCCTGTTCTTTTTTTCCTGCTTCTGTTCTTTTTTTTTTCATTTGTTTTTTTTTCCTGCTTCTGTTCTTCTCAGCCTCTTAAATGACTCCTCTTTTCCCTCTAACCCCTAAAGATAGACATTACCAACTTTGATACTCATCTTTTGTTTCCTTTCCTTTACTCTCGTCTTTCTTTTTTCTTTTGTCTATATTTCAATGACTTTCCTGCCTAGGAAACTCCAATATAGTTCTCTATTTCCAAAAATGCTACTGAAGCTCAGTCCTACATTTTCGTCTCCAAGCTGTATTTCCTCCTCTGTAAATAATTCCTGCTCTTTAAACCCAGAATAAATTCTTAGTTTTTCAGTGTAAAGTAATCAAATAGCCAGCTCCCTTGTCTCTAATGTCTTCTTCTCTAAATTAGTCTTACTTTACTAGCAAAATAATTTCTCAAAGTTCAGAATTCATGTAAAACAAATATTTGCAAATTCAAGGTCCTTAATAATATAATACAACCAAAGTTTTTTCAAATGTTTTATTATGTAATCACATCTAGTAGGAGCTTTTTTCTTTTTCTGCTTGACCATATCTTGGAATTTTTTAAAACATAAATATGTTTTGGGAAGGAACAAACTAGGGGAAGAGCTTTACAGATGCTTATGATAAAACACTTGTGAATTTTGAGAATTTTGGACCTAGAAAATGGATGAAACTGGGAGTTTGAACAAATAAATATTTTAGTAATCCTAGAGCCTTGAATAAATGAGCACTATAAATTTTCATAAGTTGCAATGACAACAAAGTCATTTGTAACATTAAATAAAGTGAACATGCTGAATTGTATTTGAATGTTTTCTGACCAGCATGTTAGAAAAAGTCTAGCACTGTAGGGGGAGCAGAAAAACAGAATTATTTATACATGTGTATCTATTATTACATGTTTAAACCTCAGTCACCTTCAAAATACTTTCTGTTTGATGCAATACACCTATCAAGACACTTTTACCACTGCTCAGAACAGTTTTTGAACTCATCTATTTGAATGCCTCTTAGTGCTTCTGCTGTTTTTTTGTTTCACTTTTTCCATATTGGCAAAACATTTCCCATTGAGGACGTTTTTCACTATGGAACTCCAAAAAAAGTCACTCAGGGTGAGATTGAGTGACTAGAGAGGGTGGGCATGGAGCTTGTGCCTTTTCTCGTCAAAAAATGCTGAACATTTAGCACAGTGTGAGCAAGCACATTGTCATGGTGGAAGAACCAGTCACCTGATTGCCAAAATTCAGGACGTTTCTTCTGCAAATCGTGGTGCAATCTTAAAACTTCCAGTTAAAATCTTTGGTTGGTCGTTTGATTTGGAGGAACAAATTCTAAGTGTATTGCACTTAGATACACTCCAAAAGATAATTCTGGATTTTTTGGGTCCCTCCACCCCATATAAAGGTTAATCGTGCTTCTTGATACCTCTGTGTAACTTACAGAATAAATATTCCTGTTTCCTCAGTTGGCTTTCAAGATGTTCTCATTTTACTCTTGTCTAATGTTCATTTTTTCCTTAGTTTCATTTATTACTGTTTTCTGCCACAGTATTTAGTCTTGATTCTCTATTTTTTCCCCAAATTGTCACTCTATTTTTTTTTTAAATCAAATCTCATGGTTTAAAGAAAATCCACAGGTTGCGGGGCTCGGTGGCTCAGCCTGTAATCCCGCGCCTTTGGGAGGCTGAGGTGAGTGGATTGCCTGAGCCTGCAGGTTCGAGACCTGCCTGGGCAGCGAGACTTCATCTCTACAATAAATCAAAAAACCAACCAGCGCAGTAGCGCATGCCTGTAATTCTGGCTATTTGGAAGGCTGAGGCAGAAGGATCACCGGAGTCCAGCAGGTCGAGGCTGCAGTGGCCAGGAGCGGCCACTGCACTCCAGTCTGGGCGACAGAGTGAGACTCCAACTCAAAAAAAAAAAAAAAAAATCCACGTGTTAACGACTGCTGCAGCCCTGACTTTTCTCCAGAGATCCAGAGTGATAGAACCAACTACCTCTCTGTTTAGATTAAGATGTCTAAAAAGCTTCTCAAAATTAAAAGATCTAAAAATATGTTTTAATTATACTGTGCTTGCCAAATAAGCAAACAAGCAAAAAACTTTATTCATGTAGTCTTACAATTCAGTAAATGTTGCCTCCTTTTCCAAAAGGAAGTCGGGGTCTTTCTTTCTTTCTTTCTTTCTTTCTTTCTTTCTTTCTTTCTTTTTTTCTTTCTTTCTTTTTCTTTCTTTCTTTCTTTTCCTTTCTTTCTTTCTTTTTCTTTCTCTCTTTCTTTCCTTCTTTCTTTCTTTCTTTTTCTTTCTTTCCTTTTCTTTCTTTTTCTTATTCCTTTTCTTCCTGCAGCTCCATATTCTATCCAGAAAAAAAAAAATTGTGAAAGAGCTACCTTCAACATATTAAACCAAACACCAAACACTGCTACCACAGATAAGTCACAACCATCTTATGTGGTTGCAGGAAGAAAAGGAATCTTAAGTAGGAGATTGTAGTGTTCTGTCTCCTCTTAATCTCCTCCAGGCCATTCATCACATATCAGCTAGCATATTTTTAAATCTGCATATAAGATAAAATCATTTCCTACTTAAACACTCCAAGGACTTTCCTACTATTTTGAAGGAAACTCTTTGAGCTTCTCTATATAACTTAGCTGGTAACTACTGATCTCAACAAACGCCCAAGCAAAAGAGTACCAGCAGGGGATCCACATGCACTGGTCCCCTTCTGGCTGGCTTCACTGTCAATTATAGGTTTGCAGACATGACTTAAGTCATAATGTGAAAGTCTGAGTTTTTATCACTTACAGATCTTTAACCTAGACAGAGTTACCAGATGAGGGAGATAGCAGTCCTCTGTCCCAGATCTCTGGTAGCAACAGCAACTGCTCATATTTAAGGGTCATCTGAGATAAGATGTTTTATTTGGGAGAGATTACAGTCTATTGGGTACTTTGAACAAATCTGGCAAGAAGGGTAGTTTAGCAGTTTGGTACAAAGTTGAGGTTAAACCCGGGCTCTGCAGTGGGATTTCTTATTTATCTTGGTCAGCCTTGGCCAGGTTTAGGCAGCAATCTGCTATGTTTTTTCATCTCTCCTAAGATACCTACATAATTAGAATAAAATCCAAACTCCTTACCATGTGCTTAAAAGTCCTACACAATCTTGTCACCCATCTTTTGAATTTCTCTTCCATAACTTCCCCCCGAAATTATTTTCCTCCTGCTACACTGGTATTATTATTCCTCCAACACACCAAGTTGTTTGCACACTTCAGGGTTTCTACACCATCTTTTCCTCTTTCCTAGAAAGCTCTTCCCCCATGTTTTCATGGTTGCTGCGTTGCTTCTCAAATCAGTGCTCAGATATCTTCTTTCAAAAAGAATCATCTCACTTTATCAAAAGTCATTCTTGGCCTGGCATAGTGGCTCAATCCTAGAGTCCCAGCACTTTGGGAGGCCGAGGCAAGAGAATTGTCTGAGCCCAGGAGTGCAAGACTGGCCTGGCCACACAGTGAGATCTTGTCTTTACAATTAAGAAAAAAATTCAACCAGATGTGGTTATGTATGCCTATAATCCCAGATACTTGTAAGGCTGAGGAGGAAGGATCACCTGAGCCTAGCTGGTCAAAACTGTGGTAGCTATGAATGTGCCACTGCATTCCAGCATGGGCAACAGAGTGAGATTCTGACTCAAAAAAAAAAAAAAAAAAAGTCATCCTTATCTTCCATGGCTCCATAACCTTCACTTTGCTTTATTTTTCTTTGTATAATTTATTATAACATGGAATTTTTTGTTTATTTGTTCATTGTTTGACTTTCAATAAAATAAAATTTCTGTGTAGAATTTTATCAATCTTAGTTCAAAAATATTAACAGTAATGATAATCAGGACTTGGCACATAGTGGGTAACCAATAAATATTGCTGAACAAATGTTAAATGATGAGTGGTAGAATTTCTTCAAGATATATCCTGATATTTATCACAAAATCTACTTTCTACAAATAACTATGCTTCATTCAATATGAAATCTCATAAAATGCTTTTGCAAATTTTAGTTTGAGACAACACTTATGATACACATCATTATTGAATTTGGAGTTTAAAGGAATCCATAAATGTTTAATATGCTCCTGGAACTCTTTTCTACAGTATTTTCTAAGCTTATATTTGAATACTGTTTTTAAAGATATTTCTAATTATTAGAAAATTATTTTGTATTTTCAGTTGTTCATTTATTTAAAACATATTGAATTATCTAGGCTCTGAATCTGAATCCCAATGATTCCAACCTGTTTGTCTTTCTTTATTTTTGAAATGTGTCTGTGTGGTAGGCAATCTACTAAATGCCTGTGCTTTAGTTTGGAAGACATTTTATTTAAAAGACAAGTTCCATATTTCCTGTAGGCAGAGAATGGATAGATAAAGCTGTTTTAACAAAGGGCACTTGACATTTTTACTCAGGGACACTTGACATAGCTCCTGAAATAACCCACACCATTAGAGATAAGATTGTTTTGATATTTTTTTAAACTTTGTGAGACTCAGTTTTTATTTTATTAACTGAAAAGTGAAAATTATAATAGGACCTACTTTACAGAGTTATTGTACTTTAATGTGAAGTAAAATACATAAGTGCTTAGAACAGGGTTTTATACAGATTACACAGTTAATAAATGTGTTACTCATGTTTGGTTAGAGAACAGATAGAGGGTCCTCACGATGAAAGTCTAATTCTTTGTTATTTTGGGGGGCGTGGGGAGGGGTTTCAAAATTAAACTATTTTAAAACAAAGTATTTACGAGACCTGCCTGGGCAACTTGGCAAGACCGCATCTCTACAATAAATCAAAAAAAAAAATTAGCCGGGCATGGTAATGCGCGCCTGTAGTTCCAGCTACTCGGAAGGCTGAAGCGGAAGGATTGCTGGAGCCAAGTAGGTCGAGGCTGCAGTAGCCGGGAGCGGCCACTGCACTCCAGTCTGGGCGACAGAGTGAGACTCCAACTCAAAAAAAAAAAAGTATTTAAAAATAATGTTCGATTTTTGAAACAATTGAAAGACAGAATTGAATAAGTTTATATACCTTTCACTCAACTTCCTCTAATTTCAACATTTTATATATAAACATGGTATATTTCTCAAAAGTCAGATATTAGCATTGAAACAACACTATTTATTAAACTACAATCTGTTTTGTATTTCCCCAGTTTTCCACTAATGTATATTTCTGTTCCATAATCCAGTCTGAGACACCACATTGCATTTAGTCATATTTCCTTAGTCTCCTTCGATCTGAAACAACTTCTTGGTCTCTCCTCATCTATTATGACTTTGACACTTCTGAAGAGTAATAGTCACTTTTTCAGAAAGTCTCTAAGTTTGGGGTTATCTGATATTTTCAAATGAATATAAATTTCAAGAAAGAATACTACTAATGTTAAGTGAATCCTGTCAGTGGGGACAAGACTTTTAAAACAGTTTATTACTGAATATGTTAATTGTTTTACATTGTTTTTTATTTTATTTTCACTCTCATTGTTAATTTGTTATTGACTTGAAACTCACTGATTATGTTAATCTTGAAAAGCTGATATAAGTGATATTTGTCAGATTTCTCCATGTTTTCAGTCTTATTTCATTTTTTTCCAAATAAGTTCTCATTTTGGTAATCTCTTAGAGGTGATTTTATGTAGTAGTAGTAGTAGTAGTAGTAGTAGTAGTAGTAGTAGTATTTTGAGTCAGAGTCTCACTCTCTTGCACATACTGGAATGTAGTAACACACACATGGCTACTGCAGCCTTAACTTGCTAGGTTCAGGATCCTTCTGTCTCAGACTTCCAAGTAACTGAAACTGTAGAAATGCGATACTATGCTCAGCTAATTTTTTGATTTACTGTAAAGAGGAGACCTGGACAATTTGCCCAGGCTGGTCTGGAACCCCTAGGCTCAGGTAATCCTTTCACCTCAGCCTCCCAAAATGCTGGGATTAAAGGCCTGAGCCACCACACCCGGCCTGTGTTCTGTATTATTTAAAGGTTAATTAATACTTTAATATACCATCTAGTTCTTTTCATCTAAAACATGAACTTTCCACTAATTATTTCTAGTGTGCCTGGATTCTTCATCTCTTGCAATTTTAATTCATCTTTTTTTATGTCTACAGTTTCTTTTTAAGTACAACTTAATAAAGGAGATAAGGAATGAATTAAGTATTGCAAACTTAATGCAATTGCTTAAGAATGAATAATGTCTGAGAATAAATTACCTACCTAGAAATTTAATGAAGTGTTGGCTCACATTTAGCTTGTCGCCATCTTAAACACTCAGATCTTTTTCACATAAAATGCCAACAGGCCAGATTAAATAAAACAGATGTCTGGAGTTAATTAAAATTTTTAGAGTTCCAGATCTGTTACTCATTAGCATTTTAAACTTTTGTAAATTATCTATTACCAGGACTGGACCTTCTCATTTATAAAATGGGGCACATGAAAATTTTCTTGTAGTGTATTGAGGATATTTTTAATCTTATTTTTAGTTGACATTAAATAAATGTACATATGTATGGACTACAGAGTGATAATTTGATATATGTATAAAATAAATAATGATCAAGTAGGGTAATTAACAAATTTATCACCTCAAACACTTATCATTTATTTGTATTTGGATCATTCAAGATTCTCACTTCTAGCTTTTTGAAAATATACAACAAATAATTGTTAACTACATTCATCCTACAACGTGATAGAACACTAGAATTTATTCGTTCTATCTAGCTATAATTTATATTTCTTAACCAACCTCTCTCTATACTGCCATCCCCCTACCCTTCTCAGTCTTTAATAACCACAATTCTATTCTCTGCTTCTATATTCTCACCTTTGTTATAGCTCCCACACATAAGTGAAAACATGAGACATTTATCTTCTATGTCAGACTTCTTTCACTTAATATGATGTCCTCCCTGCTCATGCATGCTACTACCCATAACAGTTTTTCATTCTTTTTTAAATGACTAAATAGTGCTACATTGTATGTATGTGTAACGTTCTTTGTCTTTGTATATGTTGAAGGAAATTTCAGTTTATTCCAGATCTTGACTATTGTGAATAGTGCTGCAATAAACAAATGAAGGCAGATATCTCTTCAGTAATCAATAGTTAAATTATATGGTAGTTCCATTTTAAATTTTTTGAGAAGATCAATATAGTTTTTCATAACGGCTGTACTAACTTACAATGCCACCAACAGTGTATTAGAGTTCCCTTTTCTTTGCATCCTCTTCAGAAATTGTTAATTTTTCTTTTTGATAATAGCTATTTTAACTGGGGTGACATAATATATTATTAGGGTTTTGATTTGCATTCCCCAGATAACTAGTGATGCTAAGCTTTTAAAAATATACTTTTTGGCCATTTATATGTCTTCTTTTCAGAAATATCCATTCATGTCCTTTGCCCATTTTAAATGGGATTATTATTATCAGTTATTTTCTTGTTGAGTTATTATCAATTATTTTCTTATTGAGTTATTTGAGTTTGTTTGATATTCTGGACATGAATCACTTGTCATATAAACACTTCACAAATAGTTTTCTCTATTCTACATGTTGTCCCTTCATTCTGTTTGTTTCTGTTTTTGTTTTAGTTGTGCAGATTTTTAGTTTGACATAATCATGGTGGTCTATTTTTCTTTTTATTGCCTGTGATTTTGAAGTCTTACCCATTTAAATATTTGTCTAGACTAATGTTCTGAAACATTTCTCATATGCTTTCTTTTTAATAATTTCATGGATTAGGGTCTTATATTTAAGTGTTTAACCCATTTTGACTTGATTTTTTTATATGATGAGAAATAGAAATCTAACTTTATTCTTCTGCATATAAATGTCCAATTTTCCCATCACCATCTATCAAAGAGGATGTCCATTACCCGACATATGTTCTTTGCTCTTCTATTGAAAATGACTTGGCTATGAAATGTGGATTTATTTATGGGTTTTTTATTCTATTTCATGGGTCTATATGTCTGCTTTTATATCAATGCCATGCTAATTTACTTACTATAGCTTTGTAAGACAGGTACTATGTGCCCCAAGATTTGTTCTTTTTGCTCAGGATTACATTGATAATTCAGTCTTTTTTTAGCTCCCTATACATTTTTGAATTTGTTATTCTTGTGGAAAATGGCATTGGTAGGGATTGCATTGTATCTATAAACTGATTTGAGAAACATGGTCATTTTAGCAATATTAGTTCTTCCAATTCATGAGCATGACAAGTCTTTCCATTTGCCTGTGTACTCCTTAATTTTTTTCATCAGTGTTTAATAGTTTTCATTGTAGACTTTTTTCACTTACTTGATTAAATTTATTTCTATATTTTTTGGTAATAATTGTAAATGGGATTGATTTTTTTAATCTCTCTTTTAGCTGGATCACTATTAGTGTGTAAAAACACCACTTTTTTGCATGCTAGTTTTGTATTTTGCACCTTTATTGCATTCATTTATTAGTTCTAAGAGGTTATTGGTGGAGTCTGTAGGTTTTCATATATATAAGACCATGTTGTCAGAAACGAAGGATAATTTGACTTCCTTTTTTTTTCCAATTTAGATGTGCTTTATTTTTTTCTTTTGCCTAATCACTCTGACTAAGACTTCTAGGACTATGTTGAATAAGAGTCAAAGTGGCTACCCTTGTCTTTCTACATTTAGTATATTATGCATATTAGTGATGTGTATTTCACACATTATTTGGATAAAGTTGTTAATGCCTTTTAAATGTTTGCATGTAAAAACATCCTCTGTGCCAAAAGAGCTTTTTCAGCTTGGCTCTTCCAAATCATCGGCTTAATACTTGGTAATGAAAAGAACATAGAACTACCTCTTTATATAATTTTCTTTTCTAACAAGGAGGGTATATTAAGGGTATGTCTATGGGCAGCTAGCAACTTGACAATGTAGGGAATATGATGCTGTAAGCTACATTTCACTGCACTTATTAGAAATTTGGATCCAAATGAGTCCACAGTTTGGGAGTTGCAACGGATAGCAGAAAGTATAAAAATCTTCAACCATTTTTTAATAAAGTCTAACCTTTGAATAAATCACTACAACAAACAGCCATAGGAAGCTTCTACTAGCTTATAAGGATCATGTTTTAATTCTCTTGACAAATGACGTTTCTTATTTCTGTGTGATTATTTTGTTGGATTTTCTCTTTCTCTTTTAGTACTCTGGAGAAAAGGGCTAAAAGAATAACAGTATGCAAAGCATTCTGGTGAGTAGATATATAGTTAAAGTGTATTTTTCATGTCATTTTTTTTCACTTAATTCATCAGATGTTATTCTCTCCCTGGGATAAGTGGATAATAGAAAACTAACCTTATAGTGTGATTTATAGTTCTATGAAACTGTATGTCAGCTGTCAGGTTAGTTGTTAACTTAAGTCAAAAGATAATCAATTTTTCATTTTTTATTCACTAATTTATTCATTTGGTGAGCACCTGTATGTGGTGGATGGTATAAAAACACAAACAAAATTACTGACATCATGGAGATTATATAAGTTAATTCATAGCTGTGGAGAGTTGTAGATATTAATTTTCAATCAACTACTATAAATAGTATTGGAAATGTTACAGATCCAGCTTCTCTTGCAAATAAGTGTATTAGTTAGAGTTCTTTAAGAAATAAAACCTGTAGGCTATATATATAAGGAAGGTGTTCATACAATTATAGAGGCCAAGACCCAGGATATGCTGTCTGCAAGTTGGAGACACAGGAGAGCTAGTAGTATAATTTGGATCCTGTCTGAAGCCTGATAATGTAAGCTCTAGTCAATGGGCAAAAGTAAAGATAAAATGTCCCAGTTCAAGCAGTGATGCAGAAAAGAAGGTGCAAATTCACCATCCTACAAATTTTGTTCTATTCATGCGTTCAGTGGATTACTTGATGCCTGTCCACATTAGAGAGAACAATCTACTTTATTGAATTTATGGATTCAAATGCTAATCTCATTTGGAACCATCCACACGGACAAAAACAGAAATAAGATTAACCTAGCATGCTGGCCCACTCAAGATGATGCATAATATTAAACATTAGAGTAAGTAGAGATGACCATAAACTGAGTTCTAGATGATGGAATATGAACAAAAGTTTTGTACATAACTCACAAACCTGATTTATAAAATTCTTTCATACGAGATGCTTTGATTATTTTCCTTTCTGCCAGACTGAAGTAGAAAAGCTGTTACACTGGAAGTCAAAATATTGTAGATGGCAGAGTCACTATGTGAAAAGAACCCGTGTCTCTGAATCAGCCCTTGGAAGAGAAGGAGCTATTCTTAGGGGCTAATACTCTGTTCTTTATGAGAGTAAGAAACAGCGTCTGAGATCTTGGAATTATTTGTTAAAGCAGTTAGTGTCATCTTACTAATAAATTGTGTTTATTGCCTCTTCTTCCATATGGAATATCATCAAAATCCCAAGACTTAATGAGTTTTAAATATTTAAATTCAGGTTATAAGAAAGCGAGTATTAAAGAGAGCTTAAATTCTTTTTGCAGCTAGATTGAATGGAAATGGATAGAATTGTTGTAACAATGAGAAGGAGAAAAAGAGGAAATGTTCCTTGGCCTACTACAAAGAAAAAAGAAAAATTTGAAAACTTTGATTCAGGGCCAAATAAAGGATATTTCCCAATTATTGTTTTAAAAAGTACAATATAAATTTTTCTGTATTTCTGGAATGAAAGCACCATTAGTGAAAAAATTTGAGTGTTGTCTCCCAGGCATTAATATATATCCCCAGGTTTAAAACAATGCCTGCCACTAAATAGACATTCTCTAAAAATCTATTAAGTGACTGTGTAAATTTCTGACACATAAGTCTCTCAGTCTAATCATTATGCTGTCCCGGTTAATCATAAACATATCCTAATAGGACAATTAATTACAGAGTTGCCATCATAAGTGGCTAACAACTTCTCCCATTTCTTTTGAATTCCTTTAAATTTACAATACTGTTACTATGACTGATCATTAGGAATTCCTAAGGGTTATACCAAGTTCAGTATCTTTTTCTTATCTTAACTTTTTAAGCAATCATTTTAGACTTTTTATTAAGGCTGAAGAATGGAGGTGCAAATTGTCAAGGAAGGTGCTAGTGACAGAAGATGGAGAGTGTGTGTAAGAAATCTATCAGGAACAGAGGCCTGCAAAAAACACCATTTACACATATAAAGATCTAGGCAAAGAACACCAAATCTACTGCTATATCTTCAGTCTCTAGTAGTTGCCGCTCAACTGGGGTTCTATGGAACCCTAGAATTCTGTGAGATGTCAATAATGGTTTTCAAGAGGTAATGACTGGGAAAAATATACAGGTTTTTTTGGTAACAACACACATTGTGTGATACTAACATTTGCAGTGATGACAGTGACGGAGAAACTGTATTAGCAATGTTTTAGAGGTTTTACAATCCTCTAGAAGAGTGGTAAATAAGAAAAATGATTGGTTGGTTGAGTTTATTCTCAGATCTTGATGTACTACAGATGTAATGTAAATGCAATGTAGAGATGAGCACTGTATTGCACAAAGGGGGTTGTAGTAGGCTGGTAGCATCAGCCTCTGTCATAAATTGCCTTCCTCATATCCCCTTATGCAGACAAGCAGATTATCTGAGTAACTGAAAAATCAGGAAAAGCTATTCATTCTAAAGGAGGAAGTTGTATGTGCTGTTAATCATCTGCCCCCTTCACTCTGCTGTTTTAAATGTTAAACAACTTGTGTTGTATACATCAGAGTGTTTCACTATGTGAAGGTTTTATATGATTGTGGTATTTATTTTTTGTTATTTATTATGCTATTTTTCATTATATTATAACTTGTATTTTTACATATGCCTGATGGCCTGGTGAGGTAATTTTTGCATATATGTTGTTATATAAAAAAATCAGAAATTCTATTTTGCCCTAGAGACAAATCTGATAAATATAATAATGAACCATTGAATAACCACATGAATATGATTTGTATACTTTAAAGTGTTGAATTTTATTGTATGTGAATTGTATTTCAATAGAATTTATTTAGAAAATTAATGATAAAGAATTATAATCTTCTGAATCATTTTACTGCATGAGCGCTGCAAAGGACATGTGCACAAAAAATGCCATATTTATAGTTTGAGCAACTTATAGAAGAGTATTACATGGCTTGAGGTGTTAATCCAAATGGTCTTATTCCATTATGTGCTGTATGTGGGAAACAACCTACAAACGCAGCATGACTTGAAAAATCAAAACAACATTTAACTACAAGACATAAGTATTTGACAATTAAAAGAACTTGTTTGTTTATTTAAATTGATACATAATAGTTGTTCATATTTCTAAGGTACAGGTGGTATTTTGATTCATATATACAATGTGTAATAACTGAACCAGGGCAACTGGGACATCCATCACTCCAAACATTCATTCTTTTATGTTGAGAATATTTCAATACCTTTCCTCCAACAATTCTGATTACACAGCAAATTGCTATCTAAAGTTGCCCTAATGTACTATCAAAACAAGAGCTTAACCTTCTGTCTTTTTGATGACTGAATAATATTACATTTTGTGTACATAACACATTTTCTTTGATAATTCATCTATTGATGAATACATAGGCTGATTCTATTTATTTGCTGTTATAAATGGTGCTGCAGTAAACAGGAGGTGCTGGCACTATTTTTACGCTAATTTATCTTCCTTTGGATAAATCCCCAGTAGTGGGATTGCTAGATTATTTTTAGTTTTTTGAGGAAACTCTGTATGTTTTCCATGGTGGCTGTACTAATCAGCATTCCCACCAACAGTGTATAATAGTTGCCTTTTCTTCCCGTTCTTGCCAGCACCTGTTTTTCATCTTTTTAATACTAACCATTCTAATTAACGTAAGATAATATCTCCTTGTGGTTTTGGTGTGCATTTCCATTATAATTAGTAATGTTGAGCATTTTTATCTGTATGTATTCCACCGAGAAATGTCTGTTCAGATCTTATGTCCATTTATAATTGAATTATTTATTTATTTATTTATTGCTGTTAAGTTTAAGTTTCTTGTATATTCAGATTATTATTACTTTGTCAGATAGACGTTTGTAATTATTTTCTCCCATTTTCTAGGTTGTCTCTTTATTGATTGTTTCCTTGACTGAACAGAAGTTTTTAGCTTTATATGATCCCATTTGTCTATTTTTACTTTTGTTGCCTGTGCTATTGAGGTCTCACCAAAAGTAAACACAAAATCTTGGCTCATATCAATGCCCTGAAGTGTTTCCCCAATATTTTCTTCCAGTAGTTTGAATAGTTTCCAGTGTTATAATTAAGTCTTTAGTAAGTTTTTAGTTGATTTTGTATAATATGGGAGACAGAGGTCTAGCATCATTTGGTTTTCTCAGCATAATTTATTGAAGAGGCTGTCCTTTCCCGGTTTAAAGGGGTGATCCAGAAAAACCCAGAATTATGCTTTGGATGGTGGGTCCTTTTGTAGTCCAGGCTTCCTCCTTCACTAAGTCAGTGTTCTAGGAACCTACTGGGATCAGTGTCCCAGCTTGTGTTGTTGTGAGAGGCTGCATTCAGCTTTAGTGAATTTTTTTGTAACAAACAGGTGACTAATTCTTCCACCATGACAACAAACCTGCCCACACCACACTGAATGTTGAGCAGTTTGGGACCAAAAACAGGATGTGCTCCATGTCCCACACTGGCTATTCACCTGATTGTGCCCCCAGTTACTTTTCTTTGTTTTCCTGAATGAAAAAAGTCCTCAAAAAGAAACATTCTGTCAATGTGGAAGAGGTGAAACAAAAAACAATGGAGCACTAAAAAGAACCACTGAAAGTCATCCAAACAGACGAGTGCAGCAACCATTTTGAGCAGTGGAACAAAGCGTTTAGATAGGTATATTGCATCAAATGGAGAGTATTTGGAAGGTAACTGAATTTTAAATGTTTAATAATACATTTTGCTTTAATAAATACATTTTTGTTTGGAGGATCTTTCTATGTTCTTGATACTTTTGTCAAAAATGAGTTGGCTGAAAATATCTGAATTTGTTTCTAGGTTTTGAATTCTGTTCCATTGGACAATATGTCTGTTTTTATTGAAGTATCTTGCTGTTTTTAATACTATAGGTTTGTAGCATATTTTGAAGTCAAGTAGTGTGATACCTCTTGCTTTGTTTTTTTCTCGGTATTGCTTTGGCTATTCTAGGTCTTTTCTGATTTCGTATAAAATTTAGTATTGTTTTTTCTATTCCTGTGAAGAATGTCATTGTTTTTCTGATAGAGTTTTCATTAAATTTATAGATCACTTTGGGTATTATTGACATTCAAATAATATTAGTCTTCTAATCCATGAGCATGAATATAGTTCCATTTCTTGTGTGTCTTATTTAATTTCTTTTCTTTTCTTTCCTTTTTTTAAAATTTTTATTCTAGAGTCTGGCATATGCATGCATGTTTGGTACATGCACATATTGTGTAGTAGTGCGGATTGGGTCTCAGGTTGCCCACGCTCCAGATAGTGAACATGGTACTCAACAGGTAATTTTTAAACCTCAATTCCCCTTTCAGCTTCCCTCATTACTGGATTTCCTAGTATCTATTATTTCCATGTTTGTGACTGTGTACCTCTCTTATATAAGGACACATAGTGTTTGGTTTTCTGTTTCTGAGTCAATTTACTTAGCATGATGATCACCAGTTCTATCCATGTTGCTGCAAAGGACATGGTTTCATTTTTTATGACTGTGTAGTATACCATGGTATATATATATATATACACCATGGTTTCATTTTTTATGACTGTGTAGTATACCATGGCGCATATATATATATATACCACATTTTCTTTATCCAGACAATCATTTGTGGGCAAGCAGGTTAGTTCTATGATTTAGCTATCGTGAATAGTTCTGCAGTAAACATTCGAGTACAGATATCTTTTTAATATATTGATTGCTTTTCCTTTGGGTAGATCCCTAGTAGTAAGATTGCTGGGTTGAATGGTAATTCAGTTTT
The DNA here is from genome assembly GCA_027257055.1 of Cephalopachus bancanus. NCBI lineage: Eukaryota > Metazoa > Chordata > Mammalia > Primates > Tarsiidae > Cephalopachus > Cephalopachus bancanus. Next base: position 3,550,053 of record JAPVLO010000205.1, on the reverse strand, counting down.
TAGTTCCTTGAGAAATCTCTAAACTGTTTTCTGTAAAGGGTAAAATAGTTTACAATTCAAACAACAGTGAATGAGCATTTCCTTTTCCCCACAACTTCACTAACATTTGTAGTTCTTTGACTTTCTGATAGCCATTCTGACTTGTGTGAGGTGATATCTCATTGCGATTTTAATTTGCATTTATCTGATAATTATTGTTTATAAGCATTTATCATATATTTACTGGCCATTTCTTGTGAGAAGTGTCTATTCATGTTCTTTGCCACTTTTTGATGGGGTTATTTATTTATTTAATTTTCCATGTTGAGTTGCTTGAGTTCCTTATAGATTCTTGATTGCCCTTTGTCTAAGGTTAATTTGCAAATACTTTCTCTCATTCATTAGATTTTCTGTTCATGCTGTTTATTTCTTTTGCTGTGCAGAAGCTTTCTGATTTAATAAGTCCAATTTTCTACTTTTGTTTCTGTTGCAATTGCTTTTGGTGTCTTCATCATAAATGATTTGCCTAGCCCATGTCTAGAAGAGAGTTTTCTGGAATTTCTTCTAGGATTTTTCCAGCTTCAGGTATTACATTTAAGTCTTGAATCCACCTTGAGTTAATTTGTGTATATGGTATAAGATAGAGGTTCACTTTCATTACCTAGCCAATTTTCCCAGCACCTTTCGTTGAATAGAGTGTTCTCTTCCCATGATTTATTTTTGTTGTCTTTGTTGAAGATCAGTCAGTTGTAGATAGTGGTTTTATTTCTGGGTTCTTTATCCTGTTCCACTGATCTACTTGTCTATTCTTGTGCCAGTGCCATGCTGTTTTAGTTACTATTGCCATATAGTACCATTTGAAGTCAGGCAGCATAATGCTTCCACTGTTCTATTTGTTGGAATTATTTTGACTATTTGGGCTCTCTTTTGGTCCCATATAAATTTGAAGATTGTTTTTTCTAGTTCTGTAAAGAATGAGGTTGTTGTTTTGATTGGGATTGAGTTTAATCCATGGATTGCTTTGGGCAGTATGGTCACTTAATAATATTAATTATTCTTATCCATGAACATGGGATGTTCTTTCATTTGTTTGTGTCATCTATGATTTGTTTCATCAGTATTTTATAGTTCTCCTATAGAAATTTTTCACCTTGTTAGTTTGTGTGTGTGTGTGTGTGTGTGTGTGTGTGTGTGTTGTAGTGTGAATGGGATTGCACTCTTCATTTGGTTCTTGGTTTGGTTCTTGGTTTGAGTGTTGTTAGTGAATAATATCCTAATATCCTCAGACATTATGAAAGTTGTTTACGAAGTCTAGAAGTTTCTTGGGGGAATCTTTAGGATTTTAGGGTATATAATCATGTCATCTGGAAACAGTAACAGTTTGATTTCTTCCTTAATGATTTAAATGCCTTCTATTTCTTTCTTTTGCCAGATTGTTCTTGCTAGGCTTTTGATTTTTGTTTCTGTTCATGGGTTGGGTCATACTTATTGATTAGTGGATATTGAACTATACTTGCATTCCTGTAATAAAACCCACTTAGTTTTTAAATGAATAATTTCTTTGATATTCTGTTGAATTAAGTTTGTTAGTATTTTTTGTTTGTTTGTCTGCTTGTTTTTGAATTGGAATCTCACTCTGTTGCCCAGGCTGAAGTGAAGTGGCATGCTCACAGCCACCACAGCCTAGACCTGCTGGTCTTAGGCAATCCTACTTCAGCCTTCCAAGTAGCTGGAACTACAGGCATGCACCACCACACCTGTCTATTTTTTTATTTATTGTAGAGATGAGGTCTCGCCAAGTTGCCCAGCTGGTCTTGAACCTCTGATCTCAGGTAATCCTATTGCCTTGGCCTTACAAAGTGCTGGGATTACAGGCTTAAACCACTGTGCTTAGCCTTGTTAGCATTTTACAAAGAATTTTAGCATCTATATTCATCAGGGAAATAGGTCTTTAGGTTTCTTTCTTTTTGTGTGTGTGTCCTTGTCTGATGTTAGTATCAGTGTGATATTGGTTTCATTGAATCAGTTAGGGAAGAGTCCTTCTTCTTGACTTTTTGGAATTGTTTTAGCAGGATTAGTATCAGCTCTTCTTTCTACATCTGTTAAAATTCAGTTATAAATCTGTCTGACCTTGGGCTTTTATTGGTAGAAGATTTTTTAATTACTGATTCAATTTCGTTGCTCATTATTGGTCTATTCAGTGTATCTGCTTCTTCTTGATTCAGGCTTGGGAGGTTGTATGTTTTCAGAAATGTATACATTTTTCTAGATGGTCCAGTTTATTGCCATAGAGGTATTCACAGTACTCTCTGGTGATCATTTGTATTTCTGTGGTATCAGTTGCTATGTCACCTCTGTCATTTCTGATTGAATTTATTTGTCTTCTCTCTTTTTTCTTTGTTAGTCCACCTAGCAGTCTATCTATTTTGTTTATCATTTCAAAGAACAAACTTTTTGATTCATTGATTCTTTGTATCTTTTTTGGAGAGATCTCAGTCTCATTTAGTTCCACTCTGATCTTTGTTGTTTCATTTCTTCTGCTATTCTTAAGTTTAGATTGCCTTTTTTTTCTAGTTCTTTGAGGCATAGGTTAGTTGTTGATTTCCAATATATCAATATTTTTTATGTAGGCATTTAATGCTATAAACTCTCCACTCAAGAATTCTACTGTTGTGTTCCAGAAATTTTGGTATGTTGTGTCAATATTTTCATGTTTCCATTATTTTTAAAAAATATTTCTACCTTAATTATATTTTTATAACTTTATTTTATTATGGAGATGTGGGGTACAAGTCAAGATTAGGTACATAAGTAGTCTACATGCAGGTGACATTTAGGCCTCCAACTGGCCCTCAATTCCCCTAGTTTGGGACCAGGTATCCTTTGTGTTGTTATGTGTTTCCCCTTCCCCTAGCATTGTTCCAAAACTGCCAGTCCCACCCTTGTGCTATTTTGATTGATGTTCAGGTCCCACTTATAAGTGAGATCACGTGGTATTCAGTTCTTTGTTTCTGTGAGGGATCACTAAATATGATGGTCTCCAGCTCTGCCCAATTTGTTATGAAGTCAATTAGTTTCTCCACCTGTATGTCTGCACAATACTCCATTGTGTATATGTATCACATTTTATTTATACGGTCCACTTTCAATGGGCATTAGGTTTGGTTCCATGTTTTTACTATTGTGAATAATGTTGCAGTAAACATGTGTGTGCAGGTGTCTTTTTGGTAGAATGATTTATGTTCTTCTGATCATATTCCCAAAAGGGTGATTGCAGGTCAATTTCTAGTTCTTTTAGAAATTGTCACCATATTTTTCATAGAGGTTGAAATAGTTTGCACTCCCACCAACAGTGTAGAAGCTCTCCCTTTTCTCCAAATCCTCACCATTATCTGTTTGTTTGGTTTTTTTTTAATTTATTAATAATAGTCATCCTTACTGGAGTTAGGTGGTATCTCAGTGTGGTTTTGATTTGCAATTCTCTGATGATTAATGAGGCTGAGCATTCATATCATCTTTTGAGGCGTGTCTATTCAGGTCCTTTGCCTGCTTTTTAATAGACCTGTATGGTTTTTTGTTTTTGTTTTTGCTTTTTCCTTTTTGCTCATTTGAGTTCCTTGTAGATTCTGGATGTTAGGTCCTTGTCAGATATATAATTAGCTAATATTTTTTCCTAGTCTATGGATTTTCTCCACACTCTCTTGGTTTGTTTTGCTGTGTAAAAGCTTTTTAGTTTGATGAGGTCCCACTGATCTGTCATAGATTTTATGGCATTCACTTTTGGACTTGATAAAAAAAAAATTGGTTTCCTATTCCAATGTGCTTAAGTGTGTTTCCAAAATTTTCTTCTATGTTTTTTTTTTTTAACTTTTATTTTAAGGTTATGGGGTACAATTCAGGATTAGGTATAAAATGGTCATTGTACAGGTAAAGTTTGGGTCTCAATTTTGTCCCCACATCACCTGATTTGAGATCAGGTACCCTTATTGGTGAAGTGCACCCCCCAACACTCTCCCCTGGCAGTTGGTCACTACTGCCAATCCCTTTTTTATAGTATTATGATAATTGTCAAAGGTTCACTTATGAGTGAGAACATGTGGTACTCAGTTCTTTGTTTCTGTGATAAATTGGGTATTATAGACTCTAAATCCATCCAAGCTGTTGTAAAGTTCACAATTGTGTCCTTCTTTATAGCTGTGCAATATTCCACTGTGTACATGTACCACATTTTAAAATCCAGTCTACTTTCAATGGGCAGCACGGCTGGTTCAATGTTTTTGCTATTGTGAATAGTGCTGCAATAAAGATGTATACACAGGTATATTTTTTTGTAGAATGACTTGAGTCCCTCCGGGTATATTCTCAGAGGCAGATTGCTGGATCATACGAGAGGTTGATTTTTAGGTCTTTTAGGAATCGCCCCACTATTATCCATAGAGGTTGTACTAGTTTATGCTCCTACTAACAGTGTAGAAGTGTTCCCTTTACCTATATCCTCTCAAACATTTTTTTTTTTTTAGTTATTGATGATAGCAATCCTGATGGAGTTAGTTGGTATCTAGATGTAGTTTTATTTTCATTTCTTTGATTATTAGTGAGGCTGAGCAGCTTTTCATATATTTGTTGGCTGCTCATCTGTCTTCTTTTGAGAAGTGTCCATTCATATCTTTTGTACACTTTTTAATACAGTTGTTTGTTTTTTTCTTTTTGGCATGCTTGAGATCCTGGATGTTAGGCCTTTGTCAGATATAAATATTTTTTCCCAGTCTGTGGGATGTCTCCCTGCTCTCTTGATGATTTCTTCATCTTTGCAGAAGCTTTTCAGTTTGGTGAGGTCTCACTTGTCTATTTTATTTCTTATGGTATGGGCTCTTGAGGTTATGACCGGGAGTTGGCTGCCAGTTCCAATTTCCATAAGGATGTCCCCTGTATTTTCTAAGGTTTTTATAGTTTGAGGTTTTACATTTAGGCTTTTGATTCATTTACAGTTGATTTTTGAATGTGGTGATAGGTAGGGGTCTTGTTTTAATCTTTTGCATGTGGTTAGCTAGTTTTCTCAGCACTATCTACTGAATAAGTTCTGTTCTCCCCAGTGGTTGTTAGTGAAGGCTCTGTCAAAGATGAGTTGGCTGGGAAATTGAGGTTTTGCTTCCAGAATCTCTATCCTGTCCCATTGGTCTATATTCCTGTTCATGTATCGATACCAGGATATTTTGTTTATTGTAGACTTACAATAAAGCTTAAAGTCTAGAAGTGTGATACTTCCCACTTTGTTTCTTTTGCTGAGGTTTGTTTTGGCTATTCATTCTTGTTCATGATTCCATACAAGTTTCTGTATTGTTGTTTCCAGGTCTGAGAAGAACGATGCTGATATTGGGACCTGCGTTAAATCTGTAGTTTGCCTCGGGTAGGATGGACATCTTAACAATGTTGAATCTTCCAATTTACGAGCATGGGATATTTTCCCATTTGTTTGTGTCTTCTTGAATTTCTTTGAGTAGTGTTTTGTAGCTTTCATTGTAAAGGTCTTTCACTTCTCTGGTCAGGAAGATGCCCAGGTGTTGTTTCTCTCTCTCTCTCGTTATTTATTTATTTTTTGGCTATTGGGAATGGGATTGTGCTTTTTATTTGACTCCGCCTGCTTGTTGTTAGTGTATAAGAATATGGTTGTCTTTTGCACATTGATTTTGTACCCTGAGACTTTGCCAAATTCTTTTATTAGTGCCAGAGGGTTTTTGACAGATTCTCTTTGATTTTTGAGGGTTAGAATCATATCTTCAGCATTGAGGGATAGCTTGACTTCCTCTTTTCCTATTTGGATATCCCTGATATCCTTCTCTTGTCTGATTGCTCTAGCTAGGGCTTCTAACACTATGTTGAACAAGAGTGTTGAAAGTGGGCAGCCTTGTCTTGATTGGGTTTTCAAGGGAAATTCTCCAATTTTTGTCTATTTAGCAATATGTTGGCCATGGGTTTATCATAGATGGCTCCTACTATTTTAAGATATGTTCCCTCTAAGCCCACGTGTTCAAGTTTTCATCAAGGATGCTAGATTTTATCAAAAACTTTTTCTGCATCTAATGATATAATCATGCAATTCCTATTTTATTTATTTATTTATTTATTTATTTATTTATTTAATTTTTTTTTTTTGAGTTGGAGTCTCACTCCGTCTCCCAGATTGGAGTGAAGTGGCTGCTCCTGGCCACTGCAGCCTCGACCTGCTGGGCTCCAGTGATCCTTCCACCTCAGCCTTCCAAGTAGCTGGAACTACAGGCGTACACTACCATGTCCAGCTAATTTTTTGATTTATTTAGAGATGAGATCTTGCCTGCCCAGGCGAGTCTCGAACCTGCGGGCTCAGGCAATCCACTCACCTCAGCCTCCCAAAGGCACAGGATTACAGGCTGAGCCACCGAGCCCGGCATGATTCCTATTTTTTTTTTTTGAGTTGGAGTCTCACTCTGTCGCCCAGACTGGAGTGCAGTGGCCACTCCTGGCCACCGCAGCCTCGACCTGCTGGGCTCCGGCGATCCTTCCACATCAGCCTTCCAAGTAGCCGGAATTACAGGCGCACACTACCACGCCCGGCTGATTTTTTGATTTATTGTAGAGATGAGGTCTTGCTGCCCAGGCGGGTCTCGAACCCGCGGGCTCAGGCAATCCACTCACCTCAGCCTCCCAAAGGCACGGGATTACAGGCTGAGCCACCGAGCCCAGTTGTGATTCCTATTTTTACATCTGATGATGTATTTAATTATATTTATGGTCTTGCAGATGTTGGACCAGCCCTGTATCCTGGAAATGAAGCCTACTTGGTCATGGTGGATAATTTTTGAGATGTGTTGTTGGACCCAGTCTACTAGAATCTTGTTGAGTATTAGTCCACCTATGTTCATGAGGGATATTGGCCTGCAGCTTACTTTCTTTGTTGGATTTTTAACTAGTTTGGGTATCAGTGTGATGTTAGCTTAATAAATGATTTGGGGAGAGTTCTGTCTTTCTTGATTGCTTGAAAAACTTTCAGTAGGATTGGTGTTAGCATCTCCTTGTATATTTTGTAGAATTCCACTGGAAAGCCATCTGGTCCAGAACTTTTTTTTGTGGGTGTGTGGGTAGTTTTCTTATGACAAAGTCTATTCCCTGGGTTGTTATTGATTTATTTAAGGTCCCAATTTCTTTTTGTTTCAATCTTGGGATGTTGTGTGATGTCAAAAAGTCCTACATTTCATTTGGGTTTTCAAGTTTCTTTCCATAATGGTGTGGGTAGCAATCTCTAATAATTTTTTGTATTTCTTCAGGGTCCATTGTTATTTGATCCTTTGCATTTCTGATTATGTTTATTTGGACTCTCTCTCTCATCAATCCAGCTAGGAGTTCATCAATCTTGTTTTTCCCTTTAAAGAGCCCGCTTTTTGATCCATTGAATTTTTTCTATGATATGTTTTTCTTCTATGTCCTGTATCTGGGCTTTTACTTTGATGATCTGGATTCTTCTTCTGTAGTTAGGGTTTTGGTAGTCTCATCTTTCCAGCTTCCTTAGGTGATTTGTGAGGCTGTTGACTTATGATCTTTCCATTTTCTTGATATATATTCATAGAGAAATTAATTCCCCTCTCAGTATTGCTATCATGGTATCCCAGATACTTTGGTAAGATGTGTCTTTATTTTCATTTGTTTCCAGAAATTGTTTAATTTCTTCTTTAATTTCTGTGTTGACCCAGGAGTTGTTCAACATCGTGCTGTTTAGTGTCCATGTCTTTGTGGGGTTTTGGGTAGCTTTGTTGGTACAAATGCTTATTTGTATTCCACTGTGGTCTGAGAATGGCAGTATTTCAATCTTATGAAATTAGTTTATGCTGGCTTTATGTCTGAGGATGTGGTCAATCTTGGAGTACATTCCATGTGCTAGTGAGTAGAATGTATATTCTGTGGTTGTTGGGTAGAATGTTCTGTAGGTAATTACTAAGTCCATTTGGGCAAACATCAAGTTAAAGTTTCAGATCTCCTTGTTGATTTTTTTGTCTCGATGATCTATCTAAGATTCTTAGTGGGGCATTTGAGTCCCCAGTTATGACAGTGTCTGAGTCAATATCTTTTTTTGGTTTACCTGGAAGCTACTTTATAAAGGCTGGTGCCCCCATGTTGGGTGCATATATGTTTAGAATAGATATTTCTTGTTGATAGATTGAACCTTTTATCATTATGTGTTGACCTTTGGTATCTTTTAAAATTTTTGATAACTTAAAGACTATTTTGTCTGATACCAAGATTGTAGGCTCCTGGTTTTTTTGTGTGTTCCATTCTCCTGAAAACTCATTTTCCATTCTCTTACTTTGAGCTTATGAGTGTCCATTATGATGAGATGAATCTCCTGAATACAGGATATTTTTGCATCATTTTAAAAAATCTAGTTTGCCATTCTATGTCTTTTCAGTGGTGTATTTAGTTCATTCATGTTCAGGCTAATTATTGAGAAGTGAGAATTTATCTCTGTCATGAGGTTTTATAGGGTTTGTTGCTATTGTTTGTTAATTTGGTAGTTTTCTTTAGATATTTAGGAGAATATGTGTGTGTGCTTACAATCTTTTTCCTGTATTCCTGGGAAAAGTGTGGTCATTTTTTTTTTCTTCTGTGTTTAATATTTTCTTAAGCATTTCCTATAGAGCTGATCTGGAGGTGGTGTAAACTTCAGGGATTGAACATCTGTGAAGTATTTTGTTTCTCCATCATTAATAAAACTTAGTTTAGCTGGGTAGGAAATTCTTGGCTGGAATTGTTTATCTTTGAGAACTTTGAAGACTGGCCTCTGGTCTCTTCTAGCCTGTAGTGTTTCTGTAGATAAGTCTGCTGCTATATTAATTGATCTTCCCTGGTAAGTAGTCTGACCTTTTTTTCTTGCTGCCTTTAGGATTTTCCCTTTTATACCTACTTTATATAAGCAGATTACTATGTGTCTTGGAGTTGATCTTCTCATTTGTTGTCTTTCAGGGGTTCTGTTAATCTCTTGTGTTTGAATGATCACATCTCAGAGGAGATGAGGGAAGATTTCTTGGATAATTTCATGAAATGCTTGCTCCAGGGTGGTCTCTGTTTCTCCATCTGCCTCAGGAATGCCAATTATTCTTAGGTTCATCTTCTTGATATAACCACACTCTCCTGGAGGCTTTGTTCTATCTTTCCTATGTTTTTAACAGTTTGAGTTAGTTCCATATTTTGGTCCTCAATCTCTGATATTCTTTCTTCTGCTTAGTTAATTCTGCTTTCCATGCTTGTCAGTTGTTATTTATTTTGTTTACTGAATTATTTATTGCCATCATCTCACTTATCAACTCCTTCATTCTTTGGTCTTTTTTCCTCATTTCTATTCATTCACTCTATTAATATCTTGATCTTTGGATTTATGGTTTGAAAACAATTATTCTGGGAGACCTTCATTATTTGAGTTCCAAAGTCTGTATTCTCAGTTGTTGTCTTCCCAGAGGTCTGTATCAGAACTGTGTTTTTCCTTTGATTCATCATTCCATTTGTGATGGTTTTTTTCCCCCTTTCCTCCCCTTCTTTAATTTAGCTGTTCAGTGCTGGTAGATAGCTTTCACTTCTGTTTGCTCAATCCTCTATTCTTCCTTATACAGATCCTCTGGATTTGTTCAATTTGAAGCCAGATTGGGGATGGGTGGGGGGACTCTGCTTTTTGCAGTTTTGAGATTTAAAGGTGTGATGGGGGGCACTGTGGTTTAGAAGCTATCTATAGATTACAGTATCCACTGACAGGTATGTGGGCACCCTGGAACCAACTTCCCACCATCTTACAATCTGTCCATGTAGTAGTGGTATATGTATGCTCCCAGAGAGCAAAATGAGATAAGTAAAAGGGGAAAAACAGAAAAAAGAAGAAGGGAGACTAAAGGAAGATGAAGACAGAGGAGAAGGAGAAAGAAAACAGACAGGCATACTACTATCAAATAAACAAATTAAAAAACAAGAAAAACAAAAATATTTAAACAAAAAAAAAACTTGGTAATGCACTTGTCCTCAAAAATACCCATATGCAAACAGAAAAACTAAAAAAACACTTAAAAAAATAAATAAATAACAAAACCAAAACAAGTATAAAAAATAAACAAAAACAGAGAAAAAAGAAAAAATAGAGCTCCCTCTGTGGTCATTTTTGGAACTTTAGGTTACTTTCCCAAGCACTGCTGGAGGTTCTGGCCACTGCTGTGGTAGGGAGTGAGCTCTGATCTCCAACCCCTCCCCTTGACTCAGTGCAGATTGATTAGGTGGCTTTTAGCCCCATGGACTGCTGTGGGAGGAGCATGAATCAGATCCTGACTCACCCAACTTGTCCACTGCTACTGCTGATGCTAGGTCTCCCACTTAGATCTCATAGTCTGTGTCTGCTTCAGCATGGGGATGGGCATGTCTCTCCTTGTTCACTCCTGAAGTTTCCTCTCTGGATCAGTGATGGTCAATCTCAGAGTGGTGCGAGCATCACCTGTGGGTCCCAGGTTGGAGGCAGAGAAAATGGCAGTGGTTGGTATCTCTTCCCCAGTGACAGGGTTCAGCTTCAGATTTCCTCACCATGCTCTCTCCGAGGTTTCCTCTGCCAGCATCTGGCCCACTGACACGAATGGTGTCCTGTGCCAAGTGCCAGGTGCTAAGAGCAGCTGTCCTTCACTGCCTCCTCCCAAGAAATCCCCAAGAATGGCTTTTATTTTAGGATTCTTATAGTTTGATGACTTTTAGGTCTTTGATCCATTTAGAGTTGAATTTTGTATATGGTGATAGATGTGGGTCCAGTTTCATCTTTCTGCATGTGGTCAGTTTTCCCAGCATTGTTTGCTAAATAAGGTCTCCTCTCCCCAGTGGTTATTGATGGCTCTGTCAAAGATGACCTTAATTTCATTGTTTACCCAAGGGCAATTCAAGCATGAGTTGTTTAGTTTCCATATACTAGCTAGTTTTGGCAGTTTCTCTTAGTATGTCTTAGTATAATTTTCTTACTGTGGTTCAAAAAAATGCTTGGTATAATATTGAAGTTTTAAAATGTTGAGACTTGCTTTATAGCCAAGCATATGGTCTATTAAGGAGAACAATCCATGCAGAGATGAGAAGAATGTATATTCTGCAATTGTTGGGTAGAAAGTCCTGTAGATGTCTGTTAGGTCCATTTGGTCAGTAGTCCAGTTTAAGTCTAGTGTTTCTTTGTTAAGTGTGTGCTTCGATAATCCGTCTAGTGATGTAAGTAGGGTGTTGAAATTATCCACTATTATTGTATTGCTATCAATATATATTCTGACAAGTAGTGATTTCTTCATGAATTTTGGGTGCTCTAGTGCTGAATGTGTATAACATAGTGAAATCATTTTTGTTGAATTGCATCCTTTATCATTATACAAAGCCCTTTTTGGTTTTTGTTTTGTTTTTATTTTTCTTGATTTTAATGAATGAGTTATTTGATATGAGAATGGTTACTTCTGCTCAATTTTGTTTTCCATTCACCTAATGTAACTTTTCCTTTTGAGTCCATGATGTCTCTGGCCAGTAGCTGGGTCTCTTGTAGGCAGGATATAATTGGGTCTTGTTTCTTTGTTTGCTTGTTTGTTGTTGTTTTGTTTTGTTTTATCCAGATTACCACTCTGATTATTTTAAGTAAGGCATCTAGACCATTTACATTCAGGGTTAATATTAGCATGTGCAGCTTTGTTACTGTCACAGTGTTGTAAGATGGTTTCCTTGGGTATTTAAATGTGTAGCTGCTTCATAGGCTCTTTGAGTTTTGTACTTTTGAGTTTTGTACTCTTTGAGTTTTGTGATCATTCATGATAGTGAGAATCATTTCATTTCCAAGTTTAGAACTATTTTGAGCATCCTTTTTAGAGCACGGTGAGTGGGGACTAAGTCTCTTAGTCTTTCTTTGTCAGAGAAATAATTTATTTTTCTTTTATTTATAATTAAATACTGAAATAAGTAATTTGGTGCTTCTCTTTTGGTGCTTTTAGAATACTGCATTTTATTTCACATTGATTGGAGAATCTGACAACTGTACACTTGGATGAAGTTCTTCTTATGATATATCTTGCAGGGGTGTTTTGGCTTCTTGTATCTGGATATCTAGATCTCTCCCAATACCAGGGGAATTTTTTTGAATTATTTCCTCAAATATGTTTTTCATACTTTTTACTTTAACTTCTTCTCTCTCTGGTATACCTATGATTTGTAGGTTTGGACTGTTTGTATAATCCCATATTTCTCCTTGGCTTTGCTCATTCTTCTTAATTATTTTTTCTTTATTTCTATCTGACTCAGTTAATTTAAAAGAACTATCTTCTAGATCTGAAAATATTTCTTCCACTTGGTCTAGCTTATTGCAAATGATTTGTACTGTGTTTATACTGTGTTTTGTATCTCCATCACTGAGTTCTTTAGTCTGTTTTTCTTTTAATATTGTCAATCTCTCCTTTCACCTCCTGAATCATTGTGCTAATTTCTTTTAGTTGATTATCAACTTTCTCTTGAAACTTGATGGGCTTCTTGATAGTAAATATTCTAAATCCGTTATCTGACTTTCAGAGATTTCATTTTGATTAGGGCCTGTTATTGAAGTGTGTTATTGGTGTGCCTCCTTGGAGGGGTAACACTCTTTTTTTATGCATTCAGAGCTGTTTCTCTGGTTCTTTCTCATCCATATGAACTATGGTGGATACACTATACAAGTTCTTTTGATATATTTAACCTGTCTAAATAGTTTTTCCCAAGTGTCAGTTGTAATAAAGATCCGGGGGGTGGGGGTGAAGGCTGGCTTGCTGTAGGTCTGGAGTGGCAGGAGTCCCAGGAGGCTTATCTTACTCCTCAGTGGTGTGTGTTGGTATCTGCAAGTTACCTACTGTGTGGTGCTGTTCAACCTCCAGGCCAGCAGTTGGCATCTATTTGTAAGAGCTGGCTACTGTTGATGTGAATAGGTGTTTGCTTGATTCTTGTTTACTGAAAGAGGCTCTCTGTGGTCTCAGCAGTGAGCAGATCTGCAGAGTGCTCTGTGGTCTGAGCTCCTAGTTCTTCACTGCCGAGGGATGAATCAAGATGGACTGGACCAAACTGAGCAAGTCCACCTATAGTTCCACCAATGGTAGGCACAGGCACCAGCTCCCTTTATTATAATATAATAGATCCCCTTTATATATATAAAGGATCCCCTTTATTATTTTTTTTCTCTTGTCTAATTATTCTGGTTAGGACTTCTAGTACTAAGTTGAGTAAAAGGCAGGGTCTGAAGTGCAGCCTCTGAGTGTTCAGAAGTGTGCCTCAGCAAGGAGTTAGGGGAACTCTGCTGCCTCAAGTTCTCTGCTCAGGAAGGGAAAGGTGACCTAAACTCCTAGTCTAGAAGAGTGGGAGCTCAAGGAATCTGAGTATACATCTGGGCATTGAGCAGAGATAGCACCACAGTATCCAAGACTCTGTCCCTGGGGGTAGGGGTGGTTCAGGTGTGTATTCTAGGTGATTGGGTGTGCTAGTGCATGGAGCACAGGGTGACTCTTTGCATAAGAATTGCTGCACAGGGAGGGTATGGCAACTTAAGCTAATAATTTGAGTTTGTACAAATGGGTGTCACCAGATTCTTGGTACTGACTGGACACACTTTTCAGACAGACTAAAGGGACAGGATGTGACCCCCACAATGACACCTGCAGTCCAATCCCAGGTTATGGAACTGACCCTAGCTTCAGGTCTCATTATCAGGGAGAAACCACTGGAGCAGGAACTTTCCTATTGCTCAGGTTGCTGATTCAAGTGCAGAAGAGTGAGATCCCTCCTGCTGACCTCATGCCACTTAAACTGTTTTCCCTGATGTGTAAGAGTGGGGGACTTCCTATTTCTCAGTATTTTTGGAGCATGCTACCCCAACTGGTCTGGAAGGGAGGGTGGGGCTCTTAGTAGTTGTGGTTACTGAATAGTCCCAGGTTTCAAAACTGACATTGGCTATGGGATCCACTGTTCATAAGAGACTGTGACTACAGTAACTCTCCTTCAGTTTAGACTGCAGGTTCTGGAGCATGGGAATGAGGGCCCCCTGCTAAGTTCATGTCATTTAGGCTGTTATTCTGTGTGCTCCTCAATGTTGCTGCAACCCTTGTTGCAATTGTTGGGAGGGGCGGAGCAGGGTGAAGTACTCAGGCAGTGGCACACAGAGACTAATTCTGGGTTCTGCTCCCTGTCTGCTGGTATCTCTTCCTGGGAGTGAAATGCAGCTTTGGTGAGTCCGCTGCTGCTCCCAGTCAAGATCCATCTCCAAACCCTGGGATGACCTTCACAATCCCTGCCCTGCTCCAGCTATGGGAAGCCCCTCTTCCACTCCAGAGAGAACTGCCTTGTCTCTGGGTGAAAACTGAAATGCCTGCTGTGGTTGTTGCCAAGACACCCTCCCTGGATCAAAAATCATATCTTTCTTACCAACCCCAACTTGGGAGAACACCTATGGCTTTACTGTGTGTCTTTTCCTTCCTCTGACTCTTGGCCTTCCCCTGAGAAAGCTCCAGAGTCAGGAGAAACAGGATGTTCTTTCATGGCCTGGGTTAAGCAGATCCCTGATTGGAAGGTCTGTCTCAGAAAGGAGTTTTCAGTCCCATCTGTGTTACAGGGTCTCACTCATTTTCCTCTGCAGAGCGCTGTTATAGAGGCTGTTCACCCAACTTCTCCCTGAGTTCTGGAATATACTTTGTATTAAATTCATTTTCCTTCTGAAAGTGGGGCTCACTGTAATAAACTTTCCACACAGGTGAGGCACAATGTGACAGGTGAGGTACAGTGAAAGCCTCTAATCAGCCATCTTTGGTGGGAGGCTCTTTAATTCATTGTATCATGGTTTTATAAATCTTTGTAGCGATTTTTCACCTTTTTGGTTAAATTTTCCGGTTATTATATATATATATATATATATATATATATATATATATATATATATATATAATACATATATATATATATATGTAGCTATTGTAAATGGAATTGCTTCATAATTAGTTTTTAAAATTCTTAACTGTTGGCATATATAAATGCTGCTGACTTTGTATGTTGAATTTGTACCCTACAACTTAAGTAAATTTGTTTATCATTAGTTTTTATTTTAATGGAGTCTTTAGGTATCTCTAAATATAGGACAGTGTCATCTGTGAACAGGATAATTTTACTTCTTCCTGTTCAATTTGGATGCCCTTTATTATTATTTTTTCTCTTGTCAAATTATTCTGGTTAGGACTTCTAGTACTAAGTTGAGTAAAAGTGGGCAACGTTGTCTTGCTTTAGATTATAGAGAAAACGTTTTTAATCTTTCTCATTTCAGTATGATGTTGGCTATGGGTTTGTCGTATATTTGACCTTTATTGTTTTGTATTATGTATCTAGTTTGTTGAGTTTTCATTATAAATGAATGTTGAATTTTGTCAAATGCTTTTTCATCAACTATTGAAATGATGATAAGTTTATTGTCTTTGATTCTCTTAATGTGATATGCTGTGTTTCATTTTTGCATCCCTGAGATGAATCCCAGTTGCTTATGGTTAATAATTTTCTAACGTCTTGTTGAATTCAGTTTGGCAATATTTTGTTGGAGATTTTTGCATCTATGTTCATCAGAGATATTGGCTTGTAATTTTCTTTTTTTTTTTTAATCCCCGTCTGATTTTTGTATCAGGATAATGCTGGCGTTTTAGAATCAGATTGAAAGTATCACATCCTTTTAATTTTATGAAATAGCTGAGTAAAATTGGCATTGGTTCTTTTAAAAATGTTAGAATTCAGAAACAAAGCGATCAGGTTCTGAGCATATGTTTGACAGAAGACTTTTTATTACTGCTTCGATGGGATTACTCATTATTGGTATGTCTATGTTTTATTAAGGGGCTGTTAGACTATTTAAACAAATGCGGTAGAGTTTATTTTTAAAAAATCAAATTAAGTAAAAAGGCATGAAAAATAAGTTATTTAGTAGGAAAATTTATTGTTTAGAAAAATAGACCAAATATTAGTTAGACACTAATAATGCCAGCATATAAAGTTATAGGAAATAAAATGTTAAACAGCATACAGTATGACAAATTGAAAGGTTGTCTTTCAAGTAGTATGATAGGTCAAAATATTGGTGACGTGTTATGTGATGCCAAAGACAAACTGGATAATAAACTGACAAATTACAGCTTTTTTATCTAGATTGATTAGTCAACACATTTTACCAATAAATGTCAAGTGAAGTGGCACCTACAGAAATGTTGTTACTGCTACTTTAAAAAAAGTACTCTTAAATTTATTAATAATATACATGCTTAGGTGTAAACTTTTAAATATTATTTTACAATTTGATGTTTTCTGAGTCATCAGAATTAAAGTATAGTATGTGTTATTAATTTTAGATAATCATTATTCTACTCTGTTTTTATGAATTTAACATTTTTTATATTCCATATATGCTATAGCTTGAATGTATGTGCCTTTCTAAAATATATGTTGGAACTTAAACCCTAAGATAATAGTGTTAAGATGTAGGGCAGTTGGAAAAGTGATCTATTTGAGTATTTTGTACAGACTCAAATAAATTAACTGAGAAATGAAATAAACATTACAACTGATACCACAGAATCAGTAATCAGTATAAACTAGCAGTGACAATTTTTACTATACAGATTTTTTCACCTTTTTTATTAAATTTATGCCTTGGGCCGGGCTCGGTGGCTCAGCCTGTAATCCCAGCACTTTGGGAGGCCGAGGTGAGTGGATTGCCTGAGCCCGCGGTTTCGAGACCCACCTGGGCAACTTGGAAAGACCTCATCTCTACAATAAATCAAAAATTAGTTGGGTGTGGTAGCATGCGCCTGTAGTTCCAGCTACTCGGAAGGCTGAGGCGGAAGGATCGCCGGGAGCCCAGCAGGTCGAGGCTGTGGTGGCTGGGAGCAGCCACTGCACTCCAGTCTTGGTGACAGAGTGAGAATCCAACTCAAAAATATAAATAAATAAATTTATGCCTTAATTCATTTTGTGTTGCTTTAAAGGAATCCTCAAAACTGGGTAATTTTAAAGAAAAGATGCTTATTTTACTTATGGTTATGCAGGCAGTATGAAAAGCAGGGCATCAGCATCTGTTTTTGGTGAGGGGTTCAGGCTGATTCCATTTGTAGCACAAGGTGAAGGGGAGCCAAAATGTACAGAGATCACATGGTGAGAAAGGAAGCAGTGGGTGTGGGGTGGGGGGGAGTTGGAAGTGCCAAGCTCATTTTTTTTATTATAAAGATGTGGGGTACAATTCAGGGTTAGGTATACAAACATTTATTATGCAGGTATCCTTGTTGATGAGGTATGCCTCTCCTTTCCCTAGCAGTTTCCCTCAAATACTAATCCCACCAAACCTCCCCTGACACTTTCCCATTACTGCCAAATGCTTTCTTATAGTATTATAATTGTTCAAGACCCACCTATGAGTGAGAACATATGGTACTCTGGTCTTTGTTTCTGTGATAGATTACTGAGTATGAGTGACTCCAAATCCATCCAAGTTGCTGCGAAGTTCATATATTTGTCCTTCTTTATGGCTGTATAATATTCCATTATGTATATGTACCACATTTTCTATATCCAGTCCAGCTTTGATGGGCAACATGGTTGGCTCCATGTTTTTCCTATTGTGAATAGAGCTGCAACAGACAGACGTGTGCAGGTATTTTTTTTTTTTTTTTTGTAGAATGATTTGAGTTCCTCTGGGTATTGCTAGGTCATATGGAAGGTCAATTTCTAGTTCTTTCAGAAATGACCACACTGTCTTCCTAAGAGGCTGCACTAGTTTGCATTCCCACCAGCAGTGTAGAAGCATCCTTTTTTCTCCCCATTCTCACCAGCATCTGTTGTTGGTTTTTATTAATGATGGCCATTCTTACTGGGGTTAGGTAGTATCTCAATGTGATTTTGATTTGCATTTCTCTGATGATGAGGGAGGCTGAGCACTTTTTCATGTATCTGTTAGCTGCCTGTATATCTTCCTCTGAGAAGTGTCTATTCACGTCTTTTGCCTACATTTTAAAGGGACTTTTTGTGTTGTTGTTGTTTCTTTTCCATTTGAGTTCTTGTAGATCCTAGATGTTAGGCCTTTTTCAGATATATAGTTGGCAGTTCCATTCTGTGGGCTGTCTCCCTGCTCTCTTGATGGTTTCTTTTGCTTTGTAGAAGTTCGTTAGTTTGATGAGGTCCCACTTGTCTATCTTATTTCTTAAGGTATTCAGAACCCTTTAGGGTTCTGAATAGGGATTGGTTGCCAGTTTCCAATTTCCATAGTTGTGTCTCCTGCATTTTCTAAGATTCTTATAGTTTGAGGTTTTACATTTATGTCTTTGATCCATTTAGAGTTAATTTTTGTGTATGGTAATAGGTAGGGGTCCTGTTCATTCTTTTCTACATGGTCAGCCAGTTTTCCCAGCATCATTTACTGAATAGGCTCTTCTCTCCCAAGTGGTTGTTGTTGGAGGTTTTGTCAAAGATGAATTGGTTGAGGAATTGAGGCTTTGCTTCTGGAATCTCTATCCTGTTCCATTGATCTATGTTCCTGTTCTTGTACCAATATCAGGTTGTTTTGATTACTGTAGACTTATAGTAAAGTTTGAAGACTGAAAATGAGATACCTCCTGCTTTGTTTCTTTTGCTAAGGATTGTTATGGCTATACGTGGTTGTTTGTATTTCCATATGAATTTCTGTATTGTCATTTCCAGGTCTGAGAAGAATGATGTTGGTAACTTAATGGATATTGCATTGAATCTATAGATTGCCTTTGGTAGGATTGACATTTTAACAATGTTGATTCTTCCTATCCATGAGCATGGAATATTCTTCCATTTGTTTGTGTCTTCTTGGATTTCTTTGAGCAGTGTTCTATAGTTCTCATTGTAAGGGTCTTTCACTTCTCTGGTTAGTAAGATGCTGAGGTATTTCATTTTTGTTATTGCTGTTGTTTTGGTTATTGTGAATGGGATTGTGCTTTTTATTTGGGTTTCTGCCTGCTTGTTGCTGGTGTATAGGAATACAACTTTGCCAATGCAAAGTCTTTATCAATGCAAGCAGGTTTTTGACAGATTCTCTTGGATTTTCAAGGTATAGGATCATATCATTGGCAAAGAGGGATAACTTGACTTCCTCTTTTCCTATTTGGATATCCCTGACTTTCTTCTCTTGTCTAATTGCCCTAGCTAGGACTTCCAACACAATATTGAGCTAGAGGCATGAGAATGTGCAGCCTTGCCTTGTTCCAGTTTTCAGGGGAAATGTTTCCAGTTTCAGTCCACTTAGCAATATGTTAGCTGTGGATTTATCATAGATGGCACTTACTATTTTGAGTTATGTTCCTTCTATATCTAGGTGTTTGAGGGTTTTTATTGAGAAGGGATGCTGGATTTTATCAAAAGCTTTGCCTGCATATAATGAGATAATCATGTGGTTCTTATTTTTTACATCTGTTGATGTATTTAATGACATTTATGGTCTCATGAAAGTTGAACTAGCCTTGCATCCTAGGGATGAAGTCTACTTGGTCATGGTGGATGATTTTTTAGAAGTGTTTTGGATTTGATTTGCTAGAATCTTTTTGAGGATTTTTGCATCTATGTTCATAAAGGATATTGGCCTGTAGTTCTCTTTTTTATATTGGAGCTTTACTTGGTTTGGGCATCTGTGTAATCTTAGCTTTGTAAAACAATTTGGGGAGAATTCCATCTTTCTCAATTGCCTGGAATACTTTCAGTAGGATTGGTATCAGCTCCTCCTTGTACATTTTGTAGAATTATTTTTGTAGAATTTTGCTAGAAAGCCATCTGGTCCAGGGCTTTTTTTGGTAGGTAGTTTTTGTATGACAGAGTCCATTTCCTGGGTTGTGGTGGTCTATTTAGTGTCTCAGTGTCTTCTTGTTTCAATGTGTGGAGGTTGTGTGATATCAGAAAGTTCTCCATTTCATTTAGATTATCAAGTTTGTTTCCATAAAGGTGTACATAGTAATCTTTGATAATCTTTTGAATTTCTTTGGGGTCAGTTGTGATTTGATCTTTTGTATTTCTGATGGTGTTTATTTGGGCTTTTTTCTCTTTTTCTTGGTCGTTTTAGCTAGGGGCCTTTCAATCTTGTTAATTCTTTCAAAGAACCAACTTTTTGTTTTATTGATGTTTTCTGTGATTTTTTTGTCTTCTATGTCCCGTATTTTGGATTTGGATTCTTCTGCTAAAGTTGGGGATTCAATGGTCTTCTCTTCCCACCTTAGGTGATTTGTTAGCCTCTCAACCTCTTGTCTTTCCATTTTCTTGATGTGTACTTGTAGAGATATAAATTCCCCTCTGAGAACTGTTTTCAGGACACCCCAGAGGTTTTGGTAAGATGTTTCTTCCTTTTCATTTTTTTTCCAGGAATTTTTCAATTTCTGCTTTGATTTCAGTGTTGACCCAGTAGTTGTTCAGTGTCATGCTATTTAGTGTCCATGTCTTTGTGGGCTTTGGGGAAATGTTGTTGATGTTCATATTTATTTTTATTCCACTGTGGTCTGAGAATATGCATGGCAAGATTTCAACCTTATGGAATCTGTTTATGCTTGATTTATGGCCAAGGATGTGATCAATCTTGGAGTATGTTCCATGTGGTGATGAGTAGAATGCATATTCTGTGGTTCTTGGGTGGAATAATCTGTAGGTATCTATTAAGTTAATTTGGTGAAGTGTCAAGTTTAGGTTCTGGATCTCCTTATTGATTTTTTGCTTTGATGATCTATCTAGGGCTGTCAGTGGGGTATTCAAGTCTCCTGCTATAATAGTGTTAGAGTCCATATCTTTTTTTAGTTTACTTGGTAGTTGCTTTATAAATGCTCGTGCTACTGTGTTGGGTGTATATATGTTTAAGATGGATATTTCTTGGTAATGGATTGAACTTTTTATCATTATGTAGTGTCCTTTTGCATCTTTTTAAAAATTTTTGATGGCTTAAAAGTTGTTTTGTCTGATACTAAGATTGTAACTCCTGCCTTCTTTTGTGATCCATTTGCCTGGAAACTAGTTTTCTAACCTTTAACTTTGAGTCTGTGTGCATCCCTTGAATTGGGATGAGTCTCCTGAATGCAGCAAATAATTGGATCATGGTTTCTTATCCAGTCTGCCACTCTGTCTCTTACAAGTGGTGAATTTAATCCATTCACATTCAGGTTGTTTATTGAAATCTGATTGTTTATCTCTGTCATGAGGTTCTTATAAAATTTTTACTTGGCTTGTTTTCTTTTAGGTTTGAGGTTAATGTATGTGTGTGTTTTCAAGTTTCTTTTTTTTAATTTTATATTTTATTTTAAAGATGTGGGGTACAATTCAGGATTAGGTATACAAGTGGACATTGTACAGGTAAAGTTTGAGTCTCCCTTTGGTCCTCACTTTGCCTGGCTTGAGATCAGGTACCCTAACTGATGTTGTGTTCCTTCCCTCCCCACCTCCCCTACCAACCCTAGCAGTATCCTGCTACTGCAATCTCTTTCTTACAGTGTTATGGTAGATCTTCAGGGTCCACTTTTGAGTGAGAACATATGGTACTCTATTCCTTGTTTCTGTGATAGATCATTGAGTATGATAGACTCTAAATCCTTCCAAGTTGCTGTAAAGTCCACGTGTTTGTCCTTCTTTATGCCTGTGTAATATTCCATTGTGCATATGTACCACATTTTTTAAATTCAGTCCAGCTTCGATGGGCAGCATGGTTGATTCCATGATTTTGCTATTGTGAATAGAGCTGCAAAAAACATGCATGTGCAGGTATCTGTTTTGTAGAATGGTGTGAGTTCCTCTGGGTATATTTCCTTTTTTTATCAATATTTTTTATTTTGATATTGGGGAGTACAGTTAAGGGTTAGGTATACAAATATGCTTCATTTAGGCCCCCTTGTTGATAACAGGTGACTCCTCATCCCCAGACAGATATTTACTACCATTAGTCCCATCCCCCCTCCATAGTTTTCCACCACTGTCAGTCATTTTCTTATGGTAGTGCATTGGATGGTCAAGGTCCATTATATGAGTGAGAATATGTGATACACAGATCTTTGTTTCTGTGAGAGATCACTCAGTATTATAGACTCTAGCTGCGAAATTCATGATTTTGTTCTTTTTTTTTTTGAGTTGGAGTCTCACTCGGTCGCCCAGACTGGAGTGCAGTGGCCGCTCCCGGCCACCGCAGCCTCGCCTGCTGGGATCCGGCGATCCTTCCGCCTCAGCCTTCCCAGTAGCAGGAATTACAGGCATGCGCTACCATGCCCGGCTGATTTTTTGATTTATTGTGGAGATGAGGCCTTGCTGCCTAGGCGGGTCTCGAACCTGCGGGCTCAGGCAATCCACTCACCTCAGCCTCCCAAAGGCACGGGATTACGGGCTGAGCCACCGAGCCCGGCTTGATTTTGTTCTTTTTTATGGCTGCATAGTATTCCATCGTATATATGTACCACATTTTTTTAATCCAGTCCTCTTTTGATGGACAGCATGGTTGGTTCCAGGTTCTTACTGTTGTGAACAATGCTGCGATAAACATTCGTGTGCAGGTATCTTTTTTTATAGAGTGATTTGAGTTCTTCAGGGTATATTCCCAGTAGGGGGATTGCAGGGTCATATGGGAGGTTGAGGTTTAGAGCTTTTAGGAATCACCACACTGCTTTCCACAGAGGTTGCACTAGTTTACACTCTCACCAACAGTGTAGGAGTGTTCCCTTTTTGCCACACCCTCTCCAACAACTATTATTTTCTGAGTTATTGATAATTGCCATTCTGACTGGAGTTAGGTGGTATCTCAATGTGGTTTTGATTTGCATCTCCCTGATGATTAGTGAGGTTGAGAATTTCTTCATGTGTCTGTTGGCTGCTTGGATGTCTTCCATTGTGAAGTGTCTGTTCATATCTTTTGCCCATTTTATAATAGGGTTGTTTGTTTTTTTCTTTTCAGCACATTTGAGTTCCTTGTAGATCCAAGATGTTAAGCCTTTGTCAGATTTGGAGTTGGCAAATACTTTTTCCCAGTCTGTAGGCTGTCGCCCTGCTCTCTTGATGGTTTCTTTGGCTTTGTAGAAGCTTGTCAGTTTAATGAGGTCCCACTTGTCTATCTTATCTCTTATGGCCTGTGGGTTTTGAGTTTTGTTCAGGAATTGGATGCCAGTTCCAATTTCCATGAGGGTATGTCCTTCATTTTCTAAGGTTCTTATGGTTTGAGGTTTTACATTTAGGTCTCTGATTCATTTTGAGTTAATTTTTGTGTATGGGGATAGATAGGGGTCCTGTTTCAATCTTCTGCATGTGGTCAGCCAGTTTTCCCAGCACCATTTACTGAATAGGTTCTCCTCTCCCCAGTGATAGGTGGTGGAGGCTTTGTCAAAGATAAGTTGGCTGAGAAATTGAGGTTTTACTTCTGGGATCTCAATTCTATTCCATTGATCTATATGCCTGTTCTTATACCAATACCAAGCTGTTTTGATGATTGTAGCTTTATAGTAAAGTTTGAAGTCTGGCAATGTGATACCACCTGCTTTGGGTTTTTTTTTGTTTGTTTGTTTGTTTTGTTTGTTTTTTTTTTGCTTAGGATTGTTCTGGATATTCTTGATCATTTGTGTTTCCATATGAATTCCTGTGTTGTTTTTTCTAGGTCTGAGAAGAATGTTCTGGTAATTTGATAGGTATTGCATTGAATCTGTAGATTGCCTTAGGTAAGATGGACATCTTCACAATGTTGATTCTTCTAATTCATGAGCATGGAATATTTTTTCACTTGTTTGTTTCATCTTTGATTTCTTTGAGCAGAGTTTTGTAGTTTTCCTTGTAAAGGTCTTTCACGTCTCTGGTTAGGAAGATGCCAAGGTATTTCATTTTTTGTGTGGCAATTGTGAATGGAATTGTGCTTCTTATTTGGCTTTCTGTTTGTTTATTATTGGTGTAAAGAAATGCAATTGTCTTTTGCACATTTATTTTATTTCCTGAGACTTTGTCAAAGGCCTTTATCAGTGTAAGGAGGTTTTTGACAGATTCTCTTGGGTTTTCATGGTACACAATCATGTCATCTGCAAAAAGAGATAATTTGACTTCCTCTTTTCCTGTTTGGATACCCCTGACTACCTTCTCTTCTCTGATTGCTCTAGCTAGGACTTCCAATACTATATTGAACAGGAGGGGTGAGAGTGGGCATCCTGGTCTTGTTTCAATTTTCGGGGGAAATGTTTCCAATTTTTGTCCATTTAGGAGTATGCTGGCTGTGGGTTTCTCATAGATGGCTTTTAGTACGTTGAGGTATGTTCCCTATAATCCTCGGTGTTCGAGGGTTTTTATCAAGAAGGGGTGTTGGATTTTATCAAAATCTTTTTCTGCATCTAATGATATAATCACGTGGTTTTTGTTTTGACATCTGTTGATGTATTTAATTACATTTATGGTTTTACAAATGCTGAACCAGCTTTGCTTCCCAGGGATGAAGCTTACTTGGTCATAATGGATGATTTTTGAGATGTGTGGTTGAATCTGGTTTGCTAGGATCTTGTTGAGAAATTTAACGTCTATGTTCATCAAAGATATTGGCCTGTAGTTCTCTTTTTTTGTTGGATCTTTACTTGGCTTGGGTATCAATGTGATGTTAGCATCATAAAATGATTTGGGGAGGGTTCCATCCTTCTCAATCACCTGAAATAGCTTCAGTAGGATTGGAATCAATTCCTCCTTAAATGTCTTGTAGAATTCTGCTGGATAGCCATCTGGTCCAGGGCTTTTTTTTGTAGATAGTTTTCTTATTCACATAGCCAATTTCCTTGATTATTATTGGTCTATTTAGAGTCTCAATTTCTACTTTTTCAACCTAGGTAGGTTGTGTGATGACAGAAAGTCCTCCATTTCATTGAGGTTTTCAAGTTTGTTTCCATAAAAGTGTACATAGTAGTTTCTGATGATTTTTTGCATTTCTTCAGGGTCAGATGTGACTTTATCTTTTGTGTTTCTGATTGTGCTTATTTGGGTTTTTCTTTATTTTTCTTGGTCAGTCTAACTAGGGGACCATTGGTCTTGTTTATCCATTCGAAGAACCAGCTTTTTGTTTCATTGATTTTTTGTATTGTCTTTTTGTCTTCTATGTCCTGAATTTGAGCTTTTATTTTGGTGATCTGGATTCTTCTGCTGAAATTAGTGTTTTTGTGGTCTTGCTTTTCCAGCTTCCTTAGGTGGCTTGTTAGGCTATTAATTTGTGCTCCTTCCATTTTCTTCAGGTGTGTTTGTAGGGATATAAATTCCCCTCTTATTACAGCTTTTAAGGCATCCCAGAGATTTTGGTAAGATGTTGCTTCATTTTCATTTGTTTCCAGGTATCTTTTGATCTCTGTTTTGATTTCATCATTGACCCAGGAGTTGTTTAGCATCATGCTGTTTAGTGACCATGTCTTTGTGGGTTTTGGGGGGACCTTGTTGGTGTTAATGTTTATTTTTATTCCACTGTGGTCTGAGAAGGTGCATGGTAGAATTTCAGTCCTTTTAAATTTGCTTATGCTTGATTTATGGCCAATTATGTGGTC
Source organism: Cephalopachus bancanus (assembly GCA_027257055.1). Classification (NCBI taxonomy): domain Eukaryota; kingdom Metazoa; phylum Chordata; class Mammalia; order Primates; family Tarsiidae; genus Cephalopachus; species Cephalopachus bancanus. Next base: position 3,524,497 of record JAPVLO010000205.1, on the reverse strand, counting down.
AATCTTGGAATACGTTCCATGCGGTGATGAGTAGAATGTGTATTCTGTGGTCTTTGGATGGAGTGTTCTGTAGATATCAATTAAGTCACATTGAGGTTCTGGATCTCATAGCTGATTTTTTTGTCCCGATGATCTGTCTAGGGTTGTGTGTGGGGTATTAAAGTCCCCAGTTATGATGGTGTTAGAGTCAATATCTTTCTTTAGTTTTCCTAGGAGTTGCTTTATAAAAGTTGGTGCACCTATGTTAGGTTCATATATGTTTAGGATAGATATTTCTTGTTGATGGAGTGAAATTTTTATCATTATGTAGTGGCCCTCTGTATGTTTTTTAATTTTTGATAGCTTAAATGGTATTTTGTCTGAAATTAACTCCTCCTTTCTTTTGTGTTCCATTTGCTTAAAATTTGTTTCCCATCCTTTTACTTTGAGTCTGTGCATGTCCTTTCTAGTGAGATGGATCTCTTGAAGGCAGTATATTGTTGCCTGGTGATATTTTATCCATTTTGTCATTCTATGTCTTTTCAGTGGTGCATTAGTCCATTCATGGTCAGGCTAATTATTGAAATGTGAGAGTTCGTCCCTATCATAGAGTTTTTATAGAATTGTTCTTCCACTTGGTTTATTGTCTTTCTTTTGTTTTGGGGGTTGGTTTGTGTGTATTTTATTCTTTTTCCTGTAATCTTGTGAAGAACTTTGCTCTTTTTTTCCCCTTTTCTTCTGTGTTTAGTACTTTCTTAAATGTTTCATGTAGAGGTGGTTTGGTGGCAGTGTAAGTTCTTAGTGATTGGATATCTGGGAAAGATTTTAATTCTCCCTCACTGATGAAGCCTAATCTGGCTGGGTAGGTTATTCTTGGTTGAAATTGTTTATCTTTTAGGACTTTGAAGATAGGGCTCCAAGCTCTCCTAGCCTGCAGGGTTTCTGTAGATAAATCTGCTGCTATTCTAATTGGTTTTCCCTAGTAGGTGATCTGGCCTTTTTCTCTTACTGCCTTTAGGATTTTTTCTTTTATGCCTACTTTGTTTAGGCGAATTATTATGTGTCTAGGAGTTGGTTTTCTCATTTGTTGTCTTGCTGGGGTTCTCTGAATCTCTTGTGTTTGAGTATTTGCATCATTGATTAGATAAGGGAAGTTTGCTTGAATGAGCTCATGGAAGCTTTGTTCCAGTGTGGTCTCTGTCTCTCTGCCTCAGGAAGTCCAATTACTCTTAGGTTCTGTCTCTTGAAGTAATTGCACATCTCTTGAAGGTTTTCTTCTGTCTTTTTGAGCTTGTTATCTGTGTTTTTGAGAGTTTGGGTTAGTTCTATATTTTGGTCCTCAAGCTCTGAGATTCTTTCTTCTGCTTGGGTAATTCTGCTTTCCATGCTTATCAGTTTGTTATTTATTTCATTCACAGTATTCTTTATTACTGTTATCTCAGATATCAGCTCCTTTCTAGTTTCTTCTTGAGTCTCCTCAATTCTTTTTAATCTCTCCATTAATGTCTTGATATCTTGGTTTGTAATTTGAGACCAGTCATTCTGGGGGCATTTCATTGTATGCATTCCAAAGTCAGTTTTCTCAGTGTCTGCCCTCCCAGGAGTCTGGGAGAGACCCATATTCTTCTTTTGGTTTTTCTTCATTTGTGTAGATTTTTCTCTCGTCTCTTAGTGGACAATGTCCCTTGAGCGCTAATCTCCAGCCTCTCCCCTTTGTTTTTGTTGCAGACAGCTAGCCTGCTGCCTGGAAGATCTGTGACACTTGTCTCTGTTCAGTGTAGGGGAGGGGCTTTTTCTCCTGTTTAATGACGTCACCTTGGGAACCGAGGTGGAGGCTGTGATAGGTGGGCAGGGCGATGAGATGCAAATATGCCTTGAAAATGGCAGAGGTGGTAGTCTTACTTTCACTTTTAGGGATGCTCCTGTGGGTCTCTAGGCGGGATCAGCTGCACAGCTGGGCTCTGGATCTGGGGTGCCACCAGCAGGCTGGGATGGAGGAGAGGGTCAGGGGTTCCCTCCTCTGGAGCTGGAAGCCTCTGATCAGCACCTTACACCAGCTTGGGGTTCTGCTCTCTTACACAGGCTTGCAGTCGCACGCTGAGTGCCTCAGCCAGGGTGGGCCTGGGGCTTCAGATCTCCAAAGCTCCAAAGGGCAGGTGGTGGTGGCTCTGGGTCCCTCACAGGGCACTTCAGACAGAAATGGGACCGGTATCTCTGAGGGGTGGGTGCCCAGAGCTTCCCTGGGTGACCATCAGCTTGGGGCTGGGTGCTGGTCATGATGGTGTAGCCAGGGAGGGAACTGGGATTTGGGATTCTAGATTCCCCAGCAGGCTGAAATCACATATAGTGGAGCAGCCACGGTCGGGCCACAATATCTGGCCCTGCGTGGGACCAAAGGTCCCCAGGCCTCATACCAGTGCAGCTGGTGGTGGGCAGGGGGGTGTAGAAAGAAAAGTAAGAGTCTTTTTGGGAACTCAGGTTCAGAGAGTCTCACGGATCCATCTATGCCGTCGCCATCTTCAGGTGTCCCCCTCAAGTTTCTTGCTGTGCTGTATTCTCTGGAGATTCTGTGCTCTGCTGTTCTCTTGGGAAGTATGTGGTCAATCTTTTTCTTCTTTCTTCTGTGCTTAATACCTTTTTAAGTGTCTCCTGTAGAGATGGTCTGGAAACCGCATAATCTCTTAGGGATTGGATGTCTGGAAAAGATTTTGTTTCTTCATCACTGATGAACCTGAGCTTGGCTGGTTTGGAAATTCCTGGTTTATGTTTATCTTTGAGGACTTTGAATATAGGACTCCAGTCCCTTCTTGCTTGTAGTGTTTCTGCTGATAGGTCTGCTGCTATTCTGATTGGTTTTTCCTGGTAGGTAGTCTGACCGTTCTCTCTTGCTGCCTTTAGTATTTTTTTCTTTTGTGCCTACTTTGTGTAAGCAAATTACTATGTGTCTAGAGATTGGTCTTCTCATTTGATGTCTTGTGGTGGTTCTCTGTATCTCTTGTGCTTGACTGGTCACATCTCTGATGAGATGGGGAAAGTTTTCTTGGATTACTTCCAGGAATACTTACTCCAAGTTTGTCTCCATTTCCCTTCCTTCTTCTAGCATACCAATCAGGCATAGGTTCTGCCTCTTGATACAATTGCTCATCTCTTGTAGGCTTTGTTCTTTCTCTCTGAGTCTTCTTTCTATGTTTTTCATAGATCAGGTTAATTCCATGTTCTGGTCTTCCAGTTCTGAGATTCTTTCTTCAGCTAGATTAATTCTGCATGGAATTGCTTGCCATCTTGTTATTTATTTCCTGAATGAAATTTTTTATTGTCAAAATCTCTGTTACAAGTTCTTTCAGGATTGCATCTTGTCATTCTTATGTCCTATTCATACTTTCCAGCCATTCCATAATCCCTGTCATATTCTGGGAACAGTCTTTGGTGACTTCTGTTTGGGTACCAAGCTCTGATTCTTCAGAATTTTTGTCTTTGGTACACTTGAAATTGCCTGGGGACTTCCTTTGGCTTTACCTCATTTGTGACAGATCTCTTGTTTTTCTCTTTAGTTCTGTTATTCAGTGTCAGTGGGAGAGGTTTTCCCTTCTGAGATTTGATCAGACATCTTCTTCCCTGATTCAGGCTCTGGATTGTTCTATTTTGAAATTGGATGGTGGATGGGAATCTTTACTGTCCCTTCTAGTTTTCAAAATTTGAGTACAGTGTGGGTGGGGTGCTAGGAATCAGATACTTGCAAATTAAAATGTTCACTTATTGTGGTATGTGTTCCCTGAGGCCCACTTCCCACTACCACTCTATATGATGATGCAAAGCAGAAACCAATGCAAAAGCAATTGAACACATACACACACATACTGAAATAACAACAAAGTGAAACAAAAAAATTAACAACAAAAACACCCCCAAGAAAACTGAACATACACACACACACATACACACACACACACACACACACACACACACACACACACACACACACCCCTAGCACAAAGTGAATGGAGAAGAAAAACAGAAAGACCGAAGGGGAGGAAAAAAGGGACTCAGGTTGAACTCTCACACATCTATTGACATACCTCTTAAACTGTAAAAAAAATGAATATAAAAGAGACCCAGAAGAGCAAAAGAACAAAAAACAACAACCACAACAAAATCAAAAGATGAAAAAAATCATTCACCTACACACATAAATATAAAATGACAAATAAAAGAAGAAAGAAACAAAAAAAGGAAAAGAAGTATTTTTTGGGGGGTGGGTGTAGATCAAACCCTCATATACACATTCATGCACAAAGAAAAAAATATTTTAAAAATAAATGAACTAACAACAAATAGCCAAAATTCTAAATTTAAAAATAATTGAAAATTAAAAAAAACAAAAACCCTGCCCTCTTGTGTCAGGCTCTGTAATTGTTCTTCTAATTAGGTATCTTCTGCAGAGCCACCTCTTTCACTCTCTTCTCAGGGAAGGAAGCAGGTGGTCAGGGAGATTTCTGGTGGGGAGATATGGGACTGTTTCTTCCCCAGGTATGTACTCTCACTAGGGTGCCACAGTCAGGCCTATCCTGGAATGAAGCTCTCCTATTGCTACTAATGTCTAGGCTCTGCCTGGGTTTGTCCCTCTTTTTCATGGCCCAGCTGTGTGGGTCTGATGTTCAGAGGATTTCTGGGAAGGAGGGGGTTTGGGTCAGCCCCGGACTCACCACTGGTCTCTTTGGAGTTCTTCCTCCTCCTTTTCTGGCCATGCCCTTTGTCCCACAGCTGGATCAGGATAGGGGCTGGGTGTCTGGAACATAGGATTCGTCAGGTCCATCTGAAGTTAGTGCTCTCAGGATATTCCCTTTGGGCCATGATCAAGCCCTGAGTAGCTGATCTGCCAGTTACAGAGATCTGATCTGCTGGTCTGTGGTTAGCAAGTCAGAGCACTTTTTGGACCTGCGTTCAATATGGTGGTGGGGTGCCTCTCTTGTCCTCTTCCATGGGACCTTGCCTCTGGACTTGTCCACATACTCATCCAGCACCCTGCAAGATGCTGAAGTGATGAGGCAAAACCCAGAGCTGTCTCTCTCCTGCTTCAATGGTGAGGGAGCACCTGGGGCAATAGTGTCTCCCCGCCACTTTTCCAAAGGAAAACTTCTGTCCATCTTAAAAAACCAATGATGCTCCACTTCTGTGACCCAGGAACAGCCCAGGACAAAGGAGAGAAGCTGCAGCACTTGTTATTGCACCAGGGGCCTAGCCACCTGCTTACAAGCCCTACTTAAACAGTCTTTCCCAGTGTTTTCTTGCCAGGGAGGGTTTGTTGATTAAAAAAAAAAAAAGAAAGAAAAGAAAGAGAAAATGGTGCTCAGCTTCTGCATCCCAGGAATTGCTTGGGTCCAAGTCTAGATGCTGTGGCACTAGCCACTGCAGCATGAGAGCCCTGGCCACTCGCTCTCTAGCCCTCACTCAGTCAGTCACTCCCACGCCCACTCACTCACCAGCACATACACAGAATTTTCCATACACTCATTCACTCACACAGGGACTTACATAGTCCTACTGGTTTGGCCGCCATCGTCCTTCCCTGCCTCTGCCAAGCTCTTTTTAACAACCAGATCTGATGAGGAACTTGATGCTGTAAGGACAGCATCAACCCATTCATGAGGAATCTGTCTTCATGACCCAAACACCTCCCATTAGGCCTTACCTCCAACATTAGGGATAGGATTCCAACATGAGGTTTAGAGGGGGTAAATAGTCAAACCATAAGGTGGTTAATTTGATCGGACTGAGCAGACAATTATAAAATATCAGTGTGTAGTTAGAAGCCCTCAGCCTCAATATTTCTGGTTCCTATGAAAAGAAAACCATGCAGGTGAAGTCTGGACCCCAAACTGACCCTCACTTTCCTTGGTTTGGGACCAGATACCCTTTGTGTTATTACATTTCCCCCCACTCCTTTTCCTCCCCTGGCAGAGCCCAGTGACTGCCAATCCCTCCCTTGTGCTATTGCAATTAATATTTAGGTCCCATTATGCATGAGAACATGTAGGATATAGTTCTTTGTTTCTGTGGTAGATCACCAAGTATGATGATCTCCAACCCCATCCAAGTTGTTGCAGAGTCCATGATTTTGTTATTCTTTGTGACTGCTTAATACTCCATCATGTATATGTGTCACATTTTCTTTATCTAGTTCAATTTTGATGGACTGTATGGTTGGCTCCATGTTTTTGCTATTGTAAAAATTGTGACTATAAACATGCATGTGTAGGTATCTTTTTTTGGTAGAAAAAATTTCATCTGCATGCAGCCTACTTGTGTAGCTAATACTTACTTGTACCCCGAATCTCTATATTTAAAAAAAGTTTTTAAAAAAGGGAAAAGAAAACTACTCATCCTTATTAAACCAGCTTTGAATAGTTGCCTATTAAATCTCAAAATTTATTTTCGTTAATAAAAAAGGATGGAATTTTGAAAAACCAAACATAAATTTATTTGAATATGAGGGATGCCATAGATGCCTTCTACTATATGTGTATGCAAAAGTCCATGAGTAAAAGCTTGTTCTCTATATAGCTGAGTTTGCTTAGATTTACATGACAAAAATATATTATTTCCTAATGCATTAGATTTTTTTAACAGTGTCTTCTTTTTAAGATACTATAACAAACATAAACATTTAGAGATTTTTTAAGAATGCACTTCCCTCTACCAATTATTTTATTTTGATCAAATGAATATTATTTTGGATGTCTCAGATTTTTAAAAACTGAATTAAAAAAATCTATTCTATTCCTAAAATGTTTATAATTTAGTAAGGAGACACAGATACTAAAGTAAGTATTGTTGAATAGTTCAGACTTTATTAGTAACTTTATATAGTTCGTTTTTAAAAATTATCTTTAAAAATTCCACAGGCATTTTTCACATAAATAATTAAGACATTTATTATTTATACTGTTAATGTGTTGGATCACATTATTGTTTGGTGAATTTTGATACATCATTGCATCTGATGGGTAAATTCAAGTTGATCATGGTGTATGATTCTCTTGGTTGCCTGTTAAATTCAGTTTGCAAGTAATTTGCTGAAGATTTTTGCATGTATGTTTATCACAGATATTGGCTTGTAGTTTTCTTTTCTTGTAGTGTTTTTGTCTGGCTTATTTATCAACATCATGCTGGTCTCCTTAAAACAAGTCTGAAAGTACTCCCTCTTCTTCAATTTTTGGGAAGAGTTAGGGAAAATCTTTTAGTAATTCTCCTTTAATTTTTTGTAGAATTTAACCTATTAGGTCCTGGGCTTTTAAAAAATATATAATGTGAGATTTTTATTTCTGATTAGTCTTCTTATGTAATATGTTCTCTTTAACTTTTTGCATTTCTTGATTGAGTTTTGTATGTTTCTAGAATTTACTTATTTCTTCTGTGTTAATGAAATTGTTTATAGTACTTTATTTTGATCTTTTGTATCAGTTGTACTGTCTCCCTTTTCATTTGCAATTTTATTAGAGCTTTCTGTCTTTTTTCTTATTTAGTGTAACTAAAGATTTTTGTTCATCAAAAAACAACTTAACCTTTGTTGATCTCTTCTATTGTTTTAAAGTCATGATTTATTTATTTCAAGTCATTTCAAGTTATGATTTATTTATTATCTTTGTAATTTACTTTCTGTTGTACTTAGTTCTGTTTTTTGTAGTACCTACAGGTATAAAGTTAGGTTGCTTATTTAAGATCTTTCTTTTCTATTAAGATAACCATTTGCTACTCTACATTTCCCTATTAAAATTGTTTTTTCTTCATCCAATAATTTTTTCCATGTATTGTTGATGTTTATATTTTTATTTGTATCATGATCCCTTTTGATTTCCTTTTCATTTTTTATTTAACACATTGGTTGTTCAAGAGTGTGCTGTTTAATTTACACAATTTGTGACTTTTTTCTTGTTATAGATTTCTATTTTATACCATTATGTTGAAAAATACTTAATATAATTTCAATCTTAAATTTTTAAAGAATTTTGTGGCCTGGCATATGACCTTTTCCAGAGAATGTCTCATGTGTGCTTGAGAAAGCTGTGTATTCTGCCTCTGTTAGGGAAAATATTAGGTGTATGTCTTTTAGTTTCATTTGGTATAAAATGAAATTTAAGTCCAGTAATTACTGCTTGATTGTATATTTGGATGATCAATGTATTTTAAAAAGTGGGATATTAACATATACTATTAATGAATTGCTGTCTATTTTACTCTTTAGTTTTACTTATATTTGCTTTTATATATAGGTGCTCCAGTGTTGAGTACATATGTATTTACAATTGTTATAACATCTTGATTAATTAACCTTTTATCATTGTATAGTGACTTTATTTTTGATACATTTGTATCTTAGTCCATTGTATCTTATATAAGTACAGCTATCCTGGTCTTCTTTGGTTTTCATTTGTATGGAATGTCTTTCTTCATCCCTTCATTTTCAGCCTATGTGTGTCATTCAAAGTGAAATGAGTCTCATTGGAAGAAGTGTGCAGTAGGAACTCATTTAAAAAAAAAATCCATTCAGCTACTCTCTTTTGATCAGAGAAATTAATCTATTTACTTTTAATTATTGACAGGTAAAGAATGCTTGCTTTGATTTTTGTTTTCTGACTCTTTTGTGAGGTTTTCTTAAATTTCTTTTTTACCTCTCTTTGTGTCTTTCTTTTGGAGTTTATAATTTCTGGTAATATATGCTTTAATTCTTTTTATTTTTTGTATTACTATAAATTTTGCTTTGTGGTTACCACAAAATTCACAGAAAACCTTTTTTACAGTTATAACAGTTTATTGTAATCCTATAACAAATTAACATTAATCACCTATATCATTCTTCAATTTTATCCCATTTCATATGTTGTGTTTTTTATGTCATGATTTATATCTTTTTCTATTGTGTATTCATTAACAAATTATTGTACATATATGTTTGATTTTAATCTTTATACTAAAGTTAAAAGTAATTTAGACATCATGATTATAGTATCAAAGTATTCTGGTTTTGAATTTAAGCTTATCTTTACACTTAATTTTTATACTTTCATAGTTTTCATTTTGCTAATTAGAATATTCTTGTTCTGATTTGAAGAACTCCCTTTGGTATCTCTTGCAACACAGATCTAGTGGTGATAAACTTCTTCAGGTTTTGTCTCTGAAAGTATTTATTTTTCCTTCATTTTTGAAGGAGAGTTACACCCAATAAAATATTATTGGATGGTAGTTTCCTTCTCTCTGCACTTTGAATATTTCATTCCTCTCTCTCTCTCTGCTTACAAGTTTTCCACTGAGAAATCTGCTGCTAGCATTCTGGAGGTTCTCTTGTGTAAAATATGCCTAATTTCTTAATGCTTCTAAAATTCTCTTTGTCTTTGATTTTTGACAGTTTTATTATGTGTCAAAGAGAAGATCTCTTTGGCTCTAACTTGTTTAGTAATCTTTCAACTTGATTTGCATGGATGTCCATATATTTGCCCATATTTGAGCAACTCTTAGCCATTATTTCATTAAATAAACATCTGCTGTTTTATTTTTTCTAGTCCTTCTCCTTTCCATTTTGCACATATTGGACCATTTGATGGTGTCTCATATATCCTGTCAACTTTCTTCATTCTTTTTCATTCTTTTTTTCTTTATTCCTCTGAGTAGTTTAAAATGAACTGTTTTTGAGTTCACAGATTCTTTTTTCTGGCTGATTAAGTGTCCTATTGATGATCTCTCTGTATATTTTTATTTTAATAATTTTTTTTTTAGCTTCATAATTTCTGTTTGGAATTTTTTATACTACCTCTGTTGAACCTCTAATTTTAGTCATGTATTGTTTTTCTGATACATTTGTGCTGTCTGTTTGCATTATCTTTCAGTTCTCTGCATTTCCTTAAAAATTTATTTTGAATTTCTTGTACAGCAATTTGTAAATCTCCATTTCTGTGAACTAACTACTAAAAAATTCTTCTTCTTCTTTGGCTATGCCATATTTCCTTAATTTTTTTCATGTTCCTTGTTACTTTGCACTAATGTCCATGCATTTAACATAGTACTCACTTTTTCTAGGTTTATAGACTATTTTCACTCACCTATGGATGGGAATGAGGATGCTGGTTGAGTAGGGTGTAGTGGTTCTGGCTTTAGTGATGGTATAGCAGTGCAGTTTCCATAAAGTTTCACTAGTGTTGACAAAGTTTGCCAAGGTTCTCAGTGGCCAAGGCTGTGGTTATTAGCAGAAGTATTTCTGGCTACCTGAGTATTTGGTGGAGAAGGCTGTGGGTGTCCCCTGTATTTATTTATTTATCTATTTATTTATTTATTTATTTATTTATTTATTTATTTATTTTCATCCACAAGGACAGTTGTAGCCAAAGAGATTCCTCTTGGTGCTGGGTCTGGCTTTCAGACATACTTGCAACGGTGGTGGCACTGGTGTCTGACGCATGGTGTCTGTAGAGTGGTCACAGAGCTAGGGGTCTGATGTATGGGTACACATGAGGAACTTCAATTTTAGGGTCCAGGGAAGTGGTGACATTAATGTTCAGGGTGCAGGCATTCCCACTACAACACTGGTAATGATGTACAAGGTAGGTTGCCTGTGGAACAGCTGGGTAGCTGTGATCCAAAGTGTGGGTCCGGGCAGAGGTACAGTGTCTTTAGGGTTTTATGCACAGGAGTTCCCACTCCAGTGTCCTTGGCACAATACTTTCAGATTGGTTGGAGACTCAGACAAACTTGTGAAGGTCATGATCCAAGGTGAAAGGACTGAGATGTTATCATAAGTTTATAGAAGGCTTCCTTTCTCACATCATTTACCACCACATGAACGGGGCTCTCATAAAACAGTGGATGATAGCTGAAATTGCTGTAAGTTTCAGTATCTCTGAAGAGAAGTACACTCTGAGTGGCCAGTGACTAGGACCACAGGTATGTGCAGCAGCATCACAACTTTGGAGTTCTAGGGTGTGAACACACATGCTGCAGTGGTGGCTCCATTGTCCTAAGTGCAGGCATTCATGGAGTAGCCTCAGCACTAAAGTCTGAAGCATGGGCACGTGCATAAAGACAATAGCTCCAGGTTCCGAGGTGCCAGCTAGCCTGCTCTAACAGTGGCTCTGATGTCTGAGGCATAGGCACTCACAGAGTGATTTCAGAACTAGGGTTTGGAACATGTGTGTGTGCAGGTCATCCACCTTTTCAGAGTTGAGGGTGTGTATGGACTTGGGAAGACTGGTAAAGCTCCAGTCCTTTATTGTTCAACAGCATTTTCTGCTTGTGGGGTGCTTCAGCTGCATCTCTCTATTTAGAGGGCTCATGGGGGTGATGATTGTCAATTATCTCAGTTGCTAAAGCTGCCAATATCCCCGGCAGAGCAGTGAACTAGGTTTGTGCTTACACACACTAAAGGAAACTCTCTTGCAAAAGATGTGGGAGTGTGTGACTGCTGAGACCCTTAGTGGTGACTGCCAGGGTCCTCTGCAGAACAGGCCACTGGGGACTGTGGTGGCATCTGCAACATGGATGTTACTGATAACCCCATCCTTCATCTTTGTTTTTAGTTGTCTCTAGATGTTTTAGGGCATGCTAATCTCCCCAGTGATACTTTCTGTATGGTTGTTCTCCATACTTTGCTCCACTGTGTTGCTGCAGATTTTTTTTTCTTCTAATTTTCAATTTTAAAGATGTGGGAGACAATTCAGGATTAGGTATGCAAATGTTCATTATGCAGGTACCCTTGTTGATGAGGCGTGCACCCCTCCCCTGGCAGTTTCCCACTACTGCCAATCCCTTTCTTATAGTATTATGATACTTGTTCAAGGTCCCCTTATGAGTGAGAACATATGGTACTCTGTTCTTTGTTTCTGTGATAGATCACTGAGTATGAGAGACTCTAAATCCATCCAAGTTGCTGCACATTCTTAATTAGACTACTGAGCCCTCCTAGGGCTATTTTTGTTTGTGGATATCTTTCTAATTTTTTTTTTTGTATGTGTGTGTGTGAGTGAAGTCTTCTACTCTTCCATCTTGCTGCCCTGTTTCATTCACTTGTTTCTCTATATTTCAAACATTTAAAAAATTTCTCACAGTTCTTATGTGCTTTTCTAATGATATGGGCATTATTGTGATATTTTCTTTCATATGTATTATCTAATTTAATGTGTTCTGTTTTATTTATTCATTTTTTTTCTCTTTGCTTTTCAGTTTGAAAAGTTTCTGTTGACTTATTGTCATACTCACTAATTCCCTCCTTTATTATATCCAATTTACTGATGAGCTCATCAAAATCATTTATGTTACAATACCTTGGATTTTAACATTCCTTTTTAAATCATTATTTTTCCATATATCTGCTTATATTATCCATCTGTTCTTAGTTGGCTTACTTATGCCATTAGGACCCATTAACTTTTAATAAGTTATTTTAAATTTGCAGTCAAAAAATTCCCCAAATCTGTGAAATATCTAGGTCTGATTCTGATGCGCCCTTTGTCCTTTCAGACTCTTTCTTTCTTTCTTTCTTTCTTTCTTTCTTTCTTTCTTTCTTTCTTTCTTTCTTTCTTTCTTTCTTTCTTTCTTTCTTCTTTCCTTTAGACAAGAAAGCCAAACATGATGTGTCAGGCAATAAGAGTTGAGGTACATAGTGTAAGGTTTTATGGTAATCTAACTAATATTTGGCCTGTGTTTACTGTTTTCTGTAGCCTATAGGAACCAGAGGCCCAGAGGCTGCAAATTCCTCTAGTGTCCATTTTGATTCATTTGCTAACATTCATTTTCTTAAGTATTTCTCTTCAGAGACTCAATTGGGCAGCTATTTTTGCTGTAATTGACTGTTATACTGGGTCCATGTTGGTGTGGTGATAACTGATGAGAAAAGAATATAGAGGAAGCCTTTTATAATCTTATGATAAAATCTCAGTTTTTTGACCCTGTAAGTTTGTCTTAGATTCTTCCCACTCCTTAAGTAAGACAGAATGGAAGAGGGAGCTGGAGTGAGAGAAATGCCCTCCTAGATAGGATAAATTTTCAGTAAAAGCTTTTTCCAGTAGGGCAAGCCTTTGTTAAGGAGAAAGATCTGGGCATATTTTACAATGATTACTCCTCTTCCCCAGCCACAGAGAAAAAGAAAACATTCTTTTTGATCTTTGCTATGAGGATCTGGTGGATTTTCTCATGGTAAAGTACACAAAAGTGTGGGATCATCACACAATTATGGCTCCATGAGTTCCTCAATTTTATACTACTTTACAAACTCCAGCAGTTCATTTAAATTACCATTTAAGTGTTACCATCAGCTTATATCTTCAGTGGTGTCTGCTCTGGGGGATCTTGGCTATGAATTTTTGAATTTGACTGTTTCCATAGTTCAGGGTTATTGTTTGTCTTGAAACCTAGCTGTCTCGTCTAGGTCTAAGAATAGTCATTATTTTTCGATTGTTTACTGTTTTCTTGTTGTAAGGATGAGAATAATGATTTCCAAGATCTTTATAAGTTGGAGATAAAACAGGTAGTCTGTATTTTAAAGTAGATTTTTGGTATATAACTATTGCAAATCTTATCAATTCTGAGGTAGCTATAGTTTTTATCATAAATATGGGTTGTTATCAAGGGCTTTTTTAGACATCAGTTGAAATAATTACATGATTTTTTTCTTTTAATGTTTTTATGATAAATTGCATTGATTTTTTAATGTTAATCATTGTTGAGTCTTTGGTATGAGCCTATGTTTATATAGATATACTTTGCTTAATGTAAGTTCAGTTGTCTAATATTTTATCTGGAATTTTCCCTTCTATTTCCATTAGTAAAATGAGTCTAATACCTAATTTCAGGAAAAGTTTACAATAAATTTATAAGATAGCCTTAATAACCTTGAGATTTTAAAAACATTTCTAGAATAATTATGTAATTTGAAAATAAATTGTTCCTTGCAAGTTTGGTAGAACTTGTAATGATAGTATTCTGACTATATAACTAACCTTTTAATAGTAAGTTTTATGAGTTTAATAAGTGAATTAGTCTAGCAACTACAGTCCTAATACTCTCCCTCCATTCACCCCAAAAAACCATATCTTCAGCAAATATCCTGTAAAATCATTTATCTGCTTCCAGGAGTCAGTTTGAGAATATCATGAAAATTTTGCACATTTATTTCTAGTAGTGATATTCCAAATGTATATAGAAATATAGTGCCTGGTAAGGCTGCTTTTCAAATGTTGCCAACTTAATGTGCTTTTCTAATTGCCCAAGAAAAATATATGCTGATTTTGTAGCACAACTAGAGTAGATCAAATGAATTAGAAGAATCTTATGTGACATATGTAAACTATTTTGATAAGCTCTTTACATATATTATCTAATATAATCTTCAAAATAAACTTTTGTGGTAGACATTATTAACCACATTTTTAGATGTGAGAAAATTTAAGATTGATAGTCGTCAACAATTTTGACAAAGTTACATAACTAGTAACTTTTACAGCTGAGATTCAGAAATACTGTTCTCTCACTGAAAGACCACATTCCATGCTCCCATTATTTTCTATGCTAGCAAGTCAAGTATCATTAGAATAACTCACAATAGTCCTATCTCACTATCTTAAAACTGCTTCAGTTATAAAATGACTGCAGAGATTATTTACAAACATCTCTTAATAACTCTGGAAGAAATAATTTTGCTCTATTTTGTATTTATATAGAACAGCACTGTCTGATATGTCATCTGGGCCTCCTAAGTGCTAGGTGACTTGGAACAGCTTCCTATGTTTATTGTTTTCAAAAGTAAAATAAGAATAACAATATATTTACCCATGACATTGTCGTGAGCCTAAATAAGAAAACTCATGTAAAGCATTTAGTACAGAACCTAGTTATGTAAACCATCACTCAGTAATTGCTAGACATTATTAAAGTGTATTTAGATATTTATTTTAGGCCACCAGATAGAATTTACATTTACTGCTTTATATTAATAAATTGTGTGTATATATTTTTTGAATGCAGGTAATATATAATTTTGTTTTGCATTCTAAATGCAGAACACACTATTTGGCAGATGGTAAGTAACCAACATATATGTGGGTCATATAAATCTATGAACAAAGATGGTTAGAAATTCAATTTAATAACGTTAATAGAATGGTTTTATTCAGGAATACTAAAGTTGACCTTAATTTAAGAAAAATAAAGTTCTGTTTAGTGAAGCTAATTTTTTAAATGACTGAAATCCTATTAATTTTAAATCCTATGTTTCATTGGTAATTTACCTGCAACACAGCATGGCTTAGAAGGTCTTTCAACATCAGAACTTTCAATGGAAAATTCATAATTTATAATTACTAATCTAAGCTTTAAGGTTTCCTTGCACACATCAAGAGAAAGCTTAATAGGAGGCAATTTATAAGATTGCTGTCCCATTAAGAAATTATTGGAGAGATAGAATTGGGACACTCTGACTCTTTAAATTAGAATGTAATAAAATAGCAAAGACTTTGACCATTTTAATTTATTCCTGTCCTTTATATAATATACTTCCTTAATTATTAAACATGTGGCATTTCTCAGCCATAGCTATTAGCCTGCTAAGCACAGCATGCTGGTAAGAGGCAGTGACTTCTGTTCATTCTTATATTCTACTATAACCTTGAAAGTCAATAAGTTATTGACATTTCAGAAAGCACTTTCTCAAATTTTGTTTTTAATATATAATTGAAGCAGTGTTAGCACAGGAAACAATTTTTGTGTGTGTAGAACAAAACATAAAAAATAAATAGCTCTGTAAAAGCTTGAAACATTTGTTATAAACATGCGGTAGACTCACAATGTTTGGACACAACTTTGTCTTCAGTAAGATCAACAGTAAAATGATATGTAACACAAGAATTTAACTAAAGATAAGATTTCCTTTTAAAAAATTTTTTGAAGAATTCTGAAATTTTAGAAGTCTTTGTGTAAAGTAATTCACTATCAAAACATTTTTTAAGTCATGAAATACTAAAAAAAGCATGAAGGATTAGAAAATTCCAGATACTATAGAATCTCTGGTATTTTCCTAGGGATTTATCTTAAAGAGGAACTTATTTTTGTTGTTGTTGTTGTTATTATTGTTTTGTTTTGCTTTTCTTTTATGATGTATCATTAATGCTTGTGGATCGATAAATTTGGACAAAGCAAAGTACTTAAAGGAATTCTCACCTACCAGGAAGGGCATAGGATGGACTGATTGATGGGTGAATGGATGAATGAAATATCTAAATGGTTCCTATTCTGTGCCAGGAATAATTTTTTGGTGCTTCTTAAGTATTAACTCTTAATCCTCATGAAAAATTATATAAAGTTTCCCATTATTATTGCATTTTATGGATGAAAAATGGAGATACAAATTACCCCAAAGGTGCACAGCAAGAAACTCTCGGGTCTGGGGTTTAAATCAGGCATTAAGCTGCCTTCAATTGCTCTAGTCACAGAATGTTTTCAGTTTCATTTATCCAACTTGTTTTAGAAGTTGCACAAACAGACATATGTAATTGGTTTAAGGGCACATTGTATAATGAGGCTATTATTCTGTAATTTATGTTCTGACTTTTAAGTACAATGATATAAATCCTCTCTTCTCTCCTCAATACTTCTACAAATGCTTTCATCAAATATCAAACTAATCAAATATCTTGGGAAAGTGTTTGATCACTTTCTAGAGTTGACTAGTTCAGGGCATAAACATTTGGACCTATATTTCTAATCATGTAAACGTTTTCTTTCTAAGAAGTGTTTGTACAACATACTTCGAAAGATTAGTATATGACTCTTTGGTATGAAACCAAATTGCATATTTATAATAACTCCAATTTTATGCTTAATGCTATTGCCCAGAAGTATGTAATGAGCTTAACTGTCATATAAATGAGAAGATGTAAAAGGTTTCATTAGTTCCTGGGTTTTGTTAAGAAAGATTCCTCTAGAAATTTCTACATTCAGTTCTTGTGTCTGAAAGCAGGGGTTGATGAAACTCTCACTGATCAATCAGATATTGGTTTGTCTCAGTTGATCTGAAAATATTCTGTATCAATTTCCTATATTCAGCCGGGCTCGGTGGCTCAGCCTGTATTCCCGCGCCTTTGGGAGGTTGAGGTGAGTGGATTGCCTGAGCCCGCGGGTTCGAGACCCACCTGGGCAGCGAGACCTCATCTCTACAATAAATCAAAAAATCAACTGGGCATGGTAATGCATGCCTGTAATTCTGGCTACTTGGAAGGCTGAGGTGGAAGGATTGCCGGGGCCCAGCAGGTCGAGGCTGCGGTGGCGCGGCCACTGCACTCCAGTCTGGGTGACAGGGTGAGACTCCAACTCAAAAAAAAAAAAAAATTTCCTATGTTCTATTAATCCTTTTGATTGACTTTCTGACTTTACCTTATGATCCAGACATATAAGAAGCAATTATTTTCATTTCAACTACATGTAACATCATAATCTCACTGGTCAACATCTACTCATAGGTGATTATAAATGCCAGTCATGAGGTTGGAAGCAAGCTGGCAATGGCATAGGTGAACTGGTGAGATTCTCTGAATGTGAGTTCCCAAAAAGGCTATTACTTCTCTTCCCCCATCCCCCAGCCCACCACCAACTGTGCTGGTGCCAGACCCGGGAACTTCAGTCCCACACAGGGCCAGATATTGCGCCCCCCACACACAATGCTGCTGTTCTACTGTGTGTGTGGAAGTCTCTGGTCCCAGCCCCCTCCAGATCCCTCTCCGGCTGCATGTCTCCAGCCTGGGCACCCGGCACCAAGCCACCGGTCACACAGGGAGGCTCTGGGCGCCGCCCCTCAGAGACACTGGTCCCATACCTGGCTGAAGTACTCTGTAGGGGGCCCAGCACCACTCTCGCTGCTCACCGCCTGCCCTTTGGAATTTTGTAGCTCTGGACCTCCGGGTCCACCCTGGCTGAGGCACTCAGAGCGAGACCCCAAGCCAGAGGACCCAGACAAGCGGAGAAAAACAGATCTGCTTAAACTGCCTCACCATTCTCCAGGCAGAGACTTCCATTGCCCCGCCCACCTATCAACAAACTTTACCTAATTTCCTAAGGCCAGATATTGCAGCCTCCTGCTGCTGCTATCCCACTGCGTGCGTAGGAGTTTTGGGTCCCTGCCCCCTCCGGCTCTCTCCCCAGCTGCATTGTCTCCAGCCCGGCACCCGGCACCGCCAGTCACACAGGGAGGCTCTGGGCACCCGCCCTTCAGTGACACCAGTCCCATTCCTGGCTGAAGCACCCTGTAGGGGGCCCAGGGTCACTCTCGCCACCCACTGCCTGCCCTTTGGAGCTTTGGAGCTCTGGAACTCCGAGCCTACCCTGGCTGAGGCACTCAGTGCGAGACCCCAAGCCGGGGGACCCAGACAAGTGGAGAAAAACAGATCTGGGTAAACTACCTTGCTATTCTCCAGGCAGAGACTTCCATTGCCCCACCCACCTATCAACAAACTTTACCTCAGTTCCTAAGGCAACAGCACGAAACAGGAGACAAAGCCCCACCCCTATGCTGCAACGAAAAACAAAAGGGAGAGGCTGGAATCGGAGATCACAGAAGTGACTCTAGTCTGATTGCTTATTCTGACTTATGATTTTATCATTGAAACTGTTGGTTTAGATCACATTTGGTGTTTACCTTCTGACTTACACTGTTTCTTGATTTTATTGGCCTGTCTCTGTGTAGCTATCAGTACTCTTTAGGGAATATTTCTTTTTTTTTTTTTTTTTGACCATTAATCATACTTTTTATTTTTTTTATTTTTTTTATAATCAGTATTTTTTATTATCGTTTTGTGGGGTACAGTTAAGGGTTAGGTGTACAATTACGTTTCATTCAGGCACCCTATTGATAAGAGGTGTTTTCCCAGTCCCAGACAGATATTAGCTACCGTCAATCCCATCCCCCTCCCCCCCATAATTTCCCAGTGCCATCAGTCATTTTCTTATAGTATTACATTGGATGTTCAAGGTCCATTATATGAGTGAAAACATGTGATATTCTGATCTTTGTTTCTGTGAGAGGTCACTCAGTATTATAGACTCTAGTTCCATCCAGGTAGCTGTGAAATTCATGATTTTGTTCTTTTTCATGGCTGCGTAGTATTCCATCGTGTATATATACCACATTTTTTTAATCCAGTCCTCTTTTGTTGGGCAGCATGGTTGTTTCCAGGTTCTTGCTATTGTGAACAACGCTGCGATAAACATACGTGTGCAGGTATCTTTTTTATAGAGTGATTTGTGTTCTTCAGGGTATATTCCCAGTAGGGGGATTGCAGGGTCATATGGAAGGTCAATATTTAGAGCTTTCAGGAATCAGCACACTGCTTTCCACAGAGGTTGCACTAGCTTACACTCCCACCAACAGTGTAGAAGTGTTCCCTTTTCACCACAGCCTCTCCAGCAGCTGTTATTTTTTGAGTTGTTGATAATTGCCATTCTGACTGGAGTTAGGTGATATCTCAGTGTGGTTTTGATTTGCATCTCCCTGATGATTAGTGAGATTGAGCATTTCTTCATGTGTTTGTTGGCTGCTCGAATGTCTTCTTTTGTGAAGTGTCTGTTCATACCTTTTGCCCATTTTATAATGGGGTTGCTTGTTTTCTTCTTTTCAGTACGTTTCAGTTCCTTGTAGATCCAGGATGTTAAGCCTTTGTCAGACCTAGAGTTGGCAAATACTTTTTCCCAGTCTGTAGGCTGTCTCCCTACTCTCTTGATGGTTTCTTTGGCTTTGCAGAAGCTTGTCAGTTTAATAAGGTCCCATTTGTCTATCTTCTCTCTTAAGTCCTGTGGGTTTCGGGTTTTGTACAGGAATTGGATGCCCGTTCCGATTTCCATGAGAGTATTTCCTTCCTTTTCTAAGGTTCTTATGGTTTGAGGTTTTACATTTAGGTCTCTGATCCATTTGGAGTTAACCTTTGCGCATGGGGATAGATAGGGGTCCTGTTTCAATCTTCTACATGTGGTCAGCCAGTTTTCCCAGCACCATTTACTGAATAGGTTCTCCTCTCCCCATTGGTAGGTGGTGGGGGCTTTGTCAAAGATGAGTTGGTTGAGGAATTGAGGTTTTGCTTCTGGAATCTCAATTCTGTTCCATTGATCTATATGCCTGTTCTTGTACCAATACCAAGCTGTTTTGATGATTGTAGCTTTATAGTAAAGTTTGAAGTCTGGTAATGTGATACCACCTGCTTTGTTTTTTTTGCTGAGGATTGTTCTGGCTATTCTTGGACGTTTGTGTTTCCATATGAATTCCTGTGTTGTTTTTTCCAGGTCTGAGAAGAATGTTACTGGTAATTTGATGGGTGTTGCATTGAATTTGTAGATTGCCTTAGGTAAGATGGACCTCTTCACAATGTTGATTCTTCCGATCCATGAGCATGGGATATTTTTCCACTTGTTTGTGTCAACTTTGATTTCTTTGAGCAGTGTTTTATAATTTTCCTTGTAAGGTCTTTCACGTCTCTGGTTAGGAAGATGCCAAGGTATTTCATTTTTTTTTGTGGCTATTGTGAATGGAATTGTGTTTTTTATTTGGGTTTCTGTTTGTTTATTATTGGTGTAGAGAAATGCGATTGTCTTTTGTACATTTATTTTGTATCCTGAGACTTTGCCAAAGGCCTTTATCAGTGTAAGGAGGTTTTTGACAGATTCTCTTGGGTTTTCATGGTACACAACCATATCATCTGCAAAGAGAGATAACTTGACTTCCTCTTCTCCTATTTGGATACCCCTGATTGCCTTCTCTTCTCTGATTGCTCGAGCCAGGACTTTCAATACTATGTTGAACAGGAGGGGTGAGAGTGGGCATCCTTGTCTTATTCCAGTTTTCAGGGGAAATGATTCTAATTTTTGTCCATTTAGAAGTATGCTGGCTGTGGGTTTCTTGTAGATGGCTTTTACTATTTTGAGGTATGTTCCCCGTATGCCTAGATGTTCAAGGGTTTTTATCAAGAAGGGGTGCTGGATTTTATCAAAAGCTTTTTCTGCATCTAATGATATAATCATGTGGTTTTTGTTTTGACATCTGTTGATGTATTTAATTACATTTATGGTTTTACGAATGTTGAACCAGCCTTGTGTCCCAGGAATGAAGCCTACTTGGTCATGGTGAATGATTTTTGAGATGTATTGCTGAATCCTGTTTGCTAGGATTTTGTTGAGAATTTTAGCATCTATGTTCATCAAAGATATTGGCCTGTAGTTCTCTTTCTTTGTTGGATCTTTACCTGGCTTGGGTATCAATGTGATGTTGGCTTCATAAAATGATTTGGGGAGAGTTCCATCTTTTTCAATCGCCTGGAATACCTTCAGTAGGATTGGTATCAGCTCCTCCTTGAATGTCTTGTAGAATTCTGCTGGAAAGCCATCTGGACCAGGGCTTTTTTTTTGTAGGAAGTTTTCTTATTACGTAGTCGATTTCCTTGATTGTAATTGGTCTATTTAGGGCCTCAATTTCTTCTTGTTCCAACCTAGGTAGGTTGTGTGATGTCAGAAAGTCTTCCATTTCCTTGTGGTTTTCAAGTTTTTTTCCATACAAGTGTATGTAGTAGTCTCTAATGATCTTTTGTATTTCTTCAGGGTCAGATGTGACTTCATCTTTTGTGTTTCTGATTATGCTTATTTGTTTTTTTTCTCGTTTTTTCTTGGTCAGTCTAGCTAGGGGACCATCGATCTTGTTTATTCTTTCGAAGAACCAGCTTTTTGTTTCATTGATTTTTTCAATTATCTTTTTGTCTTCTATGTCCTGGATTTGGACTTTTATTTTGGTGATCTGGATTCTTCTGCTGAAATTAGGGTTTTTGTGGTCTTGCTTTTCCAGCTTCTTTAGGTGGCTTGTTAGGTTGTGAATTTCTGTTCCTTCCATTTTCTTCATGTGTGTTTGTAGGGATATAAATTCCCCTCTTACTACAGCTTTCAGGGCATCCCAGAGATTTTGGTAAGATGTTCCTTCATTTTCATTTGTTTCCAGGTATCTTTTGATCCCTGTTTTGATTTCGTCGTTGACCCAGGAGTTGTTTAGCATCATGCTGTTTAGTGTCCATGTCTTTGTGGGTTTTGGGGGGACTTTGTTGGTGTCAATATTTATTTTTATTCCACTGTGGTCCGAGAAGGTGTTTGGTAGAATTTCAGTCCTTTTAAATTTGCTTATACTTGATTTATGGCCGAGTATGTGGTCGATCTTAGAATATGTTCCATGTGGTGATGAGTAGAATGTGTATTCTGTGGTCTTTGGATGGAGTGTTCTGTAGGTATCAATTAAGTCCATTTGGTCCAAAGTCACATTGAGGTTCCGGATCTCCTTGCTGATTTTTTGTCCTGATGATCTGTCTAGGGTTGTGAGTGGGGTATTAAAGTCCCCAGTTATGATAGTGGTAGAGTCAATATCTTTCTTTAGTTTTCCAAGAAGTTGCTTTATGAATGTTGGCGCACCTATGTTGGGTGCATATATGTTTAGGATAGATATTTCTTGTTGATGGATTGAACCTTTTATCATTATGTAGTGGCCTTCTGTATCTTTTTTGATATTTAATAGTTTGAAGGATATTTTGTCTGAAATTAAGATGGCTACTCCTCCTTTCTTTTGTATTCCGTTCACCTGAAAGTTTGTTTCCCATCCTCTTACTTTGAGTCTGTGGGTGTCCTTTCTAGTGAGGTGAGTCTCTTGAAGGCAATAGATTGTTGTTTGATGATATTTTATCCATTTTGCCAATCTATGTCTTTCAGTGGTGCATTTAGTCCATTCACATTTAGGCTAATAATTGAAATGCAAGAGTTGATCCCTGTCATAAAGTTCTTACAGAGTTGTTACTGTTTATTTGTTGTCTTTCTTTGAGTTTTGGAGTTGGTTCAGGTGTGTTTTTAATCTTTTGCCTGTACTCTTGTGAAGAATACTGATGTTCTTTTTTCTTTTTCTTCTGTGTTCAGTACTTTCTTAAGTGTTTCTTGTAGCGGTGGTCTGGTGGCAGCGTAGGTTCTTAGGGATTGGATGTCTGGAAAAGATTTTAATTCTCCCTCACTAATGAAGCTTAGTTTGGCTGGGTAGGTTATTCTTGGTTGAAATTGTTTCTCTTTTAGTACTTTGAAGATAGGGCTCCAGGCTCTCCTGGCCTGAGGGTTTCTGTGGATAAATCTGCTGCTATTCGAATTGGTTTTCCCTGGTAGGTAGTCTGGCCTTTTTCTCTTGCTGCCTTTAGGATTTTTCCTTTCATAGCTACTTTGTTTAGGCGAATTATTATGTGTCTGGGAGTTGGTCTTCTCATTTGTTGTCTTGCAGGGGTTCTCTGAATCTCTTGTGTTTGAATTTTTTCATCTTTACTGAGATGAGGGAAGTTTTCTTGAATGATTTCATGAAATGTTTGTTCCAGTGTGTCTTCTGTTTCTCTTTCTGCCTCAGGAAGCCCAATTATTCTCAGGTTTGGTCTCTTGAAGTGATCATTCATCTCTTGCAGGTTTTGTTCTGTCTTTTTGAGCTTCTTTTCTATGCTTTTGACAGTTTGGGTTAGTTCTGTGTTTTGGTCTTCAAGCTCTGAGATTCTTCTGCTCGGCTGATTCTGCTTTCCATGCTTATTAGTCTGTTGTTCATTTCCATCACAGTATTCTTTACTGCTGTCATTTCTGACAACAGCTCCTTCCTGTTTTCCTCTTGTCTCTCCTCAATTTTTTTTTAATTCTCTCCATTAATGTCTTGATGTCTGGGTTTGTTGCATGTAGCCAGTCATTCTGGGGACTCTTCATTGTCTGTGTTCCAGAATCTGTTTTCTCATTGTCTGATCTCCCAGGGGTCTGTGTAAGACCTATATTCTTCTTTTGGTTTTTCTTCATTTGTGCGGTTTTTCCACTTCCCTACTTCTTCCTTCCCTCCACGTCACCGTCTTCTTTAATTTTGTTATTCAGGGGTAAAGGGATTGGTTTTACTTCTGTTTGTTCAATCTCCCATTCTTTATGTATGTCCTCTTACTTTGTTCAATTTTGAAGTTGCACTGTAGGTTGGAGGTGGTCCTTTTTGCAGTTTTGAGATGTATTTAAGGGGAGAGCTGTGATTTAAAATCTGTCTGCAGGTCCTGGTATTCGCTGACAGGCGTGTGGATAATGTGGAACCCACTTCCCACTGCCCTGGAATCTGTCCGTGCAGTGGGGCTGTAGGTTTACTCCCTGAAATAAAATGTGGTTAGCAGAGGGGAGAGAATGGAGCAGATAGTGGGTTGAAGAGGGGAGTGGAGAGATAGAGGAGTAAGGGAGGAAACTAACGAGTGTGCCAACAAATAGAGAGAGAGGTCTATACTGAAACAGATAAAAACGATGGACCACAGCTACAGTCGAACCAACTCTCATACAAACACAAATAAAACATATAGTGATGCTAACATACCCGCTATCCAACCACCTTATTGGTGTGCTGTTCCTCTATACAAAGACATGGTTTACAGACAGAAGAAAAGGGAAGAAAAGGAAAAGGAAAAGAAAAAAAAAGGGGAACAATACAGTAGGAATAGAATTAAGTCATTAAACTAAAAGAATCAATGAAGCACACTCTGAGACCTTTCGTTTAAGTCCAATGTCCTTTCAGGTCTGATTTCTAGTTTTCTTTTCAAGCTGGTAAATTAGTTTGCAGTTAGAGTCAATTGCCCCTGATCTGCTGTGAAGGACAATTCAGTTCAACCTTCCTTCAGCAGTTTGGTCTATGTCTTTATCAAGCTTATTTCTCCCGTTTTGGTGTTGTCACCTTGAATCGCCAGCAGGTGGTGCTATCTCATCTGCTCGCCCCAGAGGGGGTGGGGCCGGACAGGAACAAGATGGCTGCCTGCCTCCGAGCAGGCAACAGAAGCCCCACGCAAGCCAGCAGGACAATCTCAGACACAGGAGATTTGGCAGCAATCCCAGCAGATCTTCCTTGAAGCCGTTTGGTGTGGATCTCCTCGGGCCGGGTTGTGATGAGCTACCCGTCCCAGAGCGCCGGGGCAGCGGGAGCGCCGGGGCGGCGGGAGCGGGAATATTTCTTACCTGTCTTTCTTCACTTCTTCCCAGCCCTGTGTCTCTTTCTCACCTGATAGTTGGTATGTATATCTGTTTTCCCTCTCGCACGTCTTTTGATTATTTTGACTTATGATTTTATCATTGTAACTGTTGGCTTAGATCACATCTGTTGTTTACCTTCTGACTTACACGGTTTCTCAATTTTATTGGCCTGTCTCTGTGTAGCTATCAGTACTCCTTAGGGAATCTTTCTTATGTGTCTTTCTTCACTTCTTCCTGGCCCTGTGTCTCTTTCTCACCTGATAGTTGGTATGTATATCTGTTTTCCCTCTCGCACTTCTCTTTTTCCCTTATTTTGACTCATGATTTTATCATTGTAACTGTTGGTTTAGATCACGTTTGTTGTTTACCTTCTAACTTACACTGTTTCTTGATTTTACTGGCCTCGGTGTAGCTATCAGTACTCTTCAGGGAATCTTTCTTACGTGTCTTTCTTCACCTCTTCCTGGCCCTGTGTCTCTTTCTCACCTGATAGTTGGTATGTATATTTGTTTTCCCTATCACACTTCTCTCTTTCTATCTCCCTATTGACCCCCCCTTCCTCCATTATTTTCCTCTTTTATATGCCCCCTTTTATATCTAGGAACCAAGACTGCATACTGCTGAATAGACAGACTGTAAAGCAAAGGAAAAAGTGAACAAAGCCAGAAGACCCTCACAAGGAAGAACAGGTCATTGCAGAAGAGAAATAAAAGCAACCCCACCTTCCCTCACAAACAGAATTGAGGAGGGGGAGGGAAAGGGGTAGAGGGAGAAAAATCTACAGAAATGCAGAAAAACCAAAAGAAGAGCATGGGTCTCTCCCAGACACCTGGGAGAGCAGACACTGAGAAAACTGACTTTGGAATGCAAACAATGAAAAGCCCCCAGAATGAAGGGTCTCAAACTGCAAATGTAGATATCAAAACAACAATGGAGAGATTAAAAAGAATTGAGGAGACACAAGAAGAAACTAGGAAGGAGCTGATATCTGAGATTAGAGTAATAAAGAATACTGTGAATGAAATAAATAAAAAATTGATAATATGGAAAGCAGAATTACCCAAACAGAAGAAAGAATCTCAGAGCTTGAGGACCAAAATATAGAAATAACCCAAACTCTTAAAAACACAGAAAATAAGCTCAAAAAGACAGAACAAAACCTTCAAGAGATGAGTGACTACCTCAAGAGGCCTAACCTAAGAAAAATTGGACTCCCTGAGACAGAAAGAGAAACAGAGACCACATTGGAACAAACTTTTCATGAGATCATTCAAGAAAACTTCCCTTATCTAATCAGTGATGCAAAAATTCAAACACAAGAGATTCAGAGAACCACTGCAAGACAATAAATGAGAAGACCAACTCCTAGACACGTAATAATTCGCCTAAATAAAGTAGGCACAAAAGAAAAAATCCTAAAGGCAGCAGGAGAAAAAGACCACATCATCTACCATGGAAGACCAATCAGAATAGCAGCAGATTTATCTGCAGAAACCCTGCAGGCTAGGAGAGCTCGGAGCTCTATCTTCAAAGTCCTAAAAGATAAACAATTTCAACCAAGAATAACCTACCCAGCCAAGCTAAGCTTCATCAGTGAGGGAGAATTAAAATCTTTCCCAGATATCCAATCCCTAAGAACTTATGCTGCCACCAAACCATCTCTACATGAAACACTTAAGAAAGTACTAAACACAGAAGAAAAGGAAAAAAGAACAACGTTCTTCACAAGAGTACAGGGAAAAGAATAAAATATACACGAACCAACTCCAAAACCAAAAGAAAGACAAAAAAAAAAAAGAAAAGAAAAAAACCAAGTGGAAGAACAACAACTCAATAAGAATGCCCTGATAGGGACGAACTCTCAAATTTCAATAATTAGTCTGAATGTGAATGGACTAAACACACCACTGAAAAGACATAGAATGACAAAATGGATAAAATATCACCAGGCAACAATATACTGCCTTCAAGAGACCCATCTAACTAGAAAGGACATACACAGACTCAAAGTAAGAGGATGGGAAACAAATTTTCAGGCGAATGGAACACAAAAGAAAGGAGGAATTGCGATCCTAATTTCAAACAAAATACCATTTAAGCTATCAAAAATTAAAAAAGATACAGAAGGCCACTACATAATGATAAAAGGTTCACTCCATCAACAAGAACTATCTATCCTAAACATATATGCACCCAACATAGGTGCGCCAACATTCATAAAACAACTTCTAGGAAAACTAAAGAAAGACATTGACTCTAACACCATCATAACTAGGGACTTTAATACACCACTCACAACCCTAGACAGATCATCAGGACAAAAAATCAGCAAGGAGATCCGGAACCTCAATAAGACTCTGGACCAAATGGACTTAATTGATACCTACAGAACACTCCATCCAAAGACCACAGAATACACATTCTACTCATCACCGCATGGAACATATTCTAAGATCGACCACATAATTGGATACAAATCAAGCATAAGCAAATTTAAAAGGACTGAAATTCTACCATGCACCTTCTCGGACCACAGTGGAATAAAAATAAACATTGACACCAACAAAGTCCCCCCAAAACCCACAAAGACATGGACACTAAACAGCATGATGCTAAACAACTACTGGGTCAATGATGACATCAAAACAGAGATCAAAAGATACCTGGAAACAAATGAAAATGAAGAAACATCTTACCAAAATCTCTGGGATGCCTTAAAAGCTGTAATAAGAGGGGAATTTATATCCCTACAAACACACATGAGGAAAATGGAAGAAACAGAAATTAACAACCTAACAAGCCACCTAAAGAAGCTGGAAAAGCAAGACCACAAAAACCCTAATTTCAGCAGAAGAATCCAGATTACCAAAATAAAAACCCAAATCCAGGACATAGAAGACAAAAAGATAATATAAAAAATCAATGAAACAAAAAGCTGGTTCTTCAAAAGAATAAACAAGATCGATGGTCCCCTAGCTAGACTGACCAAGAAAAAACGAGAAAAAAACCAAATAAGCACAATCAGAAACACAAAAGATGAAGTCACATCTGACCCTGAAGAAATACAAAAGATCATTAGAGACTACTACGTACACTTGTACGGAAACAGACTTGAAAACCTTAAGGAAATGGAGGACTTTCTGACATCACACAACCTACCTAAGTTGGAATAAGAAGAAATTGAGACCCTAAATAAGCCAATAACAATCAAGGAAATTGACTATGTAATAAGAAAACTCCTACAAAAAAAAAAGCCCTGGACCAGATGGCTTTCCAGCAGAATTCTACAAGACATTCAAGGAGGAGCTGATACCAATCCTACTGAAGGTATTCCAGGTGATTGAAAAAGATGGAACTCTCCCCAAATCATTTTACGAAGCAAACATCACATTGATACCCAAGCCAGGTAAAGATCCAACAAAGAGAACTATAGGCCAATATCTTTGATGAACATAGATGCAAAAATTCTCAACAAAATCCTAGCAAACCGGATTCAGCAATACATCTCAAAAATCATTCACCATGACCAAGTAGGCTTCATTCCTGGGACACAAGGCTGGTTCAACATTCGTAAAACCATAAATGTAATTAAATACATCAACAGATGTCAAAACAAAAACCACATGATTATATCATTAGATGCAGAAAAAGCTTTTGATAAAATCCAGCACCCCTTCTTGATAAAAACCCTTGAACATCTAGGCATACGGGGAACATACCTCAAAATAGTAAAAGCCATCTACAAGAAACCCACAGCCAGCATACTTCTAAATGGACAAAAATTAGAATCATTTTCCCTGAAAACTGGAATAAGACAAGGATGCCCACTCTCACCCCTCCTGTTCAACATAGTATTGAAAGTCCTGGCTCGAGCAATCAGAGAAGAGAAGGTAATCAGGGGTATCCAAATAGGAGAAGAGGAAGTCAAGTTATCTCTCTTTGCAGATGATATGGTTGTGTACCTTGAAAACCCAAGAGAATCAGTCAAAAACCTCCTTACACTGATAAAGGCCTTTGGCAAAGTCTCAGGATACAAAATAAATGTACAAAAGACAATCGCATTTCTCTACACCAATAATAAACAAACAGAAACCCAAATAAAAAACACAATTCCATTCACAATAGCCACAAAAAAAAATGAAATACCTTGGCATCTTCCTAACCAGAGATGTGAAAGACCTTACAAGGAAAATTATAAAACACTGCTCAAAGAAATCAAAGTTGACACAAACAAGTGGAAAAATATCCCATGCTCATGGATCGGAAGAATCAACATTGTGAAGAGGTCCATCTTACCTAAGGCAATCTACAAATTCAATGCAACACCCATCAAATTACCAGTAACATTCTTCTCAGACCTGGAAAAAACAACACAGGAATTCATATGGAAACACAAACGTCCAAGAATAGCCAGAACAATCCTCAGCAAAAAAAAACAAAGCAGGTGGTATCACATTACCAGACTTCAAACTTTACTATAAAGCTACAATCATCAAAACAGCTTGGTATTGTATAGGAACAGGCATATAGATCAATGGAATAGAATTGAGATTCCAGAAGCAAGACCTCAATTTCTCAACCAACTCATCTTTGACAAAGCCTCCACCACCTGCCACTGGGGAGAGGAGAAACTATTCAGTAAATGGTGCTGGGAAAACTGGCTGACCACATGCAGAAGATTGAAACAGGACCCCTATCTATCTCCATGCACAAAGGTTAATTCCAAATGGATCAGAGACCTAAATGTAAAACCTCAAACCATAAAAACCTTAGAAAATAAAGGAAATACCCTAATGGAAATCGGAACTGGCACCCAGTTCCTGAACAAAACCCAAAACCCACAGCTCATAAGAGAGAAAATAGACAAGTAGGACCTTATTAAACTGACAAGCTTCTGCAAAGCCAAAAAAACCATCAAGAGAGCAGGGAGACAGCCTACAGACTGGGAAAAAATATTTGTCAACACCAGGTCTGACAAAGGCTTAACATCCTGGATCTACAAGGAACTCAAACGTGCTGAAAAGAAAAAAACAAACAACCCCATTATAAAATGGGCAAAAGATATGAACAGACACTTCACAATGGAAGACATCCGAGCAGCCAACAAACACATGAAGAAATGTTCAACCTCACTAATCATCAGGGAGATGTGAATCAAAACCACACTGAGATACCACCTAACTCCAGTCAGAATGGCTATTATCAACAACTCAAAAAATAACAGCTGCTGGAGAGGGTGTGGTGAAAAAAGAACACTTCTACACTGTTGGTGTGAGTGTAAACTAGTGCAACCTCTGTGGAAAGCAGTGTGGCGATGCCTAAAAGCTCTAAATACCAACCTCCCATATGACCCCGCAATCCCCCTATTGGGAATATATCCTGAAGAACACAAATCACTCTATAAAAAAGATACCTGCACACGCATGTTTATCGCAGCATTGTTCACAATAGCAAGAACCTGGAAACAGCCATGCTGCCCGTCAAAAGAGGTCTGGATGAAAAAATGTGGTACATATACACGATGGAATACTACGCAGCCATAAAAAAGAACAAAATCATGAATTTCGCAGCAACCTGGATGGAACTAGAGTCTACAATACTGAGTGACCTCTCACAGAAACAAAGATCCGAGTATCACATGTTCTCACTCATATAATGGACCTTAAATATCCAATGCAATACTATACGAAAATGACTGACGGTACTGGGAAACTATGGTGGGGGGAGGGAGATGGGATGAACAGTAGCAAATATCTGTCTGGGAACGGGGAAACACCCCATATCAACAAGGTGCCTGAATGAAATGCAATTGTATACCTAACCCTTAACTGTACCTCACAACTCCATAATAAAACAAAACAAAACAAAACAAAACAAAACAAAACAAAACAAAAGAAGTAAATGCCAGTCATCAGTTTAGTCTCCTCATGCAGAACAATAATCCAAGATATTATTTAAAATAATTAAATTTGCAGTTTTTAGAGACAAGGAAGTCCCTGCAAATGAGTCATGTTTTCTTTACCAATAAATATTATCATGGTTGAACTTAAATACAAACACTAATTACAGTTGGTAAGATGGTACTACAGCTTTATAAAATGTACTTACATGGTGTTTTGGGGATCTAAAACCTGTCAGATGTCACTTTTATGCCATCTGTTCTTTTTGTGTGATGATGGAACTCTTACCATTATCCGAACTAATGTATTCATCCCTTCACGTGATGCATGGCAGCAGCTCAAACTTTCAGGGTATGGTTACATGTCACTGTTTATCAGAAGAATTCAAGGCTTACATATGTATCTTCCTCTTTTTTCTCATCTCTTGTTTAATAGAAAATATGTAATTTGGGGTCCAAACTGTGGCATAAGAGATGAGAATATCTTCCACATAGTTTGGAGTTAAAAAATTAAACTTTACTTAAATATTTCATGTTTTTTGTATAAGAACCCATAAAGTAGGGGGGGCGGGGGACTCAAACCCTATCAATGAATCACAGAATGCAAAAGCACCTCATAATATCATTTTGTTTTAATTTTTGTTTTTTTATTTTTGTCACATGACTATAAATATATTTTATGTTCTTCTTTTAAATAAAGCAATGCTCTTTTCCTATTGTAAAATTCTGAGTGCAGACTCACACATGAAACTAGATTAAGCATTACATTTTGATAAACTAATAATTCCAATTAACTTCCTATATAAAAGTTGGTTTCGATTTTTCAAAGACATTTTCTGAAAAGCAATTAGATTCTTAAATCTAGATTTTAAGTTTCTTTCAAACCACTTTCACTTCTGTACATTTAATGCTGTGATGCCTGTTCTGCTGACATCTGTACCAATTTCAAAGCATTTGCTATACTAGAGAATTAAGAACCATAAAAGGGGATGCAAAATGTAAGAGTCACTTAAAATAAAATTAAAATTGAGAATATTTGAAGGACTATATAAATAATGTATACATCAATAATCCATTTTAAATATTTTGAATAAACAATCATTTTACAATTAAAATTTAAGATAGCGATATCTACATAATTCATCTACTAGAAAGTGTTGATTGGTTATATTCCTAATTAAGGGTTTTAAAAAAGTTTATCAATGAAATCTGAAAAACAAGTTTAATAAACTATTATAAAGTCTTTAAAAAATCCCTAAAATGTAATACCTTCAGCAATTTAATACAAAAAAAAATTTCAGTGTTTATTGAACTTTTTTATAGCAAGCAAAGTTGAGAATCAAAAAGATACTCTTCTTATGGTCAGGAAAATGGATTGAGTCTTAAACCATAAGGTCACATTACATGTAAATAATAAATTTATCATATTGCTTTATTTCAGCTTTTTGAAATTTCATTATATAGCAGTGCATAACAAAAAACCATCATTTACTCTGAATTTGTGAGACTATATAACCAATAGACAAGTTTAAATATAAAACATTGAAGTATGCTTTCAAGGCATTGCAGGAACATTTTAAATGTGTGTTCTTTCCTATTGTCTGGTATGTATGCCAAATTGATACATATAGCAGTACTTTTTGAGTAACTGTTCTGAATCATCTGTCTTCTACTCATTTTAGAAACTACAAATGAGTGTGTGTGTGTTTGTGTGTGTGAGAGAGAATTTAGAAAAAAAAATTTTGTGTGTTGTTACAAAACACATAGGATAGATAAACAAGGTTCCTTAAACTATAAAGTAAAAATGCTGTGAGATATATTTTGAATTGTAACCAGTTGTAAAAAAAATGAGATAAAAAGAATATAGCTGAGAATGAAGAGATTACACACAACTATTGAAATTAAATATTGCAATATATTCCAGTTTTTTTTTTTTTGAGTTGGAGTCTCACTCTGTCACCCAGACTGGCGTGCAGTGGCCGCTCCCGGCCACCGCAGCCTTGACCTGCTGGGCTCCGGCGATCCTTCCACCTCAGCCTTCCAATTAGGGGGAACTAAAGGCGTGCACTACCACGCCTGGCTGATTTTTTGATTTATTGTAGAGGTGAAGTCTTGCTGCCCAGGTGGGTCTCGAACCCGTGGGCTCGGGCAATCCACTCACCTCAGCCTCCCAAAGGCGCGGGATTACAGGTTGAGCCACCGAGCCCGGCTACAATATATTCTCCTAATAGTACATGGTGCATTGCACATTATTGCTGTATATCAGAAACTAAGAAAAGCTAGTGGCTAAGAAGCTAGAAATATAAGTCATGTCAATTGGCTGATGAAATATATGTCTGATCTATTTCCAATTGTCACAGCTCTCAAGAACCTAGAAATAAAGCACAATGCTTTATGCTCAGTGTGAATACATGTGTAAATCAATCCATCACCAAGATGGGTTCAAATAAATTAATGTTATATTGAAAACAGCGAGGAAATAGTCATGTTTTTCTATTCACCATGCTTAAATCAGTCAATTTTTTCTTAGAATATTAGTCAATTTGAGAATTTTTTATTTAATAAAAAATTAAATAAAATCACTGTACTTATTGAGAAATCAAGAGCCATAAAAGAAGTTATACCATTGCATTTAGTACTACTAAAAATTGTGTTTTCCAGGGTAATTTCCTATTTATTACCTTCCTTATTAAATTGTTAGAGTTTTAGAGAGGAAGAATAGAAAACACTATTATAAACATTCATAAGATCAAATTTATATATCTAAGAATACATTATATAGGATGTTTTTCTCCCTAAAAATAGGGCCTAACTAAATTACCATTCAAATTCTCTTCATGAAAATAAGATTTTAGAAGAGAATTCATGGTAGGATTACATTTTATCCCAGCATAATTTTGTGTTATATTATGAACTACAACATAAAATATAAGTTAGTTAAAAATAGGAAAAGAAAATTTGTATTTTCCATGTAATTTCAACTCCTGACTATTTAAGCAAATTTTAAATTTCCTAGGTATGGCTCAAATATTTTCATAAAGATCTTGTTTTTTAAATGTGCATGAGATAATACAAACATATGAATTCAATGGTGTCTATATAAATGTTTTCAAAAATGAAGGAAATAATAAGATAATTTGGTAAGTAGGTTATAAGTATTATCCTCTCATTAGACATTTTATTGGCTTTCTACTTTTAAAAAAGTAAATATGAAATAATTTCTTTTTTTCCAAATTGCTTTCAAGTAAAGAAAATTAGGATGTCAGTTTTCTGGGAGATAACCTTGAAATAGAAAAAGTACTTTCCACTCCAAATTCTATATTTATTGATCTAATCATCAATAATTGTCCTAAAAATGCTTTGAATTAATAACATTTACATTTCCTAGAATAGATCATTGTTTATATTTTCTTCCCTAGCAATATCAGTGGAATTTTAAGAGTAAAGGAGATTAAGGCAGCACATGTTTGCTTGAATCATTCTGCCTCTTTGGGAAATAGCCTAAGATATAAAGAGTTAAGTATACAATAAATGGAAAGATCAAGGGTTATGGAATACAGTTTAATTAAAAATATATCTTGTGTGTCCTTGGAAAATTACCTAGCCTCTCTGATCTAATCTATGAAAAAGTAAAATAGCAACTACCTAACTAGGTTTTTTGAGCTGAAAATTAGTGTTATGCAACAAACTTTTGTGTCCCCCAAATTCATATGTTGAAGTACTAACTCACAATGTGATGGTAATTTTAAGACGGAGTTTTTGGGAAATAATTTAATTTTCATGAAGTCACGAGAGTGGGGCCTCCATGATGGAATTAGTGCCCTTAATAAAACAGGACTAGACCAGAGAGCTCTCTCTCTACCTTGTAAGAGGAAGCAGCCCTCACCAGAAATTGATTCTTTCCCAGCTTGATCTTAGACTTTACAGCCTCTAAAACTGTGAGAAGTAAATGTCTATTGTTTAAGCAACCAGTCTAAGGTATTTTGTTATAGCAGCCTGCACTAACTAAAGCAATGAGATAGTGTTTGGAAAGAATGATAGATGTAGGAGGTTTCTTTTCTTAAATTATATGTTCACAAGGAAAACATATGCTTGTGATATTAAATTGTAGAAGTTAATAAAGTCACAGTAAACATGGTCTGGAAAGAACCATGATATTCCACATTCTTTTATTCAAATGGAATCAACCCACTCTATATTAGTTAAAAATTTATATTGTACTTTACGTTTTTGTGGGAGATTTTCCACATCTTAAATAGGGTGGGCTGCCTTCATTCTTTCTCACAGATAATAAAACTACAGAGTGGTATCATATACTTTTCATTTGTGGGCTATACTCATTGGAACTAGAACTGGGTTCAGAGCAAGATCAAATATATGGTAAATAAATAGTTCACTGATATGTTTATAGCTCTGACTAAAACAAGTAGGCACAGAACAAAATTTTAAAAATAAAAATTTGACTATGATGAACAGTATTAAAGAAGGGGGCTTTTTCTTTTTCTTTCTTTTTTTTGAGTTGGAATCCCATTCTGTTGCCCAGGCTGGAGAGCAGTGGCACACTCATGGCTACCGCGGCCTCCACCTGCTGGGCTCAGGCAATCCTTCTGCTTCAGCCTTCCAAGTAGCTGGAACTACAGGCATGTGCCACCATGCCCAGCTAATTTTTTTTTTTTATTGTAGAAACAAGTCTCACCATGTTGTCCAGGCTGGTTTCGAATCCCCTGGTTTAGGCAATTCTCTTGCCTCGGCCTCCCAAAGTGCTGGGATTACAGGCTTGAGCCACCCACCCTGCCCAGCCTAAGAAGGAGGCTTCTTTGTTGGTTGGCAGGCTAGTTGGCTATTTGCTTTTATACCACAATGCAATTCAGCTTTTTGTTTTAAATAACCAGTTTTAACTAAAATCAGCTTTTTAAAAGATCCAAAACTAGTTTATACTTTCTATCTTCCCTGTTATGCAGTTACATATAGCCTAGAGTTTACATGACCAATTTAGCACATAGCAAAAAAAAAAAAACCCAAGAAATTTCAGAATGCTTAAATTCCAGAATGAGTAAATATCCAAAGAGTATTATGTGTGATTGAAACACCTTTTATACAAAAAATATAAAAATATATATGAAATATATAAAAGGACATGATAATAATGCCTAAATAAAATCAAGTTTTTGATAGCCACCAAAATTCTAGTATAAATGAATCAATGCTACATTTAATCAGACCTATCAGCAAGGGAAAAGCTTCTGGCCATAGCATGAGAATCAGTCTCATGGATGACAATCATAGACACCACTTTGCATGTATCCCACTTTCTTTCCAACTTTCATCTATATTTGATTCCATGGAGTACTGTGGCATTTTGAAGCACTTCCTACTTCTATACCTGTTCAGAATGCAAAGTTCTCTAAGTGAAAAGGAGTGACAAAATGGAGGTCTAAATTATGAAACTAGGCCTGACTCTGTGGCTCAGCCTGTAATCCCAGCACATTGGGAGGCTGAGGTGAGTGGATTGCCTGAGCCCACAGATTCAGGACCAGCCCGGGCAATTTGGTGAGACCTTGTCTCTACAATTAAAAAATTAGCCATGTGTGGTAGCACACACCTGTGGTTCCAGCTACTTGGAAGGCTGAAGAAGAAGGATTGCCTGAGCCTAGAGGGTAGAGGCTGTGGTGGCCGTGAGCATGCCACTGCACTACAGCCTGGGCAACAGAGTGAGACTCCAACTCAAAATAAATAAATTAAAAAAATGAAGCATTAAAATACATTTATCAGATTATGCCCAGTATTCCAAGTTACCCACTGTTTTGGGTTACTATTTCTTGATAACAAGAAGATGATAATGACCAATTATATGAATAAATAGTAATTGCCATTTAATAAACTACTGTCAATGTTTAACCAACAACTAAATTACCAAGAATATTCCTGGGAAGGCTAGTAGGATATGATTATTTATCTTGAGGATGTGGTGCTGAAATTTATACTAATAAAAAGTAAGTCTGGGGGGGTGTATAAGTATTAACTCTATTTAACAAGACCCTCACCAAAAAAAAATCACAAAAATAATGTAAAATTTCCTTTGGATTCAATGAGACTTCAACACTCAAAATATAATGACAATGAAAAAATATAGGGAATAAAGCACAGGTCAAAAATCCAGATTAATCATTAAAATCTTTGAAAACATTTTACGTTAAGTTTATGCCTACAAATATTTAATACTTACTACTGGCTTACTATTTCATTTATATCTCAACTCATAGGTAACAAAAATAGCTTGAATAACATGTGGCTCCCAGGTTCTTACCCTGAGCTTATTGATACTGGTAGATTCATACCTTTAGCATTGTAGCAAAAATTTTATAGTGTCATCTGGACAAAGACTATGGTGCTCCAAAGAAGCAAAAGACATGTGAGAGATAATCATTGTTCTGTAGTGATTCTATTAGCACATAAAATTATTTGAAAAAAATCACTGAGTTCATAGAAATACATTTTCATGTTCCAATAATTATTTAAAAATGGGAACAGTTTATTTCAGGTGGAAACAGCTTTTCTTCAAGAAATATCTCTTCCTAAGTGTCCTTTACAACAGTTCTAAGTTCAGAAGAGACAATTTGCAGCAGAAATTTTACAGGGATACTGAAGTTTAGCTATACATATACATGCACAGAAGAAAGAGGAAGGAAAAGAAAAGACCACTGCTTCCATCAGAAAACAAGCACTTTTTCCCCCTGGTGTCATGTCTTTGGATATGTACCGCCTTGGAGAAATGTATAAATCATTTTTATACATGGAACTGTCTTAGAAAACTAGAGATTTTAGTACAAAGAAATCAATTCAGTGAAATAATGCCCACATGCCACCATTGTTATGAGTTACTAAATATACACAAGAGGAACTTACAAAGGACCCCTGTTTTACAGTTTACTGATGTACATTAGCATAGTGGGTTTACACCTTCTCCAGGCCTGAGTTACACTTAGTATTACAAATAATATTATAACAATGCTTAAAATACTGATACAAAACAGCTTTAAGATGATATTTCCAAAAAATACCCCTCCTTTTAAAATCGAACTGTTTAATCCAGGTTTTTTTTTTTTTGAATGATTCAGCTTTAAAAAAGATTTTTCAAGAAAATACTAGTGTTTAAAACATCTCTTAAAATGTCTATTAAATGACAGATTTTCTTAAATAGATTATTTTTTATAAAGCATAATTCAAAAGTCTATCTTCTAGGAAAGCAAAACTATTAACTCCAAAAGTCCAAATCAAAAAACATTATTTGTGATACATAGTCCTTCCATATCCTGGGAAAAAAATCCTTGATTATTTTATCATGCTTTTGTATTTACAGTTTTAAATACTCTAGCAATACACACCGACTTTCAGGACAAATCAAACTGAATTTTACAATTAATAATCATAGTTTTTTATTTTATATCACTTCTTAAATATTGCCCAGCCTAACGTGTATGTATCCCTGAACATTATAGCTTCTAAAGTATGTTGGAAATTTTAGATAGCAGTCTCATTAAGTCAAGCAAATTGCAATGTGCATTGTTCTCTTTTGGCAGAATTACAAATACATAAAAAAAGAAAACATTTGGCAAGCATTTGTCTTGATGCACATGTGTGCTCCTTTGGAAAACCCAAATGACTAGTGCAACATATGCACTAGACTCCTTGTTTTATCAATTCTATCAAAGTCTGAAAATTTATCAAAGTTCAATAGCTAAAGCTGGTGGGGGTATCTAATGGCTTTTCCCCAAAGCATAGAGCTCAAATACATTTTTATAATAAGAAATGCACTTTGCACATAGCTTTAATTTAAGCAAGTTAGGCAAATGACATGCTAAAACTGCTATCTCAATTTCCCTTTATTTGTCTCATTTGTACACGCTGATGGGTTCTGTCTGTTACAGAATGCAAGGGAAACAGATCATGCAGTAGGTATGACAGTTTCAATTTGCCTGGACTGTGCCTAATGTGGATATAGTTACCAGCTCTGATATTTGTACAAGAAAATTGAAGCTTTGATTCCTACTAATCCTTTTAAAATTATGTATTTATTCCTACTGTTTGATATTATGTTATTAATTAAATATGAAATAATCACCAGTAGATTTCTTGATCTATCTCATGTCCACTTAAGTATGCAACATTTCAGGACTTATTTGTCAAAAAGAAATATTTGCAATCAAATTAGTTTTACATATTCCTGCTAGAGGATTATTTCTAAGATCAAATTGCTGAAGTTCACATATATTTTACTCTTTTTTTTTTCTAAATCTAGATGACTGCATAGAGGATTGTATACTGGCTACAAGAAAACTGATCTTCTGTTTCTCAATTCATAAAGTCACAGATATGGATTGATGTATATAAACCTAAATAAGATCTACATTAAAAATAAATGCCCATTTTAAAAATATAAGAAAATATGAAATAAAAGAATATTTTTCTTGGAATGTTCCTTCTTTGACATTTTCAAAACGGTGTCAGTACTGCCATGACAGTGACTCAAAGAGCATAGCATGTCATTCTTTATGCGT
Organism: Cephalopachus bancanus; assembly: GCA_027257055.1. NCBI lineage: Eukaryota > Metazoa > Chordata > Mammalia > Primates > Tarsiidae > Cephalopachus > Cephalopachus bancanus. The sequence continues at coordinate 3,485,011 of JAPVLO010000205.1, read as the reverse complement.
CCTTTGACAAAATTCAGTCAACTTTACCACCTTGTATTATGTTGTGGTACTTCAACATTAATGGCAAAAAGAAAAAGAAAAAGTTTTCAAGGATCAGAGCTGTCATTCTCTATTTGGCTAGCAATTACTCTGTCTGAAATCCTTTGTGAACTGGTATGAGCTAAACATTTAAGGAATAAAAGAAACAGCCCTTCCCCCCAATAGTATCACAAGGTAAGCTTGAATGTACGTAACAGAGACAAGCGCATCTCTGAGTTACATGTAAGCAGGATTCATTCTTCAAATAAATACGCCACCAAATATGACTTTAAAATTCCTCTTTTCTTCTCCTCTATTAACTATGTAATTTAAATTCTTTACAATACCTTTATCTATTTATTCTTCAGGTCTATTTTTACAGTGACACCATTAGCAAAGTAAACAGATTGCTATTTGATATTACCTTCTGAAACTTCAATGCATATCAGTAACTGATAGAGGTAAATAATGGATATATTAACCAGCAAGATGGTCCCATTTATTATATATATAAAGTCGTCAAGGCAATTCAACCTAATTCAGTTAACATGCTGAAACCCTCACTCTTAAAAAAAAAGAAACCCAAGTCTTTGTTTATGACTAAAACTAAAAAGTGATAAAAAGCACGTGAAGATTTTTAATATGAACTATGCACAAGAAAGGCTAACCATCTTTGTCCTACCCAGAAACAGGAATAGGATAGTATAATTACCCATCCTGCTGACCTAAAGTCTGCAGCTCAGTGGTGTGTAAATTGTGGTGGAGAAAAACATTCTTCCTGCTGTACATGTGTAAAGAGATTGGCCCTCTTGGTGGCTGTCCAAACCTGCCTGTAAAGGTTGAATGCTGTCGGACCACAGCAGCTTGGTCCTTTGGTTTCTCTAGAAATGTGGAGAGCCCTTCTGTCTTAGCTGTTGGCTTCAGGGAGCTCTGCCCAACTGTGGCCCGTAAGTTTTGTGTTACCTCTGAAGTGAGGGTTTCATAAGTTCCTTTTGAATGTTTGATGACTTCTGCCAGTTGATCCTTGTCCTTCAAGAAATTACTTAAACATAGACTTGAGAGTTGACAGGTCTTGTTTTTGTAGGGGCTTGTCTCGTCAGCTGTTGAGTATCTAAAATGGTCCTCGGTGGGAGTATGCATTGTTTTTCTGTCCCTTGTGCTGAGAATTTGGCTCACAATTCGATTTCGGTATGTAGCCTATAAGACACAGAAAGGAAAAGATGTTTTTTAGAAATACACTCATAACACACATAGAATACAGAGTGGTATCTATACATCTGCATGCGAACCGTGAAATTTTCAAAAAGATTTAGGGAAAAAAAATCAATTCTCCATGAGATTAAATTTTCCAGTGCAGTACTGCACATTAATTAAAAAACTTAATTTACTCTAAAAGGCACTTTGATGTGTAACTAAATTTTTGAACTTGAATTCTACAGTTTTATTTAAAAATATGTATTATTTTAGTAAGTAATGAATATCAATATATAAGACCATTATTTATGTTTGGTTTTATATGCTATACTTACTTAAGCATATACCCAAAGTGTTAGTAGAATTATTAATATTGTGATTTGTATCCCCAAAGTGGTAACTGAGAAATTTAAGAAATTAAAAATACTCAAGTCATGTCAATGACCTCAGGAGACCAACAGAGCACTTAGACGTCTTTGGGTGTGATTTATTAATAAAAATCAAATCCACAAGTGCATGCCACCTTCTCCTTCACAAGAAATGTATACTCAAGTGATAGAAACAAGGCATAGTTCATTGAATCATGCTATAAGGTAGCAAAGATTATTCAAAGAAATCAGGATTCCTCCTTAAGAGACACTGTGTTGTAGAAGAATGCTTTATGGTAGAAACTGAGGCTAGCTGACTTATTCTGGTTGCAGAAAGTGAAGGATATGTTGTTGCTACAAAGAAGAAGGATAAAAGTAAAGAGAAACAGGTGAGAGAAGAGCTATAGAAAGAGAGCAGTAGGTTGGTACGCCATGGACTGAAAAATAAAGTGAACATTTTTGCCTATGAAATCTAAATAGTGCATAGTTTAAATATTAAGCTTTTCACTGCTTCATGTAAAACCATATCTCTAAGCCCGATCTTACCTAGAGCTCTAGTGCCCCAATGTGTTTATTTAGCCATCATCACTCTGCTGGATTAACATCACCAATGTGATATTGTCAAGCCAAAACACGCAAAACTAGATTTTCAACTGTGAAACCCATTCTTCCTCTACTGTTCTCCTTCTCAGTAAATAGTATCACAGTCAGGCCAACACCTGAAAATTATCTTTTTCTCTGTTGTCCACATACCCTTTAAAATCAGTTCTTGCTATTGTACTGCCAAAATGCATCCTCCAGTCATCCACTTCTCTTAATATCTACTCTATTCTCCTGAACCAGTTGTCTCAAACATATTAACCATTTAATACATATTTGCTGAGTAAATGTTATCTGTTGGAGATAATACATCATACTTTTTTAGTGGGCATTATATTTCAAGCATTCTTATAATGTCCTTACATATTCAATTCTCACAAGAGTCTTTTGAGGTAGTTTGTCTCATTCTGCTTACACAGACTGGAAAACTAAAACACAGAGCATTTGTTTTTCCCTACAAGCTAATGTAGAACAGGTGGGTTACTTGATTGACCGCCCCCACCCCAGTTCCTTCTTCCTCCCAGTATTTCCATGGGAATTTTTCTAAAATATATCACAATTTGTACAAATAAATTACTTGCAGAACAATATTGTAATATGAGTTTATCCTTCAATATTATCATTATTAAAATAAATCTCATTGCTCTTTTCTGTAAATCTAAGGTCTACTTACACTCAGTGATTTCAGACTAAAGTATCTGCTACACAGGCCTTTTCTCATTTTATTATAGTCTTGATGTATGTAGTTCCACAAATATAATTCTTACTATATATTCCTTATAGAATATTCCCTCTATGACTTCTAATTTGACATTTTAACATTTCCATAGATTTTAACTAGAGATAGGCTGATAAACTATAGGACTCACAGGAGATACCTCAGGGGAACTTCTTAGGAGTAAAAGGAATAAAGTATTTTGATTAATTTTCACCATTCAGGAGCTTTTCTAGCTTGCTCTCTTATTTTTTACTCTTTTTCAATACTCTAGGTTTTGTAACTATTTAGAAATGTGAGCTTTTATTTTCTCTACATCTCTGCAACTATACATATTTACTTAACTGTTGAATCTGTAACCAACCAACCCCCAAATTAACTCAGTGCTTAATATCTATGTCTGCAGCCAAATGTTAGACATCATGGGTGCTGCTTGTGAAATGTTGTCAAAAAATTCTGTTTGGGGGACAAAAGAGAGATTAGTAAATCCACAGTGATAATGCCAATGATAATGTTTCTTTTTCATTTCTATTTTGACAGATGCTTCCTAGGAAAGTAGAGAAAGTAGGTGGAGACTATTATCCTATTTATATATCTAATAAATAATGGGACAATTTGGCCTAATAGAAAGAACATTGAACCTTTAGCCAAAAACTCTACTCTTGGCTAATGCAGCTATTTGACTTTGTGACCTTGGATGAATACACTTATTTTCTGGACTTTAGTTTCTGAGCACATTGAATGAGATGGCTAAAATAGACAGCAATAGAATTTAGATCTTGAAAAAACCCTAATAATCATTCAATTCCTTTCCAGTTCTAAAATTAGAAGTTGAGAATATATGTATGTATGATATATATATATAATATAATTATAATTATATATATATATATTCCACATGTTTTTGAGCATGTTTAGACATGCATAGGAAATGTCTTATTGATTCAAAATATTACAATATATTTTGGTATATGTATTTTGCTGGTGTATGTGTGTGTGTTTTTGTTTGTGTGTGTTTATGGATATACATGAATTTAGTTGCCTTGGCCCAGAGAAAAATAATTTCCTCAGCATGATGTTAATTGTTGTTGATTACTTCTGAAGGTCTTGAGATCACATCCATGAAGGGAATTTTTTGTACGTATGCCTAGCCACATCTTTCTCAAAATGAGAATTGCTTACCCAAACTCACAGTTATGTTAGTTTTGGGACAATTTAGTTATCAAGCAGCTAACTAAATTCAATCGAATTCCTAGTAGAGGATGTAAGAATGGAAAATCTAGTGATTAGTTAGTCAAGTATGCACATTATTATAAAATCAGTTCTTCATTTCCATATAATTGTTTTCCTCTCATTTTTCACAAGAATATATATCCTGCATTTCATGAAATACAAGATGCTACTGATTTTAAAACAAATTATTTTACATATCAGTAAGAAAGGAAAAACAAAACACTTGATGCTATTAAAAACAAACAAACCACATTATCTTATTTCAGTCTGTGAAATTAAGTTTATTTATTATTTAATCACACTAGCCTCTCATTGCACTTTCTTTTGCCTTTAGTTGCCTTGCTTGGCATTAGATCAATTTGATTTTGTGTTTATTTCAATTATTTAGCTTCATCTACACATAGATATATTTCTTCTTTAGGTTTCATAAAACATATGGTTTTTAATTAATAGTAGAGTATGGAATTGAAGACAATCTAATAACAGAAATTTGTTTCACTAATATTAAAATTATACTCTGCTTTTTCTTTCCTTGACTTTCTATACACAAAATATTAGCTTTTTGAAACTATTCTTAAATGGTAACTCAATACATGCATCACTAACATTTTTACAAAACTCAATTAAAGAAAAATATGATGCTATGATGCAACCCACACTTGCACAGGTAAATTCCATTACAACTGCACCCTGATTGAAAGCATTTATATAAGATAAATTCTGATTTTAGGAATTTTATTATTCTAAAAACTTGTCTCATAATTGATGAAAAGTACAAATATAATAATCATGCCAATGTTCATAGCTTCATTTTTATTAAGGCTGGATGACAAAATGATAGAATTCATGGGAGAGGGAGCATTATTAAGTTACTGATTAACTAATGAGTGTTTAATAATGTTTCATCATTTTTTCTAATGTTTTCCTTTTCCTTTTTTTTCTTTTTGTAAAAACTAATGGTAATTTCCAAAAATGTCATCAGGCAAGAATTTTCTATAATTCCTTGAATAGACAGGAAGCCAGCACATGATTCTTTGCTTTATTTTGATTTTTTTTTCCTTTTCTTAAATTATGGAGTCAAGGGGTATGTGTAGCAATTTTTTATGTTGTTGCTGCATAATGATGAGGTTTGAGTTTCTTCTGCAAATGTTCTCTACTTAACAACAATATAATTGTTTTACAAAAATAAATGTTTATTAAAGGAATAGAAAAACTTGAAATAATTCCTAATAGCTAGCTAGAAAAAAAATGGGACTTCATTTAGAAAAACAACTAATGTCAATCAAATAGTACCTAAAACATTTTGAAAGATTAATGAAAATATTAACATTATAATTTGAATTCAACGAACGAAGAGATAAGTGGGAAAGTATGTTAAAGTGAATCAGTATTATCATTAGTCAAATTCTTGTAGCAGAAGTTAGGAAGTACCTTTTTGGTGGATAATTCACACTGAGAAACATGTCTCCTAAATAAGTTTATGGTTTCTGATAAATGATCCCCTTTATGATAAGTAAGATACGCAATGCAGAATACCATACATTTCATTCTCAAGAATTGACACTGACCACTACCCATTATCATATTCAGGTAGACTAGGATTTAAATTTCAAAATGGCAAGGTCTTTTCCTGTCGTGTTCAATGCTGAATCTGAAAACCCTATAGTGTCTAAAATTTATTAAGAATCCCATCAATATTTACACAGGCCAGAAAAGAATCAACTACCATGATTCCTTTCCTTACTGAAATGGCTTATCTAATATGGAATATCCTTTCTATTGATCACTTTCTCTCAAAAAATAAATGGATGAATTTGACCTATATTAAGCAGCATGTTACCTAGGTCTTAAACTACTAAGCTCTGGACATATATAGTTTTCTTCATTTCAGTAATAATTGGTTAGGAGTGCTTTTTCTCAAGGGACATGTCAATCTTTGCGAGTTATGTTGTAACCTCAACTCCTCTTTAGTTCTACCTCCCCCATAAGGAATCAGGACATATCCTGTAACCACAACATATTCCCAGAGGAAATAACAGAACTTTCAAAACCGCCAAAGCAATATGACATTGTACTACAGCATTAGATACCAAAGCAATTGAAAAAAATTACTAAGTGCATGTTGTCAGTACGGTAGAAAATGAATGGAAAGAAAAGGAGAAAAGGTATTGTAGAGTGGCAGTTCTTAATATTTTTCCCCCACTGTGTAAACAGAAAAGATGAATACACACATGTTTAGCAAAAAAGCAGAGTTATGAAAATGCTCACATTAAAATATCTTTAACTCAATTCCTTTATCTCCCATTTACATAAATGTTTTAAATGTTGAAAATGACAGTGGTCAGAATATTCTCTAATTTATAAAACAAGTCGATTTTCATACTTTAGTGGTAGTAACAAGATATTCCTTTGAATAAAATCCCAACAAGTGACTGTGACCCATTTGACACTGTTCTAGTAGCATGGAGAGTGATTATGTTGCTTAAGTAGTTCAGAAAATATATGATGAAGGTACAAATTGAGGCAGTATAATAAATGAATAACAGAAAAAAACTAGAACAGATATTAATTGGTTACCAAACATTGATATAGAAACCTAAAGGCAGAATAATAGAAATAATAGAAACCTAAAGGCAGAATAGTAATACTGTACTATCAAAAAGTCATATCTATGTACCACTAAATATTACATATACAAAAAGTGCATTGAATAAAGAGATGTATAAACATAATGTTTATTGCATAAATCTATAAATATATCTTCAATGCAAGTATTTTCATTTATGTACTCCATTTTAAGTGTGTATTAATAATTGCCTTATTATTGGGGCCCATCTGGTACATGGCAAAATGCTTAGCAGCATCCTTGACCTGTACCTATAGATTCAAACTGCAGCTGTACCCAGCTGTGACAGTCAAAAATGTCTCTAGACATTGCCAAATGTATCCAGGATGAAGTGGCAGCCAATTTGCCCCCAGTTGAGAACTACTGCCCAAATTATAATGCTTTCATCAATTAGAGAAAAATTATCAGTGCAGTATATCTTAGAAAACAAAAGTCATTATATATAAATTGCTATCCTTTTATAATTTATAGTCATTGTGAGAGTTAAATTAAGCCATTATAATTTTTATTTTATTTATTTTATACACCCATTTAAAGCTTACTATATGCCTGGCACTTTTTTGGGCGCTTACAATTATTAATTTTTTAAAATGGCATCCTTTTATTATCAGTTTAATACTAATAGAAATTGGAAATATTTATAAGCTACTTAAAAAGCAAGTGATCCTTTTGGTTTTCATCACACAATGTGTTGGTGTGAAGTCAATGAGCACACCTGAAATATTCCTCTTTTTTTAACTGCAACCACTAAAGTGCCAGTGTAGACTCAAACCATATTTAAAAATAACAGACTACTCTTTTCTTGTCATCATTGAGAAACAGAATTTCTCTGCAAAAGGTTTTGGCACTGTTGCTGTATCTGTTTGTATCCTTAGATATGAAATCCGTTTTCAGTGATAAAGAGTACTGCTAAAGGTCTAAGCAACACTCTACCACAGAGAGACTATATACAGAAGTAGTTACTGCTTTGCAAACAGAAAGCCCTGTAATAAGTTCATGCAAAAAACCAAAAGGGAACATTCAAAGGTTCTGGCAGACGGGGCCTGTTTGCTTGTTTGTTTGTTTGTTTGTTTGCTTTCAGAGTGCACAAATTACCAAGAGGTGTGAAATGGAGAAAATTGTCTGAAGTTAAATTACTTATTCTGACTCAACCTTGCTCCTAAATTCTTTGGGGTACACTAAATTCTCCTGGTGGGCACTTAGTACTCAACTAGGGTTAGAAGACATGCACAGGATAAGCAAGGTGAATATTAACAAGGCCAGCAGAGTTCCCAAGAGAGAAAAATCACAGCGTCTCTCTTTCACTTCAGAGGAAAAGCAAAAACATGCAACAGTTTTCTCATAAGCCAACTAGGCATATGATTTGACTGTTGTGTTTATAATTAGAGTAAATGAACGCTGGGCAGAACTAAATCCTGTGGAAAAATAACAAGTTGTCTTTAAAACTAAAACCAAAGTGTGGGTGTGCACATGCGCGTGTTGACACACTCTGTATGAGTAAGTTTCCTTAGTTAAAAGGTGATTTAAATGAGAATTTCAGACAATTATTCCTAATAATAGCAATATGAAGAGTCTTATTAGGGACTCAATTAGGAAGAAATCTGTGATAATATAATTGTGCACAACTGATACCTCAGAAAAGTGTGATTTCTAAATAAAGGGATGAGTGAGGATTTAAGCTCAATGTACATGCCTAAGGAAATGAGTAGAAAATAATTTTTCTGTGTTTGCATAGGAATGTACTCTAATGGATAATCGCTGTGGTTTACTACAGCAACAACGTGAAAAATGAGTCTCCTGTTTAGACACCGGCTGTGCAATACCTAGCACATGATAGGTATTTAAAAATTTCTTATGAGAATAATATTCAACAAATAACGTCAAAAAATTCTTATTTTTACATAATGTCTTATGTGAATAACTCAAAGGCTTTATTGCCAATCACTGTGGCTTTATGAGGTAGAAATACTGCTTTGATGCAAAAAATAAATATATATGCTGTATATAATAAATTGATTAAGACTTTACCATGTGGTTTTATTCATCTTGTTTTCTAGTCCCTATAACCATGATTAAATAAGGTGAGCTCTAAATTTCTTGCTAAAATGATTCTATCTTATGAATAGTTTTACCTGTCTGCTCTGCGGGCAGACGTCTCAAAGTAAGACATTATTTGCCTAATCTAAGTGATAACATGATATAGGAAGTGAAGTAAAAATACAGAAACTTAGTCCTGTTAATTTATTGTTTTATGTCAGTATAATGTAATGCAAACCACTTGTGGGAAAAGCTTGACCCACTGAACAAAGACAATATATTATTACATATATGGTATAGTTTAGACAATACTGAAAATAATAAATATAATTATAGAATTCAATCTGTAGTATAATTTAACTTTTATAAGTTGCTTTTATAAAAACTAGCTTAATATATCCTTTTAAATGGACATAAGAATGGTGTTAAATGCATTACATCAATGGCATTTTTATAGAGGGAAAGCTGAGATTCTTAATAACAATTGACTTCAAATTGACTCAGGTGGTAAATAAGGTCTTTTGGATTCCAAGTTCAATGTACTATGCTGTCTCTCTATCTGTCAAAAAATTAAATAAATGCCCATTTCAAATTGTTTTACTGATATTAAAATGTCACTTTTGTATCAATTGTTTTAAGTTTATAAAATGTTATTTTCTTATTAATTCTGGATTTATTTGATTAGGCAAAATGGGAACCAAGCAGAAATTGCTACCAGATAACTTTAAGAAGTATATGATTATAAGTTATTAGTCATTTAAACTTTTGTATGAATTAAGTTATTCCCAGACAAAGGGGCTTGAAGGAATCCTGGAATGTGGAAATATCCAGAATGTATGACTAATTTGTGAGTAGATAAGAAAAGGAATTCAGGAAGTAAACAAATAGCATTTCAATAATATATCTTACTCCCCTTCTCTAAAAAGTACTCTCTACCAGAATACTTTTCGTAGTAGATTGCGTGAAAGAACGATTGACCCAAGGATACTAGACCACTTAAGGATCCCCCAGGATTTACTGACCATTTTTTTCACTATATTTTTTCATTATTTGAATTTAAATATTTTCAGGGTTCAGTTACACTTTATTTTTTTTAAAGTCATGATATAATTCAAAAGTGATTTTTAGGTTGCCAGGTATTTTGTATTACCTTTGTCTATATTTTCCTTCAGTAACATGAACAATTTAGGGTCGACCAAATGCCATTTAAGGAAATTCAGAGGACATATACAAGGCAGCGAATGGACAAAGAATAAGAACTCACATTTTCTACATGATGGCTTGGTGATATAATACTATTTAAAAATTCTTCAAAGAATTTACAAAATCAAAAGAATATTATAAACGTATATGGAAATATAAAGTATACAGAATGGTTGGGAATTATGATGAAATAATATTCACCCAATTTTCTAAAATCCTTCCATATAGCGTAAATAAGGAATATGATATAGCTAGGAATTAATTATGATATACAAAGATATGGTCAGGATATCATCGATTACAAATTGGAACCAATTTTTAAAGAAGCATAGAATTTCAAAAATACATTCTCTTTCTGTTTAAATAACTAAACCTTGAAGATAAGAGGTTTATTTCATAATAGCAATTTTCTGACAACCAAACATATTTTTCCCTACTTAGGATGAGTTTATGGGCATTAGAAACACTTACTATAGAGTGTAGAAAAATTATAAGGCTATTTATTTTTTTATTTTGAAAAAATACTTTATCAAAGCAAATAATTTTCTTTACAAACTCAGAGTAACCTCAAAAAGTCTGCTAACAGAGAAAACAGATGGGCCACCAGTTTCAAAGTTAGTCATCCTTAAAAAGATCTAAAATTGATTTTTAAATAGAAAAAATCAACAAAGCATAAAATATAATGAAAGTTAGATGAAACTTACAATCAATAAGACCTAAAAAAGTTAATTACTTTCATTTTATTAATGTCAATTACTGTCATTCTATTAATTTTAAAGATCCTAACTTCTAGCTCACTGGAAATATAAATATTTTTATTTTTATTTAATATTAAAACATTCATGATGCAATCAAGACTTTAAAGTTCATGTATTTTAATGCCTTGATTTTACAAGGAAACTGGGGGTAGAGTGGATAAGTTACTGGTCCCAAATTATAAGATTGTTAATGGTAGAAACAATAACCATTTCAAGATTTCCCAAAGCATTGTTTAATGTTTCCATACAAAACCCATAAACTTTCATTTTAATGCATAGACACAAAATACACATTTGATGTAAGAAAAACAATATTCAAAGGATTTGTATTAGAATATTGAATTATACATGCCAGCCATTATGCTGTATTTCAGCAACACTCATAAACTGTAGATATGCAAATGAAGTTATATCTGTCAAGTGTATAGGATAAAAAGAATGATGAAATATAAAAATTCTTAGAGTAGTACATGGACAATATTTTGTGCTGTGTTATAAGAAATTAAGGTCAAAGGGTAAGCATGTGATGATCAAGTCAACATATGTACATAATGACCTTTGCTAGCTATGCTTTGCTATAATAGGCTGTAGTCAAAAGGGAAGATGTAACAAGATGTTGGCTTAGAATAGATCTATATGCATTCCTCAGACTGAAGGCTTTTAGAGGCAGAAGGAATAACTCTTCCCTGGCTATAGATGTGATGTCTCCTCCATTGCAAGAAAGGCTTTGTTGAAAGGTCAAAATGTTGGAATTGTAAGTCTGAGGTGAGTCCATTACCTGACCACAGAAGTGGTGGTTTTTTTTCTCTAGTAATAGGACAGATTGGCAGGTATGAGTGTAGGTAGTAAATGAATTCTCTAGAAAGCCAACTCATTAGATTTGAGTGTATGCTGTGCTGAATATTCTTGGCAATTTCCTACAAATCACTGTTAAGGATATGGTATCTGGGAAGTGCCAAAATCTGAAACTAGTTATAATAAAAGTACATCTCCCATGCCATATTTATTAATATTTCTCATTCTCTTTGTTATTTCTCCTTTCACCATTGATTCTTTCATTCATTCATCCATCTATTTATTATTGGGGAGATTCCCTGCTTAATACAAACACAATGTGGAATTATAACAAATTAAATACATAATTCTATCCATAGGAACTTGCTTTTTCTTAAGGAACTAAACTACTATAAGTAACTTTCTTCAAAAAGATAATATTAAGTGAGTCACTAGAACAATAATATGAAAGTGTCTCAAGTCAAGGCCAGATTTAGTGAAAAATGTTTGTAAAAAAAGTAGATAATTTCTAATTGAGAAACACAACTTTTACAATAATTGTTTTCTCCAGTCGCTTCAATTTCTCACACCTCATTTATTCACTACCACTCCAGTTTGGCTTCTGCATTTCCTGAAGACCTTTAGTTTGTTAAGTAAAATAGATTCATATCAGTTCATAATCTTTTTTTTTTGCATTAAGAAGAACTTTTTTAAATATAGCATTTCAGTACAGCATTCCAGTATCCAGAATGGTTTAAAACATCATATTGTAGATTCTTCCTTAGTCCTCACCTCATCTGGCCCAGATCGTGTCCTTTTCAAGTTCATTCTTTTTTTTTTTAATTTAATCAATATTTTTATTATGGTTTTGTGGGGTACAGTTAAGGGTTAGGTGTACAATTACGTTTCATTCAGGCACCCTGTTGATAAGAGGTGTTTCCCCATCCCCTGACAGATATATGCTACTGTTAATCCCATCCCCCCCCATAGTTTCCCAGTACCATCAGTCATTTTCTTATAGTATTACATTGGATGTTCAAGGTCCATTATACGAGTGAGAACATGTGATACTCGGATCTTTGTTTCTGTGAGAGGTCACTCAGTATTATAGACTCTAGTTCCATCCAGGTTGCTGCGATTTCATGATTTTGTTCTTTTTTATGGCTGCGTAGTATTCCATCATGTATATGTACCACATTTTTTAATCCAGTCCTCTTTTGATGGGCAGCATGGTTGGTTCCAGGTTCTTGCTATTGTGAACAATGCTGCGATAAACATATGTGTGCAGGTATCTTTTTTATAGAGTGATTTGAGTTCATTCTTGAGAGCTGAAGAACTGCATGAAGTTGCAGCAGTCCTTCAAAGCAGAGTGCATATGATTTCTTTTGCATCTCTTCTTCTATCTCACAGAAGATAACTCTGTTCTACAACAATGGTGAATGTTTTAAACCATATAACTGTATCGCTCTTATTTAAATAATGCATAATTTTTGTGCTACTTAGTATAACCCACACACAAAAAAGGCATGACATTGTGAGAAAGCAAAATTCCACCACTAAACTTATTAGAATTTTATTATTATTTATTATTAGCAAATTATTAGAATTTTCCTAGAAATCAAGATGCTTATTTATTTCCAAAAGTCAAGGAACTCTATGCAAAATCTTCTTTTGTCATTACACAGAGTAGACTGATAAATGCCCAAGTACCTATGACTCAGAAAGCATATTTCAGGTATTATTAGTAGACATGATATGATTAAACAGTAAACTCTCCCTGTCTCAACCAATCTCTGCCAATATATACAATATCTAGAGACGTTCTTCATGGCACCTATATTTTAATCTCAGGATACACTTTGCATTAACTCATATCAAAGAGAAGCGCCATCTATGCAAGAGTGGAAGGAAACGCCCCTTTTATGGAGACAAGTCAAATATAATTCACACAACCACAAGGTGGTAAACACAGTTTATAGGAAGAAATTAAAAGAAGTGAAGTCTTTTCCAAATAATACATATTTAGGACCTAGCATACATTTGCACAGCATATGAAAAGAAAACAAAGATTATTTTTATTAAATTGATTTAAAGGTATCATATTAAAGAAACACTTTGAATATATTCAAATAGAAAAATAGATACTAACTATATAAGGAGGCAATAAATAAAATCAGAGACTAGGTTACAGAAGAAAGGAGCACATTTTAAAAATAGATGTGCAGAACTCAAATAATTACAGTTTAAGACCTTATTCTCTTAGACCTTCTTGATTTTAAATATTTTAAAATTTCTTAATAAAAATAAGAAACGTTGGAGATTCCAAAGTTATTTTAGTTATCGTGACTTCCATACCTTGTTTTGACTTAAGTAAACTATACAATGATATATAGTATGCTATTGGTCATTCTCAAGGATTCTTTTTGCTACCTTTATGAAACTCTAAGGAATGATTTCTCAAATAGTGCACATTAGTGAATACAAAAAACTGTATTCCCTAAGAGGCAAAATTGCCACAGTTGAGAACCACTGACTTACCAAATCCTTTTTTTTTTTTTTTTTTTTTTAACTGGGTTCATAACATGCTCATTCCTTATTTCTTTTCTGGTATGATTCTTGAATGGATATAAACAGAAGTTTATATGCATGCTCCTGACGGGGTAAAGTAAGTTTTACCATGAATAATGTCTAATTTGAGAGTAAACCTCACAATGTTCATGATTTCTATCTACATTGATCATCATATTTTGAGTAGATATTCTAATTTTATTTGAATATTGCATTGCAGTAATTGGTGGTCTTATTTTTTGAAGGTGTTGGTACATATAGGCAAAAATATGTTTGAGTTTGGGCAAGAATCGCTCTCTATAAGGGGACAGGCAGAAGACAACTATGTCTCTGATCTACCATTCTGGGCATTCAAATTTTGACTTAGTTAAGATTCTGTGAGTTCAAGTCTCTATATAAAACAATTCCTGAAAGGTTGCTTCTGCACCTGGCTGTAACTATGTAGGTTAATAGAAACCTGAAGATAAAATATAGATAAGTGAGTATGTTTATTTTGATATATATTTGACATGCAAATGAGTTATGTATAAAGAAATGCCCACTGGTGGTGATAGTATATATGTATATGTGTGTTGGTCTATCTGTCTATTCATCTATCTATACCTACATCTAGTTATATGATTTGAATAATATATATCAGACAAATCACTAAATGCTTCATGGTTAAAATGTAAATTATGAAGATACATCCAAAATGTTTCCTGCAGCCTGGTTATCTACCTTAATGCACACTTTCTACCCTGCATCATCCTTTATTTTTCAGATCTTTTCTTCTGAGCACATGAGGATTGATGTGTAATAGAGATTTTGAATTTGTCTTTAAAAAAAAGAAGTATGTTCCTTTCCCTTTGCTAGTTCATGATGTGAAATGGTAACTATAGGATGAAAATATAATCAATAGGCAAATTTAACTGCAATGTTATAACTAAATGTTAAGTTTAAAGAGGGCATATTTTCAAGGAAAAGTGTTTCTTAGAGACCATGTTAGGCTAGGCAGAGTGGCTTCTGGAAGGGATTATTAAACTGTGGTGTGGTAAAAGACTAGTCAATACGTTAAAAACAGTTAAATGACTTTTATTTGCCTAAACCCTAAATACCCATACTAAATGAAATAAAAATTGAAATATCTTCTATGCAGTGACTAATACTACAAAGATGAAAGAATGTAGCATGTATAGGCTTAACGCGACAAGTGACTGTCATGGTCAAGAAATGCTGAACTTCAAAACTGTTTTTACTTCTCCTTTGTAAATTACTAACAACAAATAACTTGATTTTTAACTCAATAAATGGCAAGCAAACATCTATGTTCCTGGAAATTTTTCTTTTTAATAATGACCCTTTGACCCCAAAGTAGTGTGATGAGTTCTAAGCTTCATATTGACACAGTAAAGAGAGATAGAAGTAATAACTTTGGCCAAATGTGCTGTATATATTTGCACACTGGGAATAATGGAAAAAGCTTCTTATTACAGGAAGACAGTTATCAGCTTGAGAATAGCAATGATTTACTGCAACCCACTGCAGAGCTAGGTGAAGAAAAATTCAATAATTTCCTTTATAATGCTGCATATTTAATCTCTCATAATTTTGACATTTTGTACTTTCTTAATGACAAAATTTAACATATCTATGAAAATTTTATTTTGGTGAAATACTAGATACTTTTTTTTTCTATAGACAGAATGTTCAAGCTCACTATGTTAACGTTCTTATATACACTAACCATCATCCGAATATTTACTACTTGCCAAGCATTCTGCTAAGCACATTACATATGGTACCTTGGTTCACTATTTAATCTTCTCTAAGAGTCAGGGTTTTTTGTTGTTGTTGTTTTAGACCTTTATATTTGTGAGAATGGACCTAAGGAAAGCCTTATGTCTAAGTTAATGACAGATGTTGAGGCTAAAAAATTTACCTGTAGCCGGGCTCGGTGGCTCAGCCTGTAATCCCGCGCCTTTGGGAGGCTGAGGTGAGTGGATTGCCTGAGCCCGCGGGTTCGAGACCCGCCTGGGCAGCGAGACCTCATCTCTACAATAAATAAAAAAATCAGCCGGGCGTGGTAGTGCATGCCTGTAGTTCCGGCTGCTTGGAAGGCTGAGGCGGAAGGATCGCCGGAGCCCAGCAGGTCGAGGCTGCGGTGGCAGGGAGCGGCCACTGCACTCCTGTCTGGGCGACCGAGTTAGACTCCAACTCAAAAAAAAAAAAAAAAAAAAAATTGACCTGTAATTTACCCAGTAGTAATTTACGTAGAAACTCAGGAATCATTTGGAATATTTTGCATCAATTGCTTGTACCTGGAGAACAGACAAACACATAGCCTGAAACTTCAAAACAGTGAATTAAAGGACTACGGCAAAACTCATGTGATAATGGCAAAACCGAGATTCTAGTACCTCAGTTAAGGAACTCGGGGGCTGGAAAGTCTGCATCTCTCAGGTAGAATACACTACTGTATTTTCTCATTAGAACAATTGTCTCATTGAAAATTGGGTTTCACATCCTTGCCATTATAGAACCTTTATTTTTATTTCTTTACAGCTTTTCATCACTAACCTAATAATCTTTTTTTTGTTGTTTTTTGGGTTTTTTTTTTTTTTTTGAGTTGGAGTCTCACTGTCACCCAGAGTGGAGTGCAGTGGCTGCTCCCGACCACCGCAGCCTCGGCTTGCTGGGCTCCGGCGATCCTTCCGCCTCAGCCTTCCAGTAGCTGGAACTACAGGTGCGCGCTACCACACCCGGCTAATTTTTTGATTTATTGTAGAGATGAGTCTCGCCAAGTTGCCCAGGCGAGTCTCGAACCCATGGGCTCAGGCAATCCACTCACCTCAGCCTCCCAAAGTGCGGGATTACAGGCTGAGCCACCGAGCCCGGCTTAACCTAATCATCTTTTTGAGACAACCATACATCCTCATTTTAGAGCTGAGGAAACCAAAGCTCAGAGATTTTTAAGAATTTATACAATATTATATATCCTTTGTGAACCTAAGACAAGATACAAACAATAAAGTATCTGTCTCAGAGCACAAATTCTTACCTGGTATGTTTCACCACCTGAAGTTATTTGCTAGTCAGAAGGAAACCTTCCACAGATAAAGACTTTACCGGCCGGGCTCAGTGGCTCAGCCTGTAATTCCGCGCTTTGGGAGGCTGAGGTGAGTGAATTGCCTGAGCCCACAGGTTCGAGACCTGCCTGGGCAACTTGGGGAGACCTCATCTCCACAATAAATCAAAAATCAGCGGGCCTGGTAGCAAGCGCCTGTAGTTCCAGCTAGTTGGAAGGCTGAGGTGGAAGGATCTTTGGAAGCCCAGCAGGTCGGAGGTTGCGGTGGCTGGGAGCAGCCACTGTACTCCAGTCTGGGCGACAGAGTGAGACTCCAACTCAAAAAAAAAAAAAAAAAAAAAAAAGACTTTACCAACAGACCTTCTGGACAATTGTATAAAAGCAAATAGAAAATTACTATTTAAATACATCTAACCACATAAATATAGAGAAACTAATTAATAAGATAAAAAAGGACATAAAGTGGCAAGTCCTTCTAATTTGTTTCTTTTCTGTCTGTTTCCTCAATAGTGATATTAGATAAGTATCAATTGCTAGCTTCTTCTTATTGCAACGTTTTACATTTTATACACCTTTTTCTTGTTCTGTGTATTTTGTGTAGCAAATTTTGCCAGAAGGACAGTATTAGTTGACCAATAGGAGCAGATTCATGTTGTCGGATAAAAAAATTGTAGTCATGCTTCAGGTGTAGCCTAAAATCAATAAGAAAGAGTGCATCTTAACGGAGTGAAATGAAGAGCAATTACTTACTGCAGCTAAGTGACATCCTGTGTGGGATCATTGTCTATGCTGGAAGCTGATAGGCACCAAACTGAGGGGCTGCAGGATCAGCAACTGACATGGTTACAAGTGGAGAATGCTGAACAGGTGACTTAAACTGAACTGTAAATGGCATCTGTGGTTAGATAAATTGTCAGAGGCAGGGGAATGTTTTCTTCTTGAGTTCTTGAATAATTTTTTTTAAATATTAATTTTAACTCATAATATAAAGTCATAGTTTTAATTTATGACACAGTTTTTTAACTTTAGCTCCAGTGACAAATTGAACTAGATAATTCTTTGTTGTGAGGGGCTTTCCTATGCAGGCTACCATTTCTGACTTCTTTCTCCTAGATACATAAAATGTGCATAAAATGTATCTTATGACCAGTTAAAATACATATTTCTGGGATCATAGAAACTGATTCAGTAGTTCTGGTGTTAAACTCAGAATTACTTAACTATAACATACACTCCATATGATCCTAATAAAAGTAGCATACTTTGAGCGAACTTTCTCTAAGGTAAATAAACTCATCAGAACTAAATATAGATAGATGAAAGACAGACAGATATATGCATATATACATACATACAGTCTAAATGTTCCATAGTTGATTATAATTAAATATCTGATACCTAAACCAAAATAGTAGTATTGTATTAATAGTAATAGTAGTATTGTAAATACTAAATACTTAATAGTACTACTGTAAAACATTTCCATAATCAGACTACATGATACACATCAAAGGACATATCTCCTTGAGTTATATATCATACAAATGAGTGTGGTAATAAATCCCAAATGTGGGTAGCTACAGTGATAAATATGTAGTTGTGGAATACTCTACTTTGTCATTTCAACTAAGCAAAATATTATTATTATTTATTTTTTTTTGAGTTGGAGTCTCACTCTGTCGCCCAGACTGGAGTGCAGTGGCCGCTCCGGGCCACCGCAGCCTCGACCTGCTGGGCTCCAGCGATCCTTCCACCTCAGCCTTCCAAGTAGCCGGAATTACAGGCATGTGCTACCACGCACGGCTAATTTTTTGATTTATTGTAGAGATGAGGTCTCGTTGCCCAGGCGAGTCTCGAACCCGCGGGCTCAGGGAATCCACTCACCTCAGCCTCCCAAAGGTGCGAGATTACAGGCTGAGTCACCGAGCCCGGCTGCAAAAAAATATTTTAATAGCGTATAGATCCTGCATTGCAAGCAACCTTTCAGGAATTGTTTTATATAGAGACTTGAACTCACAGAATCTTAACTAATTAAGTCAAAATTTGAATGCCCAGAATGGTAGATCAGAGACATAGTTGTCTTCTGCCTGTCCCTTATAGAGAGCGATTCTTGCCCAAACTCAAACATATTTTTGCCTATATGTACCAACACCTTCTAAAAATAAGACCACCAATTACTGCAATGCAATATTCAAATAAAATTAGAATATCTACTCAAAATATGATGATCGATGTAGATAGAAATCATGAACATTGTGAGGTTTACTCTCAAATTAGACATTATTCATGGTAAAACTTACTTTACACCGTCAGGAGCATGCATATAAACTTCTGTTTATATCCATTCAAGAATCGTACCAGAAAAGAAATAAGGAATGAGCATGTTATGAACCCAGTTAAAAAAAAAAAAAAAAGGATTTGGTAAGTCAATGGTTCTCAACTGTGGCAATTTTGCCTCTTAGGGAATACATTTTTTTGTATTCACTAATGTGCACTATTTGAGAAATCATTCCTTAGAGTTTCATAAAGGTAGCAAAAAGAATCCTTGAGAATGACCAATAGCATACTATATATCATTGTATAGTTTACTTAAGTCAAAACAAGGTATGGAAGTCACGATAACTAAAATAACTTTGGAATCTCCAACGTTTCTTATTTTTATTAAGAAATTTTAAAATATTTAAAATCAAGAAGGTCTAAGAGAATAAGGTCTTAAACTGTAATTATTTGAGTTCTGCACATCTATTTTTAAAATGTGCTCCTTTCTTCTGTAACCTAGTCTCTGATTTTATTTATTGCCTCCTTATATAGTTAGTATCTATTTTTCTATTTGAATATATTCAAAGTGTTTCTTTAATATGATACCTTTAAATCAATTTAATAAAAATAATCTTTGTTTTCTTTTCATATGCTGTGCAAATGTATGCTAGGTCCTAAATATGTATTATTTGGAAAAGACTTCACTTCTTTTAATTTCTTCCTATAAACTGTGTTTACCACCTTGTGGTTGTGTGAATTATATTTGACTTGTCTCCATAAAAGGGGCGTTTCCTTCCACTCTTGCATAGATGGCGCTTCTCTTTGATATGAGTTAATGCAAAGTGTATCCTGAGATTAAAATATAGGTGCCATGAAGAACGTCTCTAGATATTGTATATATTGGCAGAGATTGGTTGAGACAGGGAGAGTTTACTGTTTAATCATATCATGTCTACTAATAATACCTGAAATATGCTTTCTGAGTCATAGGTACTTGGGCATTTATCAGTCTACTCTGTGTAATGACAAAAGAAGATTTTGCATAGAGTTCCTTGACTTTTGGAAATAAATAAGCATCTTGATTTCTAGGAAAATTCTAATAATTTGCTTCTTGTTTAAGTTTAGTGGTGGAATTTTGCTTTCTCACAATGTCATGCCTTTTTTGTGTGTGGGTTATACTAAGTAGCACAAAAATTATGCATTATTTAAATAAGAGCGATACAGTTATATGGTTTAAAACATTCACCATTGTTGTAGAACAGAGTTATCTTCTGTGAGATAGAAGAAGAGATGCAAAAGAAATCATATGCACTCTGCTTTGAAGGACTGCTGCAACTTCATGCAGTTCTTCAGCTCTCAAGAATGAACTCAAATCACTCTATAAAAAAGATACCTGCACACATATGTTTATCGCAGCATTGTTCACAATAGCAAGAACCTGGAACCAACCATGCTGCCCATCAAAAGAGGACTGGATTAAAAAATGTGGTACATATACATGATGGAATACTACGCAGCCATAAAAAAGAACAAAATCATGAAATCGCAGCAACCTGGATGGAACTAGAGTC
Organism: Cephalopachus bancanus; assembly: GCA_027257055.1. Classification (NCBI taxonomy): domain Eukaryota; kingdom Metazoa; phylum Chordata; class Mammalia; order Primates; family Tarsiidae; genus Cephalopachus; species Cephalopachus bancanus. The sequence continues at coordinate 3,464,020 of JAPVLO010000205.1, read as the reverse complement.
TATAATACTGAGTGACCTCTCACAGAAACAAAGATCCGAGTATCACATGTTCTCACTCGTATAATGGACCTTGAACATCCAATGTAATACTATAAGAAAATGACTGATGGTACTGGGAAACTATGGGGGGGGATGGGATTAACAGTAGCATATATCTGTCAGGGGATGGGGAAACACCTCTTATCAACAGGGTGCCTGAATGAAACGTAATTGTACACCTAACCCTTAACTGTACCCCACAAAACCATAATAAAAATATTGATTAAATTAAAAAAAAAAAGAATGAACTTGAAAAGGACACGATCTGGGCCAGATGAGGTGAGGACTAAGGAAGAATCTACAATATGATGTTTTAAACCATTCTGGATACTGGAATGCTGTACTGAAATGCTATATTTAAAAAAGTTCTTCTTAATGCAAAAAAAAAAAAAAGATTATGAACTGATATGAATCTATTTTACTTAACAAACTAAAGGTCTTCAGGAAATGCAGAAGCCAAACTGGAGTGGTAGTGAATAAATGAGGTGTGAGAAATTGAAGCGACTGGAGAAAACAATTATTGTAAAAGTTCTGTTTCTCAATTAGAAAATCTGAATCAGCAATCTGCTGTATTGGGACATAAATTCAGCATTTTTAACCCATTTTCCAGGAATCTGATCAATTTCTGAAGCAAATATTATCTGAGTATTTATTGCACATAAATTATTTTTTTTATTTTTTTCCAAAATAATATTGAAAATAATAATATGTTTCAAAAATTGTGACAGGTTTGACATTTTGCCTTGCTTGCAAGCTGACAAGTGGGCTCAATATAGTTTCATGGATGCTGACAGAAGACTTGTAATTCTGGAGTTAGGACACAGGAACCTTATTACCCATGGCAAACCAAGCAGTAAACGCTTTATGTATGCATGAGTTCCCCATGCTCCCAAGTCCCACAGGAGTGATAGGCCACGCAAAGCAGGCCAGGTGGATGCTTCATGCACAGTGCATTTGCATCACAGTGGGGAGCCCCAGTATTTTAAAGGGAACTTCTAGAAAACTTGTTCAACTTGCAGTTTTGAGTAAGTGACATTTTAAACATTAACACAAAATGTTCAAAGACTTTTTTTTTTTTAAATCAGAAAAACCATCCTCAATTTCCAGCAGATAATTTTTATCTTGGTGAATGTGTTTGTTAAAAGGACAAAATATATGCACATAATAAGAGATAAAATTCTAATTGTTGCCTAAGTCATTTGAAGTTTTATTTTTATGACACAATGATTGGAAACAATATATTCCTGAAGGAAAAGCAGCAGAATCTACTGCCTTGATTACTTAGGGATTTTTTTAGTATTTTGAATGAAATGCAATATTCAAACATCCTCAAGTGTCACTTGAAGATGTCTTAAATTATACCACATTGAGGATGGTTCTATAGGACTCAGCAGTCCTTAAGCATGGTTAGAGATGTCATCTTTTTTGATGTTTAATTCAATTTGATAATCTCATCGATCCAAGAGTATTCATCAGAATTGATTTTATTCCTCCTGGTGATAAAATATACTATACTGGAGACAACTGTGACTTATGAGGTATTTTTCTCTCTGCCTCATTGAAGAAGTTATTGAATCTACAAAGATACCTCTTTGAAAAGTAATTTTAGTGTGATTTAGACTTCCTGGCAGTTATCCTAGTATCTCCAAAAACACCGTTCTTCCATCCCTTCTTCTTATGAGTACTTCCAAATATCATATATCTGTCAGTGTCCCCCAAGGTCTAACTTGTGGCTTAGCATAGACACAAAAACCAGAGCCTCACAAGTGAGATACTCATAAACTGTCTGAACCTTAAACTATGCAGATAATCGCAGAGGATAACCGCATTTTTAAAAAAGGTATAAGGTCTGAGGTAAATATCAGACTTCAATAGATCATTTTAACATGCTTTTTCAAATCTCCTAAAGAGTGTTAAGTAAACTATCCAGTAAAGTTATTTGGAAGACTCCACTCCGAGTAACAAAACTATGACTTTTTGGTCAGCTTTATTGAGTCATAATTGAAAACAAAGATTGAATATATTTGAGGTATATAATGTGATGTTTTGATATACATGTATATTATGAAGTCATTGCCACAATCAAGGTAATGAATAGATCCCTCACTTCACATAATTACTATTTGTGTGTGTGATGAAAATATAGGTTGATCATCTCTAATCCAAAAATCTAAAATCCAAAATGGTCAAAATTTGAAATTTTATGAGTGTTGGCATGACACAAGCAGAAAATTTCACACCTGACCTCAAAATTATTTAAAATAGTATATAAGGTTACATTCAGGCTATGAATATAAGGTGTATAAAAATTATAAAATTATAAAATTTTCTGTTTACATTTGGGTGCTCATTATGTATATGCAAAATTTCAAAATCTTAAAAAAATCTGCAATCCAAAACACTTCCTGTCTCAAGCATTTAGGATAAGAGATACTCAATCTGTGTACATAAGATGTACTGTCTTAGCAAATTTAAACTATACAATAATTATTATTAACCAGAGTCACCACGCTATACATTACTTCTTTAGAACTTATTCATTTTTTAGCTGAAATTTTGTACCTTGTGAGCAACATCTTCCCATTTTACAAACACCCTAGTCCCTGGTAACAATCATTTTACTATCTGTTTTTATGCGTTTGAATATTTTAGACTCCACATATAAATGAAATCATGTAGGATTTGCCTTTCTGTGTCTGACATTTCATTTAGCATCATTTCCTCCAGGCTCATCCATATTGCTAAAAATGACAGGATACGCTTCTTTTTTAAAAGTTGAATAATATTTCATTATATAAATATTGACATAGAGAAAGATAAATAGATACCACATTTCTTTATCCATTCATCCATCAGTGGACATTTAGGTTGTTTCCATAGCTTGGTTATTGTGAATACTACTTCAATGAAAGTATGAGTGCAGAAATCTCTGAAATACTGAATTCATTTCCTTTTAATATATGTCCAGAAGTAGGACTGCTGGATCAAAAGATATTTCTATTTGTAATTTTTTGAGGAAACTTTATATTGTTTTCCATAATAGCTGGACCAATTTATATTTCCACCAACAATATATGAGGGTTTCCTTTTCTTCACACCCTTTCCAACTCTTTTTTATCTTTTGTCTTCTAGATAATGGTCAATCTAACGGGTATGAGGTGATTTGGGTATTGTGGTTTTGATTTACATTTCCCTGATTACTAATGATGTTGAACATACTTTTCATACACTTGTTGGCCATTGTATGCTTTCTTTTGAAGTCTCTAGTTTTGTTCTACTTCTCCAAGATTCTTTTAGCTATTTGGCATCTTTTGTACATCCATACAAATGTTAGGATTGTGTTTTTTCTATTTCTGTGAAAATTGTCATTGGAATTTTGATACAGAGTTGATATATTAGTTTGGTAAATAATTTCTGAGAAATAATTATCTAAGTCATATACTCCCTTTTTTTTTTTTTTTTTTTTTTTTTGAGTTGGAATCTCACTCTGTCGCCCAGACTGGAGTGCAGTGGCCGCTCCCGGCCACCGCAGCTTCGACCTGCTGGGCTCCGGCGATCCTTCCGCCTCAGCCTTCCAAGTAGCCGGAATTACAGGCATGCACTACCATGCCCGGTTGATTTTTTGATTTATTGTAGAGATGAGGTCTCGCTGTCCAGGCGGGTCTCGAACCCGCGGGCTCAGGCAATCCACTCACCTCAGACTCCCAAAGGCGCGGGATTACAGGCTGAGCCACCGAGCCCGGCTTTTTTTTTTTTTTTTTTGAGTTGGAGCCTCACTCTGTCATCCAGACTGGAGTGCAGTGGCACACTCCCTGCCACTGCCGCCTCGACCCACTGGGCTCCGGCGATCCTACCCCTCAACCTTCCAAGTAGCTGGAAATACAGGTGTGCACTACCACACCCGGCTAATTTTAAATTTATTGTAGAGATGAGTTTTCGCCAAGTTGCCCAGGTGGGTCTCGAACCCGCTGGCTCAAGCAATTCATTCTCCTCGGCCTCCCAAAATGTTGGAATTACAGGCTGAGTCACCGAGCCCGGCCTACTCATTTTTAATTAGATGATTAATAAATCATCTTGCTTTTGAGTTGAGTTACTTATGTATTCTGCATATTAACCCCCTTACTGGCTTTATGGTGTACAATCTTTTGTCTTTTCATTTTGTTGTGGTTCCTTTCCTGTGCAGAACATATTAATTCGAAATAGCCCTACTTGTCAATTTTTGCTTTTGTTATCTGTGTTTTTTATGTCATATCCAAAAAATTATTGCCAAGATCAATGTCAATGAGCTTTTCTCCTATGTTTCCTTTTAGAAGGCTTACAGTTTTAGGTCTTATGTTTAAGTGTTAAATCCATTCTGAATCGATTCTTGTATGTGTTATAAATATGGGGCCTATTTCATTTTTGGCACATGGATATCCAGTTTTCCCGACATCAGTTAGTGAAGACATGGTCCCTCTTTGATTTTGTATTTTTGCTGCATTTGTTGAAGATTAGTTGACACTGCATGTATGGGTTTGCTTCTTGGCTATCTGTTCAGTTCCACTGGTCTATGTGTCTATTTTCATGCCAGTACCATACTGTCTTGATTACTGTATCATTGTAATATAATTTTAAATTAGAAAGTGTGATGCCTCCAACTTTTTTCTGTGTCCTTAAGATTGTTTTAACTATTCAGCATATGTGGGGTTTCCATATACATTTTAGGATTTTTTTTTAATTTCTGTAAAAAAGTGTCATTGGAATTTTGACAGATATATGGCAGGTCACTTTGAGTTGTATGGACAGTTTAACAATATTAATTCTTCCAATCCATAAATAAGGAATATTGTTCGATTTATTTGTGTCTTCGATTTTTAATCAATGTTTGATAATTTTCATTGTGCAGATCTTTCACCGCCTTGCTTAAATTTATACCAAAATATTTTATCCATTTTGATGCAGTTGTAAATAAAGTTATTTCCTTTTTAAGACAGTTCATTGTTATTGTACACAAATAGATTTTGTATGCTAATTTTGCAGTCTACATCTTTACTGAATTTAGTAATTACCTTTAACATATTTTTTGGTAGATTTTTAGTTTACTATGTATAAGGTCATGTCATTTGCAAAGACAATTTTTATTCTTCCTTTTGAACTGAATAGCTTGTATTTCCTTTTCTTGTATAACTTTTCTGATTAGAATATCCAGTATTATGTTGAATAGAAGTGACAAGAGTAAGCATATTTGTCTGGTTTCTTTTATTTTAGAGGGAAAGTGTTCAGCTTTTCACAAAAGTATTATGCTAGCTATAGACTTGTCATATATAGCGTTTCTTGTGTTAAGATACAGCATAATACTTTTAGAGCACTATATCCAAATTTTTTAGAGTTTTGATAATAAAAGGATGTTGAATTTTGTCAAATGTTTTTTTCTGCCTCTATTGAGATGATCGTATGATTTTTATTTTTCATTACATTAATGAGCAGATACCATTTATTGATTTGTGTATGTTGAATTATCCTTGAAGCTCACAAATAAATTCCACTTTATCATGATGCATGATTTTTAATTCCCTTCAACATATTTATGACCTCCTTTGTCATGTCTACTATTTCAGTATTCTAGATTTCAGAAAGGTTGATATCTTCTAGTACTTAGGTCTCAGCATGTTCTTCCACCTGTTTTTCTCTCACCTGTTTTTAGTCCCTTTTTACTTAGCTAACTTCTACTTAAACTTCAAGTTGTAGCATAAACATAATTTCTTCCAGGAAGCCTTCCCTAACCCCACAAATTCAGGTTACACATCCTGCCTAAGTGCTGTCAAGGAAGCTCATAGAAAAATATAAAACTTGTCTTACTGTACTGTAAGTTTCTGCCTATTCTCTCAACTAGATCACAGATACCAAATTTAAATATGAGAAGGGTTGTCCCAATATAAAGTAACTATTTTCTTCCACTAAACCTGGAAAAATACACCAAGAGTGAGGTCAACAGGATAGTTATTTGCAAAGATTATTCCAATGAGCAGGGCACTTGGGTTACTTCAACTTCAACTCTTTCGACCATGGTAATGCTCAACAACTGGACACTTATCCAGAAAGCAGTTTTTTACTTGATTTATAATATTAGAATTATTTAGAATAATCTCAGCTTGTTGAGAAAAATATTTAAAAATATCAATGAAGCAACTTTTTAGAAGCCACAACATTCTGCACCATTCTAAGGGTAGAATAAATACAAAGATGACTGAGACACAGCCACTGCCTTCAAATAGTCCACAGTTTGCTGGTGTGGCAAGAATTTATGAAGGAAAAATATGAGGAAGATTAACAATAACTATAATAATAAGTGACATGGAGATATAAGGGTGGCAATATTGCTTTCAACAGGTTTAGGTAGTGGGATTTGAAAACGTTTATGAAAGGTGTCATACCAAGTCTTGGTAATGGTTAAAATATGGATGAATGGAGAATGGAGAGATAATTTCCTTGGGGAGCTAGCAACATTGTGATCAAAGACTCAGAATCAGACAAGAGAAACAAGGACTATCTGAGACACAAAAATTATGCATAAAAGGTGCAGCATGTATTGAATTAGAAAGACAAGGGTGTGGCAGAGCAGAGTTGTTGATGAGACTGGACAGTGGGACATGAGTGAAATATTAATAAGGACTTCAGTCAGTAGACATTAGAGGTTCATTTAAAGTTTCTAGCCAGTGAAATTATTTTTTAGGAAAGAAAGATAGATGATAACTGCTTATGTTGACTTCATCTTGACATTTTATTTAAGCTGCACGAATTTTGTAGAAAGTATCAATCTCACATAATTGATGCTGCCCCTCCTTAAATAAAGAGGGAGTTTAAAGTGATTTGAATTATACAATGAAAATATGCCACTATTTAGATGCTAATGTGGATATAGCATTTGCTGAAGTAAATTTTTGATTGTGAGATATGCAGATTTCAGGAACAAGAGATCTCATTTTTTGAAAAATATATTCAAGAGTGTAAAACTGTTAAAATATTTTTAATAAATCATTTCTGGAGTTTACTTTTTACCACTCTCCTTATATTATTTTTGCATAGAATAATTAGCAATTGTTTTTTAGCTACATGTATGAAGTGAAAAGATGGAAGCAAGCATCTGTATTTCTTCAACTCTTTCATTTTCTTTGACTAATAATCTGTTTCTAATCTCAATTAAATTACAGAAAATGTATTTGTCACACTAAGACTGTATTTGAAGTATGAGTAAGTTTATAATAAAATAATATTCAATTCATTTCCTTATTTTTTGCAGTTTTCTATTTCTGCAAATCAGCTGAAGAGAAAATAAAGGACATAAAGGACATAGCACATAAACTGATTACATTGCAAAGTGTAATTGAAAACATGTGCATTGCAGTATTTGAGTAAATGGCAGGCATATAATTTTCAGTTTTTCTTTCTTTAAAGTAGGCATAAGGATAACAAGAAATAAGTTTGAAATAATCTTTATGTGGAAGTAAATTGCTTCCTCTTTAGTATCCACTTCTTAGCAGAATATTTAACATGCTCTGTAATTGAATATAAAGAATCTTTTGGAAGTACAGTAATGTGTGGATTGGATTAAACACATAGCAAGTTTTCAATCTTCAGACTATACATGTTACATAATAAAAGACACTATTTAATTAAAAATATGGTCTAGATTAGCACTTTCTATTTCACAATAAAAAGTCTTCATTTTAAAACCTATAAATTGGATTTTTAAAAAGGTCCATGAACACAGTAAAGATAACTACTAAAGTCATCATGGAATTCAGTCATCATGGAATTCTCCCATAAGTTCTTTTCATAATTCATAGTGCTTTTCTGAAAATGTGTATTAGATAAAATTTTAATTTATATTTTTCTTTAAGGGTTCAGGTCCTAACTTTTCTTTCAAAACATTTTTGTGATTTTACATTTCTATATATTGTATACTTGCTTTTATATAGACTTTATTTTGTAAATATGTAATGTGTGTTCATACATTGTATTATATATTTATGAGTAACTAACTAATTTGTATTACTATGAAATATAACACTCCATTACTTTTAAAAAGATATTATAGTTTATTGAAACATGTCATTCTAAGAAATATTATTGAATTTTGAACTTCTATTAAGGAACAAGAAACGATAGAGTTTATATATTCAAGTTTATGTAAAATTCATTATCATTTATTGGCAGGCAATTTAACATAGTAGAAACAGTATACACCTGGTGGTAGATAGTCCTGGATTAAAACTTTGACTATTTGTGCTTCTACTATGTAATTTTGGATAAATAAATTAATGTGTCTGAGAATCTGTTTTCCTACTTATATCTATATGATGCTCAAGTATTTAATGTGACTGAACAGCAGAAATAAATCTCCAAAAGTAAAAAGCACACACCTGCATGCATCAATAAATATATATATATTTACAAGTAAACCCTTATTATCACAAGAAACTGTTCATTTTTGCATGTGAAGAGAAGCACATAGAGTCATCAGAGTTTGCTAGATTTTGCCCATACTTACTCAGTGGATAACTCTCAACCCTGGTTTTTCTGAAACCTCTAGATCAAAACTTTTGCATTACTTATTTATATAAAATGTAGTGCAATTAACAGAGAACTTTAGTTATTATATCTGTGCTTCTGGGAAAATAGTTAATATCCTATCCAAGTAGGATAAATTTAATGCAAGACTCACAGCACCCATGACATTAACTAGATTGTATTCTATCTCACTTTAGCCACAGAATTTTAGAAGTGAGGACCTTCAGTAGGGCCTTTTCTGCCTCCAGGTGCTTAGAATTTAAATTTGGCACCCTTTCATAGAACAACATCTGCTCTTTTTGCAAGAGATAGAACATAGAAAGAAGATAAACCCTTCTATACAGGGCCCAGACAACAGCTTGAAGTATAATACTCTGAAAACAATGATATTCAGTACAAACTACAGGGAAAAAGTTATGTAAGATATACTTTAGAAAACTTTAAGGGCGCCATTACAATAATCCAATTTTAAAGATATAAAATAGTTCACAATGTTGGAATACTCCATATTTCAGGAAAAAATAAGTCTCAGGAAAACAATCATTCTTAACTTTTCAATATCTTAAAAATTTATAATAGTAAGATTTGAACCCAAGATTTGGAAACTCAGTGGAAGATAGAAGAAAATAACTTTGATAAAATGTGGTGGAAATTACATTAACCCTATTTTTTAATGTATCTCAAACATCATCAATGCAATACAATGCTCACTGAAATTACCAATTTCCTTACATATGAGATCTAGTTTAGCCAAGTTCTGAATAAACTGTAAAATTGTACTAATGAGGTCAGATAAAATGAGACGTGGAACTATATAATAAGACATAAATAAATATTGCCCTAAAATGATTGTATTAAATATACAGTTAAATTATACCCAAAGTACTCATAGAAGAAACCTCTGTAAAGATGATGTTTATCAGAACACTCTTTTTGAGAATTTTAGATATGGATATGTGACAGTGTAAAGAAAATGAAAACAAATGGCAGAAACAGTAAATGTCATCCTGTGACCTGAATTTAAACCCATTTTTATTTACTCATTTTAAATATATATATATACATTTAATATGTATATATTGGTCTCATACTGAATTCCAAGCACTAGTCTAGTCATTGAAGATGCAACTGTGAACAAGACCAAGCTTTGGTCCTCATAGAGCTTGCATTCTATGTAAAGGAGATAGAAAATAGTTCATAAATACATATATGCCTATATTTCTAAAATATAGTTTAATTCATATTTATTCATATTTATTCATAGAATAAATTAATATATGTAAGGAGCCAGAGAATGAGTAGATGAGTGACTGGGGCCTGATCTAAGTCGTGTAGTAAGAGAAATTCTCTGAAAGGAAGTACATTTTGTCTTACAACTTAAATTATGAGCAAAGGAAACCAGAAAAAGATCTCAGAATAGATAAACCAGAAAAAACTAACAGTGTTTGTAAAAGACCTCAGAACTAAACATGAAGTCCAGTGCTTTTGCAAAGAAGGGAGTGAGAAAAAATTGTAGAAAGCAAGGTCAGAAAAGGTCAGGAGCTACATCATGTGGCCTTATGGTAAGGATTGCTTTCCATTTTAATCATATCAAAGTACAGGATATTTTAAGTCGAAGAATGCTAGATAAGACACAACCCTTTGCAAACATAGCTTTGCCTTCTGTACAGAGAGAGAATCTACCAGGTTGGAATGAGAAAAAGGAATCAGTAAGTTATTGCTGTGGGCCAGGAGAGAGATTACTTAGAGTTTTGGAGCTTACGAATACACTACATGTATTTAAGGATAATTTTGTTTTTTTCTTTATATAGTTTTATTTTCATGTTTTGGAGTCAGCAGTTTGTTTTATGATATTAAGCATTTGTATAGGTTCTTGGAAATTCATAAGCACTAGCGCAAAGTCTACTGGATGGAATAGTCTTGATGTTAATTTTTCTTTAATTCTAAAAATCAGTATGTTGCCGCTTCCATAATGTATTATGTGAAGTAATCTGGACATAATGATTAATGAATAAAGTGACTTGGAAACGTTAGAAATGTGGTTAGTTCACAGGAAATGTAGGTTATGTATGAATGGCTGAATAACTTGCCATGAAGAAATTGTTACACTGATAGCCACTCTTTACCAGGTACTATGCTGGACATTAAACAAATATATGGCAAGAAATAAAACAGACCTTCAAACTGACCTCATAAAACTTTTGATCTAGTCATCCAGACATAAATTAACACAAGTTCTAGAAGTTGGGAAAAAACCTTTTGTATGTTTTGTTTCTAAAGTAGAATGATATTATGATATGTTTGTATATCAATGGGATAATCCACTTATTCAACTTTCAATTATTAACCATCCACTATGTTTCAAAACAAATATCAATGCCAGATCTTCAGGCCTTAAAAAGAAGAAAAAAAGCAGTATATATTCGGTAATATTGCTGTAAATGTTTCTTTTTAACTGCCTCCACAATAGAGTATAAAGAACTAAATAGTGTTCTGTCAAGTAAACTGAGAAAGAACTGGAAATTACATAGTAGCAACATCAATTCAACTACTAGGTTATTTAATTGATTTTGGCTTTGTAACAACGATGAAACTGGAACTTTTAAGAAATAAAGCAACTTTTGTCTTATTTGAATGACTATAGTATATGTATCTAGCATTTTGAGCAACATCTATCTATTTTCTCATTCCCCCATCAATTTATGTCAATTGATGATTTGCCATTGCTAGTAAAAACCTTCTTTAAGAAGTGAAATTGTAAAATTTGATTTGTTATATTACTCCTAGTCTTTTAAATTTTTAGTTTTTCCTTCTTTCCTTACATTTGCTAATGATACCCCCTGGCCAAAACATAAAGTAGTAGAATAAGACTTTTTAATTTAAGCCAATAAAGGTTAAAATATCAAAATATGATACAATTTAAAACATGTATAACTTGCACAAGTATAAAAGGTAAGTTTTAAAATAATGATTTATAAAGCAACAAGGATAAGAATATTATATAATATGACTTTTTTAGAATTTGGGAACTACTATTTTAACAATAAGCTTGCAAATTTTCCCAAGGCAACTAGGATATCTCTTGGCAATAACTGGAATTTGATCATCATATGTTTCTATACTATATGAAAAATTTAAAGGAATCCAGAATTGTTATCCTTAATCCTCTGGATTCAAGCAAAAGGAACAGATGGATTAATAAACTCCCCTCAGTTAGTCCATGTGACAAGCCCAGTGCTAGGAGACTTAAAATATTCCAGAGGGAAAAATTGTTTCCAACATTTTAAGGGAATATCCTTCATGAATACAAATCTTGCTTCACTACACATTAAAAATGAACTTAGAGAATGACTGACAGTGTTAAGCCAATTATATAAGCTTTGATTTTATTTGGGGAATTCTGGAGGATGATCAATGTGAACCAGTATGAGAAAAAAATAAAATATTGCAATTTTAAATTATGTTATATTATTTTAAATAAACAAGAAAATTAAATTTTAAGATTGGCACCCAGCATCCTAACTTTATCTTTATGTAGGGGGCTCCAGGATACTTAGGCAAAAAAATGGAGTTTCAGAACATAACATCCAAATTTTGTTAGTTTAATTCATGTAAGATAACATGGCACATACATAATTGGACACATATAAACATACAGTAATACACTGATAGCAAGGGAAGCAAGGTGGCGCTGACACTTCTCCTGCTGCCAGAAGGATCTATTAAGTTGCCACATGACAAGTTGAAATTCTTGACAATCTCCTCAGAGCTCATGAAAAATCACCCAAATAATTAGAAATTGCTATTTGAAATATTTGTATTCAGAATGAATGAATGATAAACTTTACCCAAAATACATATGATTTGAGACATCAGTAAATCCAATTAGCAAATATCTATTTTAAAAGCCCCCCCAATAACATTGCTCCAGCCATATTTAAATACAGTGCTAAAATATTCTACATCTATGTGATGGTTCTTACTAATTATCAAAAGACAACAAGCTATCTATGTTGAGGAAATACTTCCACTTCTAACTGCTTTTTAAAATGACTAGAATAATTCCTGAAAAATAACAAGGGAACCAATGATATATATATATATATATTTTTGCTTCTTCTTCTTTTTTTTTAATCAGTGAGGTTTGGGAAGATAATATATCCTTTGGATAAAACCACTTTAAAACCAGCGGCAAGACAAACCTAAATATAGCATCAGATTTTTCAAAAATAATAAAATATATTTGCTTTCTTATTAATATATAATTATTAATATATTATACTATTATAGTGACAGTAAATATTGTTTGCAACATCATACATTAAATATAATTTTAAATATTTAAAGTACTATGAATTGCATTTTTCATTTATCCTGCTAGTTTTTATTTTTGTGTGTTTTTGTCATGGTTCTATTATACTATCAGGATTTCATAAAAATAAACATATAAATGCTTAAATTTTCAAAATGTCTTTATTGATAAAAATATAAGATCTAAATACTTTGGAGACTATTTTACTATAAGAAAATATACAAAAACTATCAATTACTGGCTCCAATCTTATTGAATCTTTAAAAATACTTTTCACTACAACTTACAACTTATAATTCACAACCTCTTAAACAAGTTACTTTCACTGGGTTTCTGTAAAAACCATACTTTCTTTATGGGATGCCCTTATCCTCTTTTACATTAAAAACTTATGGATTCTTTGGGATAGAACTCAAATATTTCCTCTTCAATGAAGTTCTCTAACCCCCAAGAAAAATAATCCCATTCCTTATCCTTCAATATTAGTTTGTTCTAATTGTTATGAGGGACAGAGAGATGATAATGTAATGAATTATTTGAAAGCAGAGTCTGTGTCTAGTTTATCTCAGCTTACCAAATTTAGTATGGTGCCTGATACATAAAAGATACTCAGTAAATTAGTGATGAATGTTTTTATGAATTTCAAAAATAAATACAAGAGAATAAATACAATGTTGCCAAGACTTGTTTTAGTGAGAACCCTTGTGAACTATCTTATAACTTTAAGTAAATGAGCACAAGGTGTTCCTTCTAGGGAGCTATTGTATGAAGTAATGCATTCCTGGAATTTTACAGAAACAAATAATTGATTTGCACATGGGAAACTGAGAGTTCCTAAAGACAGATCCCAACACTCAGGAGCTCTGATATAGCCTTGAACAATATTCTCATTGTTGTACACTCCATAAACTCTGGAGTATACTCAGTCAAGATGGAATTTCTGAAGATAATGTTTTTCTCCCTACATCACTCCAAAAAATTTTGGGCAAATTGTCGTAGAAAAAATATGTAGTTTCATGCCATTTTATATAGCCAGTAGTAATAACAAATACTATTTATAAGAGTGTTGAAAATATTTATAAGTAGACTAATCATAAACTAGTGATAAAATACGGAAAGCCTCTAACAAACAGCTGTGACTGCTGTTATGATATATTGATAAGAAAAAATGCAATTACTTTATATCATTCTTACATCTACAGAAACGACGAGTTCTTCTTAAAATACCTTTTAATATAATGCATTTGCACCAATTATATCAATTATTTATACCTACTATCTGTGAATCTTTCTCTGTAAATAATAAATGAAAGCTGGTGTAATATTAGAAAGTATTCTCAAAAAGTAGGAAAGCATGTACATCCTATAACTCCCCTAAGATTATGAAGTCAGCAGAACTAGTTTTGATACAGCAGTTTCATTAATGTACAATCCCTCTAGGTAGTTTTGAACACTTGCTTCTTTTGTCTTTAATAAAAAATTATTCTAGTATAACTCTAATTGCCTATCAGTGCTTGGACCAGAATTTCCACTATACTCTCTAAGTTTACTGATGATTCGCTTTGGTTCTAAAAGAAGGTTAGACCCATTAGTTTTGGATAAAACAGATTATTTAATAGAAAGTTTACAGAAAAGTTGGGGAATATACTTTTTAAATGAAAGTAATTATAACTTTAGAGCTAAAGTATTTAAATCTCAGTAAGCTATCCCAAATTAGTTGAAAGTCAGCATTAGCATTCACAGATTTCTTGAACCTGACTTTCATTTCTTCTGTAAATATTGTTAAAATGACTTACAAATACCACATTTTCCTTGATGAAACATGTGTGCTATGTGCAGAAGCTCATTTCATTATTTAACTTATTTACCTTTCTCTTTACCAGTATTGTTCTAGTTGAAGATAATTACTTGTAATCCTCCCTGACCCCAAAATCATTTTCATGCCATTGGAACCTCCATTTCTGCACCTATAGTGGGTTAATTAAAAGTTTAATCATTTCATTTCAATGTGACTGGATAAAATGTTTTATACATCTCAGCTTAAAATATTATATATCCCTAGAGATGATGTAAGGATCAATGGGTCTGAAAAGTACATTGTAACTTTCTGATAAAACATTCTCTATTAGTACAAAATGATGTTTTATTGCGCTCCAAATAAGATAACGTTGCAAAAAAATATAGATATATATAAAAAAAGGAAATAAAACTGAGACAGAATAATAATATAGGTACACTGTAAATAGAAATTGTTCTCAACATTTTTTCTAGCTTATTTTTCTTGTCTCAAATATCTCTTCTTTTGCTTTGTTTCTATATTTTATTTATGAATTTAGGTCATTTTTTATAAAATGTATATCATTAATATTAGTGTTTTACAGCCAAATTATATATCCTCACTTTATTCCTCTTTAGACAGTATATAAGACATCAATTAATATAACTAATCTCAAAGCTACTGCCTATTGACTGGCTATTATGTGACAGGTATTGGGCTTTATGCTAGTCATAGATTACCTAGTTCAAGTCACACAATTTATAATAGGAGAAAACAGACTATAGAGTAATTTACCCTGGCTTATCAGTGATATTAGTATGTTTGAACTACAGTAATAAACAGAAATGAATGCCCAGTATAGAAAAACATGATTTGGAATAGCTGAATTTGGCAGTGTGAGTCCAGCACAATATGTAAAAAGAAAATGATGAATTTGAGGCTAATCAGTAAATTGGCAAGGATATTAACCTCTTTTATTCAAATACCATGTTTGTCCAAGCAAATATATTTTTAATTCTTTGTATTCCCAGAAGCCTCAATACACTGGTAATACAAAAAGCAGTATAAAATTTAAGATGTAGGGATTTGGGATATTGTAAAGACGTAGCTCTTTCTGCTTTTTTTTTTTTTTTTTTTTGAGAGACAGGGTCTTGTACTGTCACTCAGGCTGGAGTGCAGTGGCATGATTGCAGCTTACTGCAGCTTGGAACTCTTGAGCTCAGGTGATCTGTCCTCCTCAGCCTCTAGAATAGCTGTGACTCTACAAAAATTCAAAAAATTAGCCAGACGTGGTGGCACATGCCTGGTTAATTTTTTGAATTTTTGTAAAGACAAGTTCTCACTATATTGCCTAGGCTAATCTCAAACTCTTGGGCTCAAGCAATCTTCCCACCTCGGCCTCCCAAAGTGCTAAAATTACAGGCATGAGTCACTGTGCCTGGCCACTCTTTTGTAAATTGGTAAATTAGTGATCTGGTTTTATGTACTACTCCACTGTATGCAAATTAATGGAACTTCTGAGTTAGATAATATTTGTGTATATTTTTGAAAGTCTACTTTTTGAACCCATATATTTACAAGCTAAAAAAGTAAAATATCCAAAGTTATTATCTTTGCCTCATCTTTCAATAATTTTTGAAACATCAATAATATAAATTGCAGATGAAAGAAAAGCTAAATGCAGTAGTTCTCAAACACTTCTACATGACCAAAATAATAGAAGAACAAAACTTTCAGGCAACAAACATGGAGAACAACCAGAAACTGCCTGTTACACAAATAAAATTCATTTTAAAATTTGAATTTAAAGAAGCACTTATAATTTCCATTCTATTCAATATTATATGATGTGTAATTTATTATAAATGTAAATTTCCCTGAAATTTTGAAAGAAATTGTGATATTTTAAGATAACTCACTACATATGAAGTCCAATAATTAGGTTCGCGGACCATCCTTAAAAAAGTGCTACATACTTCATTGCTGAATATTACTACGGTCAACTTCGAAGTACTTCCCGTGGGTTGCTGTGCACCTACACCAGTGCCTAGTGTACCCATCAAAGCAATTTGGGGACTTTTTTTCTGGAATGGCCATCAGAGTTGTCATGTCATTTTCTGAGGTCTGATAATTAAGTTCACAAACAGCTTGCTAGTATGCTTACATTAGCAACACTATACAAAAGACTGTATCGGAAAACCCTCCATGCTCACCTGATCTGGCCCCCAATGATTTTTTTATTTACCTGAAGATAAAGGAAATACTGAAAGGAAGACATTTGATGGTATCCAAGACATCAAGTGTAATATCACAGCTCTGATGGCCATTCCAGAAAAAGAGCTCCACAGTTGCTTTGAGGGGTGGACTAGGCACTGGCATCAGTGCATAGCTTCCCAAGGGGAGTACTTTGAAGGTGACTGCGTAATATTTAGCAACGAGGTATGTAGCACTTTTTCTAGGATGAGTTTGTGATGTTAATTGTCAGGCCTGGTGTATTCTGCAATTTCAAATACATATGGGGGGAAAAAAGTCAGTATCCTAAAACCAGCAGTATTTCAGTTTGAAAAGCATAAAAACTTACTGGAGTAGATAATTATTGGAAAGGCTAGTTCAAATAAATAAATGATATATTTACTTCTATTAGCATATCTATAAAAGAAGAATTGAGAAAAAAATTCTAATATGTTCGCCTTTATAATAAAATTACAAAAAATTATCAGGCCTACATATATCAAAAGATACATTTGTAATGTCACATCAATGAAAATACTAAAATACTAAGCATGATACTAAATTAAAATTATATACCTCAAAATAAAAGAATGGCAAATCAAATTATGGTATTAAATTTGTCTGACTTGATTCATGTATTTCATCAGATTGAAGGAACTTTAGCTTTGTAGTTAAAAATATGGCCCTAAAAGCAAAATGCCTGGCATAATTCTATTTTGACCTTTGACAAGAAATTTTAATTCCATTAAGCCTAATTTTTTTTTTTTTTTTTTGAGTTGGAGTCTCACTCTGTTGCCCAGACTGGAGTGCAGTGGCCGCTCCCGGCCACCGCAGCCTCCACCTGCTGGGCTCCGGCGATCCTTCCACCTCAGCCTTCCAAGTAGCTGGAATTACAGGCATGCACTACCACGCCCGGCTGATTTTTTGATTTATTGTAGAGATGAGGTCTTGCTGCCCAGGCAGGTCTCGAACCCATGGGCTCAGGCAATCCACTCACCTCAGCCTCCCAAAGGTGCGGGATTACAGGGTGAGCCAACGAACCCAGCTAAGCCTAATTTTTTAATCAGTAAAACTGACTTGATAAGTGTGATAGTCCATGAAAAATTTTAAGAACAGCCCCTGATCTACAGTGCAGAATTCGTATTAACATTTGATATTATTATCAATGATATAATGATATATACTAAACTTTAAGAAATATATTATACTTATTAATTAAAAAAATAAATGATTGATGTTTAATCTAGGGTGTCTGAATGTTGTAAAGACATATGAACACAAATATCTAGCATATATTAGAAAAATATTTTCCTAAATTTCCCAGAACTAATTGAGCCTCATGGAAAACTGAAAGTTCTACAGCAAAAGACAAAATTAATATTCATGTTACAGATGTGAAGACATAAGTATTTTGCAGTGTACCATAGCCATACAATCTTTTATCCCCCCCAGCTTTATGGAGGTATAATTTTCAAATAAAAATTGTGTACACTTACGATATACAACAAGATGTTTTCATGTACATATTCACTGTGAAATGAATTTATCTTTCAAGTTAACATATCCATCACTTCATGCAGCTAACATTGTGTGTGTGTGTGTGTGTGTGTGTGTGTGTGTGTGTGTGTGTGTGTAGAACCCTTAAGATCCAATATCTTAGCATATTTCGCATATAGAAGACATCATTACTAATTACAGTCACCATGCTATACATTAGAACTCCAAAACTTACTCATCCCATGTAATTGAAACTTTGCACCCTTTGACCAAGTATGGTTTTACTTTTACCTTTCTGCATATAAGAAGGATCTTGTAGTATTTGTCTTTCTTTTCTTGGCTTCTTACTTTAGGAAAATGTCCCCCCTTCGATGTTTGTCATCGTCACAAATAAAATTTCCTTTTTTAATAAAACTGGTATTATTCCACTGTGTGTGTGTGCATGTATGTCATTAGTACATTTAAGTTATTCATTCATCTGTAAATGGATACAGGTTGTTTCCATATCTTGGCTATTATAAATAATGCAGCAACTAATGTGGGAGTGCAGATATCTCTTTGAAATACTGATTTCAATTGCTTTGGATTTATACCCAGAAATGTTAATATGGGAATATATGTTAGTTCTATGTTAAATTTTTTGATGAATCTCCATAATTTTTTTCATGATGACTATACCAATTTATAGTCCCAGCAGCAGAGTAATAGGGTATCCTTTTTCTCATATCCTTACCAATACTTAACTTTTGTTTTTTGATAATAGCTATTCTAATAATTTTGAGGTGGCATCACATTGTGGTTTTGATTTGCACTTCCCTAATGATGAGTGGTATTGAGCATTTTTTCATATAATTGTTGATTATTAGTATGTCTTCTTTTGAAAAGACATTTCCATTTTGGTCCTTTAATGCTTTTTAATTGGGTTATATGTTTCTTTTTATTGAGTTATTTGAATTCCTTACATATTTTGGATATTAACAGATCACATATGGTTTTAAAATATTTTATTTTCCTTTTGTTGATTGTTTTCTTGCTCGTCATAAGCTTTATAATTTGATGCAATCTCATGTGTTTATTTTTATATTGTTGCCTCTGTTTTGGTCATATCAAGAAAATCATTGCCCAGACGAATGGAAAGAAGCTTTACTCTAGAGTATGGACATTTTACAATGTTATGTATCCAATCCACTAACACATACTGTCTGCCCATTTATTTATGTTTTCTTCAAATTTGTTCATCAATGTACAGCTTTCAGTGTACAGATTTTTCACTTCCTTGGTTAAATTTATTCCTAAGCATATTAGTTTTGGATTCTCTTGTAAATGAGATTGTTTTCTTAATTTCTTTTTGTTGTTGTTGTTGTTTGACCAAATGAATATAATAGATACACAGAGCATTCTATCCAACAGCAGCAGAAAAAAAAAATTATTTCAAGAATACAGTGAACACTCTTCAAGATAGATCATATGTTGGGCCACAAGAAAAGTCTTAGCACATTTAAGAATATTAACAATATATCAAGCATCTTTTCTTTCTTTCTTTCTTCCTTTCTTCCTTCCTTCCTTCCTTCCTTCCTTCCTTCCTTCCTTCCTTCCTTCCTTTCTTTCTTTCTTTCTTTCTTTCTTTCTTTTTTTTTTGAGTTGGAGTCTCACTCTGTCGCCCGGACTGGACTGGAATGCAGTGGCACTCTCCCGGCCACCACAGCCTTGATCTTCTGAGCTCCAGCGATCCTTCCACCTCAGCCTTCCAAGTAGCTGGAACTACAGGCATGAGCTACCATGCAGGCTAATTTTTTTTATTTACTGTATAGATGAGGTCTCGTCAAGTTGCTCAGGTGGTTGAACCCGCGGGCTCAGGCAATTCACTCACCTCGGCCTCCCAAATGCGGCATTACAGACTGAGCCACAGAACCCGGCCAAGCATCTTTTCTGATTATAATATGATAATAGAAATCAATAATAAAAGAAAAATGGGAAATTCAAAAATATATGGAAATAAGCAAAATACTCATGAACGAACATTGTGTCAAAAACCATATCCAAAGGAAAATCAAAAAAAGTATTTAAAACAAAAAATAAGATTACAAAATACCAAAATTTAGGGGATTAAGCCAAAACAGTTCTAACAAACAATTTTATAATGATTAATGTCTACATTAAGAACAAAGAAAGATATCAAATAAACAATAAGCTATACACCTCAAGGACCTAAAAAAAAAACTATACAGAGAGAAGAAGAGAATAATAAAAATTAGAGAAGAAAGATAGGAAATGGAGACTAGAAATACAATAGAAAAGAATAGAAAAGATCTATTATACTAATATTTGGTTGGGCTTTTTTTTTAATTGGCAAGCCATTAGCTACACTTAAAGATGGAACAAATGTATAAATAGTATGAATAAATAAAATTCCATATTAAAGAGAATACCCTATAATTGATACCACAGAAATACAGAGGATCACGAGAGACTACTATGAACAATTGTACAGCAACAAATTGGATAATCGAGAAGAAATAGATAAACCTCCAGAAGCATACAACCTACCAAATCTAAAATATAATATCAAAAAAACCCCTGAACAGATCAAAATAAGTATGAAAATTGAACCAATGACCAAAGAACTCCCAACAAAGAAAAGCCTAGGACTTGATGGATTCACTGATGAAATCAAATAAATATTTTTAAAACTCAAATGTTTTTGCACAGCAAAATAAACCACAGAATGGGAAAAAAGCATTTTCTAACTATGTATCTGACAAGGGACTAACATCCAGGTCCTACAAAGAACTCAAATAAGTCAAAAGAAAAAAAAACCCTATTAAAATGTGGGCAAAATAAATGAATAGACACTTCTCAAAAGAAGACTTACGAGCAGCTAACAGACACATGAAAAAATGCTCAGCCTCACTAGTAATCAGAAAAATGCAAATTAAAACCGCATTGAGAAATACTCCAGTAAGGATTGCCATTGTTAATAAATCAAAAAATGAGAGATGCTGGAGTGGGTACAGAGAAAAAGGTACACTTTTATACTGTTGGTGGGAGTGCAAATTAATCCAACCTCTATGGAAAACAGTATGGTGATTCTTAAAAAAACTAGAACTTGCTCTTCCATATGACCCAGCAAGCCCCCTTCTGGGAATATACCTAGAGGAACTTATCATTCTACAAAAAAGATACCTGAACAAGCACGTTTATTGCTGCACTATTCACAACAGCAAAACATGGAAGCAAACCTGGTGCCCATCAAAAGTGGATGGATAAAGAAAGTGTAGTAAGTACACAAGGGAGAATTACACAGCCATAAAGTACAAAATCATGGAGTTCACGGCAAACTCGATAGATTTAGAGTTCATCATACTTAGTGATCTATCACAGAAACAAAGAAATGAATGCCACATGCTCTCACTCATAAGTAGTTCCTGAACATTTGTCACAATGTTTCAAGTGAGGGATTGGCAGTCATGGGACACTGCAAGGAGAGAGAGGTAAGGGAGATATCATATACATCACAAAAGGTACCTGATTCTAAACCAGGGGAAGTGAGAACCAGTTGGAGGCCCAAACTTCACCTGCACATAATAAAGAAAGGGGGAAAAAAAAAAACATTAATACCAATCCTTCTCAAATTTTCTAAAAAACTAAAGAAGAGGGAACACTTTCAAACTCATTTTATGTGGCCAGCATGCTCCTGATACCAAAGCCAGACAAAGAAAGTATAAGAAAAAAAATTTAGAGACCAACATCCTTGATGAACACAGATGCAAAAATACTCAATGAAATACTGGCAGATTTAATTTAACAGGCTATTAAAAGGACCATGCACTATGACCAAGTGGAATTTATCACTGAGTTGCAAGAGTGGTTCAATATTCACAAATCAAAAAATGTCATCAGCCACATTAACAAAATGAAGAATAAAAATGATATGGTCATCTCAATAGATGCAGAAAAAGCATTTTACAAAATTCAACATCCTTTTATGATAAAAACTTTTAACAAATTAAGTATAGAAAATATGCACCTCAAAATAATAAAAATGATATATAACAAGCCCCACAGCTAATGCTATACTCAGTGGTGAAAAGTTGAGAGATTTTTCTCTAAGTTCAGCAAAAAGACAAGCATGCCCATTCTCATCACTTCTATTTGATATAGTACTGGACACCCTATCCCAAACAATTAAGAAAGAAAGAGAAAATAATGACATCAAAATCAAAAGGGAAGAAAAAAAATTATTTATTTTAAAGAGAATATTATCTTAGATATAGAAAGTCCTAAAGACTCCACCAAAATATTATTGGAATTAACAAGTTTAAGAAACGGCAGCATGTAAGATCAACATGTAAAACTCAGTTGCATTTCTTTTGTTTTGACATGAAAAGCTGATTCCGCAGTTAGCCTTCTTCTTGCTCTTTCCACTTTTTTAAACATTTCACTCATACGCTTTCTAGTGTAAAAAATGAACAACTGTAGTTCCTTTTATCATAAATGGGTTTAAATAAAAATACATTTCCTGAGAGGAATTTCTGAACTCTTAATATAAGGAAGTAAACCACGTATCCTCTCGTTTTCTATCATACCACCCCAAATTATCACTCTACATAATATCTTGTGAATTATTTGATTGGTTATAGATGACCAATTTCCACCCATAAGAATATAAGCTCCTTCAAGACAGGAGCAGTGTCTTTCTTGTTCTTTTCTGGATTCTTAGGGCTTAGAATGGTTCCTGGTAAAGACTATATATTTGGAAATATTTGTTTAATTAAATAACAAATGAGTGGATGAATTAAAACTATTTCAGGGTCTTTAATCATGTGTTACATTTAACATTTTATGGCTCTTAGATACTTAGCACTACTGAATAAAATGTTATGGGGCTATAATAAGTTAAACTCTTTTCTTTGAAAATTTGGGAATAGTTTAGCCATTTGAGCAAATACTTGAATTAGAGATTTTATATTGTATAATACAAATCATATCCAAATTTTATCTTCAAAAATGAACTTATTTACTCGATATACAATATAATGAAAAGGTAATATAAATTTTGGTTTCAATATCAGAATTATCTGCTACATTGAAATTTGGCAGAATTCAGACTATCACAGCAATTTTTCCTCTCTCTTTTTGCCTGTATTTTTAATTCAAGGCACAATTTTATCATGCAAAGAGTTATAAATGTTGATGCTTGAAAGCTATGAGGTTTTTCACCACACTGAGAAAGAAGTTAATTTTCAGGAATAAAATCTTTCTTTAACATACAAAAAACAAAAACAAATATTTTGTGTAAATGCCCTCTTCTTTGGAATTGCACACTTACAAAAGGATAATCGCCTGGTAGTATTGCAAAGTCCTTCATCTTCAGCTTCGACCAATGGTTTTTTGTTTGGACTACTGCTTCAGGAGAAATGCAAGAGAAAGAAACAATGTTCTAAGAAACATTTTGAACCTATAATTAGCTTATGCAAACTCAGCTTGTGTCATGAATTGGTGTTGACAAATTTCTTGCTTAGATCATTGTCTTTGGAGGACTCTATTTGATTATCCAGTGTTTTTACCTCTACCTACAATACAGCCCTAATAAAAATATCGAGCAGCTATTGAACACGACTGTTCAATTAGGTTTTGCAGCAAGTTAGGTACTTGGCTTAATATACTCCTCTTTTTTATTCATCAAGCAGAGTTATAAGTTCCATATTGTGGAGTGCTTCATAGTTCAATAACTTGCTGCACTTAATATACTTACTTTTAATCAAAGAATCATAAGCTTTATATTTTAGAATACACCATAGCTCACTATCTTTTAGTGCTATAAATTATAAACATTTAAATAAATGTGCCCCTAATCTATAAAAGTACTATATGAAAAAACTACATTCTAAGCAATTAACAAAATATATAAGCATTGCCTTTCATATATCTGCATATATAAATGCATTTGAAGAGTATTTTTTCCCTCAAAATGTATATGAGCTCTTATTTAAATTTTCTTCTCCATTCATATATAGTATATGAGTTTAAAAAGTAAGAAAAATCCTGCCAGTACTCTTAGTATTATGTTATTTTGAAATTATATTTGACTGGTTTTTTAAATTATGTTAAGATAGATCTGGAGTTCTTACCTATATCATGCAGAAAATACCATAAAGAAACTATACACACAAGATCTGAATATTATTTTTAATAAATAACATGACTTAATACTTTCAAATATTCAATTTAGCTTTGTTTAAAACAGTAAACTTGGACACTTCTATGTAAAATCATGGTACTGGAGGTTAAAATTTGTTTTACAAATACTCAGAAAATTTATTAACTGATATAATATTGCTAAATGTTAAAATAAATAATAGCATTTGCAGATCATTCATTCTTTCAACTTTTATACAAACATTTATTAATACCAAGTATGCTCTTGGCACCAAAATAAAATTCCAAATAAGATACAGTTTCTTCCCTCAAGAAATTCTCAATAAATTTTAAATATATTTCTCTTTTTCAAAAATCATAAAACAGATATTTTTTCGGATCCATAAATTGCCTCTGCATCCTAACAATAAGGAAAAAGCTAAAAAAATGGGAAAATAAACAACTCTTATTAGATTCATAAGAGAAGTGAGGTCACAGAAAAACTACTGCCTTAAAACTGGAAGGACAGACAGACACAGAGAATCATAGCCTGGTAGAGCAGAAACCAATAAGCAGAAACTTCAGTTGGAAACAGTGCCTGGGTAGGAAAATATGAACTGTATTTGATGAATTGTTGGGCACTCAATGTGGATAAGTCTGAGAGTTAAAAATCCCAAAGAGGCCCAGTCGTGGGACACAGCATAGGCGCAGATGGGTTGCCATACTTTTGTGAGCTTTTCCTGCAAAATTCCTACTAGGTCATCACAGTGAATATCAGAGAAAAATTCCATCATGCTTCCAGCAAAAGGAGGGGAAAAAGAACTGTTGTGAAACATGATAATGCATTTTATTTTTTAAAGCAAGTTCTGCCCTCAGGAGAAACTATTTTCCCAAAGCCTAGCCTCCAAGAGTTTTATCAGAGCCTAACCTACTGGAGGAAGGAAAATACCCAATCTAGTCATTGCTAGCCTCCCAAATTGGGAAAGGGAAATACCTAACTCCAGTTCCCTATAGTCTTCTGCATGGATAAAGAAAAATACCAGACTCCAACCCATTCTTTTGTGCTGCTCTAGCTGAGGCAGAAAAATAAAATCTTAGAAGCACTGAAGTTCACAGTATGAGAACACAGGCCCACCAAAGGACTAAGACCTAATTATGAGAATACAGAATGCTTCCCATACCCCTACACTTTACCACTGCATTATGAAAGACTAATTAACCAGAGTTTCTTTTACCACCTCATTATATCCACCTTTCAACAAAACATTACAAAGCACTCCTAAAGGCAACAAACACAGCTTGAAGTGAATGAATAAGCATTAGAACCAGAATCAGATATGGCAGGAATGTTGAAATTACAGACAGGATTTTTTTTCAAACCATGACTAATATGCTAAGATCTTTATTAAAAAAAAAAAGTAGACAACATGCAAGAACAAATGATAATGTAAGAAGAGATATGAAAATTGTGAGAAAGAATAAAAAAGAAATACTAAAGACCAAAAACACTAACATAAATAAAGAATGACTTTGGTGGTCTCATTAGTAAACTAGACATGACTAAGAAAAGAATATCTAAACATATGAATATGACATTAAATACTTCCAAAACTAAAAAGCAAAAATACTAGGAAATGTCCAGAAAAGAATGTCCAAGAACTGAACAACTACAAAAGATATAACATATGCAAAATGGAAACAAAACACTAGGAAAAGAGAGAAAGGAACAAAAGAAACATTTTCAGGAACAATAAGAATTTTCCTAAATAAATGTAATATACATCATATCTGGAAATCTCAGAGAATCTAGCAGGATAACTGCTAACAAAACTACACAAGGAATATCATGTTTACACTTCAGACAAACAAAGATAAAGTTTTGACAGAAGCCAGAAGGGAGAAAATATATTATCTATAGAGAAGTAAAGGGAAAAGTCATATACAACTTCTCCACATAATTCATCAGTATTGGGGAGAGTTGAGCAGAATATTTAAATGTTGAAAGACAGGAAAAAGAAAAAAACCTAGAATTTTGTAACCTGAGAAATTTGCCTTCAAAACAGAAAGATAAATTAAAAATTTTCTCAGAAAAATAAAAATTGAGGGAGTTTCTTGTCATCAGAACTGCCTTGCAAAAAAAAAGCTTTTAAGAAGGTCCTCAGAAAGAATAAAAATAATATACAACAGAAACTGGAATTCACATAAAGAAAAAGCTTCAAAGAAGAAATAAATAATATAACAAAAACTTGTAATTTTCATATTCTTTTTAAAATTTTTTTAATTTTAAAGATGTGGGGTACAATTCTGGACTAGGTATACAAGTGTCATTGTACAGGTAAATTTGGGTCTCTCTTTGGTCCCTACTTCGCCTGGCTTGAGATCAGGTACTCTTACTGAGGTTATAATCGCCCCCCCCAGGAGTTTCTGGAGTTTTCTGGAGTTTCTTATTATATTATGGTAAATGTTTAGGGTCCACTTATGAGTGAGAACACGTGGTACTCAGTTATTTGTTTCTGTGATAAATCACTGAGTATTATAAACTCCAAATCCATCCAAGTTGCTGCAAAATCCATAATGTTGCTCTTCTTTATGGTTGCATATTATTCCATTGTGTATATGTATCACATTTTTTTCCCAGTCCAGTTTCGATGGGCAGCACAGTTGTTTTCATGTTTTTGCTATTGTAAATAGTGCTGCAATAAACATGCATGTGGAGGTGTCTTTTTTTTGTAGTGATTTAAGTTCTTCCAAGTATATTTCCAGAAGGGGAATTGCTGGGTTGTATGGAAGGTCAATTTCTAGTTCTTTTTGGAATTGCCACACTATTTTCCATAGGAGTTGAACTAGTTTGCACTCCCACCAGTGGTGTAGAAGCAGTCCTTTTTCTCAGCATCCTCATCAGCATCTGTTGTTTTGGTTTTATTTGTAATAACCATTCTTACTGGAGTTAGGTGGTATCTTAATGTGGTTTTGATTTGAATTTCTCTGATAGTGAGACAAGGAATGTTTTCATGCGTCTGTTGGCTGCTCCTGTGTTTTCTTTTGAGAAGGGTCTATTCTTGTCTTTTGTCCACTTTTTAAAGGGGCTGTTTTTTTGTTGTTGTTGTTTCCTTTCAGCATGTTCAGTTCCTTGTAGACCCTGGATGTTAAGTCTTTTTCTGATATGTAGTTGGAAAATATTTTTTCCCATTCTGAGAGCTGTCTCCCCATACTGTTGATGTGTTCTTTTGCTTTGCAGAAGCTTTTCAGTTTGATGAGGTCTCACTTGTCAATCTTATCTATTATGTCATGGGCTTTTAGTGTTTTGATCCGGAATTGGTTGCCCATTTCTATTTCTGTAAGGGTGTCTCCTGCATTTTCTAAGATTCTTAACATTTGAGGTTTTGTATTTAGGTCTTTGATCCATTTAGAGTTGATGTTTATGCGTGGTGATAGGTAGGGGTCTTGTTTTAATCTTCTTCATGTGGTCAGTCAGTTTTCCCAGCATTATTTACTGAATAGGTTCTCCTTTCCCCAATGGTTGTTGCTGGAAACTTTGTTAAAGATGAGTTGGATGAGAAATTGAGGTTTTGCTTCCAGAATCTCTTTCCTCTTCCATTGGTCTATATGCCTGTTTTTGTACTAATACCAGAACGCTTTGATTATTGTAGTCTTATAATAAATTTTAAAGTCTGGCAGTGTGATACCTCCCATTTTGCTTCTTTGCTAAGGATTGTTTTGACTATTCATAGTCATTTATGTTCCCATATTCATTTCTGTATTGTCATTTCCAGGTCTGAGAAGAACAACGTTGGCAATTTAATGGATATAGCATTGTATCTGCAGATTGCCTTTGGTAGGATGGGCATCTTAACAATGGTGATTCTTCCAATCCATGAGCATGGAATATTTTCCCATTTCTTTGTGTTATCTTTGACTTCTTTGAGCAGTGTTTTGTAGTTTTCATTGTAAAAGTCTTTCACTTCTCTGGTTAGGAAGATACTGAGGCATTTCATATTTTTGTGACATTTGTGTTATAAGATTGTGCTTTTATTTGGTTCTCTGCCTGTTTGTTGTTGGTGTATAAGAATGTGACTGTATTTTGCATATTTATTTTCTACCTTGAGACTTTGCCAAAGTCCTTTATCAGTACAAGGAGGTTTTTGACAGATTCTCTTTGATTTTCAAGATATAGGATCATAGCATCAGTAAAGAGGGATAACTTGACGTCTTCTTTTCCTATTTGGATACCCCTGATTGCCTTCTCTTGTCTGATTGCTCTAGCAAGGATCTCCAACACTATGTTAAACAGGAGGGGAGAGAGTGGGCAGCCTTGTCTTGTTCCGGTTTTCAGGGGAAATGCTTCCAATTTCTGTTCATTTAGCAATATGTTGCCTGTGGTTTTATCAAAGATGGATCTTACTATTTTAAGGTATATTCCCTCTAGGTCTAGGTTTTCAAGGGGTTTTTATCAAGAAGGAATGCTATATTTTATCAAAAGCTTTTTCTTTATCTAATGATATAATCATGGTATTCTTGTTTCTACATCTGTTGATGTATTTTTACATTTATGGTCTTGCAGATGTTGAACCAGCCCTGCATCCCAGGGATTAAACCTACTTGGTCATGGTGGATAATTTTTGAGATGTGTTATTGGATCTGATTTGCTAGAATCTTGTTGAGTATTTTTGCATCTATGTTCATAGGGATAACTGACCTGTAGTTCTCTTTCTTAGTTGGATCTTTACCTGGTTTGGGTGTCCATGTGATGTTTGCTTCATAAAATGATTTGGGGAGAGTTTCATCTTTCCTGAAATACTTTCAATAGGATTGGTATCAACTCCTCCTTGTATGTTTTGTAGAATTCTGCTGGAAATCCATCTGGTCCAGGGATTGTTTATTTATTTATTTATTTTGTAGGTAGTTTTCTTATGACAGAGTCAATTTCCTGGGTTGTTATTGGTTTATTTATAATGACAATTTCTCTTTATGTCAACCTCGGTAGGTTGTGTGATGTCAGAAAGTCCTCCATTTTATTTAGGTTATTGAGTTTGTTTTCATACTTGTGGCATTGTAATCTCTGACAATCATTTGTGTATTTTGGGGGTCAGCTGTGACTTGATCTTTTGTATTTCTGATTGTGTTTGTTTGGGCTTTTTCTATCTTTTTTCTTGGTCATCCTGGCTAGGGCTCCTTCAATCTTGTTTATCCTTTCCAAGAACTAGCTTTTTTTCATTGATTTTTTTCTAGGGTGTTTTTGCCTTCTATGTCCTGTATTTGAGCTTTTACTTTGATGATCTGAATTCTTCCACTGAAATTGGGGTTTTGGTGGTCTTGCCTTTCTAGCTCCCATAGGTTATTTGTTAGACTGTTAATTTGTTCTCTTTCTATATTATTGATGTGTGTTTGTAGAGATATAAATCTCCCTCTCAATACTGCTTTCATAGCATTCCAGAGATTTTGCTGAGATGTTCCTTCATTTTCATTTGTTTCCAGGAATCTTTTAGTTTCTGTTTTGATTTCTCTGTTGACCCAGGAGTTGTTCAACATCATGCTGCTTAATGTCCATATCTTTGTGGACTTTGGGAGAATTTTGTTGATGGTGATATTTATTTATGTTCCACTGAGGTCTGAGAAGATGCATGGCAGTATTTCAATCTTGTGAGATTTGTTTATGCTTGATTTATGGCTGAGGGTCTGGTTGATTTTGGAATACCTTCCTTGTGTAGATGAGTAGAATGTGTATTCTGTGGTTGTTTGGTGGAATGTTCTGTAGATATCTACCAAGTCCATTTGGTTGAGCATCAAGTTGATGTTCTGGATCTCTTTGTTTATTTTTTGCCTCAATGATCTATTGAGTGTTATAATTTGGGTATTTTAATCTCCACCTATGAAAGTATTAGAGTCAATACCCTTTTTTATTTTACTTAGTAGCTGCCTTATAAATGCTAGTGCTTCTGTGTTGGGTGCCTATATGTTTAGGATGGATATTTCTTGTTAATGGATCAAACCTTTTATCATTATGTAGTGTCCTTCCTTATCCTTTTAATTTTTGATAGCAAAGGTTGTTTTTTGTTTTTGTTTTGAGTTAGAGTCTCACTCTGTCACCCAGACTGGAGTGCAGTGGCCGCTTCCGGCCACTGCAGCCTCGACCTGCTGGGCTCTGGCGATCCTTCCGCCTCGGCCTTCCAAGTAGCAGGAACTACAAGCGTGCGCTACCATGCCCGGCTAATTTTTTTGATTTATTGTAGAGATGAGGTCTCGCCTGCCCAGGCGGGTCTCAAACTCGCGGGCTCAGGCAATCCACTCACCTCAGCCTCCCAAAGGTGCGGGATTATAGGCTGAGCCACCGAGCCCGGCTAGCAAAGGTTGTTTTATCTGATATTAAGATCACAGCTCCTGCCTTCTATTGTGATGTCTTCACCTGGAAATTTGTTTTCATCCTCTAACTTGGAGTTTGTGTGTGTCCTTTATGGTGAGATGATTTTCCTGGAGAAAGCAAATTTCTGGGTCTTTTTTAAGTCCAGTTTTCCATTCTTTGTCTTTTCAGTGGTGCATTTAGTCCATTCACATTAAGGGTAATTATTGAAATGTGAGAGTTTGTCCCTATCATAATGCTGTTATAAGATTGTTTTGTTTTCATTTAGCTTTTGTGTTCATGTATGTGTGTGTCTTCATTTTTGCAGGTTTGCTCTTTATTCTGCTGCTTCTGTGTTTGTTTGTGATCTTGTGAAGTATATGGTCTTTCTTTGTTTCTTCTTTTCTTCTGTGCACAGCACCTTTTTAAGCATCTCCTGCATAGCTGGTCTTGAAGCAGCATATTCTCCTAGGGACTGGATATCTAGAAAGAATTTTAATCCTCCCTCACTGACGAAGCATAGTCTGACTGGGTAGGAAATTATTGATTGAAATTGTTTATCTTTGAGAAAACTAAAGATTGGGGCCCAATTTCTTCTGGCCTGTAGTGTTTCTGCACATAAGTCTGCAGCAATTCTGATTGGTCTTCCCTGATGGGTAGTCTGAGCTTTTTCCTTTACCGTCTTTTATTTTATACCTACTTTATGTAGGCAAATTACTAGTATGTGTCTAGCAGTTGGTCTTCTCATAAGATGTCTTGCAGGGGTTCTGTGAGGGTTTTGTGCTTGTATAGTCATTTCTCTGGCCAAATGAGGAAAGTTTCTTGAATGACCTCATGCAATGTTTGTTCCAGGGTATTTTTTGTTCCTCTTTAAATTTCAGGTATTCCAATCAGATGTAGGTTTGGTTTCTTGACAAAATCACACATCTCTTGGAGAGTTTCTTGTTTCTTCGTAAGTTTTTTTTTCCTATATTTTAAATAGATTGTGCTAATTCCATATTTTGGTCTTACATCTCTGAGGTGTTTCCTCTGCATGGTCAATTCTGCTTTGCATGCTTGTCAATTTGTTATTTATTTCTTGGATGGAGTTTTTTTTTTATTTCTGTTGTTTCTAAGTATACTTTCTTGAGTTTGTTCAGTTCTGTTGCAATTTCATTTAGTTTTAGCCCTTGCATTTCTTGAGTTTTATTCATTGTATCTAACAATTCTCTGATATCCATAAGTTCCTTCTTTGTACTATTGTTTTCAGAGATAGCCATTGTTTATAACCCCATAGCTGTTTTTTTCTAGCAATGACTCTTTGCTGGGACTCTGGTGATAACCAGCAGTTCTTCATTGGTTTTTCTTCATTTGCAGCAGTTCTCCTGTCTTTCTTTTTAATTCCAATGCTAAGGAAAATGGAGATGCAATCTTTTTTTTTTATTTGCTCTACGTTTTGTCCTTCCTTGAGTCAGAACTCTAGGTTTGTTCAATTATAAAGTAGGGCTGGGGGTGGGGCATTGTGCAATTTGAGAATTACTAGGAATTGGGAAGCTACAAAGGTTTAGAACCTATTGGCAGGACATAATGCTTTCTATCTGGTGAATAGGCCAACTGGGACCCCCTCTCTGTTTCTGCACAATTTTACCTTACAGTGGGTATGTTTGCATAGCCCCTGGGTCCAAGACAGGGTATAAAAGGGAAAAGAGAGAAACGATAAGGAACAGAGAAAAAGAGGAAAGAAAAATAGAAAAAAATTAAAAACCAGAGATAGAACAAAGAAAGATAAATAGAAAAAGGAAAGACAAGAGAAAAACAACCAACAAACAAGGCAACCAAAGGAGATAATCAAGCAAACAAATACCACAAACAGCCTCCTTCTTGCTCAGTTCTGCTGTCTACATCTATTGTCAGCAGCTGGTTCAGGGTAGAGGGTGGATTATCTGGGGTTCTGCATCTGCTATTCCCTGCTAGGGCTTGTGCACTGGAAGCAATGTTCTTTGACGTTACAAAGAGCAGCTCCAACACAATGCAGAGATTAGCACCTGGTCTGAAGATGCAGTTATGCTGTTCTGCCAAGGTCGCCCTGTAGTACTTCTCAGCCCAGGCATTAGAGAGTCTGCTCAGTTTCTATGTCAGGAGCTATTGCTCCACCTTCCCAGCAGTTACCAGTCTTTTGATCTCAGGACCTGGTGGCAGGGCTCTGGAGCCCTGTCCAGGGGTTCCTTCCATGGGCCTCACTGCCAGCGTTCAGCTCACTCAAGCAGATCCTCCCAAGAAGAGCTCCCAAATTGTCTGCTGCTAGGTCTCCTGCTCCAATTGCATGTGTCGGTGTTTCATCCAATGTAGGTGTGGAGCATCTGTCTCACCAGTATCATGCACTTGGAGTATCCTCTCTGGGTGAATGATGGTTGGTTTCAGAAAGGTGCAGAGATCACCCCTCAATCTCAGGATGCAGGCAGATCAGAATTGAATGAGATAAAGCAGTTCTCTGTCCAGTCCCGAGACAGAGAAAATGGTGGTGTTCGGGTTTTTTTCCTCCGGGAGGCTCAATTGCAGATTTTCTCCCTATGCTTTCTTCATGGTCCCTGCGGCCAGTGTCTGGCCTGTTTGTCACAGGAGGTGGTGTTAGCCAGGTGCCAACTGATCTCTTTTACCTTTTCTGGAGCAATGTTCTGGACATGATGGATCCTTCTGTGCACAGTGGGTGCTGAATTCAGAGCAGTGGCAAACTGTGGTAGTTTCTGCAGGGGGACCCTGGGATCTTGATACCATGTCTCCCCTCAGTTGGACATTAGCTCACCCACTCGCACACACAAACAGCCGCAGATTATTTCTTTTATGTATTCACCCATGCAGAGATTCTCACACTCTGACTGGATCTGACATCATCTTGCCCCCAATCCTCATAGTCTTAACTGATATAACACTTAACAGTTTGTTCAAAATAATACCAACAATTTGTTTGATATGTGTGCATATGATTATATATTAATGACATAAATGGTAGAAAGAGGAATTACAAATATTTTGTTATTAAAAAGTATTTGCACTACCTGTGAAGTGCTATAGAGATATTTGAAGGTGGATTTGGATTTGTTTTCAATGTATATTGCAAATTTTAGTACAACCATTAAGAAAGTAAGAAAAGTTAATTGATATCCTAAAATAAAGACAGGAAAATGGAACAATATACAATGCTCAA
The DNA here is from genome assembly GCA_027257055.1 of Cephalopachus bancanus. Classification (NCBI taxonomy): domain Eukaryota; kingdom Metazoa; phylum Chordata; class Mammalia; order Primates; family Tarsiidae; genus Cephalopachus; species Cephalopachus bancanus. The sequence goes on along the minus strand of JAPVLO010000205.1, from coordinate 3,429,954 downwards.
TTAAATCCATAAAAGGCAGAAAAAGTGTGGATCACAAAAATAGGAAGAATGAGAGCAACAAATAAGTTAAAATAAATATGGTAGATATTAGTACAACTATGTCATTAAACAATTCAAGTGTTGAAAGTCTAAATATAACAATTTAAAGACAGACTGTCAGAGTGGATCAAAAAACAAAGACCCAAATATATGTTGTCTACAAGAAACTTATTTGAAATATAGAGACACATATAGATGAAAAGCAAACAGAAGTAGAAAGATATACCATGCTAACATTAATTAAAAGGAAGTGAGAATAGCTATGTTAGTTTCAGACAGAGCCAACCGCAGAGCAAAAGGGGCATTATGTCATGACAAAGGGGCCAATTCTCCAAGAAACTATAATAATCTTTAATATGTATATGCTTAACAACAGCACATCAAAATATGTGAGAAAAAAACTGACAGAATTGCAAGGAGAAATAGATGAATCCATTATTACAGGTGGATAATTTAACATTTTTCTATTAAAAATGTACAGATACTGCAGCAGAAAATCAGTAAATACAGAGTTGAACTTAGTAGCACCATCAATCAACTGGATATAGTTGACATCTATAAACTACTTCATCCAACAACAGCAGATTATACATTTTTCTCAAGTGTACATAGAACATCCACTGAGATAAAACATAACTGGGTAATTAAACACACTTAAACACATTTAAATAATATAAATTATACAATGGTCTACTCTCAGACCACAATAGATTTAAATTAGAAATCAGTAACAAAGGGTAGCTAGAAAATTCCAAAATACTTGGAGTTTAAACAACACACTTCCAAATAACATGTGGGTAAAAAAGGAAATCTCAGGATAAATTTTAAATTTATTTTGCATTAAACAAAAATGAAAATATAACTAACCAAAATTTGTGGGATGCAGAGAAAGCAGTGCTGGTCAAGGCCTTTACAGCACTGAATGCATATATTAAAATATTTAAAAAATCAATTATATAAGCTTTCACAAGAAATTAGAAAAATAAGATCAAATTAAAGCCAAAATAAACAGAATAAAAAATAACATTTGAGCACAAATTAGTGCAATTGCAAACAATAAATCAATAGAGGTCAACCAATTAAAAACTGATTCTTTGAAAAAAATCAATAAAATTAATAGGCCTCTAACCAGGCTGATACAAAAAAGTGAGAAAACACAAATTATTGATATCAGAAATGAAGAGGATACATAATTACAGATTCCATGAATGTACAAATGATGATTGAGGAATATTAAGCACACATCTATGCCCATATTTGTGAACCTGGATAAAGTGGATCAATTCCTTTAAGACAAAATCCATCAAAACTTACACAAGAAGAATTACACAATCTGAATAGGTCTATATTTATTTTTAAAAATTAAATAAACTTCCATAAAATAGAGCACTATATCTAGATGGGTTCACTGTTTAGTTCTACCAAATTTTTAGGAAAGAAATTATACTATCTATCTACACTCTCTTTCAAAATGTCAAAACAGAAAGAGTAACAGCCAAACCAAACTGAGACATTTTACCCTAATAGCAAAACCAAACCAAGACATTTCAATGAAAGTGAACTATAACCCTACATCTCTCTCAAACATAGATGTAAATTATTAGCAGCTGAAATCTAACAATGTATTAAAATAATTATATGCCACACCAAGTATAATTTATTCCAGGCATACAAAGCTGGTTCAACTCTTCAAAATCTATTAGTGCAATCATCAACTCAGCAGTCAAGTAAAGAAAAATTACATAATCTTATCAATCCATGTAGAAAAAGTATTTGACAATATTCAACACCCAATTATGATACAAATGTTCAGTAAACTAAGAATAGGATAACTTACTCAACATGATAAAGACCAGCAGCAAAATAATATACAACTAAGATCATACTTAACGATAAGAAACTTTTTTTCACTAAGTTTCAGTAAGTTTTTTCACTAAGATCAGGAACAAGCCAATAATGTTATTTCTTACTATTGTTTTTTGACATTGTACTGGATGTCCTAGCTAATGCAATAAAAAGAGAACATTTTCTAAATGTTACACAGATTGGGAAGAAATAAATAAAATTGCTTTTGTTCACAGATGACATGATTGTCTGTGGAGAAAGTCTAAAAGAATAAACAATAACTAAATAAAACCAACTTGTAGAACAAATAAATAATTATAATGAGGTTGTAGGATATAAGCACAAAAATCAATCATTCTCCAACAAACAAGTAAACCATGAACAAGTAAAATTTGAAATTAGCAACACATTATCATTTATATGAACATCCACAAAAAATACTTAGATATAATTTTTTATAGAAAATCTTTAGAGGCAAACTACAAAACTGGGATGAAAGATATCAAAAAACTAATACATGGAGAGATATTCCATGTTAATAGATAGGAAAACTCAATACTTTCAAAATGTCAGTTTTTGTCCCAATCTGATCTATAGATTTAATGCGATCTCAATCAAAATTAGTGCAAGTTATTTTGTGGATATTAACAAGTCAATTCAATAAACTGTGTACTAATAACCTTTAATAACAGAATGAATAATTTGGAAAGTGAAGAAGATGTAGTTATAAGTAGAGGAAAGGCAGTATAGAGGTAGATGATAAAGATAATGATAGATATAAAAATGGATAGAAAAATAGACTGATCACAAATAGAATAAAGCTTAAGATTGATTTATATAAGTTAATAAAGATTGAAAACCCTGTAAAAGAGCAGCATTTTAAAAGGCATTTTTAGAGAAAAATGGGTATGAGAAACATTAGCAAAAAGTTGATTGACTTTTAAAAAATTTGGTAATTGAATAAAGCACGTTAATAACACAAGTACTGTATAAGTTTCTTAGGAGAAAATAACAACTACACAATGGATAAAAATAAGTATTAAAACATTTTAGAAAGTTCTTGGTTTGGATAGAAAGTTAATGTGAAAACAGAAACTACTCATCAAATACAAGTGAAATAATTCAATGTATTAGGAAAAGCACAGCATATGAATTCTTGATGCCACCAATAAGGATATGAATAAGACAAAGAGTTACAACTAGAGTCTAAGAAGTGAAAATGCAGCCGGGCTCGGTGGCTCAGCCTGTAATCCCGTGCCTTTGGGAAGCTGAGGTGAGTGGATTGCCTGAGCCCGCGGGTTCGAGACCCGCCAGGGCAGTGAGACCTCATCTCTATAATAAATCAAAAAATCAGCTGGGCGTGGTAGCGTATGCCAGTAATTCCGGCTACTTGGAGGGCTGAGGCGGAAGGATCGCCGGAGCCCAGCAGGTCGAGGCTGCAGTGGCCGGGAGTGGCCACTGCACTCCAGTCTGGGCAACAGAGTGAGACTCCAACTCAAAAAAAAAGAAGTGAAAATGCCACATAATTAACTAAGACAATTGGACTGTTCTATTTTGAAAAGGCAAAAATGAAAAAAAGCAATTATATAAATATAAACTAAACTGGAAAGACCTTTAGAAAGAAAATAGTGATTGGCTGTCTTTCAGTTATGCTAACAGAACAAGAGAAGACGAACTGAAGTTTCACTATGCAGAGTTTAAAAATAATAGACAGTCAATATAGTAAAGGTTATTTAAGAATGAGAATTGGCTACACTAAAAATTTTAGACTATTCCTGGAGAGTTTGAAATAGGACAAATTCTTATCAGCCTTCATGATTCAACTTGCTGTTGCTTAGAATTAGAAAAAAATGCACTTATGAACTTCTTAATTCATCTCCACAACGGTTCCACAGGGAGAACCATGATGATGGAATCCATAATTCAGAAGGCACTGAGGTATATTATCTATCTGTCTGTCTGCCTGCCTGCTTATATATTTACATACATACATATGTATAATTTGCACAACTAAAATGCATGTTTGTATGGAGAATTGTGTGGAGCAGGGAGAAGGGAAAAGCGAGGAATAGAAGCATAAGCAGTCCTGTTGTTTGAAGCAGACATGCCCCTCTACGTCTACAGTCTTGAATTTGTTATGGCTTCCTTGTTTTTCCTAAGTCTGAGAGACAGGAAGTCTTCCCAGCTTCTTCCAGTGCTGAGTAGTTTTATTATTATTGATGTTGCTTGTTTTTTTAATTTATTCTCCTTGAAAAAAAATTTCATTTTTAACTGTTTGGCTACAAACTGATACTGATATATGACTGATGCTTCCTAATGTGAAAAGCTCATTCATGTAGTGTAATTAATAAGCAGCTTAGTTTTTAAAAATTATCTGAAAAATTGAGAATATCATTTATTTTCCCTCTTTTAATGATTCTAAGCTTAAAATTAAGCATGAAAATTATTTGGTTTGTACCATATATAAAGTTCATCTTTTCGTTCATTCTTCACACATAAATGTCATTCATAAGAAAAGCATTTTCCTCATTAGAGTAAATGAAACAAATTAAACATTTGCTTTAACTACTATGCTTCCTACATGATTGAATTATGGCTGTACCAATTAATATGTCTCATACAAATACTATTCAGTGTCTTTAAGAACTGTTATTTTTAAACCTAACCAGTGTTCATGTGAATATAATCAATTCAGTCAAATATAACAGTCATGTGAATTATTGCTTCCTCTCATGCCTACATTCAAAAAGTAAAATTAAAGAATGTACAACCAGGGCAAGCCCTGTTTTGGCTACATGAGAAAGGATATCAACTCACAATTTTGCCTATGATTTTTTTGTATTTGATAGGATGAGTACAAAGAAAATACAATGAAGTTTTATGCAAAAATATGTGTATAATCTGCACTCCCATATAGGTGTATTGGTTATTTGCTGTAGGTCCTAAAATTTTATTATTCATTTTTACTTTATGTAATTATTTACAGAAACATCACCACACTTTATATGACAGCAGATCATCAGGTAGTTATACACAGAAGTTATAAATATCAAGTTATACATAGAAGATTTTTTAAAAGTGTTAGGTATAGTCCTTCAGATTTTAAAAGTTTCATGCTATTTATGTGTGCTTTATCAGAGTAACACACACTGTCTCACATTTCTTTTTTAAAAATTTTTCAAATCTCTATTTTTTTTAACTATCATTCTAGTTCAATTCACATGAAATTTTTAACATTTAAATGGCATCTATAGTAGGCAACTACAATGTGCTAAATGTCTTTTTTTTTTTCCTAATCAGTTTTCTTATATCTGGGGCTAAATTTATTCAGTGAATTATATCAGTACTACACAACACTATATATTGGTTGAAAGCACAGAGTCCTGCAACCCTGGTTTAAACCTCACTTATTTGCACCACTTACTGTACCAGCTGTGTTACTTTGGAAAAATGACTTGACCTCCACAAGTCTTAATATCTTCATTTTTCACAGGATATAATTGAAGTGCCTACTTCACAGGGCTTCAGCAATCATGAACTGGAGCCTTGGCTACAATGCCTGAAATCTAATAAATACATAGTGATAATTAACTATTCTTCTTAGTGCTATAATTATTAACATATACAGTAATCAAATTAAAGATAAGTGTATTAAAAAATGGAAGCATCACCAGGTATAACATAATCAGGGAATTTTATTTTAAAAATAAAATCCCACTAGCACCAGGGATTCTAATGATGAAGAACTCTCCATTCATCTACTGTACTTCAGATTTCAGGAGAAAACAGATGGATAGTTTTCAGAAGGACTGTAAAAAGGAACTAGTATTTACAAATATACAAGGAAAACATAGGAAACTATAAGAGGCAGTGCGGAATCTCAGGGGTACTAACAGTGAGGCCCTTACAGTGAGGCCCTTTTAACAGTCTTTGATAAGAAGGGAGTAAATAGTTACTGGAACCTGGTGACAAAAAGGATTTTATTGACAGGGATACATGACAGGAACTGAGACCTTTGATCAAGGTAAAGAGCCAGAAAGCTGAGTTTCAGATTGGGAGTCATGGCAATAAAAATTCCCAAATTACTCTCCTTGCTCCCTCCAATCTCCTGTCCTTGTTCCTCTTAGTGGAAATCAGTTAGAAGTGCAAGGGAGCCCACTGATGAGTGTTCTCATCACGATGAGTGGTAAGTCAAACTTCTCCAAACTCCTAGCGCAGAGGGCAGAGACAAAGGTGGAGACTGGGTCTACAGTGGCAAACAGATGGAATTCAACTTTGTATTTCTTACATTTGTCTGCCCATCTCTGTCTCTGTCTGTTTTTGTCTCTCACAATGTTGAATTTTTGGCAGCCAAACACAGTATAATTACAAGTTTAACTTCTAAAGATTATGAATGTGTGTAGCTACCACATGTCAAAATAATCAGAAGTCAATAAATTCTTCATTGATTCAAAAGTTGCCAGAAAGTTTGACTAGGCAATTATTAAAGTTTGTTTAATATAAGTATGTTATGCCTAACATAAGTAGTCATAAATTTTTAATGACAGTGTTTATTCTTACAAAGTTTAATTCATTCACCTTGAAATCTTCACTATCCCCAGCTATTTGATGTCTTGAATTTGTCAAACTTTTTGTGCTGAAACCATGATCCTCCTGAAAATTCAGACATGTCTGCTTATTACTATATATTTTTCAGTTGTAAAATCAAGAAACAAAATTTTAGAAAAACATACATAAACATGCATTTATGTTGATATGAGTTAATATTCTAAATTGTGACTAAAAGAAGGAAGAGTGAGAAAATTGGTTTGTAAAGGGACAAAGAGAAGAAAGTACAGAAGGGAAAGGTCAAAGTTAAGAAGTTACCAACAATGTTTTCAGCTTCATGTGATCTTGCTTAAGTACCCAGTGTGTCTTGTTCAATTCCGTATTTTGGTTTTGCACAGCCATTATGTTTATGCTTTATAAAGTTAATACATGTATATGATCTAAAGTTCAAACTTCAAACTTTATTATAAGGTTAAATATGACAAACACTTATCTCGACTCAAATATCCCCTTGAAAATTCAATCAACAGAAAACAAGCACTATCATATAATAGCTTTTTACTGTTCCTTCTTATATTTGTTAACACATTTCCAGTTATTCTTAAAATTTTGTTTCTTGATTTTACAACTGAAAAATATATAGTAATAAGCAGAAATAACTTCACAGAGCAGGAGGCAATGCTTATAACTAGGTGTTCCCAAAAGATATCCAATTGCTGCTAATAACTTTGAGCCAACTGAGGATACCTCCCAGTGAAAGAAGACTGTTATTCTTCTTGCCGTGTTTTATTTTTTGTGTTGTGAGATTTTATTTCCTCCTCCTCACCTCTTCTTTCCCAACCTCCACCATAACCTCATCTCTTTCAGCACATCCGGTTCTATGACTACCTGCTCTCCAGTACAAATAACTTGAAGAAAAATTTCAAAGTATTCCTAAAGGTTAATTTTTTGTTAAATTAATATAAATTTCACCAAATATCATACTTTATTAATATCATAAATTGGTTAAATAAATGTGTAAAGCTTATATTATTGCAAATAAGTAAAATTCTTTCTCAGCCTATGTAATACAATAACTCTTGTAAACAATAACTCTTATTCTAGATATAAATAATTGTTAAAATTTAAAAGAGTTTATTTAGTAATGCTGTTAAAACCCTCAAGTTAACATATATACATATTTACCTTTCACTTAATTTATACTTATATGTATTACACAAAGGGAAATCATCTGCAGTAGAGTTTTTAAAAAAAATCTATATGTATATACATATATTTATACATATAAATGTATATAATACATATATATGTATAATTTGTTTCTACATTAAAGTCAGGCTATTATGTTGGGAAGAAGGTATAAAAATGAGATGGAAACCCTGAAAGCTGAGTTCATACACTTGAGAGAAAAGAAGCAGCATTCAGGGAAAGGCCTCCATAACTAAAACATTCGCCCTCTGTCCTCTGAACTGTTCATTAACAAGCCACTCCTTCCAGGTCTTTGTTCAAATCCTCAAACTTCAAGGGGCACTGCTCCAGTGAGACAGCTATAGCAACCACTAGAAGGAAATTCTTTGGGCTGCAGGAAGGATAGCCAAAACCCAATCAAGCTCCAGACTTTATGCAGTAAACCTGGACCAAGTAACCTGATCCAGCAGCAGAACTTACACGTGCCCCATGGGGACAGGCCCCCTCACATGCACAAACACAGCACACTCTATACATGTGCAGGGCCAGGCAAGTCCTAAGTTAAGCTCCTGCTGGGATGGGGTGAACAATATACTTTAATGACCAAGGAGATTCCAGCTATCTGCAGGAGACCCACATCCTCTTCTGTCTCAGGAAATAAAGGTTGAAGGGAGAGAAACATAAACCATTATGGTTATGTGAGAACAGCAGGAGAGCTCCCCATCTGAATCTGGGTAGGATTCCCCTCCTCCCACAGAATATGCTTGGCTCTGCTGCTGACATTGCTTTTGATGGACAGTCAAAAAATTGGATCCCAGCTATGTTGTCATAGCAGAGAAGCGATTCCAGCTCTAGGGTAGAGATGGTCAAGAGACACTCAGAGTTGCAGTCCTTCTTTCTCCTCACCTAAGTCAGAAAGTTAAGCATCCCTACCATCCCTCACCCTTGGCCGGTTAGATGTCCCTTTTTAACCTCAGCTTAAAATCTAAACCTCTGTCTGGCAACCCAAGAGTTTGCTTCTTAATGGGGAAGAGCTAGGCCAGATGTATGATGGAGAGCCATGTGCTACACAGTGCATGCTTGTAGTCCTAGCTACTTTGGAGTCTGGAACTGGAGGATTCTTTGATCTCAGGATTTTGAGGCTGGACTAAAATCATCGAGCCACTGCAATTTAGCCTGGGAGACAAAGTGAGACCATCTTTCAACCTGGCCCCATTTCCATTTTGGTTTCATCTGTGGTCTCTGCTCTGTCTCTCCACATAAGAACTTCAAGGAACTTCAAGTAATGCCCTGCCCCTTGATTACTGGCTTGAGCTTCCCAGGGCCCATACAGAACCAGGAAGTACTTATGTAGGCAGGTAGTGAGGCAGCATCTGCAGTCAGCAGGCTACCTGGCCTATATTCTTCTCCCTTGGAGTCCTTCTAAACTGTGTTGTCAAGATGGTTAATTTGCTGCTCAGCAACACGATACATTCCTTCATATCCTAGAATGTCCTGCAGTCTCTTTCAGTGTCTGGCCCATAGCCCTACAGTAGTTCCAGTACTTATATCATTTCAGAACTTACTATCACACAGAGGGGAAAAGCAATACCATGACTGGATGTGCCCAGTCTCCCAGGGACTTCTCTAAAAGCATGATACCCAGACCAACTTTTCAGAAGTTCCACAGCCTGACCTAGCAGGATCTGCCTGATGTTCCTCTAGGTAAGGATCCTCCTCAGGAGCTGTGGGGTGGGGGGACTAGGAGGTGGCCATTACCCAACCAAGTGCGAGGGAAAAAAACCACTAAGAACAAGCTCTGAGCTCAGATGCTGGTCAGCACAAGCCCACTCTGAGAGATGTTCTGTTCATTTTCTCTTTGGGGTAGGGGTAGGTAGGCTTTGGCCATAAAACCCCTCTGTCAGAGTTAATCCAGCACTTCAGGGGGAAAAAAATAAAATAAAAGCAGTGTCATTACTTAGTAGGTTTCACAAGGAAATGGAGCCCGCTTAACGTTGTGAGTGTGCCTAAAGTAAGGAGAGGGAGTGGGAGGAAAGCCCCTGGCATTCAATAGGTTGCACGTGTGAGTACTCAAGTGCCCAGACTGAGCTCACCTTACATGGATGTAGCAAATCATGGGCGATCCATGGCAGGGCTAGGCTAGTTTAAGATGATGCAGTGTGTCCCCTTCTTGACTAGGAACCCTTAGGTGGCTCCAAGACTGGTGGGGGCAGGGGGGAGGTGGGTGATGCAAGGTCTGGCCAAAGCCAGGCTTAAATTCCTGTTTGCATTTTTCCACCAGAGAATAAATGAGAGTCTAGTTTAGAATATGCCCTATTAAGATATTCAGTCAGAGGATGGCTGTATTGAAGTAGAGTTTATAAAAATTAACAAAATAAAATCTTTATAAATGGCTATATCCAAAGAAAAAGTGATTTTAAGAAATATGATTAATCTATAAGAAAAAATGGGAATACAAGAATGTTCAATGTTGAATTCATTTATTTTCTTGTTCTTTCATTTATAATTTCACATATTGACTGAGCAAATTTTCTTAAAGTTCTACTATGCAATGTGAAAAGTAATTTTGGCTATCAAGAAATCATCCCACATATTTTACTTTGTCTTGAAGAGTCTAAAATTTAGTTAAAAAGATATGTCCTTTACATATGAAAGATTAGATTACTACAGCTAAGGAATCATATATGACAATAATATGTTGTCACATAGTCTAACAACAACAATAATAATATCTGGAACACCAGCAATACTTGTAGCATGTTTATTTGTTCCAAATATTAGCTCATTTAATCCTCATGACAATGCCATATGATATCTACTACTATCTCCAATTATGATAAATAAATATATAGTAAAAAGATTTTTCATGAATTGCCCATGGATATGAAGCTAGTTAAGTGTCACAGTGGGGTTTCACATTTATGTAACCTGACTTTGAAAGACTGTGCAACAGAATATGACTGGAAGAGTCTAAGAAGGCAAAATTTAATAGACATTTAAAACTTATGATTTAGACAGGAAAGGAAGTGAACTGAAGGAATTTTGCTAGGAAAATCAATGTGAGCAAAATAATAGAGACATATACATGTAGCAAATTTAAGAGACTGTGATCATGCAGTATGCCTAGCAATTTGGAAGAAACACAAACAGGCAATGATAGTGGCTACTGAGAAATTATTTCAAATTTTAAAAAGTTTTTAAAAAGCTACTGGATATAGATTGTGGTCATCTTAAATGGAATATTAGCCAATAAGTTTGGTTTTAGCCCTAAAGATAACCTACAGATACCAGAGCATTTTAAGTAGAAAAGTAGCTCAAAGAAAGTCACTTTTTATATGAAACAGAGTCTCAAGGGGAAAATGATTCACATATCTATTTGCAATTTTTTTTCAGTTTGGTTTAGACACATTCCTGCAACAGGCAGATACATAAACTACATGTCTTATTAAGGACCCTTTTAACATTTCAATGCTACAATAAAAACAACCATAGTATATTGAAAACCATATGAATAAATAATTTTAACTTATTTTTAACAGTCATCTCAAAATTACTAATTGGAAAATGGTGAGATAAAGAACTTTCAAAGAAGGTTGTATTTCTTCATCTTTCTTTATATAGACACAGAAGTAAACTAATTAAATCAAACAAAAGGGCCTCTCAAATTCAAATGCCCAGCAATTTATTTTAAAGGCACTGCAATTTTTATATTTGATTATTTGACTTATCCTGGCTTATACCAATAATCATAGCCAGCTTTCTGCAAAATTGAGAGAAAGAATTATTTGTCCTCTAAACCTATTCTCATTCACTTTTCTTTTATCCATATTTCAACTACCTAAATTAACCTCCCTATACCATCACAATCTCCATGGGGGAAGATAAAGAAGAAACTCCAGCAAACTTCAAGAGGCTGGATGAAACACATTCAAAGCTGTTTTCAAAGTATATATGCATTCTATAATAATATAAAGTTCTACGGCTTATTTTATACTACAGAGAATTAGACTCTAGTATCTGTAAAATGGGAAAAATTTGTCTAACTTATACATATTAAATGATTCATATTTTCAAACTTTTGTCACTAAAATTAGAAGGAAAGATGAGATTATGCTATAAAGTGATCTAAAGTAATTATTGCAGTGAGGGGGAAATGGTGAGGCAGAATTAATCTGGTTTCAGGTATATATATTGATTAAATTATCCAAAAGATAACTTATTGTCCCTGCATTTACCTGACTATATTTATATGCATTAATCTTTTGATTACCAAATATATAACATACAATGTTTCCTGAATGAATGATCAAAAATCAACCCTGCAAAGATTAGCTTAAAATTAAAATAATTGAGGTAATAACATAATCAGAATTTTAACAAGGTGATTTACAAAGTAAATTTTAATGCATATTTCTCTTAATAGTAATCAATGCTTTCATATTTTATCATTGATGTCTTTATGGGAAACCTCCACAAATAAAGATGTACATTTAATATTAACATGTTTATTGTTAGCATATTTTAAGTGTATATCATAATTACCTGATAGTGCAGATGAAATAATAATCAACGAGACTTGTTCTCTGTATAGTAACTAGTCAGACTATATTTAAAGCTAGAGGAGTAATTTCAAACCATGAGAGAATCATAGAATTATCTATCTAAGTGGGAGCATTCTTAATCCCTTTGCATCTAGTTAGAATTGCATTAAATTGTATTGTTAAAGTTAGTCCAGCTAGGCACAGTGGCTCATGCCTATAATCCCAGCACTTTGAGAGGCGGAGGTCAGAGGATTGTTTGAGCCCCCAACTTCAAGACCAGCCTGGACAACTTGTCAAGACTGCATCTCTACAGTAAATAAATTTGAAAAAAATTACCCAGGTGTGATGGTGCATGCCTGCAGTTCCGTCTACTTGGAAAACTAAGGAGAAAGGAGCACCTGAGCCCAGCAAGTCAAAGCTACAGTGGTGGTGAGCCTGCTACTGCACTCCAGCCTGGGTGACAGAGTCAGACTCTTACTCAAAAAAAAAAAAACGATAGTCCAAAAATGATAGTTTAAACCTTTCCCTTATAATGTATTACTTCAGGTAAAAATACAAAATCCCTTCAAGTATGAGGTCCAGTGATATTTCAGCTGATTTCCTGAGATTTCATTTAAGGTTTATAGCTAAGCTTTTTGACTTTTGTCTTAAAATTCTCAATTCTGTTTAAGAACATTAGTTATAGCACAGTGATAAGATACTCTGATTGACTGTTACTTGACGTTGACTTAAATATTTTGGAAATAAATAATTTCCTAGACATTTCCTAAGGCAAAATATTTTCTATCATAGGATCTATGCTAAGTTAGGAAAGATGATAGAAGAGATAAGCTAGACACAGAAAATAGATGAAATAGAAAATAGACAATAACAAGAGATACTTGGTAGGTGAAAGACGTTTTAAAACCAAATATGTATTATTTTAACTTTCAGTAGAAATAAAGAGGGAAAACGTGCAATACTACTTCTTCCTTGGAGCCTTGATTAACCACCACAACCAAACCTTCTAAACTTCTACTTCTTATCTGTGTCATTCATTTGGGACAAATGGTGTTCTGCTTTGTAAACACCTTTTGTATTGTTGCGAATCCATTTGCCATTGGTGCTTTAAACTTATGTTCTTTGCTATATTATAAACTCTATGAAACCTTGTTAATTAGATGACTTTGATAAGGCATGAATGTGGTATGCTCTGAAAATCCATATGCTAAAGCACAAATCCCAATTTTATAGCATTAAGATTTGGGGCCTTAATTAAGAAGATGATTAGGTCATGACTAGGAGGTGATTAGGTCAGAAATCTCATTAATGGGGTCATGCTTTTATAAAAGAAATGTGGGAAAGAGATAATTTCCCTCTTCTGCCTTGTGAGGACACAGTAAGAAGGTACCATTTTGGAAGCAGAGAGAAAGCCTTCACCAGACATTGAAACTACTAATATTTTGATCTTGGACTTCCCAGTCCTAAGAACTATAAGCAAAGAATTTCTATTTTTTATAAATTACCCATTATAATTTATAGCAACAGGAATGGAATAAAACATAAAGTAATAATTTAGTATCACACTTGACAATCTGTAAGTGCTTTTCCCTTCCACTGAATGCTTACTTTTCAAAGCTTTAGTAAGTTTGTGTTATATTTTCATATTTTATTATATTTTTCTTTGTTCCTTGACCATTAAATTCCAGAAACAAACAAAATGAAGAACTCACCAAATTGAAATTACATGATAAGCCAGTTCCATGTGGCTTATAAAACAACCATATTATAACATTCATGGTTTATTTTAGGTATAAGGACAATTATCATTTTACATGGTGATTACTATCAGATACATATTATGAATAGGTAAATTCTACAACGATTAACTCTTAAACAATTCATGTAATTAAATATGCCCTCTCTTTTGGATTAAAGCAGAATTTACTTGATTTGGTCTGCCTCTTACTTTTGGCAATGTTTTAGTCTAATTAATACCTGTATAAATTAAATAGGAAATATCTTAATTAACTTTGTAATATATTTAGAGCCTCATAAAGTCCTCAGTACCTCTTCAATAAATAAGTGTAATTTTGTTATTAAATGAATAAAATATTTTGAACAAAAATACAAGTTTGTAATTGCAAACTTCATTTCTTTGCTTGTTTGTTTGTTTTCCTCATAGTGGTATGGGATGAGAATCCAGAAATGAAAGGGGAAAAAATGGTTCAATATTTGACAATCAGCTTATCTAGGAAGTGAATGATACACATTTTGCACAATTTTAATTTCTTTTGTAATGCCACATTATTACAACTTGTCTGGTATGAAACATACTAAACTCAAATCAAATACAAGAAATAAGTAAAGGACATAGTATATTTTCTAAGCTGATTTGATTTCATTTTTATTGAAGAATAAGTGGGGATTTAGATAGCATGGAAATAGCTGTTACTTTGAGTTATACATTACCTTGAATAGATTTTTAAAGTGATTTTTATAGCATTATCTTTTAGTGAAATGGCAGGTTTTCAAGTTAAATATAGAAAATCACCAGCTATCCTTTCAATGTATGAATCAATGGACAATCTACATATTTGTTAAATTAAAGTTCAATGAAATATGTGCAAAGTATAGAAAGAGTGGAAATATGTGATAAAAGTTAAAAACAAGTGCCATCAGAAAACTTATAAAAACTAACAATTGGGTTGTTTATTAATTGTTTCTGTTTTTTTGCTTGTAATTATATAATATACTGCAATTAACTTTAATAAATTATCTGTACAATCTTAAATCATGCATTAGTGATGACTAAAACAGAAACTTACTTTATTTTCTAATCACAAATTAATTAATCATAACATTTATGTTATATAAATATGTTTAAAAATATTGACTGAGCCATGTGCTGACATATTCATTACTTTTTATATTACTGAATATACGGTTTTAGTAAAAGCACAATACTCTTTTGAGACTCAAAGTACTTTTATTGATCATTTTTCTTCCTCATTGACATTGTGAAAAAATTTTATTTAATGATTAATTTGGATTAAGAATAATATTCAAGTATGGCACCTATATAATATTTTTTAAAAATCATTTGTTTCTTCAGATGCTTTTCATTTCTGCACAAATTTCAGTGTTCAGCACATATGGAAATAGCTTGTAATGATAAGAAATACTCCAGGGATGTAAAATTACTTCAGGGAAAAGATGTAATATACATTCAGAAAATAAATAATTTCCCTGCATCTTCCCTCTGATGTAGAGTCTAGTTAATATCTACAACCTATTCTGTCAATACTAATGATCAAAACATTTATCAGAGATGTGATAAAGTAGAGAACACATGCAGACAAAAATCTATTAACTTTCCTTGACTGGTCAAAAGAAATCAAAGAAAGACTTCCTGAGAAGGGGAGAGGGAATTGCTTAGATCTACCTGGTAGCTACTCAATCTAATCAGCTGTTTAGTAACTTACCATAAAAGGTATTCTCAGATATATGTAAAAAAGAAAAGGAAAGAAAAGAAAAAGCAACAGTGACTATTTTTTTCTGAGAGGCTTTTACAAGGTTACAACAAATACTTTTCATAATATGAAGATGGTATAAGAAAAAATGAATAAGTAATACAGAAATCATTTAAGCAAGTAAGAGCAAACCAATTAAATTAATTTATATTTTACATAAATCATCAAAATATGATTAAGAAAACTACAACTGATTACTTAGAATCTATATTTAATTTGGAATTTCTTTTTGCCCTACACGGGTCTTCCTGGAAACAAAATTACGCCTCTGATCACAGAAAGTAGAGAAACAAATCAAATTTCAAAAAATTTTAAAGGGAATAGATCAATAAATGCTCTTCTATAATTCTTTTGCTTAAAAAATTGAGCCTACTTTTATTAATATTTCACTGCTATTGAAAAAAATCCATTCAGAATTTTTCCTCATACATCTAAAAGTAATTTAACTTATAGGTATGTCAATGTCATTAAGTAAAACTCACTGCCAAGAGTAAGTCAAGAGAATAATTTGATCAGAATCTTTCTTATTAGTAAAGCTTTGAGAAACAAAATTAATCACATTTTAATTAGTGGCAATATTTCCATTTCAGAATTTTGAAAAAAAATATGCACTTTGGATTGGCCCTCCTAGTTAAAACTTTCAGTTCCGATGTGTTTTGCTCTATGTGTTTCAGAAGTACTAGGAATGTATGAGTGCTTTATACCCAGATAGCTCTTCCACTCTGTGTAGTTTTCTATGAATAATGTACTTAGTAACATTGTATTATTTTTACAAGTACTTTCCAAATGCTGAGCAGAGTAGACAGAAAAAAATCATATTTTGTCTTACATGTGCTAATTATTGTGCTTAGATAGATATATATATGTGTTATATGAATATAGATATATACTATTTTTTTCTGATGGCTTTCACATGATTCCCAAGCTGTTACAACAAATACTTTTTATACTCTGAAGACAGTATAAGAAAAAATGGATAAGTAATATGGAAACCATTTAAGCAAGCAAGAGCAAACCAATTAAATTAATTCATATTTCATATAAACCTTAAAAATATGATTAAGAAAGTGTATCATATATTTGTATACCATCTCTATTGACAAGTGGCTACCTTAACCCAGCATACAGTCCTGAGGAAATAGGAAATAAAGTATAAAATTCTTATGGTGGAGCAGAGTGAAGAATAAAATTTCCAAAACGAGTATGCTAGGAATTAGAAGAACCAAAAATCGGGGTAAGAGATTTCTAAGGATAACCTTCTTTCCTTCATCATATTTGAAGGACTACCCTGGCAAGAAGTCAAAAGGTCAGATGCAGTGGTTCACGCCTGTAATACCAGCACTTTGGGAGGCTGAGGTGTGAGTACTGCCTGAGACCAGGAGTTCAAGATCAGCCTGGGCAACATAGTGAACCCTCAGCTCTACAAAAAATTAACCAGGCATAGTGACAAATGTCTGTAGTCCCAGCTACTTGAGCGGTTAAGGCAGAAGGGTTTCCTGATCCCAGGAGGTAAGGGCTGTGATGAGCCATGACCATACCACTGCATCCCAGCCTGAGCAACAGAGTAAGAACCCAACTCAAACAAAAAAACAAACAAAATATCAAAAAGTACTGAATAAGATTGAAAATGGGAAGCCATTCTGTATTTTGGGACTCTTTTTCAATATGATGAATAATTAACGGATTTGAAAGAAAAAAATACAACTTAGAATAAAGCAGTGACTATTTTCCAAATAAATGTTGGGGTACATACAGTCTTCCAAACTCCTGTTTACACCTAAAATACACAAGATTTATACTACCATGAGTGGATACAAAATGCTAAATTAGGCAAGTGTTCAAGGTAGAAGACTAGTAACAAGTTAACTATAAACAAATCTATACTCATAAGTATATAAGTTATCAACATACAAGTAGTAACCCTGAAACACAAATTAACAGTGTATTATTTTAAAAGAGAAATGATTTTGCGAATTTCTTTTTTCAGAAAGAGGTGTATTAGGTAAAAATAGCAAAGTTGGTATGCATTTTCCACCATAACATTTTCTAAAAACATCTTAAAGCTAATTTAATACAACTACAACTGGCAACAAGTTAAAAAGAGGAGACTTTTCAATAACACTTTATTTTTATTTATTTATTTGGTTATTTATTTATTTATCTATTTAAGCTGGGCTCGGTGGCTCAGCCTGTAATCCCACGCCTTTGGGAGGCTGAGGTGAGTGGATTGCCTGAGTCCACGGATTCGATCAGCCGGGTGTGGTAGCGCATGTCTGTAATTCCAGCTACTTGGAAGGCTGAGGCGGAAGGATCGCCGGAGCCCAGGAGGTCGAGGCTGCAGTGGCCGGGAGCGGCCACTGCACTCCAGTCTGGGCGACAGAGTGAGACTCCAACTCAAAAAAAAAAAAAAAAAAAAAAAAAAAATATATATATATATATATATATGTATATATATATATATATATATATATATATATAGAAAGCAACATTTATCGAGAGGACAGAAAAGCTCCCACAGTGGGAGGAGACCTGAAGGGGTTGCACCTTCAAAAATACTTTAAAAAGTGAAGTTCATTTTTCATTTTTTTCTATCTAGAAAAAATTAGTATAGAAATGATCTATTTTTAGAAGGGATATCAAACTGCAGTTGACACTGTACTTCATCACTTTCTCAATTATTATAGGTTGATAATTTAGATGTTAAGGAGGCAACCACTGTGGGCAAATACATTATGAGGAAATATACATTTGTAGTTGTACAATAACTGATTTTGTACTACAGAAACCAGGATTCCCCTGGATTCACATGCACAATCCATTAGCTCATCATTAAATCATTCATCTCTCTCCTGTATTACCTTCTGAGTTGAATTCCTATTTGCCTTCAGATGTTCATGTATTCTGATACTCATACTAAACATAAACCTCATATGAAATACATTAGAAATGATGTATCCTCAGTTCTTTAATGTTCTATTGCAAAAGAAATTATGGTTCATTTATTAACTATAGAAACTTATCCCCTGTTATACTTCTCTTTCTCCATAATTATTATTGTTGATAATAAAAGTTAAAAAAATTAGCATAGCATTCAAGACACTTCAGATTCCAACACTAATCTGTATTTCCAACTTTAATCTCAGAAAAACTCCCTTGGCATATGTATGTAATATTTTCTTTACATATTGTTCCTAAAATGCTATGCATTTCCAAATCTAGAATACTTTATTTAAATAAGTCCATCTTCCTAAAATACCATTTTCTCTTTAGATATCTTTCAGTGTCCTACTCATCCTGTAAAGATAAGCCCACACACTACTGCTACTCCTTCCAAAGTCAGGCTATTGCTTTCTTCAGCTGTATTGTTATATACCTCCTGCAACTCTGCTATATCCATTATTTCTTTTGATGAGAATAGGGTGGGGGCTGGTCAGTCTCAGAGCTGGCCTAATATCTGTGTGTTAGGGGTTAGTGTCCTGAAGTTGGAAAGAGAATTAAATTTCTTCTATACAAGAGAGTGTGATCCAAAGGAAAGGGTGAACAATATCAAAGTACATAGATTGAGGCTGCCTATATACAAACAAGAAATAGTTATGGTAAGATGTTAGATAGTATTCAGAGCTAGGGACCAAGAGTTCTGAGATAGATGAGATAAATATAAACTGAAGGTCTGACACTAATGACAGGAGAAAGTATCTTGAAGGTCAGGAGGCTTATAATAAGTAAATAAAATGACTAGCTTAAAGGGTCAGAGAAAAGTAGACTTCTTACAAATGAGACATAGCATACGGTGTCTTCAGTATGAAGCAATTTCCTATACACAGTTCATAATCAGAGTGAATTAATGTCAATGTGGACATCAGTAAGCAGGTAAGCATCAGTAAGCATATCCCAGAAAACAGTCTCAAAATTATAGACCTCCTTTAAGGTTTATGACCAGTCTACATACCACGGTCTTCATTTGTGGATAATTACATAATAAATCTTGAGGATCCCCTTCCAGTAATCCCAACCTACATTAGCTGACCTCTCTCTCTCTCTGTAAGACAAGTCTTTCTTTTATTTCCAAAAATATACCGCCTCTCCTCGTATTTTTTCTTTGTCATATTTGTATTATAGATACTCTCATACATTTCTCATTTCAAATAGCTTCAATACCTCAAACCAGTTCTGGATTTTTCATTAGTGTGGAGAGTCTCATATTTACTAGAACTCTCTAGTATAGACCATCTTTCTCCTTCCCCATTCCTTCTTTGCTCTTTTCCCCCCCACTCTCCAGGCCCTACACTTATTTTTTCTGCCTTACTGAAATCTTAATCTGCTTAATTTCCCAATGAAAATAATTCATGTATTCTGCCATGTTCTTTATCCTTGCTGATTAGCAGGAGAAGAGCACTGGAGACCCTGTGACTGTCCTTTGTGATGAGAACAGATCTCAATCTTTGTAGGAAGACAATATAACCACACTCTGTGTGAGAGACCTTGTATTACCTTGTTATTTTTTCTTGCCTTTTTCTTAGAGATAGAACACAAGTGAGACATTTGTTTCCTGTGGTGTAATCACTCTTGGCTAATTGTTGTAGTGAATGACTTGTTTTCCCCCGGGGATCTGTTCATTTACAGAATCTAAGAACTGCTTTTGCACAGTTCCCTTTTTATCATTCTCTTTTGTTATGGTCCTCCACTAGGCACAATCACTAGGTTATTACCAGCAAATTATCACTAATTAATATCAGATTGAGATAACTACCAGATTTTTACTCACTAAAAACTAGGGGGAAATCTCCAAATATTTTACAGATGTTCAGTAAATGCTAGGATTTAGCTACACTGTCTTGTAACTATATCTCATTGAGCAGACTTTCCTCCTGAACTAAAAAAATTTGTTTTCCTTTTTATTCTTCAATAAACTGAAATTCTTCACTTATTTTTATTTACTGTTAATATACAGCATTCATAAAAGCATGATGAACATAGCAAGCATAATAACTGAAAATACTTATTTTAAAAGATGTGTTCATTACAATGTCACAAAATAAAGGCCCCTCTCAAAACAGCTAGAATTTCTTAAATGATGTCTGTCATTGTAGTGGAAACATTTCACAACTTAAGATCTTGAGGAGAAACTCAATTTAAACAAATTACTAATTGGACAACAGGGAAAGTTACTTAACTTTCAGTACCTTCAGTGTTGATCTACCATTGACACAGATGTCCTGTTTCCTCACAGACATGTTTTAAAGATGAAATAAAGTAATGAAAATCAGTTTAAAAAACATAGAAGTTCTCCCAATGCTAGATTTGTTTCTGTTCAATATGGTCACTGACTTTAAGTAGGTGCTTTTGTCATTCTAACTTGTGAAACATTTCACAGTTAAAATGGATTTAAAACAGCATTTTCCAACCAACAATTCACTGTCAGAATCTCATAAGGTTGTTGTATAAGACTCATAAATAAAAGGACAACAACAAAAAAAGGAAGTACAAATTAGGATATCTCAGATTTTCATTAAATGAGGAAATTAGTTGCTAATTATAAGTACTAAAAGAAGTCCTTTAGGCAGAAATGAACAGACACCAGACAGTAACTTGATTCCACATGAAGAAACAGAAAACATCAGTAAAGGTAACTACATAGGTAAATAAAAACCACAGTAAAAATGAGTTTTGGTTTTAAGTCTTTTTTTCATATCTAATTTAAAATATATTACAAAAACTAATTATTATCAAACTGAGTTGGTAGATTATGATATGTAAAGGCTTAATTATTATGACAGTATGAGCATTAAAGAGTGGAAGAAAAACTACATTGAAACAAAATTTTCCATACTATTAAAATTAATATGGAACTAATCTGAACAAGATTGTTTTAACTAAAGATGTTAACTGATTGTAATCACTACAGCAACTACTAGGAAAATATCTCAGTAATATAAGGAAAGAAACAAAATAAACACATTGGCACACTAGAAAATATCTATCAAAAAGAAGGCAATAACAAATGAACACAAGAACAAAAAAGACATAAGACATGCAGAAAAAATAGAAAAAGCTAGAAATATATTATACTTTGTTAATAAGTATATTAAATTTAATTTGACTAAACAGTTTGATCAAGAGGCAGACATTAGCATAATGGTTTCTAATAAAAATAAGCACCCAAAGTCACTATATGTTATCTATAAGAGACCCCCTTTAGACTCAAAGACACAAATAGTTTGAAAGTAAAAGGATGAAATAAATAGCATGTGTGACGTTTAATTTTAACTATCTGGGTCACAAGGTTTCCAGATCTTTTACCAAACACAACTATGATGTTTCCACAAGATTGTTTTTGGATGAATATAACATTTACAAGGGGGGGGTGGGCAAAGTGGAACTTTTGGGAGGGCAGGTCCCTTGTACTACAGGATAGTATTCTAGGAACCCATCAGCATCCATGTACCAGCTAGCATTTTTGAGAAAGGCTGTGTTTGGCTTCAGTTAATTTTTTTTTAGATCCTTTCACTGCGTTTGCCCATTTAATTAAGGGTGATTTTTGAACATATCTGCCTACACTGTGTTGAGTGTTCAGCATTTTTTACCAAAATGGTATGACATCTGTGGCCCACCCTCCCTATGCATGTGGCCTATCCTCCCTATGCACCCAATCTCACCCTGAGTGACTTTTTATCATGCTCCTCCAGATGTAAAAATCCTCATAAGAAAACGTTTTGTTGATGTGGAAGAGGTTAGATAAAAAACATCAGAAGCACTAAAAATCATCAAAATTGATGAGTTCAAAAAAACTGTTCTGAACATTGGAAAAAGCCTCTTCATTAGGTGTATTGCATCAAAAGGAAAGTACATTGAAGATGACTAAAGTTTAAACATAAAAGAATAAGTACACATTTTTAAATAAATTCTGTTTTCTGTGGGGGAGCTCCCCTCATAAATCAGTAGATGGAATGGAGCAGATTGTTCTCCCTAACTTGGGTGGACCTCATTCAGCCATTCCATTGAAGAAATCAAATAGAACAAAAAGAATGAGTCTGAATAAAGACAGACTGCTTCCTGCTTAGTTGCATTTTGTTATTATTATTGTTTATTTTAAAGATGTGGGACACATTCAGGTTTAGGTGTACAAATGTTTATTATACAGGTACACTTGATGAGGTGTGCCCCCCTCCCTTGGCAGTTTCTCACTACTGCCAATCCTGCCCCACCCCTCCCCTGGCAATTTCCCACTACTGTCAACCCCTTTCTTATAGTATATTTGTTCAAGGTATACTTATGAGTGAGACCATATGGTATTCAGTTCTTTATTTCTGTGATAAATCACTCAGTATTATAGACTAAGTCCATCCAAGTTGCTGTGAAGTTCATAATTTTGTCCTTCTTTATGGCTGTGCAATATTCCATCACCTATCACTGAACAACAGAATTAAAGAAGTGGTAAAAAAAGGGAGGGGGGAAGAAAACCTATACAAATTAAGAAAAAACAGAGGAAGAGTATGGGTTTCATACAGACAGATCCCTGGGAGGACAATAACTGAGAATACCGACTTCGGAACTAAAACAATGAAGAGCCCCCAGAATGACTGGTCTCAAACCACAAACCCAGATATCAAGATATTAATAGAGAGAATAAATAGAAATGAGGACAGATAAGAGCAAAGAATTAAGGAGTTGATAGCTGAGATAACAGTAATAATTGTGTTTTCACTGAGATATTTGATGTTCCCCAGTCTGCTGACCTTTAGACTGGAACTGTACTCATCATCATTCCCTCAGGTTTTCAGACTTCCACCAGAACTAAACCATTGGTTCTTCTTGATCTCTAGCTTGCTGTTTTAGCCTGCAGAACATGGGACTTGCCAGCTTCCATAATCGTGTAAGCCAATCCTTATACTGAATCTCTTTATACACACACACACACACACACACACACACACACACACACACACACACACATCCTATTGATTCTTTTTCTCTGGAGAATTCCAAGTAATACACTATTCAAAGAGCAACCACAAAAGAACTGGAATGACTATATTAATAGCAGACAAAATAACTGATAGAATTGAGAAAATGATCATTTATTAGAAATAGCCAGAGATTTCACTTTCACTTTCAAAAATGGACTAAAAAAATTAGAAAGTGAATTAAAAGATGGAAGACTTGAACAATACTACATATAAATTAGATTTAAAAGACATCTGTGAGACTCTCCACCAAAAACTATCGGTATATATACATATCCTTCTCTAGTACACAGAGCCTCCAAAATAAGCTATGTGTTAGGCCATAAAATTAGCCTCAAAAAATTTAAAATGATTAAAGTCATAGAAAATATGTTCTTCAACCAGAATAAAGTTAAATTGGAAATCAATAGTTAAATAAAATTTTGGGAATTAAAAAATGTGTGGGAATTAAGTACTTCTAAATACTCAATGGGTTAAGGAAGGAATTATATGAGAAACTGTTTTAGATTAACATAAACGAAAACAAAACACACCAAAATGTATATGTTATAGCTCCAAGAGTGCTTACAAGGAAATCTGTAGTTGTAAATGCCTATTTTAAAGAAGAAAATATGGTTCATATCAATACATAGCCATTCACATTAAGATGTTAGAAAAAGAACATAAAACTAAACACAAAGGAAGCAGAATAACCAAAATAAGAATGGGATTACATAATTTTTTAAAAATAATAATAAAGAAACAAATGTAAGAATTGCTTATGTGGAAAGCTCAACAAAATTGACTAATCTTTTGGAGAATGGTCACAAAGAAAGATAATTCCCAAATTATTAAAATTAGCAAAGAAAGAGAAAGCATGGCAATAAATCTTAATGAAATAAAAATGATTCATGAGGAATACTATGAATAACTGTATGCCAAAAAAGTGATATTTCAGATTAAATGAACAAACTTCTCAAAAGCTGCAAATGATCAAAACAGAATGAGGAACTAGAAAATCTGAACAGACCTAACAATATTAAAGAAACGGAATCTGTTAAATAATAATAATAACTACCATAAAGAGCCCCAACGAATGTAGCTTTGCTGATGAATTCTGTGAAATATTCTAAGAAGAATTAAACTCAATTTTTCACAAAGTCTTTCAAAAAATAGAAATGACTACTTCCAAAATGATTGGACAAGACCAGTATTTCACTGATACCAAAGTTTTCACAAGGAAACCATGCATCAATAGTCTTTATGCAGACAGATGCAAAAATCTTCATCAAAGTACTTGCAAATTAATTCTAGCAACATACAAAAGCAATTATACATTATGACTATGTAGTATTCTGGGAGTGTAAAATTGGTCTAACATACATTCAATTCATATAATATATCTGATTAATAGAATAAAGGAGAAAAACTACATGATCATCTCAATAAGTGCATGAAAAGTATTTTTAAAATTTCATTATTTTGACGATAGAAATACTCAAGACAGTAAAAATAGACATGAACTTCTCAACTTTCATACATAAAGAGCATCTTTGAAATGCCCATGGCTAACAACATATTTAAAAAGACTGAATGCTTCTCCAAGATCAGAAAAAAAGACAAGTGCATCTGTTCTCAATACTTCTATTCAACATCATAGTGAAGTTTCTAGACAAGAACATAGTGCAAGGAAATAAAAATAAAAGGTGTCCAGATTGAAAAAAAAAAAACTATTTCTATTAACAAGTGGCATGATTTTTTACATAGAAATCCTGAGAAATTAACCAAAGACCTATTGGAACTAACAAACTAGTTCAGGTATGTTGTAGGATACAAGATGAATATGAAAAACATCAATTGTATTTCTACACAATAAGGGTACCTGATCTCACTCCAGGCAAGGTGGGAACAAAGGGGAGCCTGTACCATGACCACTTGTATACCTAATCCTGAACTGTCCCCCCACATCTTTAAAATACATAAATCAACAAATTTTAAAAAAGAAAACAAAACAAAACAAGTGTTCATCAGCTGAAGAATGTTACATAAAATGTTATATCCATACTACTGAACTTTATTAGCAATTACAAGGGATGAAGTATTGATATATGCTATAATATGAATGAATCTTATAAACAATATACTAAGTGAAAAAGGTCAGTTATGAAAGACCAAATACCATATGTTTCCATCTTCATGAATATCCAGAATAGACAAGTTCATTGAGACATAAAGTAGATTAGTGGTTGTCAAGGGTTGAAAGATAAAGAATGGGAGGGAGGTAAGGTGATGATGGAATAGGTTGAAGTGTGAAAGTCTCCACAAAAGCAAGTGTTCATAAAGACTTTCTGCATGAGTGGATGTGTGTTAGTGGGTGAGTGAAAGTCCATATGAGGGGATATTCAGGTTCATGTACCCAGGACTCTCCTCCAGAGGTGACTACAACCCACAACCCACCACTGCCCTGAGATTGGAACCCCTGACACACAGGATCGTCTGCCATTCTCAGGGCTCTCTTAGGAAGCAGAGAACAGCTGCTCCTCACCACCTGGCACCTGACCCATGTCATCACCTGCAGATGCTGACCCGGTACAAGCAGCAAGAACCATGGAGCAGGTAGGGAGTGGAAATCTGGAACAGATCCCCACTACCAGGGAGGAGACACTGACCACTACCATCTTGTCTGTCCCAGGACCAGGCAGAGAACTGCATTGCCCCATCTGGCTCTGTTTAGCCTTCAACCTAGGATCCAGAGGCTATCTCCTCTTCAGACTCAGACACAACCATCCCTCCCCCATGCTGGAACAGGCACAGACACATTATATCTGAATGGGAGGCTTGATAGCAGCGGTATCAGATGAGTTGGATGAGTCCGGATCTGATCCATCCTCCTCCCACAGTAGTCCATGGGACATCTGACCCATGCTAAGAGCAACTCTATCAAACTGGAGAGATTGTAATCCAATCTTCAAAGTTCTCAAAGATAAACAATTTCAATGAAGAATTACCTACCCAGCTAAGTTTCATCAGCGATGGAGAACTAATATCCTTCTCAGACATTCAATTCCTAAGAGTTAATGCCGCCTCCAGACCAGCTCAACAAGGAACACTTAAGAAAGTGTTAAACACAGAAGAAAGAAAAAAAATAAAAAAACCACATACTTCCCAAGATGCAGGAAAACGATTGAAAACACACATAAATCAATCCAAAAATCAAAAGAAAGACATCAAACAAATAAATAAACAGCAGCAACAACAACAAAGCCTATAAGAACATCATGACAGGGATAAACTCTCATATCTCAATAGTTAGCCTGAATGTGAATGGACTAAATGAACCACTGAAAAAACATAAATGGCAAATTGGATAAAATATAATAATGAAAAAATATGTTGTCTCCAGGAGACTCCTCTCACCAGAAAGGACACTCACAGACTCAAAGCAAGAGGATGGAAAACAAATTTTCATGAGAACAGAGCACAAAAGAAAGCAGGAGTTGTGATCCTTTAAACTTTCAAAAATTTAAAAAGATACAGAAGATCACTACATAATAATAAAAGGTTCAATCCATCAACAAGAAATATCCATCCTAAACATATATGCACCCAACATAAGAGCACCAACTTTCATAAAGCAGCTTCTAGATAAACTAAAAAAGATATTGGCTCTAACACTATCATATTTGGGGACTTAAATACCTCATTAACAACCCTAGACAGATCATCAAGACAAAAATTCAATAAGGAAATCTGGAACTTCAACATGATGCTTGATCAAATGGACTTAATTGATACCTACAGAATACTCCACCCAACAACCATGAAATATACATTCTACTCATTACCTCATGGAATGTACTCCAAGATCAATCACATCCTCAGCCATAAATCAAACATAAACAAATTTCATGAGATTGAAATACTGCCATGCACCTTCCCAGACGACAGTGGAATAAAAATAAATATCAACACAAACAAACTTTCCCCAAAACCCCCAAAGACATGGACACTAAACAACATTGTGTGGAACAGCACCTAGTTCAACATGGAAATCAAGAAAAAATTAAAAGATTCCTGGGAACAAATGAAAATGAAGAAACATCTTACCAAAAATCTCTGGGATGCCATGAAAGCAGTATTAAGAGGGGAAATCATATCTCTATGAACACACATGAAGAAAATGGAAAGATCACAAGTTAACAGCCCAATAAATCACCTAAGGAAGCTGGAAAAGCAAGAATACCAAAATCCTAACTTCAGCAGAAGAATCCAGATCACCAAATTAAAGCCCAAATTCAGGACATAGAAGAAAAAAATATGATACAAAAAAATCAATTAAAAAAACCAGTTGGTTCTTCGAAAGGATAAGCAAGACTAATGGACCCCCTAGCTAGACTGATGAAGAAAAAGAGAGTGAAAACCCAAATAAACACAACCACAAATGCAAAAGACCAAGTTACAACCACCCTGAAGAAAAATAAGAGATTAAGAGAGATTACTATGTACACTTGTTTGGAAACAAATTTTAAAACCACAATAAAATGGAGGACTTTCTGACACCATACAACCTCCTCAGGTTGAAACAAGAAATCAAGACCCTAAATAAACCAGTAACAACCCAGGAAATTGACTATGTCATAAGAAAACTATCCACAAAATAAAGCCCTGGACCAGATGGCTTTCTAGCAGAATTCTACAAAACAAATAAGTTAGAACTGATACCAAGTTGATACCAAGTCTCTTGAAAGTATTCCAGGCAATAGAGAAAGATGGAACTCTCCCCAAATCATTTTACGAAGCTGACATCACCTTGATACCAAAACCAGGTAAAGATCCAACAAAAAAAGAGAACTACAGGCCAATATCCTTGATGAATCTAGAAGCTATAATCCTCAACAAGATTCTAGCAAACTTCAAGCCGGGCTCGGTGGCTCAGCCTGTAATCCCGTGCCTTGGGAGGCTGAGGTGAGTGGATTGCCTGAGCCCGCGGGTTCGAGACCTGCCTGGGCAGCGAGACCTCATCTCTACAATAAATCAAAAAATCAGCTGGGCGTGGTAGCGCATGTCCGTAATTCCAGCAACTTGGAAGGCTGAGGCGGAAGGATCGCCGGAGCCCAGCAGGTTGAGGCTGCGGTGGCTGGGAGCGGCCACTGCACTCCAGTCTGGGCGACAGAGTGAGACTCCAAGTCAAAAAAAAAAAAAAAGATTCTAGCAAACCTGATCCAACAACACATCTCAAAAATCATCCACCATGACCAAGTAGGCTTCGTCTCCGGGTTACAGGGCTGGTTCAACATCTGCGAGACCATAAATGTAATTCAATACATCAACAGATGTAAAAACAAAAATGACTTGATTATATAATTAGACACATAAAAAGCTTTTGATAAAAATCTAGGAGCCCTTCTTGATAAAAACCCTTGAACATCTGGGTATAGATGGAACACACCTCAAAATAGTAAGAGCCGTCTACAAGAAGCCCACAGTCAACATACTGCTAAACAAACAGAAATTGGATTCATTTCCCCTGAAATCTGGAACAAGACAAGGATGCCCATTCTCACCCCTCTTGTTCAACATAGTATTAGAAGTTCTAGCTAGAGCAATCAGACTAGAGAAGGAAATCAAGGGTATCCAAATGGAAAAGGAGAAAGGTAAGTTATCCCTGTTTGCACACAACATGATTCTATACCTTGAAAATTCAAGAGAATCTATCAAAAAACCTCCCTGCACTGATAAAGAACTTTGGCAAAGTCTCAGAGTATAAAATAAATGTGCAAAAGGCAGTTGCATTCATATACACTAACAATAAGCAAACAGAAACCCACATAAAAAGCACAACCCTATTCACAATAGCCAAAAACAAAGGAAATACCTTGGCACCTTCCTAACCAGAGATGTCAAAGATCTTTACAACAAAAACTACAAAACACTGCTTAAAGAAATCAAAGATGACACAAAAAATGGAAAAAAATATTCCATGCTCATGGATTGGAAGAATCAACATTATTAAGATGTTCATCCTACCCAAAGCAATCTACAGATTTAATGCAATACCCATTAAATTACCAGCAGCCTTCTTCTCAGAACTGGAAATGACAATAAAGGAATTCATACATAAACATAAATGATCACGAATAGCCAAAACAATCCTCACCAAAAAAAAAAAAAAAAAGCAGGAGGTATCACACTCCCCGACTTTAAACTTTACTATAAATCTACAATAATCAAAACAGTCTAGTATTGGTACAAGACCAGGCGTGTAGAGCAATGGAACAGGATAGAGATTCCAAAAGCAAAACCTCAATTTTCAACCAACTCATCTTAGACAAAGCCTCCACCATCAACCACTGGGGAAAGGAAAATCTATAAAGTAAATGTTGCTGAGAAAACTAACTAGATGACCACATGCAGGAGATTAAAATAAGACCCCTACCTATCACCATACACAAAAATTAACTCTAAATAGATCAAAGACCTTTTAAACTTAAAATCTCAAACTATAAGAACCTTAGAAAATGCTGGAGACACCCTTATGAAAATTGGAAGTCAACCAATTCCTGAACAAAATCCCAAGAGCCCATGCCATAAGATATTAGACAAGTGGGGCCTCATCAAACTGACAAGCTTCTGCAACGCCAAAGAAACCATCAAGAGAGTGGAGAGATAGCTCAGAAACTGGGAAAAAATATTTGCCAACTGTATATTGGACGAAAGCCTAACATCTAGGATTTATAAGGAACTCATACATGCTGAAAAGAAAAAAAAAACAGCCCCTTTACAAAGTGGGTAAAAGATATGAATAGACACTTCTCAAAAGAAGACATATGAGCAACCAATAGATACATGAAAAAATGCTCCATCTCACTTGTCATCAAAGAAATGCAAATGAAAACCACACTGAGAAACCACCTAACTCGAATCAGGATGGCCATTATCAATAACTCAAAAAAACAACAGATTCTGGAGAGGATGTGGGGAAAAGGGAACACTTCCACACTTTTGGTGGGAGTGTAAACTAGTACACTCTCTGTGGAAAACAGTTTGGTGACTCCTAAAAAACCTAGAAATTGACCTTCCATATGATCCCACAATTCCACCACTGGGAATATACCTGGAGGAACTCAAATCACTTTATGAAAAAGATACCTGCATACACATGCTTTTTGTCGCATTATTCACAATAGCAAAAATGTGGAACCAACTATGCTGCCCAATGAAAGAGGACTGGATAAAAAAAAAAAATGTGGTATATATACATGATGAAATATCATGCAGCCATAAACAAGGACAAAATTATGAACTTTACAGCAACTTAGTTGGACTTATAGTCTATAATATTGAGTGATCTATCACAGAAACAAATAACTGAGTATCACATGTTCTCACTCATAAGCAGACCTTGAACACTTATAATACTATAAGGAAGGAATTGGCAATAGTGGGAAACTGCCAGGGGAGCGGGGGTGGGATTGGCAGTATTGGGATACTGCCCAGGGAAGGGGGGCACACCTCATCAATAAAGGTAGTGAACATTTGTATAGCTAAATCTGAACTGTACCTCACATCTTTAAAATAAAAAAAAAGATAGATAATGGAAAGTTACTACTAACTAACGGGATTTGCAATGAGGTATTGGAAATGTTCTGTGCTTACTCACAGAAACAGAATAAAAGGACTGAAAACCTGAAGGGAAAAAAAAGAAAGGAAATGTTTTGGGCTGGGTGCTATGGCTCACATCTACAATCCCAGCACTTTGGGAGGCCAAGGTGAGAGAATTGCCCAAGCCCATGTATTTGAGACCAACCTGGGCAACTTGGCGAGACCTCATCTCCACAATAAATCAAGAAAAATTAGCGGTTCGTGATGGCACATGCCCGTGGTTCCAGCTACTTGGAAGGATCACCTGAGCACAGCAAGTAGAGGCTATGGTGGCCATGGATGTGCCACTACACTCCAGTCTTGATGACAGTGAGACTTCATCTCAAACAAAAGAAAAAAAAAATGTTCTGAAGTATACAATGGTGATGGCTGCTCAGTTCTGTAAATACACTAAAAACAATGGAATTGTGCATTTTAAAAGGGTGAAGTTTAAAATGTATGAATTATATATAAATAAATGCTATTTTAAAATGTTAAAATGATATTAATTCTGTTTTAATTTCTATTAAAATCAATAGAAGTGTATAATTATTTTTATTAAGAATAAAATAGAGCCGGGCTCAGTGGCTCAGCCTGTAATCCCGCACTTTGGGAGGCTGAGGTGAGTGGATTGCCTGAGCCCGTGGGTTCGAGACCTGCCAGGGCAACTTGACAAGACCTCATCTCTACAATAAATCAAAAAATTAGCCGGGTGTGGTGGCGCGCACCTGTAGTTCCAGCTACTTGGAAGGCTGAGGCAGAAGGATCGCTGGAGCCCAGCAGGTGGAGGCTGTGGTGGCCGGGAGCAGCCACTACACTCCAGTCTGGGCAACAGAGTGAGACTCCAACTCAAAAAAAAAAAATAAAAAAGAATAAAATAGTTTTACAGGTTTAAGAAGACATTAAGTGCACACAAAAAAGTCAGATGGGCATGCTAATAATTTATTCACTTGGTTCACCACTGAAGTGAACACTCCTTGCCAAGATGATAATTCTGAGTCGTAAAGAGTTTTAAAATACTTTTTTGTTTAGTCATGTTTTGTTTAATTTATATGCATAGTGGTAAATTGCCTAAATAATTATTAAAAGAGGTAATAGGAATCATCAGAAACACTGATTTTGAAATAAAAATTGGTGAATACAATTTTTTAAATGATGATGGTTTTGCAATTTATCCTGATGATTTCAATGATGAAAATATAATACAGTATTATCTAGCATTATTTACATAAAAGCATATGTTATTAAGTGATGGTATAGTGAAAAGCGCACAATATTCATCTATAAGTTATTTTGCTTTTTATGTATTAATGGCAAGAATTGCAATTAAGACACCCAAACATTGTTAGTAGGTAACAGAAGACAAATCTCATCTGGGATAAGATCTATGACTCATATTATACTCTTCTTTTATTATATCAACTTAGGAAATTTGGGAATTTTTTTGGAGAGCAGTAAATAGGTGGAAAGAGATAAGATTAGGAAAAATAATTAATACCTGGTACTTCCATATATCAAAACACAGTTAATAAAGTTTTAGGTAGATAACAATCTCTTGACTCTAAAATGTATACTTTTTTCCCCCCAAATATAAACCATGCACCATCCTAGGCTAAAAGTTTAATAATAATCTCCTGTAAACAGTTGCATCTGTCATACTTTACTATTTCTTGAAGACATATTTATAATCTTTCTGTGACATGTAGCACTTCAGCTGTGGTCCTGAGCATTTATAATCCAAAATCTCAATGTGATTTAACTGAATTCGGTTCAATAAGTGAATAAAAAAGACCTATATATGCAGAGTAGACAGTAATATAAGAATCTTGTCTGAGATAAATTCAATATACTCATGCCATTTAATGGTACTTCTCATTAAAATCTCATTATACCCTGTCAGTGACAAGGTTCAAGAAACTTTTGAAAATAGTCAATATACTCAAATGTCTCCATTTTTTCCCTCCTTTTTTCTCTCGTCCTTAAGGGGCTAGAGAAAAACTAATGAAGATTTTTCTTCATAGCAATCTTTTATGTGACTCTGGAGTCATTTGGATGACAGTTATTATCAAGTTACAGTCTAAATTTTTAACTTTCCCAAAAGATTTTCCTCACATATTTTAAGGTATGGAATCCCTAATGATATCCTAAGGGTAAACATGGAAAAGTGCAATGATGTGTGTATTTCTAACCATATGCATCATTATTTTCATCTATTCTTAATCTGACATGTGGTTGGCCTTTTAGATAGGGTATTGTACTTCCTATGGCAGTGTATTTACTGCTCTTCTTATTCAATCCTATAAATATTGTATTTCTCTTCCTTTTTTTTTTTTTTTTTTTTTTTGAGTTGGAGTCTCACTCTGTCGCCCAGACTGGAGTGCAGTGGATCACTCCCGGCCACCGCAGCCTCGACCTGCTGGGCTCTGGCGATCCTTCCGCCTCAGCCTTCCAAGTAGCCGGAAATACAGGCATGCGCTACAAAGCCCGGCTGATTTTTTGATTTATTGTAGAGATGAGGTCTCGCTGCCCAGGCGGGTCTCGAACCCACGGGCTCAGGCAATCTACTCACCTCAGCTTCCCAAAGGCGCAGGATTACAGGTTGAGCCACCGAGCCCGGCTGAATTTCTCTTCCTAAAGTGATTTTTTTCTTATCATTTATCTGTATATTCTTATTATGTTAATGCTGATGAAGTCTCAAAAATAAACCCTGAGTACATTTTTTTATTGTCACAATACACTAAAATATGAAAGATGTTATATTGGGCTACTGTACAAGTTTGTAGCATTTGTTTTTGGCATGGCAACACTGTGGTGTTTGGAGTTTGGTTATCATTTGTCATTTGGAGTGACAAAGTTGTGCTTGTGAAACACCTTGCATTTTACAGATTTGAAGAAAGTACTATTTGTGGGCTAAGGAAGATAAAGTGTCAAATAGGGAAAAACAAACACTTCTGACATTTTCTTCTATTTAACAGAGGAGAAATGGCAATGGAGGTGGCTTGAAACATTTGTGCTGGGTATGGGGAGAATACAATTGGGGGAAGCACAACAAGAAAATGTCATTTCAAAGATGACTACTTAGACCTGAGCGATTCCCCATGTCCAAGAAGATCACAAAATTTTGATGAAGACTGTTTAAAACAGTGAAAACGCTACAAACTTTTGCATCAAACCAATAGATCATTCACTGCATCCTATTACCTCAGTCATTTTTTTAAAAAGGCATTTAGATAAAGCTAGATTTTTGATAAGACATCAATAATTATACTTATTTTCTTTTCTACCGTTTGCTTAAATTAGGTCTAACAATTTGTGTAGTCATTTTAAAGACAAAGCTAAATATCATCTTAGTTACTGAAAAAGTACTGCCAAGGTCTTTGTCAAGTCCACTATTCTCTAGATTTGCAATCTTAACAATTTACCTTAGAAAGAAAATCACTTAGTTTTATTTGTGTCAAAGTTTGCATTTTCAACAAATATTAAATAACAATTAGAACCTACCTCAATACCTGGTGAATGATTTCCACAGTTTAATGATAGAGAGCAAAATAATTTTTAGGGATACTTTTAAAAAAAATGTACATATTGTGTTAAATATCGATTTTTAGCTTTTTCTGCTTTTATATTTCTTGATTAAGAAAATCTTTACTTATAGATTTGATATGCATGTAACACTTATGGTAATGCTAATTAGTAGCATTATAACATTTTAAAAAACATATGTAAACAACTACACCAGTCCCCTTCATTGCTCTCTAATGCATCCCACTCTACTTCGCACAGAGGATAGTTAGCGGCAATAGAGAAATTTGCTGAATATACTTTTGTAAACCAGACTTCCTGGATTTCTAACCTGGTTTAGCTACTTATTGGCTAAGTAACTACCAAATAGATTAAGCTTTTGGTTTGGCTTTATTACCACTAAAAGGAGGCTATTAATGGAGCTACTTCATAGAACTGTGGTGAGATGAAATGAATTAATAATCTGGCACATGGAAAGCACCCAATAATGTCTATTATTGTAGCTCTTAATTATATTAATAAATTCTTAAAGTGGTTTGATGTAATTTCAATTGATTTTTTTTTAGTAAAAAACTCCCAATCCCTAGTAAATATTTCTTGCCTTATAACAATAATTATTTTTAACAGCTTTATTCAGGTAAAATTAAATGTCATAAAATTCACCCACTGTAAATGTACAATTCAATGATATTTTTTGTTTGATTTTTGAGTTGGAGTCTCACTCTGTCACCCAGACTGGAGTGCAGTGGCCGCTCCCGGCCACTGCAGCCTCGACCAGCTGGGCTCCGGCCATCCTTCTGCCTCAGCCTTCCAAGTAGCTGGAACTACAGGGGAGCACTACCCACACCCGGCTAATTTTTTGATTTATTGCCTCAAACAAGAGGGTTCAGGTAATCCACTCACCTCAGCCTCCCAAAGCGCGGGATTACAGGCTAAGCCACCAAGCCCAGCAAATGATCTTAACATATTTAAATATTTGCTGAACTATCACAAAAAAAAGTTTCCAATGGAATCATACAATAGTAATCTTCTGTATCTGGCTCCTTTCATTTACTCAGTGTTTTGAGGTACATCCCTAATTATAGCATGTATCAGTCATTTGTTCCTACTTATTGCTTAATAATATTCCATTGTGTAAATTACATTTTAGTTATCCATTCATCAGTTGAGGAATGTGAATTTTTTTAGTTTTTTACTATTATGAAATATGTTTCCATGAACATTTAAATTAAATTATTTGTCCAGATATGTTTTCTTTTTGATAGGGAAGTGATGTGTAATATAATAGGCTTACATTTAACTCTATAACCAACTGCCAAAATGCTTTCCAAAACTTCTCAACTATTTAACCTCCCCACCAGCTATGTATAAGCATTCTAGTTTCTCCACATGTTTAGCAAAACTTGGTATTGTGTGTTGTTTCATCATGGTCACTCCAATGATACCTCTTTGTTATTTAAACTTGTGTTTCCCTGATAACTAATAATGTTTAGCATCTTTGTTCATATTTATTAGCCATTCATATATCTACTATGGCAAAATGTGTATTTTACTTGTAAGGTTTCTCTAGTTGTAACTGTTTGAAAGCTTCTTTCATATATTAAATTGCTGTATTTGTCATCTTTCTTGTCTAAGACCATAATAATGTTATTTAAAGAAATTTTTTCATTATATTTGTTTTTGATTTTAATATTTTAATAAAATTTTTCACTTTCTCGAGGCTTTGTGTTCTGGGGTCCTGGATGACAATTTAGGTACTTTTCCTTTCAAATTCTGTTAGCTCAAAATAAATAATTTTTCAAAAGACAGACAGGAATACACATCTAAAGACCTATGCTTTATCATGCTTCAAACATTTTAAAATTGACAGTATTTCCTCACTAATATTTCTCACATTTCTTCTAAAAAATGTGTATTTGTGATAAATAATTTATTTTACTTCTAATACTTTTTCAAATTTCCCAGTCTATAGCATATGTAGCCATTTAAAATATGAAAATATTTTCTATACAAGTTTCTCACAATGATTTAAAAGTAAAATCTGTTTTAATGAAATTCAATGGCATATTAATTCATAATATTTAACTTATGTATGAATACCTAATTGAAAAATGCAGGCCATAATTATGGTTCATTATTATTTTAAAAGCATGACCATCAATGACCAGCTGCAATTTGAACATATATTAAGACTATATTCAGTCAACTCATTCAGTTCTCAAATATTAAACTCCTATGTGAGTAAGGTAATATTAGGAGTGCTTGATTCAGTGAAGAACAAGAGCAGATATGTGTTTTATGCTCATTTTATTACAAACAAAAAAAGAAAAGTGAAACAGGAAACATTTTTAGTTTTTTAGTAATAATGAAAATGATTCATATTAGGTACATGAAGAAAATAATCAAGTTCCTCTTAATGAGGAATAATTGACAAACAAGAGACCTGTTGTATGTAGGAGAAGTCATTTGGTGCTTCAGTTTCATTATCTCTAACATGGAGTTTAGTATTAACTACTTTCTAGGATTGTGGTAATATTAAACGACACTTGGGAAGCACTCAAGAGAAATGCTTATTAATAGTATTGTTATTATTATATACCAAGAAGATGTTTGATTTATTTTCACTAACTTTTTCATTTAATTTAGAATAAAATGAGAATGCTTCACAATAAGTATTACAATATGAATAAATTAAAAATAAAAGTTTCAATTATGCCTGATAAAATAAGAGATGTATTCCTTCCTCTTCTCAGAGCATTTACTTTAGAAAACTTGTAAGTACTTTGTCCTTTCTTTGAAATGCATATAAATCTTTGTGAAAACTAGATAAACTTTTTGTTGGCTTCATGGCCCAGGAATGTTTTTTTCTCAAGGACCTGGAAGTCATCTCTTTGAAATGTAACAAGAGATAGGTGGGAATCTGCCTGGGAAAGGGGGGCACATCTCATTGACAAAGATGCCTGCGAAGTGAACATTTGTGTACCTAACCCTGAATTGTACCCCACATCTTTAAAATAAAAAAAATAACAAAAGAAATAAAAGAAAGAGATAATACCATCCCTATTTACTAGTTTCAGTTGAAAGAGCCTACTTTGGTAGATGCCTTGTTTAAGTTACAAAACTGTCTTTTGTCACAAAGATAATAAATTTTGTTTTTCCTTTGTGCAAAGCCAACGAACTTAAAACAAATGATGAACTCAATTACGAGATGAATCTAGGATGAAGTGTGTGTGACAAATGGTGCTGTCAAGTGTTCTTACTTGAGAACTAGTTATTATTTAACATGAATATATGTAAGTAATGAGTTGTTTCTGCTTAGCTATATAAAAGTGTGAGAGTGTCACATTTTGCTTTATCATTTTGTGTGTGTGTGTGTGTGTGTGTGTGTGTGTGTGTGTGTGTGTGTGTGTTTGACATCCCTAAATTGAATTCTCATATTAAAATAAAATTTGGTTAGTAAAGTTTGTGGTTGCTGTTGTCTAAAACAAAAGACAAAAGATAAAAAAGATAAAAGAAAAAAAACCCTAGAAAAATATAATATGTCAGAAGCAGAGGTATGGGTATAAAAAAGAAGAGGGCAGGGAAGTATGTAAAAATATAATTTTATGCAGGGAGAAATTATAGACATTGATAAGCATGAGACAGTACAAAGATAAAAATAAATATCCATCCTAATATATCATGAGTAATGCTGAAAAGAATATAAATGGACTATGCAACTCTTCAAATTAGCAGAAGTAGGTGTGAAAAATCCAGTAGAAAATAATAAATGGAAAAAATAGAAAATAAGATAGCAGAAAGAAATTCTAATATATTGGTACTACAATAAATGTAAATGGTTAAGACAATTATAATTGCAGGTTTTCAAATTGGAGTAAAAAATGTAAGCTTGAGTAATATATTGTGAACACAAGCAACAGTTAATATCACAAGGCTAAAACTGAAAGGAAGGAGGGAGGGAGGGAAGGAAGGAGGGAGGAATGGAGGGAAGAAGGAAGAAAGAAAGAAAGGGAGGAAGGAAGAAAGAAAGAAAGAGGATCATAAGTGAAAGGGAATCCAAGATATCAATTTTAATATTGAGCAAATAGGTATTTAATGTAAAGCAAAACAAGCAAGCAAAAAAACTAGTTAATTGTCCTGACAACATGATATATTATATGCTAGTAAAATAAAAATGATCAATGTAATTGTTATATTGTTAGTATGATATGCACCTAATAATATAACTTCAGACTATAATCATAAAGATAAGACAGCTAACCTATGGGAATATTAGGTATTTAATAAATCCTTATCAGAAACTGATAGCACAAACAGAGAAAAAAGCAAAGATATAGAAATGTAATTAATTTCACAATTGATTCAAACCAAAAAATAAGTATAATAGCATCTAACACTTATTGTCTGACACTGTGTAAGTAACTAATGTAAGTTAATTCATGCAATCTTCAGTTCGAATCCTTGGAGTATGTTTTATTATCTCATTTTTTTAAAATCAATATTTTTATTATGGTTTTGTGGGGTACAGTTAAGGGTTAGGTGTACAATTATGTTTCATTCAGACACCCTGTTGATAAGAGGTGTTTCCCCATCCCCAGACAGATATTTGCTACTGTTAATCCCATCGCCCCCCCATAGTTTCCCAGTATCGTCAGTCATTTTCTTATAGAATTACATTGGTTGTTCAAGGTCCATTATATGAGTGAGAACATGTGATACTCAGATCTTTGTTTCTGTGAGAGGTCACTCAGTATTATAGACTCTAGTTCCATCCAGGTTGCTGCGAAATTCATGATTCTGTTCTTTTTTATGGCTGCGTAGTATTCCATCATGTATATGTAGCACTTTTTCTTTTTTTTTTTTTGAGTTGGAGTCTCACTCTGTCGCCCAGACTGGAGTGCAGTGGTCGCTCCCGGCCACCGCAGTCTCGACCTGCTGGGCTCCGGCGATCCTTCCGCCTCAGTCTTCCAAGTAGCTGGAACTACAGGCGTGTGCTACCATGCCCGGCTGATTTTTTGATTTATTGTAGAGATGAGGTCTCGCTGCCCAGGCGGGTCTTGAACCCGCGGGCTCAGGCAATCCACTCACCTCAGCCTCCCAAAGGCGCGGGATTACAGGCTGAGCCACCGAGCCCGGCTACATTTTTTTAATCCAGTCCTCTTTTGATGGGCAGCATGGTTGTTTCCAGGTTCTTGCTATTGTGAACAACGCTGCGATAAACATACGTGTGCAGGTATCTTTTTTATAGAGTGATTTGAGTTCTTCAGGGTATATTCCCAGCAGGGGGATTGCGGGGTCATATGGGACGTTGATATTTAGAGCTTTTAGGAATCGCCACAGTGCTTTCCACAGAGGTTGCACTAGTTACTCCCACCAACAGTGTAGAAGTGTTCCCTCTTTACCACACCCTCTCCAGCAGCTGTTATTTTTTGAGTTGTTGATAATTGCCATTCTGACTGGAGTTAGTGTGGTTTTGATTTGCATCTCCCTAATGATTAGTGAGGTTGAACATCAGAGACCTAAATGTAAAACCTCAAACCATAAGAACCTTACAAAATGAAGGAAATACCCTCATGGAAATCGGAACTGGCATCCAATTCCTGAACAAAACCCGAAACACATAGGTCATAAGAGAGAAGATAGACAAATGGAACCTTGTTAAACTGACAAGCTTCTGCAAGGCCAAAGAAACCATCAAGAGAGCAGGGAGGCAGCCTACAGACTGGGAAAAAATATTTGCCAACACCAGGTCTGACAAAGGCTTAACATCCTGGATTTACAAGGAACTAAAATGTGCTGAAAAGAAAAAAACAAACAACCCCATTATAAAATGGGCAAAAGATATGAACAGACACTTCACAAAAGAGGACATCCGAGCAGCCAACAAACACATGAAGAAATGTTATCTCATTTTTTTATGTGGGAAATTAAGCACAGAATGTTTAAGTAGTTACTCCAGTTGCTCAGAGAAAAGTAGTAATAAGGGTTTCAAAATCAATTCCTCTGAATTTTAGAGCCTATGCTATTAAGCAGTACATCATGTTTACTTTTACAGGCCCTGTTCAAAGCTATAAATATTTTCTAGCACTCGTGAAACATTCACAAAAATTGACCATAGACAAAGCTACAAATAAAGCAACAATACATTTAAAAAGAACTATATCACTCACTATGGGCTCTGGTAATAACAAATGAAATTTTTTAAACTATAATTTAAAAGACTCCACATCAAGATAATGAGAAGACCAACCATAGATTGTGAGAAAATATTTTCAAAAGACACTTCTGATAATGGTTTATCATGTAAAATTTACAAAGAACTTGTAAAACTCAACAAGAAAACAAATAACATGATTAAAATGGGCAACAATCCTGTGGAGACATTTCTGCAAAGAAGATATACAGATGGGAAGTAAGTACATAGTAAGTATATGTAGAGATGTTCAACATTATGACATTAGGGAATTGCAAGTTAAAACAACAATGAGATACTACTACACTACACATCTAGTAGAGTGGCTAAAATCCAAAATGATTACAACACAAAATGCTTTCAAGAATATGAAGCAACAGGACTGCTCATTTGATATCTGTAGAAATAGAAAATAGGACTGCCACTTAGGAAGACAATTTGGCAGATTCTTACAAAACTAAATATACTCTTACCATAAGATCTAGCAGTTGCATTCCTTGCTATTTACCTAAATGAACTGAAAACTTACATACACTCAAAAACCTGTACATCAGTGTTTATAGTAGCTTTATCCATAATTGCCGAAACTTGGAAGCAACCAAGATGTTCTTCAGTAGGCAAATGGATAAATTGTGATACACTCAGAAATGGGATATTATTCATCAGTAAAGAGAAATGAGCCATCAAAAGACATGGAGGAAACTTAAATGTATATTACTAAGTGAAAGAAGCCAATCTGCAAAGGCTACATACCTTATGATTCTAACTATATGACATTCTGGAAGAGTCAGAACTATGAAGATAGTAAAAAGATAAGTGATAGTCAAGGGCTAGGAGGAAGGGAGAGATAAATAGGCAGAGCACAGAGGATTTTTAGGGTAGTGAAAATATTCTGTATGATATTAAAGTGGTGGATACATATCATTATACATTTGTCAATATCCATAGAAAGTGTAACATCAGGAGAGAATGCTAGTGTGAACTTTGTACTTTGGATACTGATGATGTATAAGTGTAGGTTGACTGATGGTAACAAATGTACCACTGTGTTGCAGGATGTCCAGAGTCTAGCTATTGTGCCTGTGTGAAGGCAGGTAGTATATGGGAAATCTCTGCACCTTCTGCTCAACTTTGCTGTGAACTTAAAATTGCCTTAAAATAAAGCAGATTAAAATGAAAAAAACTCCACATATTTGGAGGTTTTATAATATTTAATAACTACACAATGCTCAGGACACAGCAAAACAACAAAAACTAATTATCAAAATTTGCAGATACAAGGATCAACTCCTTAAATAAAAATTTAGAGCATTCACAATTAAATTAAGTGTATCTTGAAACGAATTAAAATGAAACAAAATGAAATGAAACATAACCTCTGATCCAGCCATTGCACTCATGGGTTTAACCCTAGAGAAATTCCTGCACAAGGACAGAAGTGTACATATAGCCCAGCATGCTTTTTCTAAGCCTTGTTTGCGGTAACAGACAACTGGAGGTAATCTAAAAGAGTTGGAGGCAACATTATTAACATCGTAAAAAGTAAATTATACTGAATATGTACAATGGATATTGTACATGAATGTATGTATAATCAATATCATACAAACATACAAGGAGTTATAGCTGCATATATTAAGCACACAGAACTTATTAATAGCGGCATAGTTTATGTGATATATACTCATCAAAGTACATATATTAGACTTATTAGAAAAGTATGTAAAAAGAGAAGTGGGAATTAGCGAGAAATAAAGGGTAAAAAAAAGTTTGAGGTATGAGGATAGTGTGCCATGAACAAAAACATCATCCGATGATCTCTCTGCACCTGAGGTGCACAAAAGGGAAAGTTAGATAAATATAACTATAAAATGTATTTAGCTAAATAAATCTATTAATCAATTATTAATCATTTTATTCCTGCAGGAAAATTAAGTACATAGTGGTATTTATTATTATTATACTT
Source organism: Cephalopachus bancanus (assembly GCA_027257055.1). Lineage (NCBI taxonomy): Eukaryota > Metazoa > Chordata > Mammalia > Primates > Tarsiidae > Cephalopachus > Cephalopachus bancanus. The sequence continues at coordinate 3,387,016 of JAPVLO010000205.1, read as the reverse complement.
AAGATGAAAAAAAGAAACGCAGAAAAATATACTTTCTCAAGGTCATACAGATGGTAATAAAAGCATAACTAGAGCAAAGACCATGATAACTTCTAGAGTAATGTTCTATCAATTACCTACCATTTTCTCTCATTAGAGTAAATATAAGCGGAAAAAATGTTGGGAAATAAAAGTGTAAAGTTATCCCAGAGGGATAATATACAGTGTAACTAATTCTCCCTTTTCTCTGTAGTAGCAAAATTCACTGAATTATTTCCCCACTAAAGAAGCAAGGAGTGAAATACCTAAATTTTCTTTTACTGACTTTCTTCAACTTTTATTTTAACTTTATTGTGCAGTAGAAATGGATTTCTCATTTTGAAACCAGCAAAGAATGTCGTTTTGCCGTTCTCACTCTGACCTTGGGTCGATTTTTTCATTTGCATATTCCATCTCTACTGCTGTATTTCTCAGTATCAAACGCCGGATGCAGAGCAGAGCTGTGCTTCTTAATGTATCATCTGTTCACAACGGTTTTGCATAATGGTTATATGCTGCTTGGAGATGCACAGTTAATCGCAGTAATCCATGCAATAAAGTGTAATGCTCAATACTTAAATTACCTCTTTCATATATTAGGGTGGGGGGAGGATTGTGGGAGTCAGATACTTCTAGAGATTAAAGGAAAACTCATACAGTTTTTCACAATTGATTTGTCATAAAATATTAAATGTCAGTTCGTTTACTCTTGTGGTCCTTTTATTAAGAACTTTTTATGGATTTATCTAATAATGAATCCTATATATCTGCTTTGTATTTTTATAAAACAAAATCAAACTGAAGACAACCTATCCTAACCTAATTTCTATTTTTACGTGTGTGTTCTTTATCTCTAGCAATGTCTGGATCAAACAGAAATAATTATTTTAGAGTAATGGTATTTAACAGTTCCTCAGTCTTAAGTATGTGTATGCATCAACCATATAAAGAAAACTTATATAGTCTACATTGTATATCATTGGGTTTTTTATTTAATTATTTTCTTTTCATCATTCAACACCTTGAACAAACTAACAAACTCACTCACGTAGTGTTTTATTTATCTGATTACTATTCAAATTATAATTAAGAAACACAGTACACAAAACAAGTAAACATATTTTTTTCTTTATTCAACATTTATTACACACTAGGCAGCACGCATGAATACTCATTTAATTCAATTCCCTACATTTTTCTAGAACCAAGGAAACCTGATCAGCCTAAGCAACATAGCGAGATCTTGTCTCTACAAAAAAATCAAAATATTAGCCAGGCATGGTGACTCATACGTGTAGTCTCAGCTACTCAGGAGGCTGAGTCTAGAGGATTGCTTGAATCCAGGAATTTGAGGCTGCAGTGAGCCACGATCCTGCTACTCCACTTTAGCCTGGGCAACAAGTGAGACCCCAATTCAAAAAAAAAGAGACAGAGGGACGAGGGAGAAAGAGAGAAACTGAAACATAGTAGAGTTAAGTCAGTCAAAAAGCCAAGCTACAATGTAGCACAGGCATTTGGACACCTGAGCTTTAAACATTTGAGTAAGGAAGACCTCCTTATGGGATGCTGCCTAGAAAAATAGTATTGCCGGGCTGGGTGGCTCAGCCTGTAATCTCCTGCCTTTGGGAGGCTGAGGTGAGTAGATTGCCTAGCCCGCGGGTTCGAGACCCGCCCAGGCAACTTGGCGAGACCTCATCTCTACAATAAATCAAAAAATAAGCCGGGCGTGGTAGTGTGCGCCTGTAGTTCCAGCTACTTGGAAGGCTGAGGCGGAAGGATCGCCGGAGCCCAGCAGCTCGAGGCTGCAGTGACCGGGAGCGGCCACTACACTCCAGTCTGGGCGACGGAGTGAGACTCCAACTCAAAAAAAAAAAAAAAAAAAAAAATAGTATTAAGTGATATGACCCCTGAAAGAAAATAGATGAGACTTTTTTGTTGTTGTTGTTGTTTGAGTTGGAGTCTCACTCTGATCCTTCCTCAGCCTTCCGAGTAGCTGGAATTACAGGCATGCACTATCACGCCTGGCTGATTTTTTGATTTCTTGTAGTGATGAGGTCTCGCTGCCCAGGCGGGCCTCGAACCCGCGGGCTCAGGCAATCCACTCACCTCAGCCTCCCAAAGGCGCGGGATTACAGGCTGAGACACCGAGCCTGGCTAGATGAGACATTTAAAAATGATTACCTCTTCTTTTGAAAAGCAATCATTTTGGAAAAATTAAATTAATATAATTAGCCCTAATCTGTTTCCATAAAAATTGTTGAGAGATGTTCCTTTACATTTCAAAATGATTTTTAAGTTTGAAAAAATTAAATGAACCATTAAACATTACTGTTAAAGAATCCAGTCTTCGTATTATACGACAGTTTTGGTTTTGAAAATTATTACAAGTGTAAGAATATATTTAGTGATAATTCATACTATGTGATGTTCTACTGAATATTTATCTAATGAAGCTGTGTGTGCATATTTCTAAAGATTATATTTCTAGGTAGTCTTTGTAACAAAAATATTGGTAATTACTAGTCCTTACATGCAAAATATAAAATATATAATATTTTAAGGTAATTCTGGATAAAAATTCCCAATTACATGAATTACAGTTTCATGGATATCAGGCACGGTGGCTCATGCCCATAATTCCAGACATTGAGAGATAGAGGAGAGGGGATTGTCTGAGCCCAGAGGTTTCAGACCAGCCTGGACAACTTGATGAGATCTTGTCTCAAAAAAAAAATCAAAAAGTTACCAGGGCGTGATGGCATGTGCCTGCAATTTCAGGTACTTGGAAGGCTGAGGCATAAGGAACACATGAGCCCAGCTGTTCAAAGCTGCAGTAACTGTGAGCATGCCATTGCACTCCAGCCTGGGTGACAGAATGAGGCTCTGACTCAAAATAAAAAATAAAAAAAAACAAGGTTTGGATGTATATTGCATGGTACTCATTACAAACCATATTTGAACTTAGGAGCAGAAATGGTGTGAATATTGTCTCATGTGAAATATTAATATAAAGAAAATATTGTATTGTTATTTTCCAGGGTTTTCTAAAGCTAGTATTTCACATTTGCACATAGTCTCAATCAACGTGTGCTGCCATAACAAAAAACCTGAAATTGGTAAATTATAAAGAACAGAAATGTATTTCTTATAATTCTGGAGGCTAGGAAGTCCAAGATCAAGAGGCAAGAATATTTGCTATTTGGTGAAGGCTGCTTTCTGCTTCCTGGTGGCTGTGTCCTCACATGGAGAAGACAGAAGAGCAAAAATCGTCTAAGGTACTCCTTTCAACCTCTTTTATAAAGTCACTAATCTCATATTCTAAAGTCCCCACATGTGAATAATATCATACTGGCAATTATGTCTCGGCATATGAATTCTGGAAGACACATTCGGACCACAGCACAGTTAAACCTTGGAAAGAACCTCCAAGTGGAAAGATCGTCAAATAGAACTACACAGTGACAGTAATCCTGCTGTGCTAACTTTCAACATTTCTGAGAATCTCTTCTGTAACTCAATCTTTTAAAAAACCAACAGATACTTATGATATCTAGAAAGGAAATTAATGAGCTCATTAATAACTCAAGAGGGGGTTTGTCTTCCTTAGGACAGTTTCTTAGACCTTCACTTAAATTTGCTGATTTGGGCACCCAGAGTACAGGTAATTAGAATGAATAATGACTATTAGAGATGAGTCAGTGATGACGAGACAAAATGCAAGTGACAGCTAACAGACGAGGAAAATTTTTATAAAGATGACATAATTTTGTATAATAATGATGTGTTTTCATTTTGATGATTCTTAACCACAAAGAAAAACAAAATGATAAGAATTTTGTAATTATTAACCATTTTGTTGTAATTAGAAAATAGTAATAATTGCATTTTGATAAACATCTCATTTAAAATAATACTTTTACATCTAATTTCATGATATATATTTTGGCATGTGAACATGAAAAATAATTTATATCCATCTACCAGTCTTTAATAACAAACACAAATATTTATTGACTTTAAACTTTAGATCTAATTATCTGTCTTTGAATTCTTTACCAGGTGATAGAGGAGTTCCATTATATTCTCAGAAGTTGACATAGGAAAACAATATATTTGAATATATATATAAATAATGAAAAGTCTTACATAAAATAAGAATATAGTTCTCTATTAAGATGAATAAAATCACTAAAAATAAAAGTCCACATCCTTCAGACTTTCAGACTTTCCATATTTAATTGCATTCCTGTTTTGTTTCATTTTGTTATTAAGTTGTCTCACTCTGTCATCCAAGTTGGAGTGCAGTGGCACAATCATGGCTCACAGCAACCTCAACCTCCTGGGCTCAAGTGAGCCTACTGTCTCAATATCCTGAGTAGCTGGGACTACAGGTGGGTGCCACAATGCCCAACTAATTTTCTTTAAATTTTTTGTAGAGATGAGATCTCACTATGTTGCCTAGGCTAATCTCTAACTCCTGGGCTCAAGCAATCTTCCCACCTCAAACTTCCAAAGTTCTGGGATTACAGGCATGATCCACCATACCCAGTTCTAATTGCAATTACTTCTATGAAAAATTTACTTTGCTTGTATAATCCTTGAGGGCAAATTTATGAATATGTCATATTTCTTTCAGAGATTTCCTTTTATTATAAGTTTACTCCTCAAAAACCATTAATGGAATTGGAAAATAGTCTACATTATGTAAAATAAGAACTCATCTGTCTAGTCTTATTTCTTAAAATGCTATTTTCCACATTCAATGCTACCACTTGTCATTCTCTAAGTTCATCACGCACTTTCTCAAATTGATCAATTCCCCTGTGAATGATTCTGTAAAGTAACACTTCATAAAATTCAAAGATCACTACACCAATGATGTGTCCTCTTCTCACTCATTCAGAAAATTGTTCACAAAAAGCCTGAGACCAGGAAGAAATTGTCCTGACCATTCTTAGAGTGTAAATGAATAAACACTTCAACGTCTCTACTCTAGCTTTAATAAAGTGCTACTTCTTTTTATTTTTATTTTTTTTTTGAGTTGGAGTCTCACTCTGTCACCCAGACTAGAGTGCAGTGGCTGCTCCCGGTCACGCAGTCTCGACCCGCTGGGCTCCAGTGATCCTTCCGCTCAGCCTTCCAAGTAGCTGGAACTACAGGTTCGCGCTACCACGCCCGGCTAATTTTTTGATTTATTGTAGAGATGAGGTCTTGCCAAGTTGCCCAGGTGGATCTCGAGCCCGCAGGCTCAGGCAGTCCACTCACCTCAGCCTCCCAAAGGCGTGGGATTACAGGCTGGGCCACCGAGCCCGGCAAGAGCTGCTTCTTATATAAAGTTCTTTAGTACAGGCCAAGTCATCATCCACAAGCATAGATCTACAAGGAGCCAAAAAGTGTTAGTCAAAATGCATAAGTCTTTGACAGTTGGGCTTATCCAGGGATACACAGCAGAGTATCAAGTACAGAGGCTGCACTTCAGGGATGTGGGGTTGTTCTGGAGAGCCCCTGGAAACAGAAAATTGTGTCCATTTTCCCACAGCTCCAAGAAAAGTTCTTTTTTGTAAACATGGGTCTTCATTGCATTTTATTTGAAGAAAAGATTCAGCCGGTTTCCACTGAGCTTTCATAGATTTGGGGTAGCAGCAAATTGGAGAATCTGTTTCCAGCGATTCCATTTTGCCAATTACATGGGATTTATATTTCCAAAAGATGTGGGGTCAGGGTGGTGCTGACAACTTTTTGTAAAAATCCAGCTGTTGTAATGTATTTCTAAAATAAAAGTCATTCTATTTACTGTAGGAGGTAAACCAAGAGTATGCCTAAAGGGAGAAGTGAAATTATGCTAATTAAATAATGATGCATATTAGGAGTATAATAAAAACCTGGCCAAAGAACATTATTCACAAGCTTCAGAAATACCACTTATTTTTCCTATTAGAAGCTGCTAGCATTAGACATATTACTGCATTGCAAACAAAAACTAATAGCAATCACTTACTTATTCTATTTATCTATTACTTATTAATGACCATGATAAGATAATTTTTTTTTTTTTTTGAGTTGGAGTCTCACTCTGTCGCCCAGACTAAAGTGCAGTGGCCACTCCTGGCCACCGTAGCCTGGCCTGATGGGCACTGGTGATCCTTCTGCCTCAGCCTTCCTAGTAGCCGGAATTACAGACATGGGCTACCACACCCGGCTGATTTTTTGATTTATTGTAGAGATGAGGTCTCGCTGCCCAGGCGGATCTTGAACCCACGGGCTCAGGCAATCCACTCACCTCAGCCTCCCAAAGGTGGAGGATTACAGGCTGAGCCACCGAGCCCAGCAAGATAAATATTTCTGGTGAGTAAAACATTTGGTTAACAAGAATTATAAATAATCACAATACTTTTAGCATTCATTATTGTCTGTGTAACCACTCCCATCCCATGAGATAACCAGCTACATTAATAAAAGTCTTATTCTTTAATGATAAGAAAAAAATATATTTCAGTTCCTACAAGGGAGAAAACACTTATAATTTTATTTATAATTTTTAGCTGTATAACTACAAAGAATAAGATGCATTTAAAAACAGAGGAAAGGTGAATCATTTTTGTTTTTAAATACTCACATGTGTTTGTGACATATTGATAATATGGCATAGATTTGCCTATGTTGTGATCAAACTATAGCCTGAATGTATATTCCTATAATCTAATAAAAATACATAAATTTACATGTAAATATTTTTTATGTTCTGATGTATATGATAATATTAAGGCAATGATTATAGCTGATATCAGCTAAGTACTCATCATATAGTAAGGTCTGTAAGTACTTTATGTGCATTGTCTCATTTAATTTTGAGAAAGTTATTAATTTTACACTGAGTCAAGGGTTAGATACCTTTCCTCTTAGCCCAAATTTAATAAATGATGGAGACAGCACAAGAAGCCTGGTCGCTCTAGATGACATTTAAGATCTGTATAAAAGATCTTAAATGTTTGGCTGAGAAAATTGCATTTCATCTGATTATCAATGGAGACGAAGTCTCCACTGCTATCTCGCTATATACACTTAAGCAAATTACTCATTGTTTTAAACCACAGTTTCTTCTTGTGCAAAGGGGATACAATAGTAGTTGTTGCCTAAGAGGGGTAAAGTGTAAACAATTAAATTAGGTAATAGATATAACACTGTCAATGATAACTATTATTACTTTTATTGTTGTTGTTGTTGTTGAGTTTTGATCAGGGAAGAAGTTTTTTTTGATGCCTAATCTTATAGTGAAGGAAAAATGGAGGTTGTGCTGACACTGATGTCAAAGACATCTAACTGTTCCAGACTGCATAAAAAATAACTGCATAAGTAATGCATAAGTAAGATAGGAAGGGAATGATAATGACAGGTGGCCCCAGAAAGGAAAGAAACATTATGAGAAACACAAAAAGAACTCTCCAATTACTTTCCATATAGTCCAGAATAAAATTGAAAATTGGTATGATCTTTCCTTCCCATTCATCTATATTTCTGACCTCATTCCCTCCACTGCTTTGCTAACTTATTTCTAGACATATTCCTTCTTTATTTTCATCCAAAATGACTGTCATGTTTCTGCCTCAGGGTATCAATACTTTTCTCTACCTTAAACATTATTGCCCCCATGTCTACATGGTTGGCTCAATCATTTTTCCAGGATGTAAATGTCATCATTTGAAAGAGAGTTCCCCCTTCATTACAAAATTATGCTTACTTCCATTTCAGGAATTCTCTTTTCATTCATCTCTTTTTATACCTAGAACTTATAAATTCTGGAAAAATTTGTTTATTTGTTCATTTTTAGTATCTATTGTCTCCTCACCCTAACTGTAATGTAAGTCTCATGCTTGCAGGAACTTTATTTCACTGCTGTATCTCCAAGGCTGAGAACAGTGTCTGGCACATGCTAATTTCTCAATAAATGTTTATTGAATTAATAAATTAGCTTCTATCACCATTTGGTAGTTGGATTGGTTGTGGGAGATTCATAATTTGGGATCCATGCATAATTGGAATTGATTTTTCAAGTTGACTTAAAAATCTCATGAAAAATAACTGCCATATATGATGAAAAGACTAGAGCTGAAAATATAAATAATTTTAATTGATAATACCTAATGCAATGTCAATGCTATGGAGGTAGCATACTGTATTGTTTTTATTTTTATTTTGTTGTTGTTGTTGTTTTCTGAGTTGGAGTCTCATTCTGTTGCCCCGACTGGAGTGCAGTGGCGGCTCCCGGCCACCGCAGCATCGACCTGCTGGGCTCTGGCGATCCTTCCGCCTCAGCCTTCCAGGTAGCTGGAACTACAGGCGCGCGCTACCACGCCCAGCTAATTTTGATTTATTGTAGAGATGAGGTCTCACCAAGTTGCCCAGGCAGGTCTTGAACCCGCGGGCTCAGGCAATCCACTCACCTCAGCCTCCCAAGGCACGGGATTACAGGCTGAGCCACCGAGTCCTGCTACAAATTGTTACTATTTTTTTCCCAGGGGCATTGTATTCGTGTTTAGTTAAATCCATGGATGCACAATCTGCAGATACAAAGGGCCAACTGTAGTGATCATAACTTTAAAAGTATTTTTCCTTTGTGTATTTTCCTGATTTCAACAATTAAAAATGACTTGTTAAATTCTGGTATTAACATCTGAAGTAGTTCATTTCTAGAAAATCAAAAGTATTAAAAATCATTGCAATATCTCAAAAAAGTGTTTCTATCTACCACAAGGACAGTATTTCAAGCCACATTAAATGTATGCTGTTATGAAGACTACACATCAATCGTTTGCTCAGGAGAGGATCAAATTATGCCCTCTTTCCAGGAATATGCCCCATAATTTAGAAGTTATTTCTAAAAAGTGGATTTCGATATGATTGATATTACAAAAATACCAAATATCAAAAAAGTAAAATATATTTTCTTCACAGTAAAAATTTCAATATACATTAGTAATATTTTAATAGGAAATTATTTAGGACAATACAGTGAAGAATGTAATTCTCAATAATTATAGTTAAAAATTGAAATATACACAAAGTGGTCTCAAAGGATGAGAATTTTTTTAAAACTTGGTTTGAATTCTAATTTTAAGAAATTCAGTTTTTTAGTATACTTTCTATATACTTAATTCATCATTTAAAGATATATGTATATGAATATATGTCACATATATTCATATATATTTTCTTCTTTTTTTAGTTGAATTTAATGTTTTTATTTTAAGGATGTAGGGTCTAATTCAGAGTTAGGTATACAAATGTTCATTATGCAGGTACCCTTGTTGATGAAGTGTGTCCCTCCCTCTCCTGGCAGTTTCCCTCAACTGCCAATCCCACTGCCCCTCCCTGGGTAGTTTCCCGCTACTGCCAATTCCTTTCTTATAGTATTATGATAATTGTTCAAGGTTCACTTATGAGTGAGAACATATGGTACTCTGTTCTTTGTTTCTATTTTTTGTATATTTGTTGGCATTGATCCTATTTATTCCCAAATGATTTCAATCATTGCTGCATTAATTTTTTTTGCTTCATCATTTTCATTAGAAGATAAAGATACAGAGTATATGAAAAAGTGATAATAGTGCACCGTTTTAAGAGACAAGAATTTCTGCCTGAGCTAGAAAGATGTGCTTCAATATATAAGTAACTATCTTCTTTAAGTATAGTATGTTATTGAGCAGCAATATTTTGACAACACAGGCTGCTTGCAAAGGTTAGTTAATAATTGCATTGCAGGTTGCAGTTCTGTTTGTAGGGCAAGAAGTGTATGAGTGAGTTCACTACTTGTGGAGATAAAAGGCAAGAGAGTATTCAATCACTGGCTCCTGCTTCTTCAGTAATACATGCTACTGTTTTTCCCCTTTTCAATACAGGACCATATTTTTGTCACAGCATAAAAACAATGAAGTTCCTCTCTTATAATTCTATTATCTTTGTGCCACAAAAGAAGGGTGACATATATTATCTGAATTTCAAACACTTATTCATAGCATAAATCTGTCATAATTCTGGAACAACATATTTTCCACGATATTTGAGAGTCTTTTTGGAGCTTGCCAAATTATCGCTTTGTCCTCTACCAGAACTCTGTAATAACATATTTGTGAAAATGATATTTCAAAAATGACAGCAAGGTTGATAAATTGGTTCTGGATTACTGTCATTTCCTATTCATTTTTTTTCTCTTCCATACCAAAGAAATGTAATGGAAAATAGTTTTTTATCCATATAGTAGGAAATGAATCCAAGTCTACATTGACTTTTAGCAGAGAAATTAGGTATAGGGTTGTCGGTTCAGTCCGAGATGTCAAGCCTTTGCATGGAATTATAAATCAGAAGTGATATAAGATTGATTTTTTGAAAATTAAGTCAAAAGTTTCCAAAATCACTAAAGAAATCTAAATATATTCAAATGGCTATGCTACTATTTTAACTTAAAAGTCATAAGTATTGGTTTAGACTTTTGATAAGGTAAAGCAGTGGCTGACAAGAGCCACCTGGAAAGTCTGCTAAAGCACAAGCAATTGAGCCCTGCTCCCAGAGTTTCTGATTCAGTGATTCTTGGGTGGGACCTCAAACTTGCATTTTTAATAGTTTTCTAGATGATGCTCATGTTACCATTTTGTGGACATTTTGAGAATCACTGAAGTAAATCATTGACAAGTGAACCCTTCAAAAGCTAAGAATAAGTTGTTTGTGAAGAAAAAAATGATGAACTCATAGGTTATATATACCATACAAAAGTGTTTAGCCAGAGATTGTTTGCAACATTTAGGCAATGCTCACTTAAAACATGAAAATGTATGGGTTTATATTATATAAAAATAATACTGTTGGCTTCCATTCGCCAAAAAGTCTATAAAGCCAAAATCGATTAGTTGATTTGTTGTTTTTGTTGAGTAAATAAATATTCACTGAACTCAAGTTGTGTCAGCCATCTTTTTGTGAAGCAATGACTGAGGAAGGGAGAGGCCATTCTAACAAGATTAGTCAGAACACTCCTCAGAAGTATTAACATTTGACCTGGAAATGTAAAAAAGTGAGTTTTGAAAAGATATAAGAATAGAGTGAGCAGCAATTCAAGATTCGGAAGTAAGAAAAGGTTTTATTAAGCCAAATACAGTGTTTTTCTGTTTGTCAAAAAATGTCATACAAAGTGTTATTTGAATAAAGACTAGAAGTTTTTTTAAAAAAATTAATAAATAAACAGCTAGTGGAATTTATGTTCCAATGATGTAAACTTTTTTACAGAATAGGAAGAATAAGACTCAATAGTATTTATTAAAATGAATGTGCTTAAGTTAAAGTCACAACCGTGATGGAGAACATTTCAAATATTTTGGCTGACTACTTAGGTAAGGCTATTTAGGAGCTCATGTTGAACTAGAAAGACAGTCTATTCATTTACAATTTGAGACTATTCTTCCCTGAAACTAGAATATTTATCTTCTTTCTTCATGAAGTTCTCATTATTAGAATGCATGAGAAGTTGAATTTCAGAATACATTACTCTCAACAAAAATGGAATCAGAGCATTAAAAAAAAAAAAAAGAACAATGATGTTATAATTCAGCTGGCTTTAGTGAGACCTAATGAATTTAGTCAGACCCATAAGAAAGAACATATTTTTCTAGCAGCTAGAAAACTTAAATACTGTCATTAGCTCAGGACACTGCTAGAAATCTAACATCAAATTCTTACCTGTTGGGCTGCTTTTCTCTTGTTTCTGTACAAACTATCAGCACTCTGCCAACATATTCTTTTATTTTTTTTAATTGACTGGAATGAGACACAATTTACTAGGCTATAGATTTATATTTCCTAATATATAAATCTCTCCTAAGATTCTACCTGGATCACTATGATATGCTTTTGAGGAATCCTCAATTCTTTAGCTTCCCACATATTTAGAGTTTGGGATGTGGCTGCTTAGAGCAATGGCTAAACTTACCATTATAACAATTTATTTTTAATAATTTTACTTTTAGAAGGTTAATGAATTCTATTTGGTGAAATAGTTTGTAATCTAATCTCCAAGTTATGGGGCCAAATTATTTCCCCCAACATTTACATGTTGATGCTTTAATTCCCAGGAAACTAAGAATGTGACAGTATTTGCAGATAGGGTCTTTAAAAAGGTGATTAAAGTTAAACTAAGACCATGAGGGTGGTTCCTAAACCAGTCTGATTTGTATCTTAGAAGAAGAGAAAGTTTGGACACAAAAAGAGACACCAAGTATGCATGTACAAAGAAAGATCACGTGAGGACACAGAAGATATGAAGAACCATGTGAAGACACAGAGAGAAGATGGCCATCTACAAGGCAAGGAGAGAAGCCTAAGGAAAACATAACCTGCCAACACTTTGATCTCAGACTTAAAAGCTCTAGAACTATGAGAAAATAATTTTTTGTTACTAAGCCATCCGGTCTGTGGTACTTTGTTGTATCAGCCCTGGCAAACTAATATACACTAGCATTTCTGATTATGAAAGCACTCAAACACTACACGTCACAATGTTTAATATTTGAACCATAGGATGGTCCTTTGTTAGAACACAAAGGAAATAAGAGGAAAGAAAGAAAAAAGAAAAGAATAAAATGAATAGCCAATAAAAGCAATTTTCTTTCTTTTGGCAAATACCAGAAATAAAATCAGAGAGATAATTATGATCACTAAGTCACGAAGTCTTTCTCTCTCATTCTCTCTCTCTCTCTCTTACCCCCCTCTCATATTAACTAACACTTTCCTTAGAAGTAAGTGTCATATTCTATCATTTGGAACTAGGAATGGTATTTGAGTGCAGTTGTGCCATACACTGAGGTTTCCAGCATGGCAAAAATATCTCCTGAAGTTAGGTGACATTTATTAGTCATCTGCTACTAGTATTCCTTTGGAACTGGGCAAGGATTTGTGAAGTGCACTTTCAAAGCAAAGTGTATAAACATGAAATATTTCTGTCATAGTACATAGAAAAGAAAGAGAAAAAAACAGATTGGTGTCAATCTTTATGACATTTAGGTTTGTTACAGCAGAGCAAGCAGTGTTAGAAAACATCCAACAAAATGTTTTTATTTTTCTGACTTCAATTTTATCATTTTACAGTATATCCTTAAGTTGTGGTATTATTTTCATCATATTTGCACCTTTGTGCATAATAAATTATTCCTATAATTAGTGAATCTTCTTTTTTGCAGTTGTACTACTACATTAAACTTACTTATATTTGCTTAATCATTTAAAAAAAAAACCAAGCATTTATTGCCAAAGTATGTTTGGGATAATACTAACACAGTTCATATAACACATTATTTTATAAGGTACAAATAAAAAATCTGCAAAGTTAAATTTAGAAAATTTAATTCTAGCATGTCTTTTTATATCTTTCCTAGATTTTATATTAAATGCAACTCTAGAATTTAAAAAAGCAGACCCTTGTGACATATATAAGGTAAGTATAGGAATATAAGTAATGCCATCTATATGGTCAACCATACAGATAAATTCTGTAAAAATTCGCTCATAGTTAAACCATTTCAAACTTTGATCTTTAAAAATTCATGTTTAACTGCACTTTTCACATATATCACACTGTATATCTTATAATTCATTGCTTCTGATATTTATTTTTGGCATTTTTAAAATAGAGCTAGAATTTAGGACATTTGAATATCAATCCAAATGCAAAATCTTTTAGATTGTATGACTTTTTCCTTTTATCTGTCTCAGTAATTTATTTTACTGAGACTGTCCAAAGTATTCAACTGTTTTTTATAAAAAATAATCTATTCACACTTTCAAATAACTTTTATAATATTTATCTAAATAACACATTTTTCTGTAATAAGCTACTTTACTGTGTTGATTGTTCCCTTTGTTGTGCAGAAGCATTTTGTCTTGATATAATCCTATTTGTCAATTTTTGTTATATTGCCTGTGCTTTGAAGTCTTACTAAAAGAATCTTTGCCTAGACCAATGTCCTGGAGTGTTTCTTCAAATTTTTTTCCTGGTAGTTTCTTAGTTTCAGTTCTTACATCTAAGTCTTTAATTCATTTTTATTTCATTATGTATATAGTGAGAGATAGTGATCTAGTTTCATTCTTCTTCATATAAATATGCAGTTTTCCAAGCACCATTTATTAAAGAGATTGTCCATTCTTCAAAGTATGTTATTGATGCCTTTGTCAAAAATGAGTTGATTATAAATGTGCAGATTTTTTTTTCTGAGTTCTCTATTCTGCTTTATTCGTCTTTGTATCTGTTTATTGTCAGTACTATGCTGTTTTGATTACTATGGCTTTGTAGTATATTTTGAAATCAGGTAGTGTGATATCTCTAGCTTTCTTCTTTTTCCTTGGAATTGTTTTGGGTATTTGGGGTCATTTGTAATTCCATACAAATTTTAGGATTTTTTTTTTTTTTATATTTCAAGAAGAATGTCATTGGTATTTTGGTAAGGATTGCATAGAATCTATAGATCACTTTAGGTGATATGGACATTTTAACAATATTAATTCTTCCAAGACAGACAAATGAGCAACAGTTATATGACTGGAAAATAAAAATAGATAAGTAATGGACAATTAATCATTCTTATTTACCTGGTGTTACATGTTATATGATTGAATATATCAGGGGTCCCCGACCTAACATGGTCCATGCCCTGTTAGAAACCAGGCTGCACAAAAGGAGGTGAACAGAGCATGAGTGAGCAAAGCTACATCTCTATTTATAGCCTTTCCTCATTGCTTGCTTTATTGCCTGAACTCCATCTCTGTCAGATCAGCAGTGGCATTAGATTCTCATAGAGCATGAACCCTATTGTGAACTGCACATGAGAAGAAACTAGGTTGCACAGTTCTTATGAGAATCTGATGCCTGATGATCTGAGGTGAAGGCTGAGGCAATGATGATAGGACTGGGGAGGAGTTGCAAGTTCAGAGTAACATTAGCAGTGAGGTTTAATTGCCCTGAAGCCATAATAAATCAATGGCTTGAAGACTCATATCAAAACCCTATCAGTGAGTGGCAATTGAGTTGATGTACTTCAATTGTACAGCTGCATCTTGAGGCAAGCTTTAAGTCAGAACCCACTCTTATTTTAGTCTGCGCATGGCCCACCCAATCAAGTGCATAAAGTAAATGTTATGTGGTTGAATCATCTAGAAACCACACCCCTCCCTCTCCAAGTCTGTGGAAGATTGTCTTCCACAAAATTGGTCTCTGAGGCTATATATATGGCATATATAGATGTATGCATATTGAATATATAGATATAGAGTCTTATAGTTTATAAATCCTTCTTATACAAAGGCTTTTATTCTACCCTTAAAACAAAATTGCATGGGATAATTATTATATCAACTTTTTACAGGAAAAGCAAAACCCATAAAGAATACAAATGGCAAATAAGCTGTGATACTAAGTCTCATGAGCATTTCACCAAACCATGAGGCCTCATGATGGGATATGTTGCAATCTATTAAAGCATTCTGGTGCTGATAACATATATGATAATACTAAGATGTCAGTGGTTATTATAGAAGAAGAGTTTCATCCAAACACAGCATTTTTCATTATTTTTCTAATTATGACAATTTTAGGGGGCAAAGATTGTAATCTATTTTGTGGTATTATATAAGGAGAAATGAAGACACTTCTCTTACCAGAGGCAGCATATGACCTATTCTTTCTTACTGTGAATTGAATCCTGATCCCGGTGTTTAAATACTAATCCCAATTTTACTGCATACAAGTTACCAAATATTTTATGAGACTACTCAAGGAAATGAGATAGAACATGCAAAGTGTAGCATTAGAATATTTTTTATGCATTACTCTAAAAATCTGGCACATTGAAGACATTCAAATTAAGACATGCACACACTACTTTTAATATTAATATATTAAAGGTATTTCCTAAAATTTGTTTGACAATGTCATCTGAGAGAATAACACTTGCTTTTCAGAATAATCTCTTGGAGGATATTTGAGGTTGATTAACAAAAAAGAGACTCTATGAAGTTGATTAAAATATACCTGGAAGATGTAGCCAAGTCTGGATGCCTAGTCAGTTATCTCAAAATGAAGATCCAAGTACAAAATAAAACTAGGCAAAGCTGGGCTCGGTGGCTCAGCCTGTAGTCCCGCACCTTTGGGAGGCTGAGGTGAGTGGATTGCCTGAGCCTGCGGGTTTGAGACCCACCTGGGCAGCGAGACCTCATCTCTACAATTTAAAAAAAAAAAAAACTCAGCCAGGCGTAGTAGCACATGCCTGTAATTCCGGCTACTCGGAAGGCTGAGGCGGAAGGATCCTGGAGCCCAGCAGGTGAGGCTGCGGTGGCCGGAAGCAGCCACTGCACTCCAGTCTGGGCGGCATAGTGAGACTCCAACTCAAAAAAAAAAAAAAAAAAAAAACTAGACAAAAGAGATATTAGGTCTGTAGTTTATGAGTCTCATACTAACACTTAAAATAAAAGACATGATTTTTGAGTGCTGGTTATTCACTGGGCATTTGTTAGGCTCTTCAAATACTCTTAATTTATCCTACGCCTAAGAAGTAGGTATTATAAATAAAAAATTGAAAATCAAAAGGTTAACTAAATTGTCCAAGATTAAAGAGATAGTAATCTGTAATTTAGGAATCTCTAGTTCTGTTGACTTCAACAACCTTGTTTTTCCACTATAATACAGTACTTCTAAAGTACCACTATGACTAAGACATCTAAGACCAACCAGAACTTCATTTTCTGAAGTTTCAATAATGAAAATTGCTTTCCCAAAGTATACAGATTTTTTTTTTTTTTTTTTTAGTTGGAGTACCACTCTGTTTCTCAGGCTGGAGTGCGGTGGCATGAAAATGATGATCACTGCTTACGGGAGCCTCGACCTCCTGGGCTCAAGCAATCCTTCCACCTCAGCAACCTGACTGTCTGGGAACACAGGCATGAGACGCAATGCCCCGCTGATTTTTAGTTTTTTTTGTAGAGACAAATTTTTGCTATGTTGCCCAGGCTGGTCTCAAACTTGTAGGCTCAAGCAATCCACCTGCCTTGGTCTCCCCAAAGTGCTAGGATTAAAGTCGTGAGCCATGGGACCAACTTTTCAGCATTCTAAAGTTATCTTTTCCACTAGTTAAAAATGTTCATATGAGTGATAACTTTCTCCACATTTCATGTTTGCTCATCTCAAGAAGAAGCTCTGCAGATTTTGTCTGGAGCTGGTTGAAGCAAAGAATTATGTTTCCCCAAATTCCATAATACTGGGCATTCACAAAACATACAAAAATAAATACCATGAGGAATTTGAAGTTGGTAGTAACAAAAATTTAACTGGGGATAGCATGGATCATGAATTGTAATAGAAAAGGCATTCATCAGTAATCCTCTTAGTGATGCTTCTAGCTGACAATTAGGTGGTATAAACTATGATGATAGGTAAAGAGGAAAGAACAGTTTCCAGAGGAAATAATATGCGGGTAAAGTACCCATCTAATGAATTTTTGTGAAAGTTTCCTGCTCTAGTTAAGGTTTGTCATGGGGTACGTATGACCGAACTCTGTGATACTGCTAAAAAACAAAAGTGGTCAGTAAAAAATCTACTAAGTTTCTGTCATCTAGACCCATCTTCTGTCTAACATTATTCCAGGGCTTCCAAAACCCATGGCAAGACCAGTTGGGCAGATTGTGCCCGTGAGAATACTGGTGACATATATGATAATACCAAAATGTCAATAGTTATAGAAAATGGTTTTCATTCAAACACAAAATTTATCATTCTCTGATTATAACAAACAATGTTTTCAAAAAAGCCATTGGGTATCATGCTCACCACCTGCAAGGAAAACTCAATAGAAGCTCAAAACCTCATTGTCACACAATATACCTATATAACAAACCTGCACAGTACTCCCTGAATCTGATTTTTTAATTCAGATTTTATGTTACATCTACTAGTAGGGTTTGAAAATATAGAATCATATGGCATAAAAAGAGTTGTATATTTCTATTAAGTCCAAAAAAATGGATCAGGGGGCTACTATTGATTGATCTGATGGAAAAAAAAAACCTCTAAAATCTACCAAGTAACACTACAGTCTCAAGTAAGAACATTTTAGACTTTTTAGTTCTCTTTGTGTTAATATCCATCCCAGTCAAGACATTTCAGTGGCAGTTTTAATTGTTTTATAACTGTCTTGGAAGCTTGTCATACTGAAGCACTTAGAGATACCATCATAATAGCCTGTCTCCAGAAAGTCTCAGCAAAGCCCTAAAATGAAAGCTCTTCAGTTGGCAATGTCTCAGATTAATAAAGTACAAGTGAACTGTTAATTCACTAGGTAAACAAAAACTCCAAGTCATGTTAAAAAAAAAAAGAAAGAAAAAGAAAAAGAAAAACAGGTTACTAATATGCCAACTGAATTCTAAAATGAGACCTTGCAATTTTTCAGTAAGAACTTATAAAGTAAAATCTTTAGATATGTTTACAGTAACATGGCAAAACAATTACAACATACTACATTCAAAGGCTTCTTAATGCTGCAAATACTTCCAAAAGCATTCTCAATCGGTTTGAAGGGAAAAGAATATCACCACCAAATGCTGCCAGTTTTAGTGAGAGAATTGTTTATGATAGTCATCAAAACAAGCAGACTGTGACTTAGGGGAGCGTGTCATCACAGCTTTCTTAATAACCAATCCATATTACCTCATGACAACTGTGAACACACAGCACATCCAGATCCATCCAGCATAGCTGGGTCACCGTGCACCTGAATGATCTCATCTCCTAGGTGTGGGTCTGGCTGTTTTAGCCATCTGTGCAGACTGAGCTGAGCAACTCACTTGGGTAGATTACACTAGTGGTAAAGATATTGGATAGGGTTTTCACAAAAGAGTCTTTTCTCCTAATGGTGTCAATATCCTTCAAATTCAATGATGAGGCTACTGAACTTCATCCTGTGATGCATTACATCCTATGCTTACCCCTAAACCCACCCTACTGGTTGCTTTGTCATGTGCCTACAAGACAGTACACTGGAACAAAGTTCCCAATTAATGGCAAGAGAAAAGGTGCTTTATTTTTTTTTTTCAGTTGAAGTATTTTGGCTCAATGAGTCACATAATTTGGCTCTGAAGCAAATATTGTTGAGTTGACAAAATATTAAAATAAATATAGCTTTATTCCATGGCACTGAAGAAGTTATTTGTGTACTAGTTCTATAAGTAGGCTTATTGCATCTATAGATTTAACAGTTGGACTTTTAACCTTAAAGTCCAGGAAGGTAATATGTAATTTTCCCAAAACCCACATTTGAAACATATGCATAAGAATACACAGGAGTGAGTTTCTTAGCTTATGAATGAGCAGAGCAAACAGACTGGTAATTCATATATCAGTACTACTTACTCTTTCTTTGTGCGTACATATTTTGGGGGAGAAAGGTGGAATTATATGCTCTTATTTGAATATGGAGACTTGAAGAGGTCTTATGAATATCCCCTGCAAAAATCAATGATTTACTGGTAGATAGTAAATACCAAGAACCCATAACAGATATAGTTTGTTAAGTATTCTCTCTTTTGAGATCATATTCAACCAAAGATTTCTCCTTGCACAGCCCAGGTAATCCTTACTACTCTATCAGAATAGACATGAGAGAAAAATCTATCCACCATCTCCAGTACACCATGTATAAAGAGGATTGGCAGAATCTCCTCTATTTTGATATCTTCTTTACCAGTTTAGTCATCTACAATGTTTACATTGTAGTTTTATTTTTTATTATTAATAAAATGAAAATGTTAATTGCATTAGAAGAAAGCTAGACTATCTAGGAAGTACAAGGAGGAATAAAATTATTTCTGACTACAAAGGATTTAAATCCCTTCTTTATTAGCATATCAGTTTTTTTTTTCTCTTTTAATTTTTATTTTAAAGTCGTGGGGTACAATTCTGGGTTAGGTATACAAATCTTCATTGTGCAGGCACCCTTGTTGATGAGGTGTGCCCTCCCCCCAGGCAGGCATTGACTACTGTCATTCCCACCTCCCCGCCCCAACCCCCGGCAGTTTCCCGCTACTGTCAATCCATTTCTTATAGTATTGTAGTAGTTGTTCAAGGTCCACTTATGAGTGAGAACATGTGATATTCAGTTCTTTGTTTCTGTGAAAGATCATTCGGTATTATAAACTCTAATTCCATCCATAACAAGAACACGGAACCAACCGTGCTGCCCATCAAAAGAGGACTGAATAAATAAATACACACACACACACACACACACACACACACACACACACACATCAACTTTGAAAACATTTTTGAAACCTTAAGAGTTAAAAAACAAATTCTGAATGTCTACAATCTGTACAATACTTTAGGACCTAAGTGTTCATGACTTCACTTCAAATTCAACATTCATTTTAACACATAGTTTACTTGCTAAGCTTCTTCCAGGATTACACCACTCAGTAAAAGGTACCTGGGAGCCACTATTAACTCTCTTCCAAAACATACAAAATTAATCTTATTACTCTTTTCATGTGACTTCTAAATACTTACACTTCATAAATATCACAGATTCAGTGTAGATTAGTTTGAACAATAAGCAGAATTATGGGTCAATTTATGTAAGGAGGTCATAGCTAGTTAATTTGTACACAAAGTATTGAGTATTTTTATCTATATTAACCCAGGGAAGCTCTCTAGACCTTGGTCGAGAGTGCAGTGGCACTCCTTGACTCAAACCTTTTATTTTTTGAGTTGGAGTCTCACTCTGTCGCCCAGACTGGATGGAGTGCAATGGCCGCTCCCGGCCACCGCAGCCTTGACCTGCTGGGCTCCGGCAATCCTTTTGCCTCAGCCTTCCAAGTAGCCAGAATTACAGGCATGCACTACCACGGCCACCTGAGTTTTTGATTTATTGTAGAGATGAGGTCTCGCTGCCCAGGCGGGTCTCGAACCCGCGGGCTCAGGCAATCCACTCACCTCAGCCTCCCAAATGCGCGGGATTACAGGCTGAGCCACCGAGCCCGGTTGACTCAAACCTTTTAAACACACCAAGACATCTACATAACGTGTAAGACAGAAGAAGGAAAAACACTTGCCAGTTTTGGGGTGCCCCCCCAAACAAGAAACAGAATTAACATACATTGGTTGATAGAGTTCCAAAAATCTACTTAGACTGAGCCAAAGATCTTGCTTAAAAAGCATTGTTGGACAAAAATATTATGTGCAGCCCACCTTTTCCTTGAATCAGAACATTTTTAAAGTCTATGTTTTATTGAAGTGACTTTTAAAGTACTTCATGTCTTAGTGTTACTTTATTTTATAGTGAGCCAGTGAGATTTCTCAGCTGAAATGTCAGGTTTATAATTAGGATTCCCATAATATAAAGTTTATCTTGCCTAAAGATATGGGTAGCTTTTCAAAGATTTGTAATCTGTAATACACCTATTAGAAAAATCTTCATTAAATTATTCACAATATAAATTAATTTTATGCTGCGTATTATTATTATTTTTTTTTTGAGTTAGAGTCTCACTCTGTCGCCCCGACTGGAGTGCAGTGGTCGTTCCCGGCCACCGCAGCCTTGACCTGCTGGGCTCCGGCGATCCTTCCGCCTCAGCCTTCCAAGTAGCCGGAATTACAGGCATGCGCTACCACGCCCGGCTGATTTTTTTATTTATTGTAGAGATGAGGTCTCGCTGCCCAGGCGGGTCTCGAACCCGCGGGCTCAGGCAATCCAGTCACCTCAGCCTCCCAAAGGTGCAGGATTACAGGCTGAGCCACCGAGACTGGCTATGCTGCGTATTTTTCTTTTACTCTTTCTAATAAAATAATAAGGTATTTTGAACAGTAAAGTTTAACATGTGTAAAGCAAAACTTCTGCAATTGGATAACTTATTTAGAAAAGGGATTAGCCAGGTTTGGTGGCTCAACCGGTAATCCCGCGCCTTTGGGAGACTGAGGTGAGTGGATTGCCTGAGCCCGCAGGTTCAAGACCCGCCTGGGCAGCGAGACCTCATCTCTACAGTAAATAAAAAAATCAGCCGGGCGTGGTAGTGCATGACTGTAATTCCGGCTACTTGGAAGGCTGAGGCGGAAGGATCGCCGGAGCCCAGCAGGCAAGGCTGCGGTGGCCGGGAGTGGCCACTGCACTCCAGTCTGGGCAACCGAGTGAGACTCCAACTCAAAATAATAAAAAAAAAAAAAATAGAAAAGGGATTGACTTTTGCCCTAATATCTTCTAAAATTTTATAGACGTATATATAGTAGCCTTGGTATTGCCACATGAACTATGAGTCAATTGCTTACATTTTCAGGTGTACTAATACTGCAATACAACCTTTTAATTTTCTAATATTTCTAGTGCCCAGAGCATACTTGTACCTTCTCCAAGTAAACTGATTCATCACTTTTCCAGCTAAAGGATCAATTATATATTTAAAATAATAAATTTTGATAATTTTTATGATTTATGGTAGCTTTATATGGAAACTTTTAAGTATTGTGGGGACATATGTAGAGCAAAAAGTTTTTTAAAATGATCCTCATTTGTTGGATTACTAATAAAATTTACCACTGTGATTCACTCCTCTTTTATCAAATAAATTACTTCTATGGTTGTAAACATTTTATTACCTCCAGTTTTCTTTATTCTATAGCAATATTTAGCAAAAATAAAATGTAAAGTTTCAGAAAAGTTTCAATATCTTATATATTCAAAATATAATGATGTATTTGAATTAAAAAATAAAAAAGGATTTAAACTCTGATAAAGAGGAACTAGGTCAGTTGAGAAATTTATATTTGAATTTGAGTGAAAAATCTCATTTATTCAGGATTTCTATTATTTCAGAATTCGTGACAATTAGGGTAATGACTAAGTGAAGTTTACATTTATACAATCTTTAAAAAAAGTTTCACTCTTTAACACTTTCCCCTATATCTTTTTGTCTCTTACTAAGAGTGTGCTTGTGTTTCAGTAAGCATAAATAGGTCCCTGTACTTATAATTTATATTATAGCACATTAAATAATGAAAGAACTCTTGATTTGCCCACAATGAATGCTTTTTCACAAGTCACCTACTTCTTTCTTGGCTAATTCCACAAATGCATTGTGGTCCCTAAGAGGAAATAAGGATAGACTCCTATTACTTATTAGAGATCTGTTATATGTATGCTGAAATATGTTCTGAGTCATTTGTATAAAAATTGTTATTAAGAGTTACTCTTTTGAACATTACTGTGATAGGCTTTTGAGGACACATCAATAAACAAAATAAAATCTTTGACTCAAAGTTATTTATTTTTTAGTTGCAGATTAATTCAGTAAATATATTTACATTGTCTGTAGTCACTGCAGTACTAAAGAGTTTCACAGAAAACAATGGAACTGCAGCTAATCCAAATAAGGGATAGTGGTCAGAAATGCTAACATAGGAGTGATATAAGGACCCCGGAGGAAATGACCTAACAATGCAAAGGTTATTTGTTGAACCATCCTGTACTTATTTTTCTTAATAAGGCATGTATTTAGCACACTCTAGGATCAAATAACTTGTATTCAAATTCCACTTTTGCCACTTTCCACATGTATGACCTGAGGTGCATTATTAACTTCTTTGTGTCTCAGCTTTCTCACTTGTAAAATGGAATTCAAATGCAGTAACTTCACTAGATGGTGGAAATTAAAGAGATACTATTAGTTCTAAGTAAAACACTGGGAAAAGTTTTTGACACATGGTAAGTGCTCAACAAATATTAGATTTTATCATCATCATTGCAATTTGGAGTGTTAAGAAGGAAATATTTCAATGTTCTAAGTAATACACTGGTTAAATAAATTGTACTGAAACATGAGATTGGGCCCTAAGCAGGTATTTGGAAATTTACAACTGTATACATAGTGAGAGCACTCAAAAGAGATTTCCCTAACACAAGGAAGTTTGTGTTTCAATTCAAGAGAAATTGAGGCCCAGGAATTTGAAGTCATCGCTAAATAGCTACAAATCATGAGCCTAGGACAATGGTGTTTTTTTCTATCTTTTGGGAAGATTTGCATTCTAAAGGTTAGGGTAAAAACCTATTTTCCTTTTCTTCCCATCTCCAAGGAACAGAAATTTTTCTTCCACCTTTTGGAGGTGGAGGAAGCAGCCACCTTTTTCTGTATAAGTAATCAAGAATTTCAGCTTTTGATAAATTGTTTGAAGCCTTTTTCTCTCTTGGCCTACACTTTAAAGAATGTTTTTATCCTTTCTAATCTAGTTATGTACTTGCTTGGGAAATTCCAGATGCTGACTTTGGAATAACAGAGTATGGTGGCCACACAGCAGAATTAGCCATTTTTAGAGGTCACCTGAAGGCAATCAGTCTACAACCTGGCCACAGTCAGGATGGCATTGGCAGCTCTCTGGGTGTACAACAATTCAAGACAACCATTGTTGCAAGGTCTGCTGCCTGTGCTACTCTCAGATACTCCTCTTTCTACTCTTTCCCTTTGAGATCCTTTATCCTCAACCTAAAATTTTGAAATGGTTTCTCTGAGGCACGAGCTTAGCCATTTCCCCATCTGTCAACTTTTGGGATAAACGTACCTTCCTTACGCTAAACCTCATACTTGTTTATCTCAGCCAACAAGTAGCAAAACTTGCAATCAGCAACATATACTGATAGGCAAAACACATCCCTACACCTATGGAGTGTGAGGTCACTCACACAGAAGAGTTTACCACCTTATTTGCGTTGTGTGGTTCAGGAATAAACAATGTGGTAAAGAGGATCCACATAGTTATTAATGTAAATATTAACCATTAATTTGTATCTGATCCAGAACACCTTGGGTGCACAGTAAAGATAAAATTAATACAGATGATTATTTCAAACCCAACAATTATCATCAGCATCAGTGGCATCATCATCATCATCATCATCATCATCGTGGCTGAGACTAGCTAGATTTCTTTCTCAAAACAATATTTTAAGATACAACTGTTTTGAAGCATCACTTTTCTATTTTTTTTATAATGCAGAGGTATTTAAAAACTATCTAAAAAATAAAAAATTACAACTTTTGATTTTTTTTTAACATTACAAAATAATCTGATAAGTAAACCACCCATTTTCTCATCCAACTGTCAATTCTTCCCATAAATTAGAGATCCAGGAAGATGTAGGCTTAGGGTCATGGAGGGAGTTAAAAGCTATCTGACAGACAAAATACATATAAATAGTAAAAGCGTCCACTCTTTTTAAAAATGTTTTTAATTTTTAATTTTAAAAATGTGGGGTACAATAAATAAAGTATATGTTCAATCTGATAATTTTCTTTATTTTGAATGGTCTGTCTCCTGAATATTCTTATGTTTTCCCTTAAACTCATGAATAGTCATATTTTATTTCTTTAGATAAATTAAAATGACAATAAATATATATTTTTCATTTGCACAGCTAAAAGACTGCTTGTGCTTGCACCTCCCCACAAAAGTTGACCCTGATTCTTACTAATTAGTCAAATGCTCCTTCACTGTGCTCTTGTACCACTTGAAACTTAACTCTACACTTGAGATTAGGCAAAGAAGGGCTACATATTTGCCTTCAAAATGCTCTACCTATCACTGCCAGTCTCTGAGTCCCTGTGGTCTATCTCTGAGACTCTTTTTTTAGTCTATGGCAGTAAAAATTAACAAGTGAAGTAAGAAGTTGTTTTGTACCATAGAATGGTTATATTCTGGTATAAAATAATCCAGTTAGCAAGTAAAAAATAGTGTTATAAACTGGAATAACTGCAATTTTTTAAAAAGTTAAGATGATTGATGTTAAAGGAAAGGGTGGTTCCTAAAATAAAATTCAATTTAATAGATATTTGAGCAAGATTTACTCTCTGGTACAGAGATGTTAGACATTGTACATTGATCAGTGTAGACATATGTAACACAAGGAAGTCATCAGTTCTTTCCCAAGAACTTCTAATCGTAGATTACTGTTAAAACCTAGGAGCCAAGCAGCTATTTACCACAATCTCTAAACAGTCATCCTTGTTTTTGTTACTCCATCTCCCTAACTCAGACTAATAATTCCAGGAATTACATCAGAGATCCAAGCTATGGTTGTCCAGTCCTGTGCTATATGATAGTCTTCCCATACCTGAGATTACTTTTCTCTTTCCTCTTGTTACTGTCCTCTTTCCTCTTGTTATGTTGCCTTAAGAGTAAGACAATTTTATTTGTATCTATCCTGCTCCCAGATACACTCACGTGCGCGCGCGCACACACACACACACACACGCACACACACACAAATTCTTTTAAGCATATTTCTAAAGTTTCAATAAGGATTGTGCTTCTACAATCTCTTGAGCCTCCATTTCACACAACATTCAAAAACAGAATAATAAATAATAAAAATAATTGCAATTCTAACACTTGGTTCCTTTCTGTACTTTGTTTTTCACTGTGGCATTTCTGTTAAAAAAAAAACTTGTATAAAATAGAATGTTGTAAACAAATTGTTATAAATCCAATTATTATATTTAAATTAATAAAGCATAATTTTAATCTAAAAGAAACATTATATATGTATACTATAAGAAACTCTTAGCAAAAAAATCATGTTTCATTATTTTAATATTTCACTCTTAGCAAAAAAATTTTCATTATTTTAATATTTTGTTTTACATTTGGTCAAAAAGTATTCATTATAACTAAATCTAATTAATTGAAAGTAAGGAGAAGGTGTCCTTTATTTAAAAATGTCACTATCACTTCAAAATCCATCTCAAAACAAATTCAGTTAAGCTGTAGGATACAAAATCAACATACAAAAATAAGTAGCATTCCTATATAAAAATAGTAAATGATATGAAAAAATATATTCTATTTATAATAGCTAAAAAAAGCATAAAAATACATGCAACAAAAGAAGTGAAAGACCTTCATAATGAAAGGTATAAAACACCAGTGAAAGAAATTGAAGAGTACACACAAAAATAGAAAGATATTCCATGTTCATGAATTGGACAAATTAATATTGTTAAAATGTCCACATTACCCAAAGTGATTTACAGATTCAATGCAATCCCAATCAAAATACCAATGACATTCTTCATAGACATTTCAAAAAAATTCTAAACTTCATATGGAGCCATGAAAGACCTTGAATAGACAAATCAATTCTGAGAAAAAAGAACGAAGCTGTAGACATCACACTACCTGACTTCAAAATATACTGCAAAGTTATATTAACCAAAAAAGCATGGTACTAGCATGAAAACGGAAACATAGACCAATAGAACACAGAATAGATTCACATATTTACAGCCAACTTATTTTCAACAAAGGTACCAACAACATACATTGGGGAAAGGTCAGTCTCTTTAATAAATAGTGCTGGTAAAGCTGAATATCCATATGCAGAAGAATAAAAGTAGACCCCATCTCTCATCACATACAAAAAAAACCAACTCAAGATGGATTAAAGACTTAAACATAGGACCCCAAACTATAAAACTACTAGAAGAAACCACTGGGGAAACACTTCAGGACATAGGTCTGAGCACAGATGTCTTAAGACCTCAAAATCATAGCAAACAAAAGGAAGAGCACAGCATGCTGAAAAATAGGCAACTTGGTAAGACCTCATCTCTACAATACATTAAAAAAAAAATTAGCTGGGCGTGGTAGCACGCGCCTGTAATTCCAGTTACTTCGAAGGCTGAGGTGAAAGGATCACCAGAGCCCCAGCAGGTCGAGGCTGCGGTGGCTGGGACTGGCCACTGCACTCCAGTCTGGGCGACAGAGTGAGACGCCAACTAAAAAAAAAAAACAAAAGAGTTATATAGCCATTCTACGGGAAAAGATGGATTTGAGCCAGGCTGGGTGGCTCAGCCTGTAATCCCGCGCCTTTGGGAGGCTGAGGTGAGTGGATTGCCTGAGCCTGCGGGTTTGAGACCCGCAGCGAGACCTCATCTCTACAATAAATGAAAAAATCAGCCCGGCGTGGTAGCCATGCCTGTAATTCCGGCTACTGGGAACGCTGAGGAGGAAGGATCGCCGGAGCCTAGCAAGTCAAGGCTGCGGTGACCGGGAGCAGCCACTGCTCTCCAGTCTGGGCAACAGAGTGAGACTCCAACTCAAAAAAAAAAAAGGGGGGGGGGATGGATTTGGTAGACTCCACATATTAATCCACATATATCGTGTGCTTCTTTTTTTATTTAAATAGAAATGGAGTCTCACTATGTTGCCCAATCTGATCTTGAGACCCTGGGCTCAAGCAATTCTCCTGCCTTCAAAGTACTAGAATTACATGCTTGAGCCACCATATCCAGCAGTGCGTGCTTCTTTTAATGCTATGCATACAGTAAGTATTCAATAAATACTTCTTGAACTAAATAATTCTTACTTTAATTTTAGCACAAGGATTGTGATATAGATGTATGACAAGAAAGAGTTACTTGGACCAAGAGAGGACTAAGTTAATAAAATGGCCTTTTTACAGAGTAAATTGGTAGCAACGGAAAATTTAATTACCCAGATCGGCAAACAAGATAACATTTATCAGATACAATAAAGATGTCAGTATTAGTATTCGGGTTAATCTGGTTCTGGACCAAATTAAATATATTGTTAAAACAACAGAGGGAAATAATATTGGAGCTATAACCTGTAAATACACAAAGTATGACTGAATGGTGACTGGCATCTAGTAACCTGGAATTGTTTACTTGGAATAAGTAAAATGATAGAAATAATAATGCTTGAAGTGGTGAAATATGATTTTAAAAATTCACTTTCCAGAATGACTACTTCAAGATATGGAAAGATCTCAAAAACAAAAAGAACAAAATTACAAATGTTGCTTTCAAGCTGAATAATAAAGACAGATAGAAAGTGCAAAAGAAGCTTTCCAGCAAGTACAAAAGATACAGTTGGCAATATTATCCTAGCCATTTCTTCTTTGAAATTTCCCTTTTCTCTTCCACCCATTCACCCTGTCTTTTTTCTTTTTCTTTCTTTCACAATTACTGATAGAACAATTGCAGTGGACTGAATGTTTGTGTCCCTCCAAAATTCATATGTTGAAACCCCAGTCCCAAAGTAATGGTATTTGGAAGTAGGACATTTGGGAGGTAATTAGGATATGAAAGTAGAGCCCTCATGAGTGGTATTACTGTTCTTATAAGATGAAACCCAGAAGACATTTGCCTTTTTTTAGTTTATTTTGGTTGAAAATATGTGTTTTTTTCATTGTATTTTTTTTCTAACAATTATTCCATTTCAGGAATATCGTCAACTTCTATTTTTGTTTTGTTTCAACCCAGAAGACATTTGCCTTTTTCTTACCGTACAACGATACAAGAAGTCAGCAATTGGCAACCCACAAAACAGCCCTCACCAGAACTTGACCATGTTGGCATTTAGATTTCTAGCCTCCAGAACAAATTTTAGTTCTGTTTGCTAAAAGTCACCCAGTCTATGAAACTCTATTATAGCAGTCCAAACTGACTAGGAAAACCAAGGTTCAGATTCTCATTACTTTAAATCAGAATTACAAAAATAATTTTTCTAGGCTATTTTTCCAACTCTAAACTCCCACTTACTTTTCATTTATGATAAGGTTTACTAATAAAAATTTCCCTCTTGACTTTAAAAGATCTCAACGACGTGAGCCATCCTTATTTTTATATGTCTTTTCCCCCATTCCTCTATTTTCATGCATTTTTATTCTGATCAAATTAATGTCACACAACCTAGTATTCAACCCAATCCATTTGACTTCACAAGTTTGTTCCTTAATTATATTCCAGATGTATTGCTGAGAGTTCAAACTACAAAGAAAAGGCACAATCATGCTTCAGTCTGGTTGGGAGTATCTTAGTCTGTCCAGGCTGTCCAGGCTGCTATTACAAGATACCTTAAATTGGCTAATTTATAAAACAATAGACATAATTCTGGAGGCTAGAAAGTTCAAGATCAAAGTGCCAGCAGACTTTGTGTCTACTAAGGGCTTATTTTGCTTCACGGATGGTGCCTGTTGCTGTGTTCTTACATGGCAGAAGTGGAAAAGGCATTCTTTACAACCTCTTTTATTTATTTATGTATTTATTTATTTTTCTTGTTTAGGTTGGAGTCTAACTCTGTCCCCCAGATTGGAGTGCATTGGCATGATCACAACTCACTGCAGCCTCCACCTCCTGGGCCCAGGTGAACCTCCTGTCTCAGTTTCCCAAGCAGCAGGGACCACGGGCATGCACAGCCACCCCTGGTTTTTTTTTTTTTTTTTTTTTTTTTTTGTGGAGAGATAAGATCTCACTTTGTTGTTCAGGCTGGACTTGAATGCTTGGACTCAAGCAATCCTCCAGCCTCAGCCTCCCAAAGTGCTGGTACCTGGCTCAGTCTCTTTTATGAGGCATTAATTCCATTTACAGGGGTGGAGCTTTCATGACTTAATGACTTTCCAAAAGACCCCACCTTTCAATACTATCACACTGTATATGTGGTTCCAGCATGAATTTTTGAGAGCAAACTACATTCAAATCATAGCAAGGAGACAAATAAATGACTCTAGCACCATAAGTACTATGAAAAAAACAATGTAACATCTAATTCTGTTTTTTTTTGGAAGTCAGATCCCATGGTAGGTGATCCCATAAACTTTCTCTTATCTCCACTCATGGTATTTCCACCTGGAATGTTTTCCCATTTTCTTCTCACTAATTTTTATCATGCTCAAATCTTTTTGTGGGAAGCCTAGATATTTTAGCTTCTTTTTACATACAGAACACAATTTATCAATTACAGTTTATATTAAAAAGAAAATAGCTGAACAAATTAGAAATCACTGGCAAATATTCTTTTTAAAGTTAGCACTTAAACAAATAAAGGAATTTGGAAAATTACTATCACAAATGAAACTGCCACTGGTGATAAATAAAACTGTGGACATTTCAAAATCAAGATGCTGAAAGATTAGGATGAGGGAATTGTCTGTGTCTAACATGGCTAAGATTTCAACAGTTTCTCAGGGGACAGATTTTGAAACTGACACCAGAACACTTTAATGTTGGTAGTTGACATACATATAAATATATTTGGATTAATTCTGTAATAAATTGTGTAGTCTATTTCACAGTACAAATTTAATCACTCAAAATTAATAGCTTTCTTTAAATAATAAAATAAGATACTGAGTTAAGAAACTGCTTTAGACCCTGCAGTAGGCTGACTAATGATCAACCAAAATAACCAGATTCTGATCCCTGAAACCTGTGAATGTTAACTTGTTGGCAAAGTAGACTTTGAAGATGTGGTTAAGTTAAAGATCTTAATATGGAGAAAGTCCCCTGGATTATCCAGGTAGGCTCTAAATGTAACCAATGTGTGTACTTATAAGAGAAAATTTGACCACAGAGGCAGAAAGAAATGTGACTATTGAAGCAAAATAAGATACTCTTGTCTCTAACGATGGAGGAAGGAGCCTTGACCCAAAAATGCAAGAAATGCAGCTCTGGAAGCTGAAGAAGTCAAGGGAACTGATTCTGCCTTCACAGCCTTTGGAGTGTGCATAGCCCTGCAGAAATCTTGATCTTACCCCAGTGAAACTGATTTTAGATTTCTGCCCTCCAGAACTGTAAGAGAATAAGTGTGTGCTGTTTTAAGCCACAAAGTTTGTGGCAATTTGTTACAGCAGCCTTAGGAAATCAATACCAACATTATTAAATATAGCTCTACATTCTTGATTACCCCTGAATATCAAACCACAGATATTAAGTTTTCGGAACTCATAGATGCCAGGTTAAGAGACAGTACAGAATGCTGTTCTAGTGATGCTTATTTCTATTTATATCACTGAGACACTGTAAACTTACCTAGTTACAATACTAAACACAAAGTATGTGCACATTAACTATTCAATTACTTTTCTTTCCTTCACATATCCATTTTTGTACCTAAGACTTATTAGTTTCATAAATGACCTATCCATCAGACTAAAATACATAATATAATGATAAAGCCACAAAGGTTTTTTTTTTTTTTTTTTTCTGAGTTGGAGTCTCACTCTGTTGCCCAGACTGGAGTGCAGTGGCCGCTCCCAGCCACCGCAGCCTCAAACTGCTGGGCTTCGGCAATCCTTCCACCTCAGCCTTCCAAGTAGCCGGAATTACAGGCATGCGCTACCACGCCCGGCTGATTTTTGATTTATTGTAGAGATGAGATCTCGCTGCCCAGGTGGGTCACGAACCCACGGGCTCAGGCAATCCACTCACCTCAGCCTCCCAAAGGCACGGGATTACAGGCTGAGCCACCGAGCCCAGCTGTTCACAAAGGTTTTACTCCCATTTCTTCCAAGCCTAATGTAGTCTCACCTATCTATGCTAGAAAGTCAGCATAGACTCAACCAAGATCTAAAGCACCTGCCAGAAACACTTGTGTTCTTTGGAGGAAAGTACTAAGCAGGTAGTAGAGGTGAAATAATGGGTGAAATTTATCTGGAATAGATGGAAAACTTAATACACGTGATTGACTTGAGCGGCTCCAAAGTCTTAAGTTGAGAAGTCAGTACACCTGGCAAGGGAGAAGTGGCAAAACATTTAAAGGGATGTAGAATTTTCTTTAGGAGAAAAGGTGTGCTCTGGGAAAAGTAAAATTTGTAACAGAGAAATAAAAAAAGCCCACTCAATTTCACAGAAAGCAATCTTGAGGGACCTTCTAGGGTCTGACATACAAAGACTGAACTGAAAGTGAATTCAAAATACAATAGTGCAAAACAAATCACCTATAAATGAACATGATGACTTTCTCAAGTACACAGTGTTATAAGGTTGATTGAGGACTTGGTCCTGGCTCTCCTAATTTGCAGAACACCAATTTTACCAGGAAACTGTGTAAAACCCCTAGTGCTAAGAAGTGTATAGAATTTGCAGAATTTCTATGAAACATTATTAAACACAACTATAAATGACTAAAGTATCATGTAGAAATCATGACTCAAATCTCTTACTCTTAAGCAAATTTTCTTTGGTTAAATAAACTATGAAGTATGAAACCCAGTGAACTGACAGGCAATGAAATGAGGCAACTTATGTAAAAGAGAATAATCCAAATGTTGCTCTGATTCAAAGTATAAAGAACATTTGATATGTGAAGACTTAAGAATTATTTGAAAAATTAAATCTTTCCTGCATTCAGCAACAGTTACCCAGGGTTAGTGATCTTATTTTCCATAACTAAGGACAAGGTAAGGCACAGATTTCATTTGCAAGAAAATGAGCTAGAAAAAATCTTATTATGAATGCTCTTCTGCTTAAGCTGCAACCAAAGAGCTCAACAGTGCTTGTCAAGAACAAAGCGAGGTCTCCAGTCTTTATTAGCATTATAGGTCAAACACTGAAACTGCTGTGACTAAAAAATGATGGAATTCACTCAGTTGTTTTAAGAAGTACGAATTTCATTTTCTAAGTTTAGCTTCTATAGTATCTCAGGACATTTGGAAGACAATGTGCAGTTATTAACCTTTTTCTATTATCACGATGGCTGTATCATTCCTGGAAATGTTCTCAAAGGAGTGACAAAAAATATACATCTAGATTTGCTTGACATATGCACTTTGCTGTAAACACCTACTAACACTACTACTAACATATAGTGTGCCCAATACAAGTTTGCCTTGTTAAGATAACAATACATAAAGGGCAATGATAACCTGCCTTTGCCTTTGACTCTCGTAGTAAAGTAAGGTTCATGTAATTCAGGAAATTTTGTAAAATGTTCTCAAATGGCTGGGGCAACAAATTCAAATTATTTCAGAGGGTGGGTACTATGGGATCTTTAACAAGATAAAGAAGACATGCCTTACTTGAAGGCATTCAAATTAAATGTTATTTCAATTGTGTTTGCCAAGGATAGAATATCTATGTGTCAGTTTTGCCCTATGACTAAAGCCATTTTGGGGACTCTTGACATACAAGTTAATTCTAGGATCTGTTGAGAACATCTAAGTCTATACTTCATAATGAGATACAAATCCTTACTATGCATGTATCATAGTGTATAGAGAGAATTTTGATGCAAATACTTTCAAAAGTAGATATGTGGGCAGCCAACAGACACATGAAAAAGTGCTCAAGCCTTACTCATCATCAGAGAAATGCAAATCAAAACCACAAAGAGATACCACCGAATCCCAGTAAGAATGGCCATCATCAATAAAACAAACAACAACAGATGCAGTGAGGATGTGGAGAAAAAGGTAAAGTACACTCCTGGTGGGAATACAAACTAGTGCAACCTCTTTGGAAGGCAGTGTGGTGATTTCAGAGAGAACGAGAAACTGACCTTCCATATGACCCACCAATTCCCCTATTGGGAATATACCCAGAGGAACTCAAATCATTCTACAAATAGATACCTGCACATGTAAGTTTGTTGCAGCTCTATTCACAATAGCAAAAACACAAGAACTAACCAAGTAGCCCATTGAAGCTGGACTGAATTAAAAAATATGTGGTAATAAGTCTTAAAGAACACAACTAAGAAACTATATTAGTCCTTCCAGAGTACCTCATATGGACAACATTGGGCCAGCTCTACTCAGGTTAATCAGAAATCTCCACTTCTTGTTAATAGCAGTACTTACTGGTAATACTTAATATCAAACTTGGAGTTTGTTTTTGTACTGAAGTAATTACTACTCAAGTTTTATTTTTAAATTCTACAGTATTTTATTCTGCAGGGTCTAGTCTGCTATTTTTTTTTTTTTTTTTGAGTTGGCATCTCACTCTGTCACCCCGACTAGAGTGCAGTGGCCGCTCCCGGCCACCGCAGCCTCGACCTGCTGGGCTCCGGCGATCCTTCTGCCTCAGCCTTCCAAGTAGCCGTCTAGTCTGCTGTTAACCTCATCCAACATACTTTTCATCTCAACCATTGTATTTTTTAGCTTTAGAAATTAAACTAGAGTGTATTTTCTATGTTACATACCTGCCAGCATGCTTATGTTTTCCTCTATCTTCTTGAATATTTGAAGAATATAAAGGATCTTTTAATGCCCTTGTCTGCTTATTCTATCATTTGTGTCATTTCTGGATGTTTCTTTTGATTAATTTTTCTCCTTTGTCTTCATGTCCCAGTTTTCTGCTTCTTTGCATTCCTGGTAACTTTTTATTGAAATGATGCTGAGCGTTGGATTTTTCTTTTTTGAGGAAATAATCATTTAAATATGTTTCAAATGTATTGTGGTTTGCAACTAAACTACTTGAAAACAGTGTGATTCTTTTAACTTTTAAACTTCATTAGATAGGCTCATAGCAGCCTTTAATCTAGGTCTTATTTGTCCCTATACTGTCGTTTTAGTATTTGTGGCCTCTAAAAATTCTTATGTTGGAATAACGACCCCCAAGTTGATAGTTTAAGGAGGTGGGACCTTGTGGAAGGTGATTAGGTTATGATTATGGAACCCTCATGAATATTCCTTTTATAAAATAAGCCCAAGTGAGTTGGCTCACCTTCTCTACCATGTGAGGGCACAGATACAAGGTACCATCTACAAAGTAAGAAACTCATAGACACCAGACACTGAATTTGCCGGTGGCTTATCTAGGACTTCTCAGCTTCCAGAAATAGGAAAAATAAATTTATGTTGTTTATAAGCCACCCAGTCTTTGGCATTTTGTTATAGCAGCCTGACAGACTAAGAAATCCCCCTTCTGTATGTCGCCCCAAGTATTACAGTTTTCCCCACTCCAGTGTTTTGGAGTGCGAGTTCTGAGGATTGTCCAATCTATTCCTTTCCAAGGACCCTCTTCTTAAGTTTGAGTAGGTTGGAGAGAAACTGTCAGCAGATCTCTTCACTCTCTTGTGTAGTTCGCTCCTCTCTGGGGCATTACCCCATGGATTCTAGCCATTGTAGCCTCTTCAAATATTCTGTCTCCAAAATAAAAGAAGACCACAGAGTTCTGTTTGGGTTCTTTTTCTCCATACTTCAACCTGGAAACTGCGGACAGTAAGCTGGGAAAATGCAGGACCCATCTCATGTGCTTTATCTCACTCTAAGATTACTACACTGTGAAGCCTATAGTCCAGCATTTGAAAGCTGTTGTTTTACATATTTTATCCATATTTTAATTGTGCAACTTTGATCCCTGCCCTTGATCATAGCTGATAAACTGAAGTCCCTTTTAAGATTTTATAATAAGATACCTGATTAAGTTATATTCATTTGTTCTAGGGTTTTTTATTCCCCCATGAATGAATAACACTTGAGTTCAGTGCTTCTAAACAATGCTTTCTGAGAAATTCATGTTTTCAGAAATATAGAACCTCTATAGTTGAAAGAGTCACTCCCTAGTAGGGTTGTGTTATAAGACAATGCTCCTCTTGAACAGCATGGTGACCCAACCTGTATAAAAACATAAAGCATTCTCTAGCTATTGCAATGCTTTGTTTTAGCATATAACTCACCCAGTTCACAGTTAAGTGGGAAGTGAACAAATCATATCTGCAGATTAGGATTTGGTTACCCAAACTGAAAAAAGTAAAATAAAATAAAATTAATCAACCCATGCTTTCTCAATGTAACATTGCAATGTTGAAACATTTCATTTCAACTCTTAAAAATGAGGAAGATTAAACTGAGTGAAAGTGTCTCATGCCTGTAATCCCAGCAGTTTGGGAGGCAGAGTTGAGAGGAATGCCTGAGCCCAAGGGTTCAAGACCAGCCTGGGCAACTTAACAAGAACTCGTCTCTACAAAAACAAAAAAGTTGGCATGGTAGTGTGCGACTATAATCCCAGCTACTTGAAAGGTGAGGCGATAGGATTGCCTGAGCCCAGCAGGTTGAAGCTGTGGTAGCTGTGAGTATGCTGCCACACTCCAGCCTGGGTGACAAAATGAATGAGACTCCGACTTAAAAAAAAAAAAAAAAAAAGAAGATTTAAGAGCATTAAAAAGTAACCTTTTTTTCAGTTTAACAATGAACAACTCTTATCTTTTTCCAAAAGGGTAGCCTAATCCTTGCAAGAGTATAAAATTCCTAAGTTAAAATGCTAATCACTTTTAAGTCTTTAACATGCTTGCAAATAGATTAAAAAATATTTAATTTTCATTTTCCTAGGGATAAAGTGTCTACTGATCACAAAAAAGTGACACAATTCAGGGTGCTGTCTAAATATCTTATTAGGCAGATTCAGATACATCTGAATTTCATATTTCAAACCTTTAATTCAAAATTAGGTGTCAATTTTGGATTCTAAATTGCTACCACTTTTTTCATATTTTCCTCAATGTATTCCTTGTCATAGACAAATCCTAATTAGTTTATTTTTCAAAGTTTTGAAAAATATTACTTCATCTGCTCTAGGAGCATAGAGGAGGGAGTGACTTAATTTGTGCCAGGTGCAGCTTTATAGGAGGGTAACATTAAAGACATACATAAATACTATAAATATGTAGGTTCTGTATTTTTAAATTATAGACACATTGTACCTTGACCTTGCAGTACCACTCTATCCCTTTCACAATAGAATTAAGGTATCCAAAAGAAACCTTCTCAGGGTTTTGTATTTG
Source organism: Cephalopachus bancanus (assembly GCA_027257055.1). Taxonomy (NCBI): domain Eukaryota; kingdom Metazoa; phylum Chordata; class Mammalia; order Primates; family Tarsiidae; genus Cephalopachus; species Cephalopachus bancanus. Next base: position 3,349,413 of record JAPVLO010000205.1, on the reverse strand, counting down.
TTCTTTTCTTTTTTAGAATACTCTTTCCCCAGATATCTACATGGCCCACTCCCTCCTAGTCTACAGATCACTACATATATCACATTATTAGTAAGTCCTTTCCTGATCACCCCCTGTAAAACATCAAATCATTTCTACTCTACCCACACCATCATTACTTTATTCCTTTTAGTCCCTTCACTTTATTTTTATAGTTTTTATTATTGTCAGTAGTTCTACATATTCACTTTTAATTTCTGTGTTGTCTGCCTCTCCCTACTACAATGCAAGCTCTGCGAGAGCAGTAACTTCATGTATTTTTCCACTATTGTATTACCTTCAATGGTATTTGGTACATAGTAGGCACCAGATAAACATTTGTATTCAACATTCAATGTTCAGAATGAATGAAGCACTAAAAATTGTGTGTGGCACATAATAACCATTCAGTCAAATTACAAACAACATTTTATCGTTATCATCATTATCAGCTTTATTATTATTCCAAGATACGAAATAACTTCAAAGAATCTTGATTTTCTGCAAGGGTAAATATTGAAATTAGATAAAAACAGAGAAACACTTTTGACACTCAAAATAAGGAATTCTATCTAAGGTCACACATTGAGTTAGAAATAATTTGGAATAATACTTGTAGGTAAAATAAACCATACCAAGTATGTAATTGATTGTTCTTGATAAATGTGTTTTAAACCATTTGAACTATTGTTTTATTTAAGTAATTTGATGGTTTGTTAAACTCAGATATATAACTGAATAAAGTTCTTTGGAGTTACAGAATCAAACATGCTATATTTAAAAATGAATAGGGGAATTTGGATAAAGTATAATCAATGATATGTAGGTTTGTGCTAAAAATTAAACTTATTGAAAGATAAAAACACAAGGACAGATAAACTAGTCTGTCAAATGGACATACTTGAAAATCTGAAAGACAAACAATAATATTAATACCAAAAAAATTGTATAAAAAATAAAACAGAGGACCAGGCATGGTGGCTTAAGCCTGTAATCTCAGCACTTTGGCTATCCAAGGTGAGAGGATTGCCTGAGCCCAGGGGTTTAAAACCAGCCTGGACAACTTGGTGAGATCTCATCTCTACAATAAATAATTTTTAAAAAGCAGATTAATCTGGGTCAAAATATAGAAAATTCTCCCATTTTAATTCTTGCTTTTGTCCGCATGTAAATCATTAACTAATAAAGCTGCAACTTGCCGATCTAAAACTTTGTAAATAATATTGTTCATCTCCTACACCTAATAAACTCATATCAATATCTAAAATAAACCAAACAAAATATAATCAAAATTTATCAAACACTTTATATTGGTCACTCTTTAAGAAGCAATGGGAGTAAAAAAAATGAAGACACAATTTTGTTCTCAAAAGTCTTAAAGTCTAGTAGATGCATGCATGTAAACAAATAAGTATATTTCACTCTGATAAGTGCTACATTACTGTACTTCCTAGACTTTAAATATCATGGACCATGTGATTTTAATTTTACTAAAAAACAAAATTAAATATAAACAGGATTGTCAACTTGCCTTCTAACATAATCATGGCATAAATAAATGGTACTGTAACATTGGCAATAGTGGAAAAACAATCATTGTCATTAAGTACAATATTACCAAATTTAATCAAACTTCATGAATAACTGATTTCTCTGTCCTTATTTTTCAGAAATTTCAAAGTTTAGCACAGCCCTGTACATTATCATTTTCAGCAACATTGGTATAATACAAATGTGACAAACACATTGAAGAGGATATGATTTAGTCTGTTCTGGGAGCAGCTTCACAGGAGGGAGACATTCAAACTACCAGTCAAGATGAGGAATAAAGGAGAAATAGCAGGTTTGTGAGGGAGGAGTAAGATAAGAGACAGAACCAATTCTATCAAGGGTGACAGGGCAAACCACAAAAGACAAGGAGCACTAATCATTTACAGAAGAAAAGTTAAAAGTTAACTCTTAAGAGTAAAAGGAGAGAAAAAGCATTATGTTCTATTACATAAAGCAGACAACCTCTGGCAATGCAATATTATGTGCAGCCTTAAAAGTTGTTGGGCAAAAAAAAAAAAAAGTTGTCAGGCCTCTTAACATCCTGTAACTCTTCTTCAGAATCTCAAGAAGTTTCCCTAGCAAGCTTCAGACATAGAAACTAGGAAAATGAATGGAAGATAAGAAGAGGTGAGAAAACCCTTAAAGCCAATGTCAAGTAATGGTTAAAAGCACATGTCCCTGAGCTAAAGGCACATTAATCAATGTACTCCAGCTATCTTGACTTAGGGGAAAGAAATATTTACTTCATATAATATTCCATCTCCATTCGTAGTCTTAATTAAATAAATTAAGAAAAATGTAAGCCTGAATGAAGGAAGAAATTCCATATATTTCCCAAAATATTTTACAATAAATACCTACTATAGACATAATAATTCCAAATTAGAAATAATCTAAATATCTAACAGCAAAATATGCTATAGAACTATTAGTCATAAAAGTAAAATTATATTATCAAATATTTTCCAGCATAGAAAAATATTTAAAACATAATACGAGTGAAAAGGATGCAGGACTAGTTTATGAATATATACACATGTATATTCATATATTTATTACATGTATATTCTAAATTCATTGTTACACACACACACACATACTCCATAGATAATTGAAAAGAAAACAGCAGAACCTCATTAGCTGCTCTGCATCAGTTACAGATTACGGATTTTTTAAAATGTCTTTTTAAAACAAAGCAGGAGGTATCACACTCCCAGACTTTAAACTTTATTATAAAGTTACAACAATTAAAACAGCCTGGTATTGGTACAAGAACAGGCATATAGACCAATGGAATAGAATTAAGATTCCAAGCCGGGCTCGGAGGCTCAGCCTATAATCCTGCGCCTTTGGGAGGCTGAGATGAGTGGATTGCCTGAGCCCACGGGTTCGAGACCCGCCTGGGCAGCGAGACCTCATCTCTACAATAATTCAAAAAATCAGCTGGGCGTGGTAGCGCATGCCTGTAATTCCGGCTGCTAGGAAGGCTAAGGCGGAAGGATCGCTGGAGCCCAGCAGGTCGACGCTGCAGTGCCCGGGAGCGGCCACTGCACTCCAGTCTGGGTGACAGAGTGAGACTCCAACTCAAAAAAAAAAAAAAGAATTAAGATTCCGGAAGCAAAACCTCAATTTCTCAACCAACTCGTCTTTGACAAAGCCTCTACCACCACCCACTGGGGAGATGAGAACCTATTCAGTAAATGGTGCTGGGAAAACTGGCTGATCACATGCAGAAGATTGACACAGGACCCTTACCTATGCCCATACAAAAAAATCAACTCTAAATGGATCAGAGACCTAAAGATAAAACCCCGAACTATAAGAACCTTAGACAATGCAGGAGACAGCCTTATGGAAATTGGAACTGGCAACAAATTTCTGATCAAAACCCAAAGTGCCCAGGCCATGAGAGATAACAAAGACAAGTAGGACCTCATCAAACTGACAAGCTTCTGCAAAGCCAAAGAAACCTTCAAGAGAGCAGGGAGACAGCTCACAGTCTGGGAAAAAGTATTTGCCAACTTCATGTCTGACAAAGGCCTAACTTCTAGGATCTACAAGGAGCTCAAACATGCTGAAAAGAAAGAAAAACCAAGAGTCCCATTACGAAGTGGGCAAAAGAAATGAATAGACAGTTTTCAAAAGAAGACATACGAGCAGTCAAAAGATAAATGAAAAAATGTTCCTGCCTCACTAGTCATCAAGGATATGCAAATTAAAACTACACTGAGATACCATCTAACTCCAGTCAGAATAGCCATCATCAATCACTAAAAAAATAACAGATGTTGGAGAGGATGTGGCAAAAAGGGAACACTTCTACACTGTCGGTGGGAGAAAACTAGTACAGCCTCTGTGGAAAACAGTGTGGTGATACCTAAAAGTTCTAAAAACAGAACTTCAATATGACCCTACAATCCCCCTACTGGGAATATATCCAGAAGAACTCAAATCACTCTATAAAAAAGATACCTGCACATGTATGTTTATCGCAGCATTGTTCACAATAGCAAGAACATGTAACCAACTGTGCTGCCCATCAAAAGAGGACTGGATTTAAAAAAAGGTGGTACATATACATGATGGAATATTACGCAGCCATAAAGAAGAACAAAATCATGAACTTCACAGCAACGTGGATGGAATTAGAATCTATAATACTGAGTGATCTTCACAGAAACAAAGAACTGAATATCACATGTTCTCACTCATAAGTGGACCTTGAACAACTACCACAATACTATAAGAAAAGGATTGACTATAGCAGGAAACTGTGGAGGGGTGGGGGAGCAGGGAGGTGGAACTGACAGTAGCGGAAATCTGCCTTGGGAAGGGGGTGCACACCTCATCAACAAGGGTACCTGCACAGTGAAATGTACCCCACAATTTTAAAATAAAAGAAATTTTAAAGTTAAAAAAAGTTTTTTCAAATTTTTCTAAATTTTTAAAAGTTTCTATAATAAATATGTATAACTTTTATAATATGAAAACAAATAATATAGTTTTTCTAAGACACATTCTGTCAATGTGCAAAACTTCTGACATGTAAATAAACAGTTAATTATCACTGTCTAGAAAACTTGCTAGTTTAAAATGTCTGAAGTGCTGAACTTGCTTAATTACAATCGAAGTGTTGGCAGCAACAGTCTTGCTTGGGCCACTGCTTCATGTGACTTAGGTCTGCTAAAATCCTGTCCTTATCATCTGGCAAAACACATATATAATATATGTGGGTGTGTATATATATGCGTATATTATATATTACATATGCCTGGGAAAAATATAATATATGCATTTTATATGCATTCAATATATATTATATTATATTATATATTAATTATATAATATATATTACATATGTATGATAAAAGTTATTACAATTATTCTTCCTCTCCAAAGCAAAATCAAACAAGCAAACAATACAACCTTCATATTCTTTTCGCTGAGTATTAAAGCAGTACAAAAGAATAACAAGGTCACTATGAAGTGCCTGTTCTTACTAAGCCTGTACATCAGTTATTCATTTGTCATTTTTCTTATTTATGATATACATTTTGTCTGCTTCAAAAGTAATAATAATTTCGTATGTAATATGATTAAGTAATATGATTCAATTATATTCTAAATGTTTTATCAAAATGCAGGGTGGCAGATGCAGAAGTTATACCTATCAGATAAAGACAAGGAAAAAGAAATCTACTATTTTTGAAGAAGCAGTCAACCAAAGACAGTCATGTATTATTATGACAGCACTGTGCTTTATTTTTCTCCAATTTAGTCAAATCTTTTTGTTAACAGAAGGTGCCTTCGCAAACTATAGGGTAGTATGTGTTAGATGGATGGTGGACAGGAAGATTGAGGGATAGATGATAGTGATCAGATTAGATTAGATTATTTTAGATTAGATTAGATTAGATTAGATAGGTAGATAGATGATCGCTTAAATGTAAAATGAGAAAGAGAAAGGAAGAGAGAAGTGAGAGAAAGGCTGATTATGATTACACTAATATCTGACCTTTACATTTTTATAAAATCTAAAAGGTATCATGTCTACTCTCAACATTTCTCACATTCTTCATGACTCCCATGCCTGTTCAATCTGATTGCTTGACAGAAAGGACCTTTGCTATTGGTGGGAAAGAAAGGAAAAGAAATAGTCACACTTGAGGACAAAAGGGATTACTATTCTTTACCACAGTTGGACAAAAATCTTTTTCCTTTTCTCTCCAAGTACAAAAATTGTTGCAAAATATGAGTGACATTGGTAGCAATACCACCATATAATAAAATTTTTAAAATAGATGAAATCTCTTAAAATTTTCAACCCTATTAAAAGAGTTTTCACAGTAACAAGCAAAGAAAGCTAGTGGAATTATTTCATGTTGAAGCAGAGCAGAGATTGTTATCATCTTCTAGAAGTGACTTCAGAGACTGAAAGCTCTCTAAAATATGAGGCATAAAATATGAAGAGGAAATACCTTTTAAAGAATTCATACTCATATTTTCAGAAATATTTACACAGTATAAAGTAGACATGTTTACAATGTCTCCTACTTTTGAAAGCACACTTTCTTTCCATGATACTAGGGTTTCTTCTACCAAAGCACATCCTGAAGCACAACACATTGAAGTGGATTAAATGTTTAGCCACAGTGAGAAGAAGGTTACTGGATTTTAGTAACTGACCTCACAAATTAATTGACACAAATACTGGTGAGAACAAGTAGGGACAACAAACTACAAATACATAAACATTTTCTCCATCATTTAACATTTTACTCACAATGGTCCACTAGTTTAAAAAGCAGGTGGCTCAAGCCTGTAATCCCAGCACTTTGAGAGGTCAAGGTAAGGGGATTGCCTGAGCCTACCGGTTGGACAACAACAGCCTGCGCAACTTGGCAAGACTTCATCTCTACAATAAATCAACAAATATATTGGCCAGATGTGGTAGTGCACGCCTGTAGTTCTTGATACTTGGAAAACTGAGACAGAAGGATCGCCTGAGACAGCAGGTCGATGCTGGGGTGGCCATGAGCATTCCCCTGCACTCCAGCTGGGTGATGGAGTGAGACTCCAATCCCTGCCCTCCCCCCAAAAAAGCAGGAATATTAGTGCTTAAAAGATTTGTGCTCTTGGTTCATGAATCTTGTATTGCTTTGCTACCATTAAGGATTATATCATCAGACTTTTATATATTTTAGAATGCTTGTACAAAATATGCAATGATAGGTTTATATTAAAGAATCTGTTCTACTGAACAATTGGATAATTGAGCTTATGCTACCTGTTTTAAGGGTCTACCAAGCTTTACACATTGTTGCATACTCAGATTCTCATGTGTTCTTAGGTTGCTGTTTTTAACTCTACTAACAACACAGACACCACTCTATTATCAAGAAAAATATTTCAGTATAAATGATCATATCCCGTCAGTAGATCTCACCATTACATAATGGTCTAGTGTTTTAAGTGTGTGCGTTAATAGAAAAAAAATGAATGAGGGAAAATATGTCACATGCAATTCTCATCTTTTTTGTTTCCTACTTTGAAACCTATTCTAAAGCCAGGGCACATAATTTCAGTAAATAGGTTTCCTCAGTCTCAATGAGGCTATTACTAAGTTTATTATCACTAATTTTAGGGAAAATTGTACTCTATACCTCTTCAGGTATTTTGGGAAACAAATTATTCTGAATTATTAAATATCTACATAATTAGATAGTTATCAAATCAAGTATGACTAAAAATAACCTCACAATTCTTATCTGAAATGAATGACATATCTCTATAGTTCCTAAAATTTTTCTTGATTACTGATATTATTTTAAATATCCATTTGGAAATTGTAAGGCTCTAGAAGTCTACTTATTATTAGAACTGTTTTACATATAATAATGTAGTTGCAAGTTATAGAATACAAGATGCCTCCTCAATATTTTTTCTTGTTTTATCACATCATTTCCAGCCCATACTATTTATTTTTACATATTTTCACCCTATGATAGTTTAAATTATTTTATTGTGAAAGAAACTACATTCTAAACAGACTTGCTTTTCCCAAGGTATGAGATATACTTAATTCCCAATCAACAGTTTAGTACTCTGATGTCTTCAGAAATGGACCAAAAGTAGAAATTTTACTCTTGGTCTAGTTAATATAATCAGGCATTTACTTCTCAAATCTTCCTTTCTCTCCCCAAATCTGAATTATGACTTAAATGCAAAGGCAAAAACATTAAGCATGGCCTCTTCAGTTTCTTCAGTTCCTAATACATAATATCCAGGCTTTGATAATTCATGTGCAACCACCTGGATTTAGTGGGCAAATATGATAAATCACAGCAGGCCTTCAGTCATACCTTATGCGCCATTGCCAGGAAGACAGATCACATGTGAAAGTAGGAAGTCACTAGACACCAAAGATGTTTTCATACATCTTTATCTTAATGGCTAGAGATAAATCTATGTTATCATTTTAATGGCTTAAGATAAATCTTTTTGTTTCTTTTACTTACACATTTTTAGGAATTTTTTTTTTGACATTTGAGACCCTGCACTCTTTCCAATTGCCCTGCTCTGACTCTAAAGAGGCCTTCTCTATGGCTTTGACTTCTTTTGCTAATTTGGGCTCACCTGTGGCCATCTCCCTATCTCCCTAGTTGAGCACCACTATTTAACTATTGAGAGACAACCTGGTGGAGCAGAAATAGCCTTGAGGAGGAACATTGTCAAAGAACAAACACTAAATAAAGTCTGTTTGTACTCATTTTAAGAAATATCAAACACCTTTAAATCAAAAAGACAAGTGTTAGACAATATGCTTAGAAGACTTCCGTTTAGAATTTTTTAAAAAAGAGAAAGAAACAATGTTTCTTTGTATGTGCATGTACGCAAACACTCTCTTTACAAGTGTTCCTGGAAAAATTGATAGCGAAGGTTTCTAAAGTGGAAGGAGCTGGTTGCAGAAAAATGAAGAGAGAAAAATATTTCAAAGTTTATACTTTTATATTTTCTTTTTTTTTTTCTTTTTGAGTTGGAGTCTCACTCTGTCGCCCAAACTGGAGTGCAGTGGCTGCTCCCGGCCACCGCAGCCTCGACCTGCTGGGCTCCAGTGATCCTTCCGCCTCAGCCTTCCAAGTAGCCGGAATTACAGGCATGCGCTACCATGCCCGGCTGATTTTTTGATTTATTGTAGGGATGAGGTCTCGCTGCCCAGGCGGGTCTCGAACCCGCGGGCTCAGGCAATCCACTCACCTCAGCCTCCCAAAGGCACGGGATTACAGGTTGAGCCACCGAGCCCGGCTACTTTTATATTTTCAAATTCAAACTCTGTAAATGTATTAGCTAGCCAAATTTTCACTTAAAAAAGAGGCTTATGTAACTTGAAAACAAATTATTTAAGTGAATAAAAACCGCAATCCCCCTACTGGGAATATATCCTGAAGAACACAAATCACTCTATAAAAAAGATACCTGCACACGCATGTTTATCGCAGCGTTGTTCACAATAGCAAGAACCTGGAAACAGCCATGCTGCCCTCAAAAGAGCCATGAGACCTCAAAAGAGGACTGGATTAAAAAAATGTGGTACATATACACGATGGAATACTATGCAGCCATAAAAAAGAACAAAATCATGAATTTCACAGCAACCTGGATGGAACTAGAGTCTATAATACTGAGTGACCTCTCACAGAAACAAAGATCTGCATATCACATGTTCTCACTCATATAATGGACCTTAAACATCCAATGCAATACTATACGAAAATGACTGACCGTACTGGGAAACTATGGTGGGGGAAGGGAGATGGGATTAACAGTAGCAAATATCTGTCTGGGAACGGGGAAACAGCCCATATCAACAGGGTGAATATGGGTGAATGAAACGCAATTGTATACCTAACCCTTAACTGTACCCCACAACTTCACAATAAAAAAAAAAAAAGAACCATGAGAATCTAGAGGTTTTCTACCACAAACAGATTGAACACTTATGACTAAAATGTTTTGGTATGTAAATACACAAAAGCACACTATAAAAGTATGCAAAAGAAATAGCATTTACATTAATTTGAGTAGCTAAAGATGTTGGAAAATATATATGTCGTACATAATAGGAATTTTCTAAAATAATTTTCATCTTAGATAAATGATATTTCTTATATTTTGCCACATCTATCATATTTTCTAGCAAAATAATCATATTTCAAAGCTAAGTAAATAGAAAAATGGCATATTTAGTATTCTTTCAGCAATTAACTGATTGTTTAACTATTCCCTTTAAATTATGCCCCAACAAAGAAACCTTTAACAAAGTAAGAATAGTTGTGTGTGTGTGTATGTACATACACACTTGTGCTTTCTGAGGCAAAAGTCAACAGTGTACTTGGGAAATCAGCAAAGAATAGAAAGAATTCAATATTCAGATCTCATTTAGTATGAAATAAATTGCATTTAAACTAGAATAAATTCTAAATTATGCACATACACAATAAAATAATAACTGTTTTTATAATTTTTCTAAGAGAAAGAATAATTTTCTCTGTGATATTCTTGCTCTTAAAGAATATTACACTTGAGCACAAATTTCAAAGTGATGCCTGAAATATCATGATGTATTATTGTAATAGTTTTTTTGTTATGTTTGAATGCTTATTAGTAACCTTATGTGAAAATACATGTGTTCTGAACATTTATGTACCAGAAGTGTACCAACCAACACTTTCAGAGGATTTGAATGATAAATTGTCATTATATTCATCATTATTTTCTTTTTATTTATTTATTTTTTTTTGAGTTGGAGTCTCACTCTGTCACCCAGACTGGAGTGCAGTGGCTGCTCCCGGCCACCGCAGCCTCGACCTACTGGGCTCCGGTTGATCCTTCCACCTCAGCCTTCCGAGTAGCCGGAATTACAGGCGCGCGCTACCAAGCCCGGCTGATTTTTTGATTTATTGTAGAGATGAGGTCTCACTGCCCAGGCGGGTCTCAAACCCGCGGGCTCAGGCAATCCACTCACCTCAGCCTCCCAAAGGTGCAGGATTACAGGCTGAGCCACTGAGCCCGGCTCATAATTATTTTCAAACATAAAATACATGTATTTGTAAAACACATTTAATTTAAACAATAAAATTTAAGTTTTTTTAGAAGTGTTGCTAAGTGCTATAAATAAATTGATATGAAGTGAAAATAAAGAGATGAGAGATAAGTTGTATACCTCAAATAGACTAGTCTAATACAGAATGCTTTATAGTGATAAACTTTTTTTAGTATAAAATATGTTTATCTTGATTTTTGTCAAAGCATGCCGAGACAGAAAAAAACTACATATAAATAAAGTTATAAAAGTAGAATTATATTCAGTTCTAATTAATGTTTTCAGTTGAAAATAAAATAATTTTCTTCTGCTTGAATTTTTACTCATCATGAGTATAAAACAGGTTGATTGCAATATATTTATCATGTGCATAAGTATTACTAAAGTTTGTAGCTTTACTAGCAAAAATCAATAAAATACTGGCAATAAGAAATTTTATTCTTCTTGGTCATTTGTGTTTCCATATGAATTCTTGCATTGTTTTTTCTACGTCTGAGAAGAATGTTGCTGGTAATTTGATGGGTATTGCAATGAATCTGTAGATTGCCTTAGGTAAGATGGACATCTTCACAATGTTGATTCTTCCAACCCATGAGCATGGGATTTTTTTCCACTTGTTTGTGTCATCTTTGATTTCTTTGAGCAGAGTTTTGTAGTTTTCATTGTAAAGGTCTTTCACATCTCTGGTTAGGAAGATGCCAAGGTATTTCATTTTTTTTTTTTTTGTGGCTATTGTGAATGGAATTGTGCTTTTTATTTGGGTTTCTGTTTGCTTATTATTGGTGTAAAGAAATGCCATTATCTTTTGCACACTTATTTTATATCCTGAGACTTTGCCAAAGTCCTTTATCAGTGTAAGGGGGTTTTTGACAGATTCTCTTGGGTCTTCAACTATGCAACCACAAAAAAGAACAAAATCATGAATTTCGCAGCAACCTGGATAGAACTAGAGTCTATAATACTGAGTGACCACTCACAGAAACAAAGATCTGAGTATCACATGTTCTCACTCATATAGTGGACCTGGATCACCCAACGTATTACCATAAGAAAATGACTGATAGTGGTGGGAAACTATGGGGGCTAGGGAGGGGAAGGGAGATGGGATTAATGGTAGTAAACATCTGTCTGGGGACGGGGAGATACCTTTTATCAACAAGGGTACCTGAACAGAGCATATTTGTATACCTAACCCTTAACTGTACCCCACAATATCATAATAAAAAATCAATTATAAAAAAAAAAAATAAAAGTAAAAAAAGATAAAAAAAAATAAAAAATTTTAAAAAGAAAAGAAATTTTATTCTTACTTTTTTCTTTCCTCATATTTATCAAATTTTTACTTCTTCACTCTTGGTTTCTTAATCTCCAATGTCATACTACACTAAGCCTGGTAACTAATATATTTAGGTAACTAGGAAACACAGAATTTGCCACTTAATAGGTTCTTAATAAATGTTTATTTTAATGTCAAATGCCTTTTGTGTTGTTATTTTGAGTCGGGACCTCACTCTGTCAATTAGGCTGGTGTGTAGAGGCACAATCTGGGCTAAGGTGATGCTTCTGCCTCAGCCTCCTGAACAGGTACTACAAGTACTACAGTACTAAAGGTGCACAGCATCATGCCTAATTTTTTTGTTTTTTGGTAGATACAAGGTCTCACTATATTGCCTAGGCTGGTCTCAAACTTCTAGGCTCTAGAATCTTTTTGCCTCAATCACTCAAAGTGCTGGGATTACAGGCACGAGTCACCAAACCTGGCCTTCAAATGACAGTTTTATGTATTTTAAAAATAAATTATGGTAATACTAAATATTGTAACAGTAGTATTCTCTTAATTACCTTTTCAAAAAAAATCAAAATACAATTATCCTATCATAAAATATATAATTTTTCAAGATCCATTTAAGCATACCTAAACTGAAAGAGATATAGGTATCACAGACTGTCAGCCAAGAACATCTGAAATTATATCTCTGAAAATTTACAATGGAAGCTAAAATTTAAAAGGACAAAATAAGGTAGGAAAGGAAATAATATGGACATTTTACTCTGTGATGTAAAGAAAAATGAAAACATTGCTTTATAAGGAACAGTCTTACAATAATATTAGAAACAATATTATCAATAACTTAATTTGAAACAAGATAAGTTAATGTACTATTTAGTCATGTCTTGAGGGGATAGTACGTTTTCCTCAGAATTATCCTTTTTTATATTTGTATAATTTATAAGCTTAAAAAAAGACTCCAGAAATCTGCAGAAAACCTGCACATACAAATAGATTTAAATAGGAGGATGTTTATCACATTATTTGCATTTATAAAGATTTTGAAAAATAATAAATGGACAACAGGATGATGATTAATGTAGTGTTTTTTCATAGGATTGAATTCTAGACTTTAGAAAAATGCAATAATAAATAAAAAGGAAGGAATTATACATTATCAATACATATAAATCTTTTTTTAAAAGTGAAAAAAGTAAGGAACAGAAACTATAGTCATAAATATTAGGTTGGGTGTTGTAGTTCATGCCTGCAATTCCAGCACTTTGGAAGGCCAAGAAGAGAGGATTGCTTGAGTCCAGGAGTTCAAGACTAGCCTTATCAATATATGCAAGCTCATCTTTACAAAAAAATTTAAAAAAAATTAGCTGGGCATGGTGACATGTGCCTGTTTTCCCAGCTACTCAGAAGATTGAAGTCAGAGGATGGTTTGAGCCCAAGAGTTTGAGTGATTCAGGATTGTGCTGCTGCACTCCAGCCTGGACAACAGAGTGATAACCGGAAAACACACACACACACACACACACACACACACACACACACACACACACACAAAACTGTAGTCATGAGTACTTAAAAAGAGCATATTATACATAAATACACATGGAGCACAAAGGGTGGGTTGGAAATACACAATTAGAGAGTATATGAGAAATCTGAAAATGGTAGTTAAAAAAATTAAGTTGAGGTTCCACCTGAACTATCAGTGGTAAAGTACTACAATCTGTGTAGGCAATAATCCTCTGAAGATCACAGTCTTATTTTAAATTCTATTATACTAATCAGTAAGGGACACCAATTATAGGCTGTTAGATTTCCAGAAACAAGGCATCTGCATTAACCACAGTATATGGACTCAAATTTATTCACTTTTCTACTACATTTTTTGTATGCATAGAATAAATATTGTCCATAAAACATGACAGAGGAAACTAGACCATTGTGTTTAACTCCATTTCATTATAGAAAAGGACAGTATGTAAAATTATACTTTAATTTCTCAAAATCCAATACCAAAATGAAAGTAATTGCTTATGAAAAGTCATAAAGATAGAACACTGTAAGTGGACAAATACAAATTTTTATGTGACTCTAAAATGCTATAGCTAAAGCTATAAGCTCTGTGGAAATCTACTTTATTAGCCTATTTTTATAGCTAGATAAATAAAATCTTATCATGTGTCAAGTATCAGAAATCCAATTTCACTAGAAAATAATGAAAGAGAATTTCAAGTTGAGTGTTAGTCCCCCTTTCCACTTTTCCAAGATGCAAATCCCTCTAGAGTGGTTGGGATTTTGCATTAGGAGCTAATGATATCCCTGACTAAGCATGTTATTTACATTTATACAAAAATGCATTCATTTAAGTATATCAAAATACACTAACAAAACCATTTAATTCTCCCCAGATCATTTAAAATGTCATGTCAGTTACTTTAAATTAAGTTCTCCTAGTAAAATTCATTTGCAATTTGGTTAAAATAGATCAAAATAGAGCAAATGAATATATAGTAAACAAAATCATGTTGTTAATCATATTATTTTTATAAGGATAACAGCTAACTTTTGGGGGGGCCCACTAGATAGTTAAGTTAGCCCTCACAACAGAGTGAGGAAATCATTCTATAAATGATTTTTATCTTTTTTTCCTGTGGTAAAAATTGAAATTCAGTAAACTGGCAACTTCCTTGGTGTTCTACACCAAAGTAAAAATCAGAATCTTGCTCTCTGTCTGCAAAACCTGAATTGGTTTTCTACTATTCTGTGATGACTACATATATGTATATACTAAACTGATCTTCTGAAATAACTTTAGAACTTATTCGGTCTAATGGAGTCATTTATGGATAGGAAAACTGAGTTCTCAACTGCTGAGTAACTTACTCAAGATCATACAGGTTTGTACTTCTCGTACTACTTGACATTCAGATTTGGATTGCTCTTGCCCTATTAAAGAATGCTCAAATGTAAACTTTTAAAAAAGGTACTCACATGATGTTGTATACTAAGTGGATCACACATTGACAAAAGTGGCTAATACTTCTCAGAACACAGCATCAGAATGTGTTTGAGACATTTTCTTTCTCTGTACCTATGCCTTTCAAGTAATACATGTGTTCCATCTTCAATAAGTTTGTCGAATGTGTTGTGTTCTTTGACTATTCACAGAAAAACAACTTTATACTTCTACTTTTCTTATCTATTTTTTAAAAAAATTAATTATAAAGATGTGAGGTACAATTCAGGATTAGGTATACAAATGTTCATTATGCTGGTACCCTTGTTGATGAGGTGTGCCCTCCCTCCCCTGGCAGTTTCCCACTACTGCCAGTGCCAACTCAGTTCTCCCCTGGCAGTTTCCCACTACTGCCATTCCCTTTCTTATAGTATTAATGATAGTTGTTCAAGGTCCACTTATGAGTGAGCACATGTGATACTCTGTGAAAGATCACTCAGTATTATAGACTCTAAGTCCGAGAACATGGTCAGCATCATGATTAAGAGCCTGGATTCTGGAACTAGTTGCTAGAGTTCCAATACTATTAATTATTACAGCATAGGCACAATAACTTGCTACACTCTGCCCCAATTCCTCATTCAGAAAATGGGGATAATCAAAATATCTACTTATGGGATTGTATGAGGCTTCAATTAGTTTTCTAAATCACTTATAAGAGCAAATGACTCATAGTTAGTGCTTATTAAATGTAATGTACTTCAGTACTTAGCTCATCTAAGCATTCTAAAGTCAGGATCATTAATTTTTTACTTTACAGCCTGTTTTACTTTCAACTTCTTTTCAGAAGACTATAAAATATCCAAAATAGGCATGCATATATGCATACATTTACACAAATCAGAGATTAGAGAGCAACAAGTAACATTTGGGGTTCAATTAAAAATATATAAGTTACATACATTTTAACATTTAGGTTTCAAATTACAATTGCTTTCATTATGGTAGACTGACACTTTTTGTTTTATTTTAAATATTTCTGTGTAAAACAGAAGCTTTTTGACCCTTCATGACTCAATCCAAAATTTAATTTTTTAAATTGTGATAAGAAAACTTAACATAAGATCTTCCCTCTTAACAGATAGTAAAGTGTACATTACAGTGTTGTTAACCAGAGGCACAATGCTCTACAGCATACTTTAGGCCATATTGATCTTGTGTAACTGAAACTTTATATTTCTTGAACAGGAACTTTTCATTTCCCCTCCGTCAGTCCCTGGAAACAATAATTCTACTTAGTTTCTGTATGTTTGAGTATTTTATATACCCAATGTACTAAAGTAATGAGTACTCTAACATAGGATAAAATTTGGATTGAGTCCATTCTTACAGTAACCATTTTGCCCTAAATATATAATCTCTCAATCACTGTTATTTAATTACAACATTTGGTTAATTCTATAGGCTAAATTATAACTCACATTACATAATAATTGCAAGCTTCAACAGTATATATAATTCCCAAATAATTTATAAGAAAATATATTTGTTTCTTCTTTGGGATGTCAAGAGATTTAATCTGTGTAACATATATAACATTCTGATTGAAAAAAAGACGTTTCTAACAGCAAATTTTCTTGAAAGTATTTTCTTCAAGTTTGGTTTTCAAGATTGAAGTATTTAAGATTTCCATTAGTTCTGATATATTTTAAAAAGTATAAGTAAATTCACATCAAACATGTCAGCTATCTTCTTTCTTTTAAGTCAGGATATTTAAAATTCACAATCTAGCTTCTAGTGTTTTTAACTTAAAATATGTTCATTAGAAACAAGTTCATTTCTTAAATAAATAACATATAAGTTTCCTATGTATAGTTCATGTTTACATAGGATAGTTTTATCTAAATAGGCATATTTTGACCTGAGTGCAAGTGGCACATGCTATAATTCCAGCACTTTGGGAGGCTGAGGTAAGAGGATTGCTTGAACCTAGGAGTTTGAAACCAGCCTAGGTAACATAGCAAGACTCTGTCTCTACAAAAAATAAAATAAATATAAAAAATAAAAATAAGTTATGTTTAAAAATAAATAAATAAATAGGCATATGTTAAATCATACATGTTCAATTCGTTAAAGTAATTTGAATATAAGTTACTTGTTATATAATCTGACTCTAATACACCTGACTCTAATACACAAGGACTATGATTGGAAGGTTTAATCAAAATCTCATGATCACACATACATTAAAATAATCTCAAAAGTGATTTATAAATTCCCGTGGTAATTCCTTGTTTCTTTTAACTGAAACATTTTCTTTCTCATCATAGTCACACTGATTCAATAATAGCTATTAATCACCTATACTCTGAAAGATATTAGATTTACTTCTGTGGAAATAAGGCATATTTTTCTCCTAATGAACTTCATTTCATAATATCAACCCCTCCAAAATAAAACATTATTAGGCTAAAAGCTAGCCATTCTCGATCAATTACTATGTGCCAAACAGTGTTCTAAGTACTTTATAGAAACTCAGGTAATACAATAATCCTATGAGATAGAAACTATTATGTTACTAATGAGAACATTGAGGCATAGAGTGCTTAAGTAACTATCCAAATGCATACAGCTAGAAATGTTGGTAAATGTGAAATTGCCAGAGTGGTTGCAAAATAGTGAGGAGGTTGTGAATAATTTTGTGTGGGAACATAACAAAATTACTCCAGAGAGCTGAGATGACTGTTGACCTAGATATCAAGTTTGAGTAGGGTGCAAATGGCAACTTGTGGAGGAAATTTCCAAAACCATCCCAGATTCTACATATGCCTCAGAGCTTTTCTTAGGGTCTTCTCAGTTCATGAAGTCTTCTCTGAGTGTTCCAGCCCACCTGTGAATGCATTGTATTGTCATTTATTCATACTTTGAACAAATATTTACTGAACACCTAAAAAAGCTAATTCAAAGATGAAAAACCAACAGTTCTCACTCTTGGTAAGCAGACAGCTGAGATCATATCAAAATATTAATATTTATCAGGGTAGTGTTATGTACTTTTTGCCATCATTTTCTTCCATAGGTTTCCTGTGTCTTTAGATCTATTGCAGGGCTCCCAGTGGCCAGATCAAAACTCATGCTCTTGTACGTGACCTCTGTCTATTCCCTCTGAATCTATTATGAACTGTGCAAAAAGTAATTTTTTTGTGTATGTTTTCTTAGAACTTCTTTGAAAGAGATGACAAGTATATTTTATAGCCTAAAATCTGTATTAAAAATGTTAATAAAATAGATAAAAGGGGGAAACTATTCCCAAAAAAGCACCAGTAACTGCTTTCTAGAGTCTAAGTGTCTGCATTATTTGTGACATTATCTATAAAATAACTTCTTTGGCTTCATAAACTATGTTAGAAATTAGTTTCAAGCCTATTCTTTGTTTAATAAGAAATATTATAGGTCCCTTAAGCTTATTTGTGCCGAACAAACCTCTGATTATCAGGTCTCTAATGGTGTAATAATGCATTTTTTTCATCATTAACCAGATCCGCTTTCGTTTTTTTAGGAAAAACAAAACATGTCAGCATGTTTTTCCATGGAATAAAAATACCATATTCATTATAACTCTATTTAAATAGATTAATTAGAAAAAACTAGTAGTTTTCTAAAATAAAAGAATAAGAAGAGTGTTGTTGGCCTAATTTTAGATTAATTTTTAGTAGCCACAACCATAAATACATTGTATGTATTAATATGAAAATCTTATATGTTAAAAAGTTGACATTGAAATCACTTCCTAAAATTGTTAGTCTTTTCCAGCTGTTTCTCAGTCCTGTGTAAATAATTTACCCATTGTTATTACTAACTACTTTATTGTTACAGCATTTGAACTACACCTGTTACTTTAAAAAGATTGTTTATCTTTTGATTTTATATGCTTGACTTCTTTTTGGTGATTTTCTGGATGGCAATGTGCAAGATACTTTTATTTTAATGTATTTCTTTCTCCTACAAAATCAAGGCCAGGGATCTGTATCAAAATATTTAAATCTCTTTTTTTATTATTTTATTTTGTAAATCTTTTTTAAAAGCACTTAAACATCACTTGATCTGTTAAAAATATTTTGAAAATTAAAAAATATGAATCAATTAGTGTTTCATAAAACACCACTGTCCTTCTAAATCTATGCTTGCAAATCCACATGAAAAACAAAATAAATGCACACAAAATTATTATTCAACAATATATTACAGTGTGAAGTGTGATTACACGTACCTTACAATTAGGTGATAATTAGTAACACAAAATGTAGTAAGACTTGTATGGTATAGTATAAGAGAAGTCAGAGAAGAAAATGATCAGTTCAAGCTGGCATCATCAGAGAGGGTCCCTGAAGTGTTTTGTGTGGCTACACTGAGCCAGGATGGGTGAATTTGATCATGTGAAAGGAAAGGAATCATGTTCAACATAAAATCAAAGGGAGGAACAAAGATATTCAACCATATAACCACTAGTTAAATGTTAGTATTCCATTACTGCTGCAACGAAAATCAAGGTGTGGGCAGAGCTATTCTCTTTCTCTCCCCCCACCACTTCTCACTGTTTGTTGTTGTTCTAACTGGTTAAATTTCAAATTACCTTCCTTTGGGTTCACTAATTTTTTTCTTCTGTATAATCAAGTCTGCTTTTGAAATACTCTAATTTTTTTTTTTTTTTTTGCATATACTACTGTAGTTTTTTGCTCCAAGATTTCTGTTTGGTTCTTTTTTTATACTTTCAAACTCTTTATTAAACTCCTTGCTTTGTTCATGCCTTGTTTTCCTAAAATCATTTAGTTGTCTTTCTGTGTTTTTTTGCATCTCAGTCAGCTTCTTTATAATGATTATTTTGAATTTTTTTCAATTCAGAGAGCTGCATTTCTTTGGAGTTGGTTGCTGGAGTTGGTTTACTGGTTTCATTTGCTGGTGTCATATGTCCACAGTACTTCACATTCCATGTAGCCTTGTATTGGTGACTTTGAATTTAAAGACTTCTAGTCTTTACAGAGTGGTTTCATCAGAAAACGATCTTCTCTTGTTGGGTCCCTGGGTTGATGAAATTGTCTTTGAAATGATGGTCTAATGGGGTTTGAGTCAGTACATATGGATGCTGTTGTGTCTGCAGTGGAGTCCATGACTGGTGAGCCTATTCAGAGGCTCCAGTAGGTGTAGATCCTCTGTCTAGTACTTGGGTGGGCTGAACTGCCATCAGGACCTTAGTCTGTAGGACTAGCACTGGGTGAAGATCCTCTTCAAAGTCAACAGATGGAGGGCATGTTAGGAGTCTCACAGATAAGTGTCTCTCTTTGGGTCCTTGGAAGGTTCCCACTGGATTATTAAACGGGTCTCTAGGCAAGCAGTACTGGAATCGCACTGCAACTGAGAGGGACTGTACTTGTGTCTCACGGCCATTTAGGATTTACAGTTGTGTCTGAGATTGGTGGGTCTGTCACCCAAGGCATAAATGGCTGGGACTCTTCCCTGTTCCCTTAGTGAATGGTTCTGGTAGCAAGACAAAAGTTAGAAATATAGATGAATCTACAAGGATATAGAGCCATTTCTAGGTCTGGAATCAGAATCACAGTTTTCCCACTGCATTTTCCAAGGAAAACTTGCCTCCTGGGAATAGGTATGCCCTCTCAAAAAAGTTCTCCTAGGGTTTGAGCATCACTGGTGTTTCACAACCTTCTGCCTGAATCCCAGCACCTCCACAAAGGCACTTCTGTCCATGAATGGCAGCAAAATTATTGGTGGGAAGATACAAGTGAGGACTTCATAATCTACTTAATTGCTGATGTCACTTCTCCCTCATCTGTCTTTAAGGGTCCAAAATATTACATTAGGCCTATCTGGATAACCATGGATAATCTCTTTATATTAAAGTCTGCTGATTAATAACCTAATCCTATATGAAAAGTTCGTTTTGCTCTATAACAACATAACGCCAGGCATGTTTACATGTATAACACTTAGGGAACTAGAAGTCAAAATAATGTCTACTATATTCATTCAAAACATTTTAATGGTACAAGTAACTCCAATATCAGTAGTAAAATAATTTAAAAATGGAAATTTTCATTCTCAAACTCTCAAAAGATTTACAAACTTTTGAGAGGAAAAAAATCATAATTATGTGTTCAATACTAAAATAAATGCAAGACAAAGTATATAAATTATACAATTGAACATATAAATTAGGTCATAGAAAATGGGAAACAGAATATTAAATATACTCTCTAGTCAAGATAAAAAAATGTATGTACGAATTTAGTGATTAAAAAGCTCCAGATAGTAAGAGAGGCATCAGGCTTTCAAAGCCCTGGCAAAGTAGGTTAGACATATTGAGTGACACAGGAGAAACAGAAGCTGCTGCTGCAGATTCTTGAGAAAGAGAAAAAATTCTAATAAAAAATTATACATGTGGAAATGGCTTAAGAAACCATCCCATATAGCCATATTAATTAGACTTAATTTCTGACAAGGAATTGGTATAAGAGCAAGGATTAGCATCATCCAACTCCTTTTTTTCTAGATACAGCTCTTACTTCCCACATAAAAATATTATAAAAATAATATTTAGAAAAAAATGTAAAGACCCAGAAGAGAATAATCAAATAGTAATTTCAGAAATCTATATTACAACAAAATTCAATGTATTATGTAGAATTTTATAAATGTTACAAATTTTTGAACTAACAACAAATAATTAACCTCACATAGCTATAATAATCTCAGTTTGGGATGAAGTGACCTTATACACCAAACAATATATTGTTTAGCATATTATTACTAAAAACCCTAAATTCTAGATATACACTATTATTGAAATAAATGAAGTGCTATGGGTTTTATTTCATGATTAAACATTATTTTAAATCATGTTTGTAGCCAGACTCAGTGGCTCATCCCTGTAATTCCAGCACTTTGGGAGGCAGAGGCAAGAGGATTACCTAAACCCAGGGGTTCGAGACCAGCCTGGGCAACTTGGTGAGACTTTGTCTCTACAATTAAATCAAAAACTTAAACCACATGCCTGTGGTTCCAGCTACTTAGAAGGCTGAGGCAGGAGGAGCTCCTGAAACCAGCAGGCCAAGGCTGTGGTAGCCATGAGCGTACCACTGCATTCCACTCTAGGTGACAGAGTAAGACTCTAACTCAAAAAAAAGAAGAAAAAAATCACATTTGTTAGATATATGCATGTGAAAAGATAAAGAAAAATCTGTATTAAAATATATAAGGACTGCCTGGTGCGGTGGCTCAAGCCTGTAATCCCAGCACTTTGGGAGGCCAAGGTGAGAGGATTACTTGAACCCAGAGCTTCAACACTAGTCTGGGCAACTTGGTGAGACTTTTATGTCATAATAAAACATTTTGCCATAATAAAATAAGGCAGAAAATATTTAAGTTTTCTACAGAAACTCTAGTTATTATCATTGACATGGTTGGATACTTGATACCTGAGAAAATTCTTTTGTAAAAATAAGTTCTCAAGCTTTCAAAAGACTCAAGCAACCAGAACATAAAAGCACACATGCCCAGTACATCTTTCATGAAGCTCATTCAAGTGTTTCAAGGAAACAAACATAAAAGAAGCCTTTAAAAAAAATTTCATAGTAGATCAAACAATGATGTGAGTAAATTTCATTCTGTTTTCCTTTGTCAGCTCATATTGCCCTTCAAGTTATTACATGCATGGTAAAAATAGTAGAAAGACAGTATTGAATATTTTAAATGCAGAAAAATGTTTAGGTTTGAATATGTTATGAGAAGTTAAACTTAAAATGTATTCCTCCTCTAAATTTTAATCCAATTTCCCAGTAGAAATAACAGTGAGATTTCTTACAAAGCTTTTGACTAGGTAACTATTTGAAATTAGGAGAGATAGTGATAAATACCAAGCTTTAAACAAAGCAAAACAACTACTGAGTAAAAATGGTGAGTTGTTATATTTTCTCCAATTCTGTTATATTAATTTATTGATTCTGATAGTGATATGGAAATTTTTCAGAAAAAACGATGTTATTGTTAATGTGTTCATTTTGCAGGCATCTAGAGAATATGTAATAAAGGATTTTCAGTTACATTCATATGAATATTTAAAAAAAGAATTAATATTTTTACTCTAAGAGTAATATTACCTATCACACCGTACTAGAGGTTGTTATAAAATTTTGAATGTATAAACAATATTACATGAGAAGAATAAAATGCTGTATTTGTAACTGGAATAAAAGTTTTTGAAATAACTTTTGAAAGTCTTTTTAAATAGAACATATGGAAATGGAAAGGAAACTTCATTGGCTTAGAAAGAAAACTTGGAAAACTACAGAAACATTTCAATCTGAAAAATAAATATAAAAATTGGTGTCATTGGAAATGTCAGTGTAAAACAAATCTCATTAATGACTTACAATGATTGGAAGTAAAGAGAACTAAAAAATTATGCAAATCAAGGTCATAAGATATTAAGATGAATAAATTGGACAATATGAGGGCATGTTAAATGGTAATTAAAATCATTCAAATACATGTCTGTTCAAAGATGAATCACTTAATTGTGTCTAATGAAGAGTTCTTTAGAAGACTGTTTAATCTTTATTGATTTTGGAAAAAAGGTTTACTCAGATTTACTATTGTAGACAATTTGTTTCCAATATATTTGTGTTTTTACACAAATCTAGAGACAGGCCATATGTATAGCATTTGTCCAAGTTTCAGGAGACTGCTTTGTCAGAAAGGGGTATGATGCATGGAGGAGGCTGTTCTTCCCTACAGTAAGCCAGGTGTCAGGAAAAGACAGAGAGGTAGTGAGCTGTGAATACCCATCTCTGAGCTGAGGGCACCTGTTATTACTGCTTTTTCTTGAGAAAATACAGAAGTAGCATATGATTGGTTACTCCTCTGAGATGTATCATGTCTAATCTTAAAGTAATAATTTCAAAAACATAAAGCAGATTATATACCTGCCACCCTAATAGCTGTATCATCCTGCCATTGTGATAGATGATATGCTCCTTTGTTTTATCTGAATGTTACATAAGCTGGTGTTTATAAATACAAGGCATATGGAAATTTTAAAGCACCTAGAAACAGGCCATAAAAATATTGAATGTCCCAGAAGCAAAACCAACAACAATGACAGAAAATAGACGATTATGAATACCTATTTTAGATGGCAGGTGAATAAAACTTAAGAATAAATCTAAAACTTTACAACAAAAGTTGCTGAAGTATTAGGACAAAAGATTCAGTACTGAAAATTAGAAATGATAAAATACTTTAAAAGGTTGAATGTAATATATTTGCCTATAGGCAAACAAGTCATTACAAAAAAAGCAGAAAGCTGGCTGATATAGCCAAGTTGTTTGGCACTGGATACACATTTCATAATGAGATCCAGTATTCCTGTATAATTTACAGTATGGAATTATGCTAAATTGCACTGTTACATGAAAAGTGTTTTTAATTATCTTTTACTACATCCATGGACAGAAACATATTTGAAAATCTGTCTCCATAAAAGGTTTTCAAAATTTGTCAAAAGAATGAAAAAGCAAAAAGAAACAATTTACTTTTTATTTGTTTCCATCTTCAAGTTTGACATTCTGTTGACAAAGTCATCACATAATTTGAAACAACATTAATGTCTCTCTTTACCTTAATGCAGCTTAGGCTGTGATTCTTCACCCATTCACCGCTGTTCTGTGTGTTATTGAACCTTAGCTTTTTTCTTGCTTGGAACACCATCAGCTCCCAGGCTGAGCAAGCTGGAAGTGCTGGAGCATCAATCATCCTCACTCAAACAGCAATGGACCAATGAGTGACAAAATGGAGTACTGGGTAAATTCCCCACCCCTGTGGCCCCTCAGAGGAGAGCATGCTGAAGTCTGCTCCATACACTATCACCCAAAGGTACTCCGTAGGATTGAACTCCATGAGGTGCAGTGGTAAGTGGCTTGACAACTCACTCTTCACAACTTTCTTTCCTCTCCTCCTTCACTTTTCTACTCTTCTACTGGGGTTTCCTGAGACCACTTCTCAAATACATTACTTGAACTCAAATCTATCTTAGGGTCAGCTTCTCAGTGAACACAAATAAGGACATGTTGGTCCTTCATCTATAAAATGGAGAGAGCATTTTGACCTCAAGTAGATATTATATAAGCACTAAATTAAATAAGACAATAGAAAAGACTGCATGGAAGTTAAAGAACCTATATTGTACCCTATTTTCGGATGCTGACCTATTTACAGAAAATAACTGATGAATGGGCTAAATTAGTTGGTACGTGGGGAAGGATATCCTAAAAATTAAAATTTCCCTATTTCCACAGTCCAGATGCTGAAAAACTGTAAAGTCAATACAAAAATAGCATGTATGTTAACATACTTTGAAACAAGCACAAATATTGTTTCTGTTTAAAACATTAAATTGTTAGTGCATTTTTAAAAGAGAAGTTTTTAAATGAACTATATGGAGATACTTATAATGCCTGAACTATTCAATAATATTTATTTTAGTATCTGTGTCTCCTTACTAAATTGTAAGCATTTTAGGAAAATCATGGGTATTTTTCTTCTTGTTTAAAAAATCTGAGACATTCAAATTAATATGCACTTGATGAAATTCAAATAATTAATAGGTAGAAAGATGGAAATACATTCTTAGAAAGTCTTTAAATGTTTATACTTAGCATAATATTTTTAAAAGAAGAGCAACACTATCATCAATAAATCTAACATATTAGGAGAGAATATATTATCTCACTGAAATCCAAATGGTCTTAGTTGAAAATAGAGCAAATTTTTACTCATGGACTTTTGCATACACATTTGTTGGAAGGCACAGTTGACCTCCCTTCTGTTAAAATAACTTTGTTTTATGAAGTAAAATCCTACCAAGGTATCAAAAAAAGTAAAGCATTAAACAGGAAGAACTACAATTCTCATTCTCAAGTTTTTTACAAAGTATGTTAAATTTTACTAGAGTAACAATAAAACTTAGCAAAGATATTTGGTATAAGAATAAAACAAAGATGCAATTGTAAGTGTCCTATAGTGATAGAATTACTTACATTGGACTAGCCCTTCTGCTTATAATAGTTACAACGATAATAAGTACTGAAAAATAGATTTTAAAATAAAATAATTTTTCTCTAATTTACCTTCTAAATAAACATGTTATAACCTAAAAAAAAAATAAAAAATAAAATAACTATGCTTTACTATTTTTTAAAAATGCTATCATTTTCTTATTAATGATAATAAAATTTTCAGATTTAATAACCAACTATTCAAAGTTGTTTTAATAAGGACGAGCAGTTTCCTTTTCATGGGAACCAGAAATAGTGAGATTTCTGACTTCTTACCTCACACTGACATTTTACTAGAATTGTCTATCCAATTTGATCAGATTAGCCATTGCTATAGTCTGAATATTTGCCCCTCCAATCCTCATATTGAAATGGGATCCCCAATGTTGGAATTGGGGACTAATGGGAGGTGTTTGGGTCATGGGGAAGTTCCCTCATGAATAACTTGGTGTCCTTCCCATGGTAATGAGTGAATTCTCACGGTGTTAGTTCCCTGGAGAGTTCCCTAGAGTTTGCTATTAAAAAGAGCCTGGCACCTTCTCCTCTCCCTTGCCTACTCTCTCACCATGTGCTATCTGCAAACGCCTGATTCTGTTGGCCCTCTGCCATGAGTGGAAGCAACCTGAAAGCTTTCATCAGAAGCAGATGCTGGTGCAATGCTTTTTGTACAACCTGCAGAAGCATGAGTGAAATAAACCTCTTTTCTTTATAAATTACCTGCCCTCAGGTGTTTCATTATAGCAACACAAACAAACTAAGACAGCTTATCCCTCTTTTGTTGCCTACCCCTCTACATGCATGTGACAACCTGAGATAAAAAGTGGCAGTAAGTCCTTGAACTCCTGGGAATTTATTTGTCAAGAGTTCATTTCAACTCTGGGTACAACATGCCTATAAACACATGTCACTCTCCACAGATTGCATAGTAACAAGACAAGGTTTTTTGCTTATTATATTTGCATGTAGCCTGTCTCTGCAGGCTTGCTTTTACATCTTAATTTCTAGAAACTTTGAGAGCTTTAATGATTTGAATATTGAGTTATTTAAAGCAATTTGTATACTTATTTTATTTCTTCTGGTTATTTATTTTTCTTGTATGTCACTTAGAAAGGCCAAGCATGAAATTGGAGCTGCAAAGCAAGAACAAATTTATTGATATGAAACTACTCTGAAAACTCAATAGGTGTGCAGCAAAGCAAGAAGGGTAAAGGGGCTGAATAATTCATTGAAGCTTTAAGCATCAATAAATAACACTTACAGTGAAGAATGCCTGCTTTGCAACATTAGGTATGAAATGTGAGTATAAAATAAAAGACATCTTCAAAGTGCCATGTTTTAAGAATATTCAAATAAACAAATATTGCCTTTTCATTAATGATTCTGTGGATAACACTGTGAATAAAAATTTCAGGACTGGTTATTCTGTGTAATACCTCACATTTTAGCTACAGAGGTCAAATTAGTTAAACATGGAATACAACATAATAAAAGCAGAATATTTTATGTACACAAAATGACACATGATGAAGATATTATTGTTGTAACCATAAGCTCAAAGTCATTCATTTATATATTGGAGGGAAAACGAGGACTATAAATAATCAAAATTTAAAACAATACAAGTAACACATCCTCAGATAGCATTGCATAAGTAGTACTTTTGTTACTATCAACTTTACAGTTTACTAGAATATTTTTGTGGAACTGCTTATACATGTATAATAAGTGGTGAAGAATAAATATATAGCAACTTTAAACAGTGGAAAAAAATATCACACAATTTGCAACATAACTATTAATAAAGGTACCATGATAACTATTAATAAAGGTAGCACATTGAATCTTAAGAAACAAATTAAATGATAAATTACCCTGAATATGAGAAAAACAATATGGTGTACTGGAAGCAGTGTGAGCTTTGGAATAAGAGAGATCCACCTGTAGACTTACTAAATAAATTCATTTAGACTTATTACTAAATATCTCTGATTTGGATTTTTCTCATTATTACCTATGTTAATTCCAACTACCTTCTGTAGATGTGTTGTGTGGATAAGAATATACATAAATACATATATCTTAGGACACACGTATATATATTTTTTTTTTTTTGAGTTGGAGTCTCACTCTGTTGCCCAGACTGGAGTGCAGTGGCCGCTCCCGGCCACCGCAGCCTCGACCTTCTGGGCTCCGGAGATCCTTCCGCCTCAGCCTTCCGAGTAGCCGGAATTACAGGCATGCGCCACCACGCCCAGCTGATTTTTTTTTTTTTTTTGATTTATTGTAGAGATGAGGTCTCGCTGCCCAGGCGGGTCTCGAACCCGCAGGCTCAGGCAATTCACTCACCTCAGCCTCCCAAAGGCGCGAGATTACAGGCTGAGCCACCGAGCCCGGCTAGGACACACGTATATATTATTTACAGTATTCAACTTCATTCGTTGTTCAGTAACTACTAGCTTTTTTTATTTTACTGCTATCAGTAATAAAAATTTTAATATCTTTGAGAATCAAATATAAAGAAACAGGAATTCACTTGGACGATTGGCATAATATCTGGATCATATTAGTAACTCTCTCCAACTCTTCTCTCTACTGATCCTCACATTTATCTCAAAATATAACGAATAATTATAACTATAAGTAACTGTAAGGAGTTCTTGAGTTTGAACTGGGTTTATGCCACAATTGTATCCAACTGAATGATACAGTATATTTAGTGGCATGAATATCAACAATCTAAATCACAGCCAGATGCCATTTCTCCTTCTTTTCTTAGGAAACAAAAAAAAACAAAATACCAACTCAGGAAAATGGAAAAGCACAGTCTTAGACTTAATTGAAAATTAAACACTGTGTAATTGAATTATTAAATATATTAAAAATACATATTTCACAACAAGTTGATACTTTGTTATACTAGACAATTAGGAATGTTTTTAGATGATGATTGTAAAAATTCTAGAAAGCACATTTCTTGAAGTTATGCTTTTAGAAGGGAAGACCAAAAACACTACAACTGATGTTCCCAAAACTATAAATATTTTTAGCAACTGTTTATAAGCATGATCACTTGCCTCATATTTAACATTAAATATAAATGAATTGCTTGTAATTTCTAGAATAATTACTCAAAATGATGCAGCCTAGATGATACGTGATCTACAACATACAGGTGTATTTGTCCATGGGTCATAGCTATGGAGGCAATATAAAGCATACCTTGCTTAAAAGTCTATTACGTAATGTTATTTTTGTTGAGAGAGGTATGTGGAATTAAATGTGATGCATCTTAGGACTACTTAACTTCAATACTTAATAGCACTTTTAAAAGGCAGAGATATAGAAATGAGTGAAGTCAATAAAATGGTATATGGAATGGAAAAAAAAGCTTAAGAAAAAACTGAAAGGTGAATTTATTTAGTCTTAAAAAACAAGTCAATAAAGTAGTCTTCATATCTAAGAAGTCCAGTTTTTAAAAGAGAGAAACCAATTGCATAGGCAATAAGTGACAGCAATTGCATATTTGAAGATTAGTAAAACAGAAGTTGTAGTCCTACTATGATATAAGAAAGAGGCAGGGGCTTAAATCAATAATTTGTCTTGCTCAAAGCATAACAATCAGAATTAGATAGAAGCATGGAAATGTTATAGACTTCAGAACTAGTCTACATGAGCTCTAACTGTATACCTTTTTAAAAATGAAATGAAAGTGATGAAAATATGCTTTAGAACAGGAAAAGTTAGGTAGTAAGAGGAAAATGAGAAGAATCACTAAAAAAAGAGGCAAGATTGTTATTTCCTCATGAGTACATATTTACCCCACATATTACAGCTTGGCCATCTAGGCAAGTAGGTAGTCTTAGCACAAGTTCTTATCGGCACTTTCCCATAACCTTACTGAATGACAGGATGAATAAAACAAAGACTACAAGGGAAGATAGAATTAAAGAAGAAACACAACCAATAACAGAGGTTTTTAAAATGTCGGATCCAAACACTGCTGAATAAGTATCCATAAAGATGGCTACAGAGCTAGTATTTTAGCTATCAGATAGGGAACAAGTCAAGACTAGACTGGATATATAAATATCCAGCATTTTCTTTTTTTTTTGAGTTGGAGTCTCACTCTGTCGCCCAGACTGGAGGGCAGTGGCCGCTCCCGGCCACCGCAGCCTCGACCTGCTGGGCTCCGGCGATCCTTCCACCTCAGCCTTCCAAGTAGCCGGAATTACAGGCATGTGCTACCACACCCAGCTGATTTTTTGATTTATTGTAGAGATGAGGTCTCGCTGCCCAGGCAGGTCTCAAACCCGCGGGCTCAGGCAATCCACTCACCTCAGCCTCCCAAAGGCGTGGGATTACAGGCTGAGCCACCGAGCCCGGCTATCCAGCATTTTCTTAAAAATAAGCCAATTATTTTTCCTCCCTTTGAGAATTCTCTCCTATCTTTTCATCATTGCATCATGCTTTTCTTTCTTGTTCATGGTTTAATATGAGCATTACTTTTTGGTGTTCTTCTATGCCTACTTTTTAAAACTTAAGTGGTTTGGGTTTTTTCCCACATCTCATGATTTATCTTAGTATTTGCATATAATCCTCAAATTTTATCAGTTACTAATGTAATTTATAGCCCTAAACAAGGATCTCAAATTCAGAATGTTCTCTTAAGTTCTGGACTAGTGCTTATCAAAGAGTAGTCTGTGAGCTGACTACTGGTCTGAGAATAATTCGAATCCACCATGAGCTAAGAAACTTGTGTCAAAATTTACATAAGCTCCTCTGTCTCTGTGCACCTAAACATGGACTTTTTCCTTTTGGTAGTGAAATATGCTTCATGAAGGATGCAGTGTGTTCATCTACTTTCGCCTGTGGACTCTTCTCTTTAAGGACCAAAACTTTGGCTAGCACTGCTTTCCTATCATATAACTGTCTACAGATATCTCTAATTAGTTCAACATTTTGAAAATAAAAACATCTCAGCCAGGCTCGGTGGCTTTGCCTGTAATCCCGTGCCTTGGGAGGCTGAGGTGAGTGGATTGCCTGAGCCTGAGGGTTCGAGACCCACCTGGGCAGGCGAGACCTCATCTCTACAATAAATCAAAAATTAGCCGGGCATGGGAGCGCGCGCCTGTAGTTCCAGCTACTTGGAAGGCTGAGGCGGAAGGATCGCCGGAGCCCAGCAGGTCGAGGCTGTGGTGGTCGGGAACGGCCACTGCACTCCAGTCTGGGCAACTGAGACTCCAACTCAAAAAAAAAAAAAAAAAAAAAAAAAAAAAAAAAAAGAAAAACATTTCATTTCCTCTATAACATGCTCTCTTATTAATGAATAATAAAACCCAAATTATAAATGTTACCTTGTAACTTAATGCATTATTTTTTTAATAAATGGTGATAACCAAAAATCTAAAATCATAGTGGGAGATTTTCTTCCTCTCTTCCCAAATCACTACCTATTCTCCCATACTTTCATCTCATCTAGTCTACTTTTAATAATCTCTTAAATAAGTCACCATCATCATTTCCCTTGGATACTTTTCATAGTTAAAATGTAAGTATTTAACTTTTAACCTTACATTACGTTAAATTTAATATATAAATGACAGACAGTTTAAGTAAACAACCTATCATAAAAACCTACTAAATTGTCTTTTTTAATCCAGTTTACTTCATTTCCAGTGCTTCCTCCCCCTATATAACATGGTTACCTTTCTAAAATGCAATTATTATGTTATATAATTGCTTTAAGATTCTCTCACATATTTAATATTTAACAATAATGAAGACAGAAAGTATAATGACAGTAAAACTGACCAGCTTATATTGAATGCTTGCCATGGGCCCATATTGTTCTAACCATTTATAGACATATATTCAATCCACAAAGTAAGTATTATAATCATAACTATACAGATGAAGAATCTGGTACTTTAAAGCTTGAATAAATAAATTACTCACTGTTACCTAGATATAAGTGAAAAACAAATATGAGTAGTCCAATTCTGGGACTTTCAGCACATAAGATAGACTTATATTTCTCTGTAACACAAGCAAGACAATTCATATTCTAAGTTCTCTACATATGCCCATCCTTATCTTTCTTCTAAAACAATATGCCTCAGCCACACCAAACTACTGATAGCTCTTGGATCATTTCATGGTATTTCATTGGACCACAATGTCACATTTGGTCTTCCTTTGTCACTGCCATACTTCTTTCTTTCTGGAGATTTTCTAATTCTATTAAAAATTTAATTTCCATTAAAAATTGATTTCTAATTTAACTTCTATTTAAAGTCAACTTAAGCTCACTTCCTCAATGAAACCTTCCATCAAATACCCAGGGAGATTTGTACTACTTCATTCAAGCAATACTTTTTCAGTAACTAGAAATTCAATAAATAACCCAGGCAAGGCCCCTGTCCTAAAGTCGAAAATCCACAAACCATATAGGATGGGTTGGTTGCCCAGGCATAGGAAATAACAGAGGGTCTTGGAGAGACCGGGATCTAAGCCACGCATAACATATGCGAAAAATAGAGAATGAAGGGTCCAGGCTATAGGCTTTTTTAGTCATACCTTATTATGCATTTCATTTATTATGGAATTTATAAACATATATAATCATATGTTTATATATCTGACTCACTCACACCCACACCTCCCAAAATAAGCTACTTAAGACCATGCTCTATCTTTTCATCATTTAACTGGTGTAGAATTGATACATAGCCATGCTAAGTCTAGATCTGTTCAACACAGAAATAAATAATAAGGGTCTAAGAAGAAATCACTGACAAATAAGATGTAAAGCAGAAGGAAATTTCAAAAACTTTTTAACAATTTAAAAAGATAGGCTGATAGATTTTAATGTAGAGGATAAGCAAAGGCAGAGGCAGATGACATAGACGGCTCTCTCTTAGCTTGGTTGCTTGGCACAGTGAAAATGCAATTGCAAAAAGGAACCACATGAGGTGCGTTAGAGGCTTTCACGTAGAATGTCAACAATTCATAAGAGATAAGATAGACAAGTGGGACCTCATTAAACTGACAAGCTTCTGCAAAGCCAAAGAAACCATCAAGAGAGCAGGGAGACAGCCTACAGACTGGGAAAAAGTTTTTTGCTAACTCCAGGTCTGACAAAGGCTTAACATCTTGGATCTACAAGAAACTCAAATGTGCTGAAAAGAAAAAAACAAACAGCCCCATTATAAAATGGGCAAAAGATATGAACAGACACTTCTCAAAGGAAGACACCCGAGCAGCTAACAGACACATGAAGAAATGTTCAACCTCACTAATCATCAGGGAGATGTAAATCAAAACCACACTGAGATACCACCTAACAATCCTTTTCAATTCCTATGTGAGTCGGGAAAGACGACTTCTACTTCTACCTCATCAGGATATAACTTGTCTCTACAGCTGCTCTCGTACCACAATTTTTGACTTAAATTAGCCTTAATAATTTTTGCCTTATGAACTATTACATATAATGGTTAGGTGTCAAAGGAAAACCGCTTTAATATTTTTATTTCCCTTGGAGCACTAGAAAAAGTCTATCTTCTCAAACAAA
This sequence comes from Cephalopachus bancanus, assembly GCA_027257055.1. Classification (NCBI taxonomy): domain Eukaryota; kingdom Metazoa; phylum Chordata; class Mammalia; order Primates; family Tarsiidae; genus Cephalopachus; species Cephalopachus bancanus. Next base: position 3,315,798 of record JAPVLO010000205.1, on the reverse strand, counting down.
ATATCAGAATCAGTAAACGATAGTTTAAAATTTTTATGTGACTGTGTGTCCTAGGGGCAAATAACATATGGCTGAGCAAGTTCAATTATGACAACACAATATAACTGCATCATTATTGTTTAGAGATGAATAATACATTTTTAAGCCAAATGCATTCCTAAATTGATCATCTTACTAAAATTTTAGGTACATGTTAATACAAGCTGCCAAAAAGAGAAAGTTCACCTAAATGTACATTTGCATTTGTTACTATCACAGCAGATCTCATAAATACATAACTCATAGCTTATCAAACTCCAGAGTCTAAAGCTGAACACTATAGACACTGCCGCTAGTCCTCAAGTCTCCTACCAGGATAATTTTAGAACTTAACCCACAGCTAAAGTACATTTATTATGATTTGTCTGAGCAACATTCTTCATTTTATAAATATGTTTAAGAACCACATTTGCTTACATAATGGTTACCTTCATATACTTCATATACTTCATATACCTTCATATACCTTCATATACTCCAAACTTCATATACTTCATATACCTTCATATACCTTCATATACTCCAAACTAAGTTTGGAGTAACAGAAAACAGGTCAATATTACCTGCATAAACTTCATATGGCCCAGTTAGTTGCCTTAGGCAATGTGCTAAAAAAAAAAAAGTGGGTTTTGTAAATAATTCATGTTTATTTCAAGTGACAGGTCTCATTCTCAAAGGCTGAATTACTCTAGCTAATAAGACATGCATATAGAGAGCATAAAGAAGCACAGGTAGGCATCATGGCAGGACGAGAAACCAAGCAAACTTGTACTGTTTTTATTTTAGTCTGTGCAAAAATAGCTACATTCAATAACTGTTTATGACATTTGGAAAAGCTTAGGGTCTGTGAATTTGAAGTACGATGAGTTGTGTTTTGTAAATGCAGAAACCTGAGACAGTCTCGAGCCCCATGAAACCAACTTGCTTACTTCTGGAGAAGAGTAATCAATCAAGCAGGGATTTTTTTCTTCTCTTACTCTCACTTACCCATTTCTTTCTTTCTTTTTTTTTTTTTTTTTTTTTTGAGTTGGAGTCTCACTCTGTCGCCCAGACTGGAGGGCAGTGGCCGCTCCCGGCCACCGCAGCCTCAACCTGCTGGGCTCCGGCGAGCCTTCCGCCTCAGCCTTCCGAGTAGCCGGAATTACAGGCATGTGCTACCACGCCTGGCTGATTTTTTGATTTATTGCAGAGATGAGGTCTCACTGCCCAGGCGGGTCTTGAACCCTCAGGCTCAGGCAATCCACTCACCTCAGCCTCCCAAAGGCGCGGGATTACAAGCTGAGCCACCCAGCCCGGCTACGTACCCATTTCTTATTTGGCATTCCTTAAAGCCTACTGCATCTCTTCATGAACATAAAATGAATAAGACTCCTATGATACAAAAACACTCTATTTTAACTTTTTCTCCTAAAAACCTGGGTAAATATGCTAACGTCAGTAATACAGTACAAATTAAGTGATCCACCTTATTGTACATAATTCATCCTGTGGACCCCCCCAATCCTTCAGTTGTTCCTAACCTGATCAAGATTCCTAAGACCCCACCCCAGCCCACAAATCCATTTTACTTCCAAGTAAGGTCGTGCTGAGACAGCAGCTCTGCACACTCCACAGGGCTGCATTTGGAGGTAAACTTACACTCTTCTATACCAGCCTAAAACAGATGCTTGAGTTTTTCCTCTTATAATGGCTGCACTAGTTAAAATATAGTCACCTCCCTACTTGGAGATGGGTGAAGGTGTTACTCAAAATGAGGCCATCAGTACAGTGTTTCACACTGTGTCTATTAAGGTTCCAGGAAATACATTGCTGGTGAAGTCCACCAGTACATTTAGATGCTCAGTCTTACTGAAAGTACCTGAGAGCAAGCAGTCTCCTTAATGCTCTACTGATCAGACAAGTGCACAAAGAAAACCAGGTTAAATCATTTGACTGAAATGCATGGCCTATATTATTTGGAAAGTTTCCCTCTTTCAAAATGGGAAAATTTTGGCTTAATCACAGATCAAGAATTTAGGGAAGATAAATTGGAACCACACTTGCATTTATTTTTTTATAATGCCTATTTTTAATAACTCTATTGAATTTAGACATTCTTTATCTTTTAATATATACAGTTTGCTTAATTTATCACAGAGGATATGAAAAAATGTAGGTCATTCATCAGAGTTTAATTTGTAGGGGAAAAAGCAATGGGATAGCAAACTCATTTGTTATAGATTTAAAGTAGCATGGCAGTAGGTTTGGTGCTTTTTAGTCAGTGTTAGGAATGACTTTACTGATTGAGTACTTCAGCTACTCTTTTATACTTCATTAATTTTAGCTGTTTTTTTTACTTTGCTTTCTGTAATGCAAAATATATTTAAAACAAACATTTAATAATATTAAATTTGCAAATTTCTTGGAAATAAAAGCAATATAGATGTGATACATGTAATATCATTAATGATTCTAATGTCTGGTAATATTATCACCCTATTGCCACCTTTTCCTAGTTCTAAAATGGCTTTAACATTCAATATTTAACTGCTGCACTAATTTACAATCTATGATATTGGCTCGAGACAAAAATACAGAGCCACCTTAAATATTTCCAAAGAAATTGCCAACTTGATCTACTTATTTTTGAGAAATTGGAATATATCATTATTGTTGGTTATATTGAGGAAATTATACCAATGATGGTATTGAGATATTTAAAAATTGCCTCTCGGTACATACATTCTATCCTTATTTACTTTGCTCATAGTATTTTTAATTTTTAAAGATTTACTATACTTTAATTTCAGTGCTTTGGTTTTTTTTTCCTTTGAAAACACGCATATTACTGAATAACTAGCTTCTCAAAAATTTAATTAGAGTATTATATTAAATATTCCTGAATTACTGATAAAAAGTAAGTCAAATGGCTTCTGAGGTGAGGATCACTTTACTCGCAGGGACTGTATAAATTTGTAAGGGGAGTACATTTTTTTAAAGGTAATCACCATGAAGTATTGTAGATTATAAGAAGTTCATTCAATTTACCTTCAAAATCTTTTGGACCTAAGGATCTTGCCAATGTATAGAAAGAAAAGCAAAGGGAGGAATAAAACAATGACATGCAATGTCAAGTTTCTAGTAAGTCTGCAAACCCTCATTTAGTTGACTCTCTCTCAGCACCAGCTGTAACCCAATTAAATTCAACAGTGCACAGGTGTTCACAGGAATGACTAACACAAAAGCATACTTCCCTTTAGGGCTCTTAAAAAATTAGAGTTCTTTAATTTCCATATACCTTCAAAACAAAAACCAAACAATAAAATATTGGGGGAAAAAAAGAAATTAGATACAGCAGGGGAAAAACACAATCAGCATGAGCTATAACCCAATTAAGCTGAATAGCACTCAGGTGTTTATAAGAGCACACTCACTTAAAATTTTACCAACACAAATTAACTTTCTCTAATATATCTTAAGGTTGACAATAAATATTTATTTGTCTTAAAGTAACTTTGAAATTATGGTTTTATGAATTCAGATTCTTAAAATTCAGATTTTATTTGCAAAACATAATGCCGTGAAAGTAAAGGTAGATTTTAAAGTAAATATTCCACCATGGGCACTTATTTTAAATACCTGTTTTAAATCTGCAGAGGCACTCAATATACATTTTAATGTTTACTTACAATATAGATATAGCAATTAATTTGTTTTCATGTGAATTTGCAAGTCTGTCAGTCCTATTCATGATTCAGATTTGCTAGGTAGAAATATATTTTTTTATTAGAAAATTGTCCATTATCTATTACTTCATTGGGTTGCAAACTACCAGCAACAGCTACACCTGAGAACTCCTTAAAAATGCACAATCTCAATCCTATATCAGATCTTATCAAAAACTCTAGTGATGGGGCCTAGCAACCCCTTTACCACTTTAAACAAGCTCTGCAGGTAATTCAGATGCAATTTTATCTTTTAGAGACACTAGTCTATTCTATTTCTGCCTGCAATATACCACAAAAATGTGGGAAAACAACATTTTTACCATAGCATCCTTAATAAGAATTTATCATATTATTGTTATTGTCCATTTCCATACACACAACTATATCTGATAATATGAGGTGGGAATCCCCCCAAAACTGAATGTATTTATTAAAAATTGTGTATGTTTTCTTTCATGTTTAAACTTGTTACCTTCAAATACTCTCCGTTTGATGTACTACACCTATTGAGATGCTTTTTTCACTGCCTTAAACAATTTTCAAACTTATCAATTTTGATGCCTCTTAGTGTTTCTGTGAGATTTTGGTTTCCCCACTTCCACATCAGCAAAAAATTTCCCTTTGAGGATTTTTTTATCCAGGGAAACAAACAAAAAGTCCCTCTGGGCTCTATTGGGTGAATAAGGAGGGTGGGATCATGGAGCTCATGCCATTTTGGGTCAAAAACTGCTGAACACAGAGTGGGGTGTGGGTAGGTGTGCTGGTAAATCATCCAATTATTAAACGGGCAAAGAGGTTTAAAAAACTTTCTAAAAAATAAAAATAAATAACTGAGACCAAAATGCAGCCTCTCACACTGATGCTGCTGGGTTTCTAGAAAACTTTACCTAATGGGGAAGCCTGTACTACAAGTGGCCCACCCTCCAAAAAATAATTTCAGATTTTTGGGGTTTCTACTTCGTATAAATACATCAATTCTAAAGTTCCAAATTTGAGCTACTTGCTTGGGTCATATATAACTATGCAATGATGCAATTGAAATAATATATATGACTCTAAATGAAAAACTGCACAAGTATACAATTATTATTTGAAATATCACTGCAACACAGAAATATATGAATTAGGGTTATATTATCCTCAGTAGTTTCATTTTGAAATGTATTGTATAATCTATTGAAATTAATTCTAAGATTTAATACAATTTGAATTTACTCCTTATATCTTAGTTAAAATAGAAAAGAAATATCACAAAAAAGAAAATACATTTACTTCAATAGAGTGTGTAAGTTGTGTGTATATGTGTGTTTCATATCACTAGTTTTAGTAACTCTTATTTGTTTATAGTCTCAAAGAGAATAATGTATTACTAGAAATACCTTGCTGCTTTCAGTTGTAACTTTAAACTTTTTATGAAATATGATTTTAAAAAATATTTTATCCTGAGCTGCAAAATAATGCAGTCTTAAAAAAATTGATTCATTTACAGCATAATCAGGTAAAATTTAATAAGCTCAAAATTATCACATGACCATCTGTTTTAGATACTACAAATAGAGTACAATAGCTGTGTTGACAAGCACATATTTTGCATATTTGTATACATCCACATACACACACACATATATATATACATAAATATGCTTAGCTTAGAAACGTCAAATTTGAAAAAATAAAGAGAAAAATTCAATAAAATTATATATTGCCAACAACAGCAGATTATACTTTCTTCTCATGCTCACATAAAACCTTTTTAAGATAGAACAAATTTTGGGTCATAAAGTGCACTTTAGCACATATAAAAGAATATAAACTATACAATGTTTGCTATCAGACACAAAGGAATTAAATCGGAAACCAGTAACAGACAGCTGGATTATTTCAAAATTCTAGAGATTAACTAACACTCTTCTAAATAACACATAGGTGAAAGGGGAAATCTCAAGAGAAGCTTAAAAATATTTTGAGCTAGAAAACAATGAAAATACAACTTATCAAAATATGTATAATATGATGAAGTAGTACTTAGAGGAAAACTCATACATAGCACTAAGTTAATATCATATAAAAGAAGAAAGACTTAAAATCAATAATCTGAGCTTCCATCCTAAGTAAGCAGAAGAAAATGTAATAAAAAACAGAGAAGAAAAAAATAAAATTTAAAACAGAAAATCAATAGAGAAAATAAACAAAACCAAAAGCTGATTTTAATAAAACTACTAAGCATCTAAATAAGCTAACTAAGAAAAAAAGAAAGAAGAAACAAATTACTAAAATCAGAAGTTAAAGAGGGGATATAACTACAGACCCCATGGAAATTAAAAGAATAAGAAAGAAATACTACAAACAACTCTATGCCTGCATATTTGATGTCCTAAACAAAATGAACCAAACACAATCTGTCAAACTCACTCAAGAAAAAAATACTCTGATTAAAGAAATTAAATCATTAATTGATAATTTTTGAAAGCAGAAATCACAGTGTCCAAGTGAGTTCACTGGTGAATTCTATCAAACATTTAAGAAGGAAACTATAAGCTGGGTTTGGTGGCTCAGCCTGTAATTCCAGCGCTTTGGGAGGCTGAGGTGAGTGGATTGCCTGAGCCCGCAGGTTCGAGACCCGCCAGAGCAACTTGGCGAGACCTCATCTCTACAATAAATTAAAAAAAAAAAAATTAGGTGGGCATGGTAGCACGCGCCTGCATTTCCAGCTACTTGGAAGGCTGAGGTGGAAGGATCGCCGGAGCCCAGCAGGTCGAGGTTGCAGTGGCCGGGAGCGGCCACTGCACTCTAGTCTGGGTGACAGAATGAGACTCCAACTCAAAAAAAAAAAAAAAAAAGAAGGAAACTATACTAATGTTCTACACAATATTTCAGAGGACAAAAGTGGAAATAATACTTCCTAATTCACTCTATGAGACCAGCATTTGGGTATTAGTCAAATACCAAAATGAGAAAGATACATTTAAAAAGGGAAAGGCACAGACCAATATATTTTATGATTATACATGCAACCCCCTCCTAAAATAGCTAATCAAATTAAGCAATGTATAAAAAGAGTTATAGGGTATAATCAAGTGGGATTTATTCCAGGTAATGCAAGGCTGGTTCAACATTTGAAAATCAGTTCATATAGTATATCACATCAACAGTCCCAAGAAGAAAAGTCACAAGTACATCAATAGATAAGAAAAATAATTTGACAATATCTAATCATGGCCAAAAAAAAAAAAAAGAAACCTCTCATCAAACTATTAATAGGAATAGACAAAACTTTCTCAAGCTAATTTTTAAAATTCGACAAAAAGCTTACAGCTAACATCACAGTTAATGGTGAAGTTATTGTGTGGCTATCTACAAATAGATTCTAAAGTTTACACAGAGAGGGAAAAAAACCCAGAGAAACAAATAATATTGAAGAAGTAAAACAAAGTTGGAGAACTGATGCTACCGAACTTTGAGACTTATTATAAAGCTACAGTAATTAGAGATTATGATTGGTATCAGCAAATGAATAAACAAATACATGGAACCGAATAGACTCACATATATGTAGTCAATTATTTTGTCAATAGGAGCAGATGCAATACAATGAAGCAAAGATAGATTTTTCAGCAAAGGGTGCTGGAACAACTGGGCATCAACATTAAAAAAAGAATCTGATCTTACACTCTTCATAAAAATTGACTCAAAATATATCATACACAAGTATTTGACAGTGTTGTGTTTTACATTTAAGTCTGTGATCCATTTTACATTTAAATTTTAAAACTATAAACATTCCGGATGATAAAAGGGGAAAATTTAGATGATTTTGGGTGTGGTGATGAATTTTTACAAACATCAAGGCACAAGTCATGAAAGAAATAAATGGTGAGTTAGACTTCATTAAAATTAAGAACTTCTGCTCTGCAAAACACAATGTTTAAAGAATTGGAAGACTGTGAGAAAGTATTCACAAAAGACACATCAGATAAAGCACTGTTATCCAAAATATATAAACAATACTCAAAATGTAACAATAAGAAAACAAACAACTCTATTTTAAAAATGGACACATACATGAACAAACACTTTACCAAAGAATATAACACAGGTGGAAAAGAAACATAGAAAGATGCTTGACACTGCAATATGTCATCAGGAAAGTGCAAATTAGAAAAACAAATTACTACTACACATCTATTAGGATGGTCAAAATCCAAATCACTGACGACACCAAATGCCGACAAAAATTTGGAGCAACAGAAATTCTAATTCATCAGTGATGGAAACACAAAATAATAAGACACATTGAAAGGCAGTTCAATATTTGAAAATGAATTCATATAATACATCACATCAACAGTCTAAAGAAGATAAGTCATAGGTATGTACAAAAAGAATTTGACAATATCTAATAATGACAAAAAAATCTCAGCAAACTATTAATAGGAATAGACAAAACTTCCTCAAGCTAATTTGTAAAAAATCTACAAAAAATTTACAGGTAACATCATCATTAATGGTGAAGTTATGTGGCTATCTACAAATAGTTTCTAAAGTTTACATAGAGAGGGGAAAAACCCAGAAACTGTTCACAGAAGCTTAACATATACTTTTCCTACATTCCAGCAACCATGCTCCTTATTTTTTAACTAAATTAAAAATTATGTTCATAATTATGTACCAACTAATGACACAATTATTAAAACAGTTATTATATAGTCCTAATTTGATGATTCCATCTTGTATGTGTACTTGCATATATTTATATACCTATTTATACACCTAAAGATATGACAATAAAAATCTTAATGAAAGAGATTTCTGATCAGAGGTTATGGTAACTTTTCTTGGCTCTTTAAAAATAATCAGCTTTAAAAATGGCATATGAAGTCCATTTGTAAAATAGATAAATTGAAGGATGTACTATGTCCCTCAAAAAGAAGAAAATATTTCTTATATATTTTAATCTTCTCTTTATAATAGCAAATTTATGGAAACAATCAAATCAGAACTAGAAACGGCAAACAATTGTGCTATATTAAACAATAGAACACTAAACACCAGTGATAAAAATAGAACCACTCATACCTGAAAAAACATGAATTGCACAGACATAATTATGATTGACCAAGTCAGACTCAAAAGAGTTCATTTTATATAACTTAATTTCTGTGATGCTCTCTCTGGGGAGAGAGTACTAATGGTAACTTGAGAGAAGTTTATGGAGTGTTGAAAATTTTGATTTGGGAAGTAGGTACATGAATATTTACATAAAAATTAACTGAATGTTATTCTTTTGAAGTATACCCCTTACTTCTATAAACTATGCTGTTTAAAATAAATGTATAATTATATAAATAATACCTCAAAATGAATAAATACATTTGAAGCTATTTTGATGAGAATTCCAATAGTTTGTTTTGAAGGACAGTTCAGGAAGCAAAATGTCCAAAATTATTTTGCCTCCAAGAAGACCCATTGTAGGAATATAACTTTTTAAAGTCCAAATGGCTCAATAAATCATGATGCAATCATACTGTGAACTACAATAAAATTATTTAAAAGAACGATTTGCATCACTCCTATGAAGGTAGTATGAAGGGGAGGTTTAGGATACAGACTCTAGAGTCAGGTTGGAAATTTGGCTTTTCCATTTACTAGTTGTGTAAACTTGGGCAAGTCACTTAATCTGTGTCCCAATATCCTCATCTATAAAATGAGGATTAAAATATTTACCTCTTAAGGTAGTTGCAAAGAATAAATGAATCAATACCTGTAAAAATATTTAGAACATCACTTGGAACATATGAACTGCTCTACTTTTCTATGATAGCCATGATAATTTGTTAACTGAAGACAAAGAAGTTATAGAGCAACATATATACTATATAGCCTGTTTTTATTAAAAAATTATTAAATATAGTTTTTAATAAGGAAGGACAAGCATCTTAAATAACACAAAAAGTAGAATGACTCAATCAGGAATCAGAGATTTTACTCAATATGAGGCTATCCCAAAAACTTTGAGGACACCAGTACGTGCAAGGCAAAAACAACGCAATGCCAAGTTCAAGATCTCTAGGGTCCTTTCTTATCACAGACCACTTGCAATGCAGTGATACACAAGAAAGCTATTTTGTTTATGAATTATCTCTATTTTATGCTAGATAATTACATAGCTTACATAATATTTTATGTAAATCATCTCCTATAAATCTAGTTTCCAGGTTTCTTTACCATAAATAATCCCAAACTGATCTACACAACCTGCTACATGTGTACTATAGGTAGGGATTCTCAAGCTAGTAAACTTAATTCCTGTGTTTGTCAGAAAGTCTGTCATTAGTGTTTACAAAAGGATTTGACTCGTCATATTTTTCTCTTCTGAATGTGTCTCAGTGAAGAAAAAGAAAAAATTGTAGGCCTGCTGCTATTCCTTTTGTTTCCAATAATTATATGATGATCTGGTTATCCATGGGAGTAAAAATGATAGGGTGCCAGGAGGAAAGGGAAATTATTTATTTCTACTTTCTATAGCTCTGACCTGTTGGAATTATTAGAGAAAAAAATACATTATTTTATATACCTTTGACTCTGGAACAAAACAGTTTGGAATTGCATTGGCCCACTTATACATGAATTTTCTTCCCCTGAGATGAAAGATCAGCCTCTTCTCTTTCTCCTCTTCCTTGGCCTACTCAGTGTGAAGATGATGAGGATTAAGATCTTTGTGAAGGGAGATGGGGAGATGGAGTGGGGTAAAAAAAAAGACCTTTGTGATGATCTACTTACAGTTAATTAATAATAAGTATATTTTCTCTTTCTTATGATTTTATTACCATTTTCTTTTCTCTAGCTTACTTTATTGTAAGAATATAGTATATAATACATATACATAAAAAATAAGTTGTCAATTGACTATTTTATCAGTAGAGTTTCTATCGATAGTAGGTTACTTAAGTTTCTGGGGAGTCAAAAATTATAAACAGATTAAAGACTAGATTAGGATCAGTCACCCTAGTCCTCACATTGTTCAATGTCAGTTATATATTTTTATTTAAAATAAAAGACCTAGTAATGGGAATTATGTAAATGAAAGTCATATATTTTATCACTAAATACTGATATCTATAAATGTTGATTTCAATATGATATCATTATTTTAGCAATTGATCAGTAATGTTTTTTCTCTAGTTAAGAAAACTTATCGTTTATTTTGTTATAGTGAGGCATTGCTATGTAAAAATAAAAAATTCTAGCTTTATTCCAATTGTTTTCAATGATGCGACAATTTTTTTTTCATAAATAGCAGACTAAAATTCCTATAGAAAAAAATGGGCAAAGATAGGAAAGAAATTAAAGAATTACTTACCTTGTAAGACTAACTTAAAAGATCTTTCAAAAACCTTTAACTGTTCTCCCATCCACATGCAATCACTTCCACTTCTGAAAAGCCACAGTACTTTATTATCATCCTTCTATCCTTTAACCATCTATTAGTTACCCTTAGATTTTCTTTCATTTATAGTGAACTAAATCATACATTGCCTTATAACACCCTGAAGGGGGAAGAGGCCCTAGTGATCCCATCTTTTAGACAAGAAAATTGAGAACAAAGTCTCAAGAAAAACTTACCCACAGAAAAGTAGAAAAGATGATGCAACTCAGAGTCCAATATTTACTTTAGTCTACTATATTTATTTTCTCCATATATAACAAATATGTAAACTAATCATCATCAACATCTACAAATGCTGCATATTTCAGGAATAATAATTATTATTATTAACCATTGCATTTCTTTAAAAAGCATTGCCATGGAAATGTTCTAGTCAAAACCCGAGCATGCAACTTTACTTAGAATGTGTTAATAAAAATAAGAAAGTTATAGCTTTTTGCCTGAAGAATTTGTTTCTTTGAAAATAATTAGGGGAGGACCAAGATGGTCAACAGAAGATATCTCAAGATTGCCACTCTCAGCAAAGAAACCTATATGGAGATTCAGGTCTAGGACTTTGAGGGTTGGCCTGAAACCCAAGCTGAGATTCTTTCCCGACAGCCACCTGGGGATGGTGAGGATGGACAGATCTAAGCCCTGGGCACCATTAGAAGTGGCCATGCCATGAGATCAGAGAGTGCTCTTGGATAAGGAAGAGTGAGAGCAACAACCTTTTCTCTACACATCTCAGCAGGCCTCTGCAGTCCCAACCAAGGCACAGACAGCCAGACCCTCCCCCAAAACTCTCCCCACACCAGAGAGACGTAGAGAGCTACCCTGAATCGCGAGTCAGGCACTGGTGAAAGATACCACATGAAGCCTGGATAACCCAAGCGTTCAGGGAACCCTGGCATCAGCAGCTACCAACCACCCAACCTCTGCCACAGAGGCATTCACTAGAAACAGCTTGCAGGGCAGGCCTGCACTACATGGGCACTCCCTCATCCCTCCATCTCAAGCCCCCAGCATGGGCAACATGCCCATTTCGAGGCAAGCAATCCCCAAAGCCTTAATAAGTCAGAGTCCCCCAAAAAGGGCTTTCCCAGGTCACAAGCAGTGGAACCCATCCAGAACAGCATATCCTTGATTCAGACAAGGGATGGCAAAGATGCTCAATAAGGTCAATGAGAAAGTGGGCATGCAAATCATTCAGGTCATGAAAGTAGCGCGGGAAGTGAAAGCTGACATGGCCATTCTAAGAAAAAATCAAGTTGAACTTCTGGAGTTTCAAAACATAATAACTAGCCTGAACAGCTGAATTTACCAGACAGAGGAAAGAATCTCAGAGACTGAGGATCATACAAGAGGTCTGGGATTATGTAAAGCAGCCACATCTACAAATGATTGACATCCTTGAGAGAGAAGGGGAACAGAGAACACTCTGGAACAAGCCTTCCAAGATGTCATCCAAGAAAACTTTCCCTATCTTGTTAGGTGGCCATGCAGGTGCAAGAGATTCAGATAACTCCTGTGAGGTATTAAATGAGAAGAACATCTCTAAGGTGCATAATCTGATTTACCAAGGTAAACATGAAAGAAAAATTCCTAAAGGCAGCTAAAGACTAGGAACAAACTGCCTACTAAGGAAGACCCATCAAAATTGTAGTAAACTTCTCAGAAGAAACCTTACAAGCCAGCAGGGATTAATGTCCCATTGTTAAAATTCTTAAAGAAAAAAAATTCTAACCAAGAATTTCCTTTCACATCAAGCTAAGCTTCACTAGTAAAGGAGAATTAAAATCCCTTCCTTGACATTCATTAAGTAAGAAAATATGCCACCGGATCAGCTCTTCAGGAGATGTGTAAGAAAGTTTTAAACACAAATACAAAAGAATAATTCAACCCATCTCAAGAGCATAGGTTGACACTGAGTTTACAGACTATACAAATTAACCACAAAGTCTAAGACTCAACGCAGCCTCTTCATAGTGATATGATAGGAACAAACCCCCACATATCAGTAATCAACTTAAACATTCACAGACTGAACATGCCATTCAAAAGGCACAGAGAGGCAAATTGGATAAAGGAGCATGATTCATCCTTCTACTGCCTCAGAAAGTCCATCTCTCTGTAAATGACACCAACAGACTTGAGGTAAAGGGTTAGAGAAAAATTTTTCAAGCAAAAGAATACCAAAAAATGGCAAGAATAGTTATTCTTATCAGACAAAACAGACTTCAACTCAATAAAAGTTAAAAAGGAGAGTGAAGGGTACTACATATGATAAAAGGCTCAATCCATCAATAAGAAATATTCATCTTGGTTGTAAATGCAACCAACATAGGAGTACCTAGATTTATAAAATGACTGCTAAAACTAAGTGAGGACATTGACAGGCATACGATTATAGTCAGAGACTTTAATATGCCACTAACAGAATTAGACCGATAATTGAGACAAAAAACCTAACAAGAAAATATAAGACCTTAACTTGACACTTGACGAGTTGGATCCAATAAAAATCTTCAGAACGCTTCACCCAACAACCAAATATACATTCTCATCAGCACATGGAATATAATACAAGATTAACCACATACTTAGACATAAATCAAGCAAGAACAAATTTCCAAATCATACCAAGCATCTTCTCAGACCACAGCGGAATAAAAATAAATATTATCACCAACAGAAACCCCCAGAAAACACACAAAATATATGAAAGTTAAACGACATGCTTCTGAATGACTTTTGGGTTAACAAAGAAATCAAGGCAGAAATAAAAAGATTCCTAGAAACAATCAAAACAAAGATACAAAATGCTCAAATTTCTGGGATACCATGAAATTGGTGCTGAGAGGAAAGTTTATAACATTGAATGCACAAATAAAAAAAAAGGAAAGATCTCAAGTAAACAGTTTAGTGCCACACATAAAGGACCTGAAAAGACAAAAGTAATCTAATCCCAGAATCAGTAAAACAATTGAAATGATTAAAATAAATTTATAGCTAAATAAAATAGGGAACTAAAAAATCATACAAATTATCAATGAAACAAAAAGCTGTGAAAGGATAAATAAGATAAAGATAAATAAAAATAACAGACACTTAGCCAGATTTTTAAAAAATGAAATAAAATTTGAACAAACACAATTAGAAATGAAAAAGGTAATGTTTCAACCACATCTGAAGAAATACAAAAAATTATCAGAGGTTACTATGAGCATCTGTTTATAAGTAAGCTAAAAATGTGGAGGAAATGGAGAAATTCCTGACATTACACAATCTCCCAAAATTGAAACAGGAAGAAATTGAAACTTTAAACAGACTAATAAGAATCAAAGAAATCAACTTAATAAGAAAACTCCCCACCAAAATATCCCTGGACCAGATTGTTTTTCAGCTGAATTCTACCAGACATTCAAAGAAGAGCTGATACCAATCCTATTAAAAGTCTTCCAAGCAATCAAAAATGAATATATTCTCCATAGCTCATTTTATGAAGCCAATATCATCCTGATACCCCAAAATGGCAAAGATCCAACAAGAAAGGAAAACTTCAGGCCAATTTCCTTGATGGAGACACATGCAAAAATTCTCAACAAGATTCTAGAAGTCACATCCAACAGCACATTACAAGGATTATCCATCATGACTAGGTGGGCTTTATTCCTGAGATGCAAGGCTGGTTCAACATATATATATATATCAATAAATATAAACAAATGAAAAACCAAGAACCACATGATTATCTCAATAGATAACAGAAAACGTATTCAATAAAATCCAACATCCCTTCTTCATAAAAATCCTCACATAATGAGGCACTGAAAGAATACTTCTCAAAAAATAAGAGCCATCTATGATCTGCAGCCAACATCACACTTAATAGACAGAAGTTGGAAGCATTTCTTCTAAGAACTGGAACAAGACAAGCATACTCACTCTCACCTCTCCTATTTAGCATAGTACTCTAATGGAAGTTCTAGCCAGAACAATCAGACAGGAAAAAGAAAGCAGGGGTATCCAAATAGAAAAATTGCAAATAATATGATCCACACCTAGAAATCCTGGAGAATCTTCCAAAAAACTCTGTGCACTGATAAACAACTTTGGTAACATCTCAGATCACAAAACCAAAGCACAAAATCAGCCGTATTTCTATATACCAACAACAAGCAGACTGAGACCCAAATTAAAAACACAATCTCATTCAAAATAGCCACACACAAAAAATAAAATTACCTCGGAATTTGTTTAACTAAAAAAGGTAAAAGATCATTAAAATGAGAACTATAAATCTCTGCATAAACAAATGGAAGAACATTCCATGTTTATAGACTGTAAGAGTCAATATTGCAAAGATTTTCATTTTACCAAAGGCAATCTACAGATTCAGCACAATCCCTGTCAAACAACCAGCATCATCTTTCACAGACCTAGAAAAGACAATACTGAAATTCATATGGAAGCAAAAGAGAGCTCAAATGGCTAAAGCAATCTTTAGCAAAAAGAACAAATCTGGAGATACCATACTCCCAGACTTCAAATTTTACTACAAGGCTGCAGTAACCAAAACAGCATGGTACTGGTACAAAAACAGACACACAGACTAATGGAATAGAGTCAAGAACCTGGAAATACACAAATCTTCAATCAGCTCACCTTTGACAAAGTCAACAAAAACAAACATTGAGAAAAGGAAACCATGTTTAACAAATGGTGTTTGGAAAACTGGCACACCACAGGCAGAAAAAAATGAAACTGAACCCCTGCCTATAACCATATTAACTAAAAATGGATCAAGGACTTAAACGTGAAACCTCAAGCTATAAGAATCATAGGGAAAAAAAAACTTATGGAATACTCTCCTGGTCATTGGCCTGGGCAATAAATTCATGGCCAAGACCTCAAAAACAAATACAGCAAAATCTAAAATTGAATGGTGGGACCTTAGCAAGCAATAACACACAAAATGGGAAAAATATATTTGCGAGGTATGCATCCAACAAAGCCCTAACATCCAGGATCTATAAAAACTCAAATGAATCAGCAGGAAAAAACTAATAACCCCATTAAAAAGTGGGCAAAAGACATCAACAGACACTTATCTAAGGAAGACATCAAAGCAGTCAACAAACATGAAAAATGCTCAACTTCCCTAATTATCAGAGAAACACAAATGAAAACTACAATGAGATACTACCTCATACTAGTCAGGATGGCTCTCATTTCTTATCAGTGGACTGAATAACAAAATGTGACTCAAAAACAATGGAATACTATGAAGCTATAAAGAAGAACAAAGTCATATCTTTTGCAGCAACATGGATGCAGCAGGAGACCATCATTCTAAGTGAACTATCACAGAAACAAAAAATTGAATACCACATGTTCTCACTAATGAGTGGGCACTAAACATTGGAAATGAGGAAACAAGGGCAGGAACACCAGATGCTGAGAACTGTTAAAGGAGGGAAGGAGGGAGGCTATGTAAGAAGCCCACATGTCCACCTCATGTAGAGGAGAGGGCTCATTAGAAGCCCAAACCTCACCTTCATGCAATTTACTTAGATAGCAAATCTTCACATGTCTCTCACAACTCAGTAAAAATTAAAAAAGGAAGGAAGGAAGGAAGGAAGGAAGAAAAAATTCTGTCGTAACACAGATAGTACAAATAAAATGTTCTATATGTAGCTGTAGGTATGTAAATATAACACACATTTCTGAAACTAGATAAGGAACAAAGAATAAGGAGCCCATATATCCAATGATCTAAACAGAATTTTGCATGCTAGAAAATGCGTAAATGTGTAAGGGAAAAAATTAATTCTAATTATTTTCCAGACAGACAATTATGGCCCATTTCAGACTTCTTCTTCTCACTTATTCATGAGACAAATATTTACAGAGTTTTTTCTGTATGCCATTTTGTCCAGTAATATAAATAATTTACATAGGAAATATAGCAATAAAAATATAAAATCTTATTTATTAACTTTTAAATGCTGTATAAATATTTTTTAACTTTATGTATGATATGATATGAGCAAAAAGTGTGAAATCAAATAAGTATTATGTTTATTTATCATTTAGCATAATGTAGCCAATGATACACATATTTAGGAAATATTTTCAGATTTTTATAGATAAATGTGTTTTTATATGCAGGAAAAATACTGATTCTTGAAATAGGTTTCTGAAAATAAGTTAAACAGCACTAATCATTCCACCCGCATTGATCATTCTTTTTTTGTTGTTTATAGGTTTCTGTATTAATTTTTCTCCTCCTATAAAGTACAAATAACTCACCCAAAATACAAATAATTAACATCTATGTTAATTTAAGAACTCTCTTCAACATTTGGCATATTTATCCTGACATCATAAAATCACTTTAAATTTTATTGGATGACTAAATTACAAATCTAGATGTGCCCTTAAAAAAATAAATAAATAAAGAGAACACTATAAGCACTGAAAGGACCCAACTAAAGTATTTTCATCATTGTGTTTACATTGATTTTATATAATGTATATGCATACACTGATATAAGAAAATCAAATGCACATATGCAACCAATTAACATATATCATCACCAATATACCAAAGGAGAATCTACCTCACCGATGCCAGAGAAACAGGAATAACTAGGAAAACATGGCTTCTGACAACACTGAACTTAAGAGTATGGTGATCATTAATGATATACCAAGACATTTAGTCAGTAGACCATTCAAAACCAACTTATTAGCCGGGCTCGGTGGCTCAGTCTGTAATCCTGTGCCTTGGGAGGCTGAGATGAGTGGATTGCCTGAGCCCGTGGGTTCGAGACCCGCCTGGGCAACTTGGTGAGGCCTCATTACAATAAATCAAAAATTCACCCGGGTGTGTCAGCGCGTGCCTGTAGTTCCAGCTACTTGGAAGGCTGAGGCTGAAGGATCGCTGGAGCCCAGCAAGCTGAGGCTGCAGTGGCCAGGAGCGGCCACTGCACTCCAGTCTGGGTGACAGAGTGGGACTCCAAACTCAAAAAACAACAAAAAAACCCAATTTATTTGCCAATACTGTTTGAAAAGAATCGTACAGAAAATGTATGTATATTATTTCTTCTTGGATCAAAACAGAGAAGAAACCTGTGAGATATGCTTTGAAAGCCAAAAATTTACCATGGGCAAAAATTGGCTTACTATTTATTGGCCATGAGAATAGTGTTCTCACAAACTTTAAGTAAGTCTAAGTAGATTAGTAGATTAGAATAGGAAGTTTACATTAGCAAAATTTTGTAGATGTAATTTAGCAAATATACAGGATGACACCAAAATATCCATATAATTTTAACTGATAAGCAGAAAGGATATATATATATATCACTAATATTTGATTTGAAATGCTCTACAAAAATCAGGCTGATCAAATGGAAAGACCCTAATACAGTTTGAAAAAGTTCGGGAAATTGTCCTTAATAACTTCCAGATTTACTACATAAGAACAGAAAAATATAAGTTTTTAAAATATAAGCAATATTAAATATTAAATGTGAACATGATCACTGTATCACTTCTGACTAGTA
Organism: Cephalopachus bancanus; assembly: GCA_027257055.1. Classification (NCBI taxonomy): domain Eukaryota; kingdom Metazoa; phylum Chordata; class Mammalia; order Primates; family Tarsiidae; genus Cephalopachus; species Cephalopachus bancanus. The sequence continues at coordinate 3,297,052 of JAPVLO010000205.1, read as the reverse complement.
AAGTTGACATTTTTGGCCTTTTAACAAAGAAAAATTAAAGCAAATGAAATACATTATTTTACATTGTGGATAGGTCACTGTGTATTTAGTAAATAAACTTATGTCATTTTAAAGTTTTTTTCTTTTATCTAGATAAAAATACATATGTGACTAATAAATACTAAATATTTAAGGATCTAAATCAAAGCAGCTTAATTCCTCACCATGGACCAATGCAGGAATTTATCTAATATTTATTTAGATATAAGTACACAACTTTAAAATAACATATATTTAGACTTATGCCACCTCTTCATAACTGAAATATTGTGTTGCATATTCTGACACACTGAAGTAATGTGTGTAATCTTTTCATATGTAATTCTAATAATAGAATTAGAAAAATGATGGTTCATATAAATCTGAGTATGCATACTGGCAACGTTCAGCATAGCCTTATGAGAATTCTACTACTATCACTATTAAATCATATTCTTCATTTTAGTCTCCCTAAATATCATCATTTTTATATTGGTGTTTGGTAAAGTGAATTCTACACACATAGATTCAGTCATCATTATCATGAGATGAAAATGTTTGTAATGTATTCAACAGTCTTTTTTTATAGTACAGAAATTTATGAATGGAATATTTCATTATTTCAACAACATCTTACGTATATACTTGCAAAGTGATACTTGTTTTATTAATGGAAGCATTTTGTCTGTAGGTACCCAAATTTATTCACTTTCAAAAATAGAAGATGGAAATTTTCTAAGAGATTATTTCTTAAAATATATTCCTTTTAGGAATTGAATAATAAATATCATTTCATAAAAATTATAACAATTCAAACAATTTACCAAAGAAATTTTGAACAGATAAAATTTATTTATTATAACTTTTTTTAGGATGCAATATACATTAATCAGGAATTTAATAATATATGATCAGATCACTAAAATACTTAGCATTTTATTTTTGTTTGGAGAATTACTTCTGCAACCTTTTCAAAAAATATAACTTAGCATAATATAAGTATAGACATATCATCAACATCATTATTTGACTTCCTTTATATAATGAGCTCTAATTTCAGAACATTCATGAACAGAAGTTCAGATATATTCACTACACTCCTGAAATAACAACTATTTGGGGTAGCAAACAAACAAACAAAAATTTTAAAATAAACTAAAAGTGTCATGTGAGTTGTAGAGGTAATAGTAAGAGGAAGAAATAATCACAAAGAACCAAGCTAATATGTGAAATAAGAGAAGGTTAAAAATCAAGCTTCAGCTTAGGAAACATAGCAAGACCTTGTCTCTACAAAAAATTCAAACATTTGCCATGCACTGTAGTGTGCACCTGTAATCCCAGCTACTCAGGAGACTGTGGTGAACTGTGATTGTGCCACTGCACTCTAACTTGGGGGACAGAGCGAAACCCCAACTCAAAAAAAAAATCAAGTGGAAAAATAAAATAAACTTCAGGCATATGAAACAGAGATTTATGTCTTTTGAATGGAGAATGTCATATGTGATAGTTTTGAAAGATTAACCTAACCATGCTACCAACTGAACTGTGAGAGGTGGTTCAGGAGGGCTTGTAGTGGGTGAGGCCAATAGGTGGGGGAGGAATCTGGAGGCTATTATAATAACCCAGGAATAAAAAGGGCCTGAACTCAGGTAAAAGTTGTGAAAAGGAATGAATAAATAAAGAAGTCTTCTACAAGTAGTATCCAAACATTTTCGTGTCTAACTCAATTTAACAGAAAACATTCAAGGATAATGCAGAGTCTAAAGGGTTAACTAAAATCATGTGGCTGCACAGAGGATGCCATAGCTCAATGAGTGCACATTAAATTGAATCAATTTTAATGGATTTGAAAATCTTTAAATATAACTAATCACAATATATGTCAGGCTCCTCTATCTTTTGCTTGCATGTATCTCATCAACTTATTCCATTCATTCAATACTAATATTTACCTGAATTTTATTATTTGCCAAGCAAGTACTAGGCACTGGGAATATGAAGATTATAAAGCATAGCATTAATATCATAAAGTTCATATTTTAGTGGAAGAAACAGATATTAACAACTAATTAACTATATTACAGTAGGTGCTGTAATAGAAGTATATATATAGAAAATGCTATAAAAATTCATAGAACAACTTGGAAATTAATGTTGACTATGTCAGTGTATTTTCTAAGCCCTACATTTTGGTTCTAGATCTTACAGAAGGAAGAAATATACCTGAAAACTTTCACAAATAATACATTTATATTACATTTATTAAACTAAAACCCCAATTAGTACTGAAATATGAAAAGGCAAGAAAAATAATAGTATATAGAAAGAAAAAAAATTAATAAAAAATTTCTGTAAGCCATCACATTTTTTAGGAATACACAGAAAAAAAAATTAGGGTATTCAATTTAATTCACATATATTGTTAAAAATTCCCAAGGCAGATTTTTAAAGAAAATATAAATTCATACTTGGGGAGTATAAATTGTTCCTCTAAAAATATATGTTTAAACCTTTAGAGACATTTAATATATATGGCCTTCTATATATACTAAAGTATATTTCATAAATTTTGATATTACCTTCTTATCTTTTCAACACAAAAATAATGATCAAACCAGTTTTTCTAAGTGTCCTAAGTATTTTACAGTTAAATTGTTTCCTTATTTAGATTTCAGGGATTAAATGATATAAACCAGTTTTTAAAAATATTATAGCTGGGAATTATTTCAAAAAATTATTTCCTAAAAGTTACAAAACTAGGAAAAAATTATATTGTGTCCTTAATATAATGCTCCACATTTTGTGTTTGTCTAATGTTTCCTTGTGATTAAGTACAGGTTATATATATGTGTGTGTGAAGACTAATACATAGTTGATGTTGTGTGCTTTCTATGGTGTCACATGCCTAAGCAAACAAAATCTACTTGCCCTCATTAATAATCACCTGGTCAAGTTGCTGTCCAGCTTTCACAATCTAGAGTTATTTTTTCTTTGCAACTTATTAGCAATCTGTAGGAAGACATGTTAAACCATATTCTTCATCAAAATTTCCCCTAGATTTATCCTCCACGGGTGATGTTTACTCCTCACTAAGCTCTATTATGATGGTTGCGAGATGATTTTCCAACTCTAGTACCATCTACACATTGATCAACTGATATTATACTATAAGGAATGGACCTATCTTCTTCCACATCTATACATTTATTAAATTACCTATCCATCTATTTACAATCTCTTTAATATTAATATATACTCATGAATTCTGCTTGACAATGTATTTATTCATTGGTATTCTTAATTATTTTGGAATTAAATCATCTCAGGTTTTAGTAATAGAAACTTTTTCATGATGTTTCTGTGGCCTTTGGATAAACTATCACAATTTTTGAAGACTTTTTTACTTTCTAGCATCAAAAGATTCTCCAGGCTAACCTTGGACTCTTGTTTACCCAGCCCTGTATTCAGCCATTTCTTGGAGAAGTCCTGGGTCCTTTCACTGGGGAATGGTATTAAAAAAAAAAAAAGGTCAGGGCACTAAATTGCTCATTATTATTGGGTGCCAGAGCTTGAAAATCTATTCACTAAAGGGGCCTATATATACATGTATACATGTTTATATAAGTACAGGTTATTTGTATGTATACACACACACATAATCACAAGCATACATGTATGTATAAGACATATTGAGTTCAAACTGATAATTCTAATTCCAATCTAGCTCATGTGGTTTTTTTCTTGTCTTTCTCTATTATGTATTTGTATCTCTCTTCTTCCAAAAATACACATGGAATTTTAGAATTACTTCACCAATACCACTAAAATAACAACAAAACAAAGAGAGCAATGTAGTCAAATCCAAATCACAAAAAGTTACTTAAATTAAGCTTTTTTTTTTCTTTTCCCCTTTTAGTTTGTTTATACCATTAATTTGAATGCGTGTGTTTTGTTTTTTAATATTTGAATTAGTTTTTGGCTTTGTTTACTTCTTTTCTTCAAAATAATATTGTGATGACAGTGTATGATTTTTGTTCACTTTCTGCCTACTTAATTTATATAATATGAAGTAGATGTTAATCTCCATCTAAAAGTCTAAACAGTATAGAAGAGTATACTCAGAGAAGTGTCATCAGCTACCCCATTCAACCTGTTCCATAGTCCATCCACTTGCACCAGCCAAGACTTGTTGCATTTCTTTTTATTCATATAAGTAGATATACACATATATGGTTATTTTCTTTCTTTCTTTCTTTCTTTTTTAATACCCAAAAGCTAGCATACTAGGCCGGACTCGGTGGCTCAGCCTGTAATCCCACGCTTTGGGAGGCCAAGGTGAGTGGATTGCCTGAGCCCACATGTTCGAGACCGGCCTGGGCAACTTGGTGAGACCTCATTTCTACAATAAATCAAAAAATTAGCCAGGCATGGTAGCGTGCACCTGTAGGTCCATCTACTTGGAAGGCTGAGGTGGAAGGATCATCGGAGGTGACTGCACTCCAGTCTGGGCGACGGAATGAGACTTCAACTCAAAAAAAAAAACAAAAAAAGCTAGCATACTATATATCCTCTTATGCACTTTACTTTTTTTGCTTAAAATTATATTTGGAAAAATCACCCCACATTTGTTCATAGATATCTTCCTCATTTTTTAATAGATGTTCCATTGTATGTATTTACCATAGTTTATTCAACTAAGTTTGGATATTTTCATGATTTCCAATATTTTATATTTATAAAAAATTCTTCAATGAATAAGCTAGTGTATACATATTTTGTTCAATTGTACATGTATCTTTAGAATGAACTGTTGAAATTGGGATTCTTGGGTTGAAAGATAAATGCACACATAGTAATTTTTTAAAGATATGGCCAAATTCTCTTCTATAGGATTTTACTACTTGTCATTCCCACATGTAATATATGAGACAGACTATCTCCCACAGCCCAGCCAACAAAATATTTTCTAGTTTTTGAAATTTTGCCAACATAGTAGTTATCTCAATGTAGTTTTATTCTCTCATGTCTCTTGTTATTAATGTTGTATATTCTTATATAATTTAAGAATCCTTTTGAAGTCATTTTTTGGGGGGATAATTGTCTATCTATATTTTTTGTATTTACCCCAATTTTTTTTATTTGTCCTTTGACTGTGCTTAGGGTGCACTTTGACATGAAAATGTTTTTATGTCTATCTAGTGAAATTCAACAATTTAAAAACTGTTCTTACATCTGAATATTTAATTTAGAAATTCTTTCCCTGATCTCAGGTTATACAGGAATATATCCTTCTTTTCTTCTAGAACTTAGTAGTTGTATTGTTTATCTTTAATTCTCTGAATCATTTTTAGTTTACTTGTATGCACATCATGAGTGATATGTATAATTTTATCTTAATTTAAATGACTCCTATTATGCTAACAGTATTTTTTTTTAGGTTCTAAGTATATCTCTGTGTTTATTAACTCAAAATACAAAGACTGAATTTTAGCTTTCATCTGTCTCATTTCTTTTTTTTAAATTTTTTTTTAATTGTGGGGTACAGTTAAGGGTTAGGTTTACAAATATGCATCGTTCAGGCGCCCTTGTTGATAAGGGGTGTCTCCTCGTCCCCAGAAAGATATTCACTACCATTAGTCCCACCTCCCTTTCCCTCCCTACCCCTCCCACAGTTTCCCACCACTGTCAATCCTTCTCTTTTAGTATTATGATAGATGTTCAAGGTCCACTATATGAGTGAGAACACGTGATACTCAGATCTTTGTTTCTGTGAGAGATCACTCAGTATTATAGACTCTAGTTCCAACCAGGTTGCTGCGAAATTCATGATTTTTTTCTTTTTGATGACTGTGTAGTATTCCATTGTGTATGTGTACCACATTTTTTAATCCAGTCCACTTTTGATGTGGCATGAAGTGGCATGGTTGGTTCTAGGTCTTTGCTATTGTGAACAATGATGCGATAAACATACGTGTGCAGGTATCTTTTTGATAGAGTGATTTGAGTTCTTCAGGGTATATTCCCAGTAAGGGTATTGCGAGGTCATATGAGAGGTCAATATTTAGAGCTTTTAGGGATCGCCACACTGCTTTCCACAGAGGTTGCACTAGCTTACACTCCCACCAACATCCTCTCCAGCATCTGTTATTTTTTGAATTATTGATAATTGCCATTGTGACTGGAGTTAGGTGGTATCTCAGTATAGTTTTGATTTGCATCTCCTTGATAATTAGTGAGGTTGAACATTTCTTCATGTGTCTGTTGCCCGCTCAGATGTCTTCCTTTGAGAAGTGTCTGTTTATATCTTTTGCCCACTTTTTAATGGGGTTGCTTGTTTTTTTCTTTTCAGCATGTTTGAGTTCCTTGTAGATCCAAGATGTTAGGCCTTTGTCAGAACTGGAGTTGGCAAATACATTTTCCCTATCTGTGGGCTGTCTCCCTGCTCTCTTGATGGTTTCTTTGGCTTTGCAGAAGCTTGTCAGTTAAATGAGGTCCCACTTGTCTATCTTATCTCTTATGGCCTGTGCATTTCGGGTGTTGCTCAGGAATTGGACGCCCGTTCCAACTTCCATAAGGGTGTGTCCTTCATTTTCTAAGGTTCTTATAGTTAGAGGTTTTAAATTTAGGTCTCTGATCCAGTTAGAGTTAATTTTTCTGTATGGGGATAGATAGGGATCTTGTTTGAGTTTTCTGCATATGGTCAGCCAGTTTTCTCCCCACCATTTAACTGAAAAGGTTCTCCTCTCCCCAGTGGTAGGTGGTGGAGGCTTTGTCAAAGATGAGTTGGTTGAGAAATTGAGGCTTTGCTTCTGGAATCTCAATTCTATTCCATTGGTCTATATGTCTGTTCCTGTACCAATACCAAGCTGTTTTATTGTAGTTTTATAGTAAAGTTTGAAGTCTGGTAATGTGATACCTCTTGCTTCGTTTTTTTGTTTGTTTGTTTTTGTTTTTGCTGATGGTTGTTCTGGCTATTCATGGTCATTTGTGTTTCCATATGAATTCCTGTATTGTTTTTTCTAGGTCTGAGAAGAATGTTGCTGGCAATTTGATGGGTATTGCATTAAATCTGTAGATTGCCTTAGGTAGACTGGACATCTTCACAATGTTGATTCTTCCAATCCATGAACATGGAATATTTTTCCACTTGTTTGTGTCATCTTTGATTTCTTTGAGCAGTGTTTTGTAATTTTCATTGTAAAGGTCTTTCACGTTTCTGGTTAGGAAGATGCCAAGGTATTTCATTTTTTTGTGGATATTATGAATGGAATTGTGATTTTTATTTGGGTTTCTGTTTGTTTATTATTGGTGTAAAGAAATGCTATTGTCTTTTGCACATTTATTTTATACCAGACTCTCTATATATAGAGACTTTGCCAAAGTCCTCTATCAGTGTAAGGAGGTTTTTGACAGATTCTCTTGGGTTTTCAAGGTACACAATCATGTCATCTGCAAAGAGAGATAACTTGACTTCCTCTTTTCCTATTTGGATACCCCTGATTGCCTTCTCTTCTCTGATTGCTCAAGCCAGGGCTTCGAATACTATATTGAACAGGAGAAGTGAGAGTGGGCATCCTTGTCTTGTTCCAGTTTTCAGGGAAAATGGTTCCAATTTTGTCCATTTAGGAGTATGCTGGCTGTGGGTTTCTCATAGATGATTTTTACTATTTTGAGGTATGTTCCACGTAGGCCTAGATGTTCGAGGGTTTTTATCAAGAAGGGGTGCTGGATTTTATCAAAAGCTTTTTCTGCATTTAATGATATAATCATATGGTTTTTGTTTTGACATCTGTTGATGTATTTTATTACATTTATGGTTTTATGAAAGTTGAACCAGCCTTGTATCCCAGGGATGAAGCCTACTTGGTCATGATGGATGATTTTTGAGATGTGTTGTTTAATCCAGTTTGCTAGAATCTTGTTGAGAATTTTAGCATCTATGCTAACAGTATTTTTAAACAATTTTTGATTAATTCAAATCCTTTCAGGAATGTTTTTGAAAAATATAACCAATATATTGCATTTTAATCTCATGAAATAAATAATAGAAACAGTCATTTACCGGTGTGTTTTTTAAAGAACTATCATTATTTTCCCAGCTACTTTGTTTTCCAAAATGTAAACTTATTTATTGGCAATATGTTTACACCAAATATAGTTTCATTCAGTCAAACTACAAAGATTTTTATAGACATAGGTGTTAGATTTTCTATTCTCCAGTAAAGATTCGATTTAGCATCACTGATTTACAGTGACATATCGGAATCCTCTTCCACAAAAGAAAATTAAATTAACCAACAATATTTAGGTCAAGCATTCCTTATGTAGCAGTTGGAAGTTTTAGCAAAAATTTTCACTTTAGCTGTATCAACTAAACCTGATTACCCACTGGGAGACAAAGCCGGTTCTATAACAAAAACTGCAGGTTTGCTCACTATCACACTCTTCCAACAGTAGTGTTGGGAATTTAAAATTGAGTGTAATACTGAGACCCATTAAAGACATTTGTATTCTTTGTGATTTATAAAGGTGAAAATCACTCTGCTTTTTGCCTAATGCTTGTCCTTCAAGATGTCCAAAATTTCCTACAATGTAACAAAAATAAATATACAGGCTATATTTCTTTTTCTTCTTTTTACATATTTTAATCTTCTTTCCCATCTACATATAGGAGCAAATTAAGTCTAATGTAGATTAGCAAAATTTTTTCATACAGAGCAACATAGAAAATGTTTTAGCCTTTGTAAGTCATGTTGTTTCTGCTGTAACTACTCAATTTGGCAATTGTAGCACACAAGTAGCTATAGTTTGCCCCAAAATATAAGATTGAATTATTTGTCTTAACTCTTTTAACATTTCACTATTATTTATGTCATAGAATAGCTCCAGTGAAATTTAATTTATTAAGGAACAAATGTTTAAAACGTGCTCTAGTGTTAAGGTACTTAAGAGTAGTAGTGTTTGCCTAGGTACAAGCAGACATCTCAAAATTCATACCTTATTGTTTTATATTGGTTTTTTTTTTGTTTGTTTTGTTTTTGTTTTTTGAGTTGGAGTCTCACTCTGTCGCCCAAACTGGAGTGCAGTGGCCGCTCCCGGCCACCGCAGCCTCCACCTGCCAGGTTCCGGCGATCCTTCCACCTCAGCCTTCCGAGTAGCCGGAATTACAGGCATGTGCTACCATGCCCGGCTAATTTTTTGATTTATTGTAGAGGTGAGGTCTCGCTGCCCAGGCGGGTCTCGAACCCACGGGCTCAGGCAATCCACTCACCTCAGCCTCCCAAAGGCGCGGGATTACAGACTGAGTCACCAAGCCCGGCTATATGTTGTTTTAACGTATTAACTTTTACCTTAAGATTTCCCTGCAAAATATGCGAGATAAGATGACATTAAAGTAATGCTTAGGGAAACTTAAAGAATAAACTATTGGAATACCTCAAATTAGGAACATGTCTTTAAAACTGGGTACAACAAAAAGAAAGGAGTTGGGGAGAGGGTTTAGGGATCAGAAATTATCTATGGGGTGTAGTGTTAATCTATACCACTACACAATGTGTCCATGTAACAAATATTCATGTGTACCCCTGAATCTAAATTGTAAGAAAAGAAAAAAAAAACATGTCTTTAAAAATTTAATTTTTAAATTTGTTTTAATTTAAATTTAATTTAATTTAATAATTTTTTTTTAATTCTTTATTACATAGTTACCATCTTACTGGCTTTTGTACTTAATATACAATACAGACATAGATGAAAGACATTGGAGTTTAAATTCAAGACAACTGCAATAAAGTGAGTATTATAATAGAGCAAGTCACAAAATGTTTTGATCTCCCAGTACACATAAAAATTATGTTTACACTACACTGCATACTATTAACTGTGCAAGAGCGTTATGTCTAAAAGAAATCAACGTGTATACCTTAATTAAAAATACTATATTGCTAAAAATTATAATGATTAACTGTTCCTTCAATGAATTATGATCTTTTTGCTAGTAGGAGATCTTGCCTTGATGTTGATGGCTGCTGACTGACCAGGGTAGTGATTGCTGATGGTTGGAGTGGCTGTGGCAAATTTTTACTATAAGACAATGTTAAGTTTACCACATCAACTGATTTTTCATTCATAAAAAATGTCTCTGCAGCATGTGATACTATTTAATAACATTTTATCCACAGAACTTTTTTCAAAATTGGAGTCCAACCTCTTAAACACTGCAGATGCTTTATCAACTAAGTTAATGTGGTATTTACATTCATTGTTTTCTATTCAGTAGTGTTCACACCATCTTCATCAATAAATTTCATCTCAAGAGACCACTTTATTTTCTCACCATAAGATGCAACTCCTCATCCATTCAAGTTTTATCATGAGATTATAACAAATCAGTCATATTGTAGATATCCCTTTCTAATTCTAGTTATCTTGCTATATCCACAATATCAGCAGTTGCTTCCTCCACTGAAGTCTTGAAGCTCTCAAAGTCATACTTAAAGTTTTGATTCTTCCAAATTCCTTTTAATTTTGCTATTTGACCTCCTCTCATGAATCATGAATGTTGCTAATGGCATCTAAAATGGTGAATTACTTCCAGAAAGTTTTCAGTTTACTTTTACCAGATCTATTAAAGGAATCACTTTCTATGGGAGCTATAGCCTTAAAAATGTATTGCTTAAATAGTGAGACTTGAAAGTTAAAATTATTCCTTGATCTGTGAGTTGCAGACTGGATATTGTGTTATGAGGCATGAAAACAACATTAATCTCCTTATGTATCTCCAGCAGAGCTCTTGGACAATCAGATGCATTGTCAGTGAGCAGCAATATTTTAAAAGGAATCCTGTTTTCTAAGCAGTAGGTCTCAACAATGGGATTAAAATATTCACTACCCATGTTGTAAACAGATGTGATGTCATCTAGAGTTTGTTGTTCCATTTAAAAAGCACAGGCAGAGTAGATTGAGCATAATTCTTAAGAGCCCTAGAATTTTCAGACTGGTAAATGAGGACTGACTTCAATGTAAACTCACCTGCTGCATCAACCTGTAGCAAGAGCGTCAACCTGTGCTTGGAAGCTTGGAAGCAATGCATTAACTTCTCCCCCTCACTGTGAAAATCCCAGATGTGCTCTTCTTCCAATAGAATCCTCTTTCATCTACAGTGAAAATATGCTGTTTAGTGTATCCATCTCCATAATTATCTCAGCTAGATCTTCTCAGTATCTTACTACAGCTTCCACCTCAAGATTTGCTAATTCACCTTGCACTTTTATGTTATGGAAATGGTGTCTTTTTCTTGAACCAACCACTAATAGATTCAGACTTCTCTTCTATAGTTTCCTTACCTCTCTCAGCCTTCACAGAATTGAAGATAGATAAGACCTTCCTCTGTGTAAGGCTTTCACTTAAGGGTTGGTTTGATCTTCTATCCAGACCACTAAAACTTTCTACATGTCAGCGATAAGGCTGATTTGCTTTCTTTCCATTTGTGACTCACTGGAGTAGCACTTTTAATTTCCTTCAAGAACTTTTATTTTGCATTCACAACTTGGTAAATTGGTACAAGAGGTCTAGGTTTCAGCCTGTCTTGGCTTTTGACATGCCTTCCTCATTAAACTTACTCATTTCTGCTTTCTATTGAAAGTGAGAAACATGTAACTCTTCCTTTCACTTGAACATTTACAGGCCATTGCAGAGTTATTAATTGGTAGGTATTGTTGTGTCTTATGGAAGAGGGAGACCCGAAGATAGGGAGAAAGATGAGAAATGGCCAGTCAGTGGAGCAGTCAGAACACACACAACATTTATCTATTAAGTCTGTCATCTTATATTGGTGTGTTTCATGGTACCCCAAAACAATTACAGCAGTAACATCAAAGATTATTGATTACCATAGCTGCTATAATAATCATAAAAATAATGTTTGAAATATTTCTAGAATTAACAAAATGTGACACAGAAATATGATGTGAGCATATGCTGTTGGAAAATGGTGCTGATAGACTTATTCAACTCAGAGTTGCCACAAACCCTCACTTTGTTGAAAAAGTAAACAAAACAGAACAAATAAAACAAACCCACAATATCTGCAAAGTGTAATAAAGCAAGGCACAATAAAATGAAGTGTGCCTGTAATTTAATCCTATATCATCTGCAACTGAACTAAATATTATTGGGGGCAGTGCGAAGAAGGTTGTCTGTAATATACTATTTCCTAATTGCCACAAAACCCTCTATTTTTTAAATGTGAATTTTTTAAAAGTTTCAAATAGCAAAGTCTTAAAGTAGAAGTACAAATAATTTCTATGTTTCTGCCTGCATGTCAGAAAGGCAAACCTATACTTTCCCCAGTTGTCTTTTTCAAGGTTTAATATAATTAATCTTGCTTTACATAAGGATCCAAATCCTGATGTAGGCTGCTTCACTAGAACTCTATTAATAGGGAGATTGTCTAGAAACAGATTCAGCATTCCATGACTTAATATTAAAAGATTGTTTTAATGTTGTACTTCATGATCATGCTTGTAGTGATCTGTCTCTTATTAAGAGTTTTTAGGTTCAAATTTAGACATTGCTATTCATGATTACCCACTAGGCAGAGGATAGAAGTTACCACTTTTTTCTTATATTATTCTATTTAATTAATTTATAAGTAGCTAATTAAATAAACTTTAAGTATAGCTTTGTAACGCTGTTAACCATATCGAAGGTAAGTTCTAAAAGTTTTTGTTTTTTTTTTTTTTTTTTTTTTTTTAGTTGGAGTCTCACTCCGTTGACCAGGCTGTAGTACAGGGGCATGCTCACGGCCACCCTAATGTCAATCTGCTGGGCTCAGGCAATACTTCCACCTGAGCCTTCCAAGTAGCCAGAACTATAGGCATGCGCTACCATGCCAGGCTAAATTTTTTTTTATTTATTGTAGAGATGAGGTTTTGCAAAGTTGCCCAGGTTGGTCTCATATCTTGGGATTCAGGCAATCCTCTCACCTCGGCCTCTCAAAGTGCTGTGATTAAAGGCTTGAGCCACTGTGCCAGGCCAAGTTCTATAAGTTTTAATGTGATTACTTTTACCACAGTATATCCATCTAGAGAATTAAAGTATGAATAACCTAAAAACAAGTTTGGTGTTTTTTAAAGGCAATGGAATTGAAAAGAAGAAAAGAGGTTATTGAGTATCTGAGGAAAAGCAGTATATTTACAATATATCATTAGGAAATTAGGAAAGTATTAGATCCATCTCTTTTTAAAAATTGTTGAGAGCATAAATTATCCCTAGGTCCAAGGGAAGAAAATTTTATGGTGCTGGTCTCAAAAGAGATTTCTCCTTTAATCTAGAGAAGACATTGTATACTATGAGATTGTCACTGTATTTTGATTTATGAAACCCCAACTTACTTAGAACCAGAGATTGTCAAGAATGAAAAGTATTAATTCTGTTACACAAATACAAGAAATAATATATTTGGGTTTTAGAATGATTTGAACTTTGATTCTCATATTTCTTAATTACATGTTCTGCTTTGCTTAGGATACTAACTCAATAAAACATGTGTTTTACTTCATGATAATCTCTTGAATATTGGCAATTTGTGTATTATGTGTCTACCAAATGCTATTAAATAAACTGTTGAATAACTATTAAACAAATTTTCCGATCATGCAGACTGAACCCTGTAGCAGAATTAAATTGAATATTCCAAGTTTTATATCACCAAATTAACTAGACATTTTAACATTGTACATATGGTCCACATGATTAAATAACTTTATATTAATTTTAGGAAACCACAGTTACAATATTATATTTTAGAAGTGTTCATTAATCTAAGATTCAAAAACTACGGATTAATTGAGAAATATGAGATTCTTTTGACATGGTTAATATAGTGCCTAATTAGAAAGGCTTATCTAATCTATAGCCAATCTTCCACCCATTCATTAAATTATTAATTCTTAAAATTTTTTTTGCAAAACTGCATTGTGGAAAATATACAGTAAAGAAACATTTAAATAACAACAGGGAACTTAAAACCTGGAATGGTAATCCTAGAGACAAAGATAACAAAGGCATTGTGCAAAAATTCCTACAAATTGCAAAATTGAGGAATTATATTACGTAGTTTGCTCAAGTGTAAAGCTATTTCAAAATATGTATAGCTTACAATAGCAAATATTTCTTTCTAGAATGTTACTTGTTGAAAACTAAAGTTGTCTGCTGTATCTCCAGTCAATATGTTGCCTTGTTTCATCACCAGGGATGAAAGAGCAGACCTTTCTGGACTATTTCATTTTTGAGGCAGAGGAAAAAGAACAAAAGAACTGAAATAAGCTGGCAACGCCCATTAACTTTTTTAATGATATAGAATGTAAATTATATCCACTCAAGTTGCATCAGCCAAACTGGGTTACAAAACCAAAGCCAAAATCAACAGGACTGGGATAAAAACTCTGCACACAGAAAACATAGAAAGTCATGAAGATGAGTGTAAGGCCCATTTACAAGAAAAAGAGAGAACTTCTGGGAAAAAGGAAAGTGCTAGACCACAGAAGAATTCTGTGTTTTTCCATCATGGCAGAATTAAAAAGTGCTTCCTTTCATTTTAAGAATTAGTCAATTCCACACATTGATTATATTGGTAACTTAGCTAAACCCCCAATAGAGTAAAATTATTGTTATTTCTGAAAAATGTAAGTACCAATTTCACAGGGAAAATGTTGTGAGCTTTATAGACATTCTCTTTGTTTGTATTCAGTAAAAGTCGGATTAATGTGAATAAAATCAAAAAACTAAAGATTTTAATTATAAATACTTGATCAGTAAAATTGTATGACAATTATGAATCCAGGAAACAATAGATGAAGTCAATTACATCCTCCCCAATAAATAAATAAAGAATGATAAAACCTTGATGACAAAACACACATGTTTTACAAAGAGAAACAACTAGCATATATCATTTTAAGCAGTAGCAAAATGTGTAATTCTGCCAAGAATTTCAGAAGCAATATTAAATTGGTAAAGGCAAGTAGGAAAGAAAAAATATGCTATACATTTAACAAATCTGTTGTTATGAACATTATGGTCTTCCTGCTGTTATATTTGCTAAAGGGCATATAACTATTATTAAGTAGGAGTCAAAAATCACAGCACAGACCAAATGGAGCATATTACTGTGAGTAAATATTTGAGAACACTGAATTTAATATTAGCTGCTGTTGAACAAGAACAGATCTCAATGTAAGTTATGAATCTGACCACATGCTTGTCATAAAAGTTTTAGTTATCTCATCTGACATCCTAGGGAGAAAATAGTAGGGAATGGTAGCAATAAAAAAAAAATTACTTTATGCAAGCTAAGAAATTATTTCATTAAAATTCACTCACCCATGGAAAAACATTGTCATTATTTTTAACCAAATATCTACATAAGAAAATTGTACATACTGCATTTATTCCCATGTATTTTATATAAGGATAGAGACTAAGAATAAATGCTATCTAAGCCCGCTCAAAAAGTAAGATATGGTGGCTATTCAAAACATTTCTTGAAAGTAAGCCAAACTTGCCAGGCTCGGTGGCTCAGCCTGTGGCTCAGCCTGTAATCCCGCGCCTTTGGGAGGCTGAGGTGGGTGAATTGCCTGAGCCCGCGGGTTCGAGACCCACCTGGGCAGTGAGACCTCATCTCTACAATAAATCAAAAAATCAGCCGGGCGTGGTAGCACATGCCTGTAATTCTGGCTACTTGGAAGGCTGAGGCAGAAGGATCGCCGGAGCCCAGTAGGTCGAGGCTGCGGTGGCCAGGAGCAGCCACTGCACTCCAGTCTGGGCGACAGAGTGAGACTCCAACTCAAAAAAAAAAAGTAAGCCAAACTTGCATTTCTTTAGAACGTCTGGCATACACAAAGTTCCCTATAAAATAATTGCAAAAACTACTTAACAAGTAATGGCAGGTGATGCCACACAGGTGAACAGATAGGATAGCTGTCTCTCATGTAAACCAAGAATATTCAACACATGCAGACACCAATAATAAAAAGATGAGGACCAGGTAGTATTGTGAGAGAAAAGTCATTAGTAGTAGAAGGTAAAGGTGAAAACGCATGATATAACAATGTGTGAGCATTACCATGATGTTCTCTGTGTCAGAAAAAATTATGAGCGCAGAAATTATGACTAGGTAATCCCACTGGTAAAGAGAAAAGGAAGCAAATATGAAAAGAGAATTCCAGAGATTCCAGAAAAGAACTAGGAAAAATGTTAGAGAAAGAACAGTCTCAGAATTGCCTACCCACCAGTTTCATTGCCAGAACACTTGTACTCTAAAAAAACCCAGAAAACAAACAAACAAAGGAACAAAACAAAACAAAACCTTTTCCCAGGAAACTTCCATGAGTTTCATCCTTAACAAGTCAAAGATTCCAATGATATGTATACTTTATATTTTGACTTTTTAAAACATGATTGCAGCACAATAAACTGTGGGTTAATATATGACTTTCAATTTCAAAAAAAAAGGAAAGAAGGAAAAAATTGCAAACTACATTTGGTAATGATATTGTTTTTTGTAGTATTGATCATGTATATACTAAAACTACTTTTTATATAGTATAGGATAAAGTAAATAGTACAGTATTATTAAGAACCAGGGTTTCCAGCATAAGGAAAATGAGATGCAAATGCAAGTTCAATAAGACTATGTAAAAGATCTGTAATTCTTGATTTCAATTAAATGCATCAGTATATATTTCTGAAGTACTACACACACACACACCCACACACACACACACACACACACACACACACACACACAAACACACACACACATGCTAGACCTGTTCACTTAGGAGACAGAGGATAATATACTCAAAGAGATTTAAGGGAAGTATCAATTCATTTCAGTGGGCTCTATTTGGAGTTTGCTTCAAACTTTTTCTTAAAAGAATAAGACTATTTGGGAAATGTGGATCCTGGCTGAAAAGCTGATATTAAAAATTATGACTAAGTATTTTTGGTATGATATTCTTGTGATTTTGTTTAGAGATGCACACAAAAATATTTATAGTTAAATGATTCAATGTCTTAGCAGAAAAGATTTGTTTCCAAAGTCTTAGCAGGAAGAATAGGTGGGAGCTTAAAAGAAAAATTATTGGCTACAAATTGATAAGTATTAAATCCAGGTGATGCATATAAAGAGTTAAGGTAAAATAATTTTACATAAATTCTTAATATTTGCATCTCCACTGGAAACTTCCCATGGGTTAGGCACTGTGCTATATATTGGATAACATAATCCTCTCCAAAACATGGACTGCCTATTCAAAACATTAACTCTTTGTGTTAGCTGCATTCTTAGGTTCATGAAGATACCCCTCCAAACTTCCCACTCTGCCTGCTGTCACAAAGTGGCCCTATGCAAAGTGACTGACACTTAGTATGCAGTCTGTAAATATTTTATTGATAAGTTAAATAAAAAAGAGTAATTTAATTACTTAAAATAAATATCTTATCAATTTAGTATTTCTTTATAAGTTACTAAATTAGCATCTAAAAAAATAAATGTAAACTTTAGGCATTCAGCTATTAAAGAGTCTTATGCTATACTGCTTAGCCAAAACACACTCATTGCTTCATCAGTTTGTCAAGATACTCTATAAAATTTGTTTAATCTTAAAAAAATCTACTTTTTACAGTATGATATGAAGATATAAAATCTTATTAAAATATTTCAAGTTTACATTCTAGAAGATAATAAAAATGTACAGGGAGGTCCACAATGTATTTGTTAGAGAAGTATATATTCTTATGATATTTCTGACAATAAACACAACCAAATTAATGCAATTAACAATGTCCTAAGACCAGTCTGTAGTTAGCCAGTAATAGCTAATCTGATAGCCAGCCAACGCCTTATCCTGCCTCTTTTGCTCATTAATAATTTAACAAATATTTATTGAGCACCCAATGAGTTTTTCCCTATGTTAGCAAAATAAACAGTAAATCATAATTTTTTCTGTCTTGGAACTTATATACTAGTCTGCTGAAATGGAAAATGAACAAGTTTGTATATATGTATGCATGCACGAATATATTTGCTGCTTACCACAGGTCAGCCTATTTATACATTGTAATAACATTTCCCCAATGCCCCAATAATACATATGTGGAAACACACCGAAAGTCTCTCCCAAACAACAAAACTGCTAATATCCTTTAAAGTATGTTTATTAGAAATGCAGTTACCTAAATTTGCTTGAAACACAGAACTATGATTACAATTTGATGGGAGCATGTTATTTAATATCTACCCTAAAGATATTACTTGCCATTTTTTACTTATATTATGGATACCAGGTCAGTTTTATAGAGGACAGAAGGTTATTTTTTGTGACATTGAAAGTTATACTAATAGACTTCTTTATCTCTTTATACAATCTCAATTTTTAAGAAAGGTCAAAGAAGACATATCAGAAGAAAAATTCAGAGTTAATGGTGATAGTTGGAAAAATTAAGCCTTATAATTTAATGCTGTAAAACTTAGATCAAATTCACAACTTTATGATAAATATCTTCAAAATGTGGGGGGAAATGCAATGAATAATTGAAAATAATTAATCTTTTGACAAAGAACAGGTAACCACAGATTAATAACCTGAATTATGAATCTTCCGTACTGGAAAAAGAAAGACTTAATTAAATATTTAAAGATATTAACTCAGCAACTCTTGTTAAAAATTTTTCAAGACTGAGTATGAGGATGAAATCTTCACATAATATCATGCAGTTCGGAGCATATTAGATGAAATCATTAACATTCTTTCCTTTTTGACTCACCAGTAGCATTTATTAGGGGAAACTCTCTAAGGATGACAATCCCAGAGACACTCATCTACCCACAAATTGAGCAAACAGCTAAAAATTGGGAAGAATGCCTTTAGTTACTAAACTATGATGAAACTTTTTCCAATGAAAAGTTTCTATAAATCTAATTTTAAATATTTATAGAAGAGTTTTTGTATCTCACATAAAAATGTGGCTAACTTTGCTTTTCAAACTGAAGAAAATAAGATAATTAAAACAAGATGAAATATATATATACCAAACTATAATTATTAAAGATTTACTAGTAATAGTTATTTTACAGTTGACTGTAGCATTCAACATCTCTGCAAGATTATTCAGTTATTATAAATTCTTGTAATAATATATACTTTCTGAAAAGGTCATGTGTATCCTGGAATCCATGGAGTTAAATTATGGCAATATCCTACCAAAATGTGCTGAGACATCAAGGAGACTGTAAGATATAATCAGTACGATAGACTAAGGGTCCAAATCAACGAGCCAGAGTTAGAATCGCATTTGTGACAGCCCTGTCTTCATCCAAAGTCATATAAACCCCAAACTAAAAAGTCATTCTTCACTAAATTAAAGAAAAAGAAAAGGATTATTTCTGATCTAAAAAAAACAAACAACAACAAAAAAAGCACTCCCACTCAAATGAGTATAGCAAGAAGATTTTGAGCAAGGAATACTCATGTGCCTATATCTGCAAAGAATAATCATGTGCCTATATCTAAATTAATCTATTTAGTAAGATCACTGAATCTTTAATCAGAATAATGCAAATATTTTTCAAGGATTGTTCTCCAATGACTCACTCTTCCTGGAGATAGTTTATTGAGAGCCCTAACTATCTGTCAGACAATGCTGTATGCTGTATTTATGTAGCTTTACTTAATTAGAGATGAATAGAAGAAAACCGGAAGAAAATAGAGGACACTATAGCAGAAGCAGCTGCCTTCTCCTCGTGTTTGATTCATTCCTTGACAAGTCACTTTAGTTACTGAATCAGCTGTTTTGCCAGTTTTTTCCTTAGTTATTTTTGGCACCTTCATATTTTATGTCATTCTCATATTCTATGCTTCAATCAATCTAGATTACTTCTACTTCTAATCCAATTCAGCAAAAAAATTTATTGGAAGTAAGTTCTCTGTTAGAGGTAAACTATAAGTCCTGTCTTCAATGATTTTACAGACTACTAACTCAACAGGATTATGCTAGAAATATGGGATATAGAAGAGAGTATTTTATCTACCTTGGTTTCTTGGAGGAAATAAGCCATCAATGAAAATTGTAGAAAACATAGAAGAGTGTATTGTGGACAATAAAGGGAGAGCATATGAAACAAATGAAGATCTCTTGGGACCCCGAGGTAGAAATCCATGATGGATATGATAAGGGTCCGGAACTGAGCCTGGATTTTTTTTTTTTTTTAATGATAGGGATAACAGTCTCCTTCATAAATACACACTGTATTCAAGGAGTGGTGCACGTATATAACTACATACGACATGAATCAAAACAAAATAAGAGGTGGAGTAGAGAGAAGAACATGGCAAAGCAAATAATCAGTTCTGACTGTTGAGGGGAAGTGGGAGGAGAGTTTTTATCACTAGTGGTTTCACATAGACAGTTAAATTTGCGAAGGACAAGGAGAAGCAGGGGAAGGAGAAGGAAGAGGAGAAGAAACACCTCCAGAGTTTCCGTCCTAGACACTATCATACTCCACAAGCTTTCTGCGGGCAATCATGCAAAACTCAGGTAGCCCTAGCCCCTACAAGCCTTACAACCATGACTCCCCCATAAATTAGCATTAAAAATAACCTTTGAGTAACATAAAAAGCACAAAATAATTTGAGCTTTAAATAAAATATGTTTCTGTCACACACTCAGATAAACGAGTAATTCAAGTAAGCTCGAAAAAAGTCTTCAAGCATCTGGGCTCAGAGATTTCTATGGTTTTTGCTCTGTCAAGGTGAGTTCCTTGCCTTTATTGTCTAAAAGACCTGATCTCTACAATAAATCAAAAAATCAGCCGGGCGTGGTAGCGCGCGCCTATAATTCCGGCTCCTCGGAAGGCTGACGGCTGACGCGGAGGGATCGCCGGACCCCAGCAGGTTGAGGCTGCGGTGGCCGGGAGCAGTCACTGCACTCCAGTCTGCGCGACAGAGTGAGACTCCAACTAAAAAAATAAAAAAATTAAAATAAAAAATAAAATGGTGGTCATTAGACTTGCATACAAGACAACAGGATAGAGGAAGGAACTAAGGAGAGAAGGGCAATGATGCAGACCATCAATGCCTTAAGTGAACATTCAGTCCCAATACTTCCACTCACATGGCCACACTTAGCTTCAAGGTAATCTTTATTCTGAGTGACTAGAGACTCAGCTAAAATATCTACTACTAATGAAAATGGAAAGGATTGCTTCTGGAGAACAACCACAATTTCTGCCATAATCCCCAAGATTTTTTTCTAGGTCTCCAGTTTAGAAGTTTCCAGGCATTCAACAAAGGGTCAGAAGAATGCTTGGCACATAGTGGATTCTCAATACATTTTGTTAGTTTAGGTGAAGTGTCTCTAAAATGGTTAATCCTTCATTCCACATTATATTTCTCATAATATAATAGCACCTGTTACCAATAATGTGCAGCACAAATTACTTGGCTTAAGAAACTAGGTTTTATCCATTATAGATAAGAATACTTTTTATTTCTGACCATAAATTATATGATCATTTTATAACCATTATGCTGTGTGTGTTCTAAATAAATCTTCTTAAGCCCATTATACAATGAGCCCAATTGTTAAATTAACCCTTTATCTGTTTAGAAAGAAAAGCGTTACTTGTTGCTGGGTTCATTAGAAAGAAAAGCGTTACTTGCTGCTGGGTTCATTTAATTTTACATAAACATGCTCTTTGAGGCTGAACCAAATGCAAAAATAAAATATAAAATCTGTTCTTGGAGTCATTTCTGAACAGAAATTGTCTCTAATCCTAACATGAATTACAAAAGAAGAAGGAGGAGGAGGAAGGAGAGAGAATGACTATATTTTGTAATTCTCTCTCTCTCTCTTTTTCTCTCTCTTCTTTTTTTTTTAATCTCAGGGTAAGCGCTAGTCACAAACACCACTGGTGAGTATCCTCATGTTAAATGGGGAAAAGGTTAAAATCATTGCCAAATCTTTATTGAAAAATCTAAAGTCATTCAGTATATAAATTGTTATATAGCTATTATCAAGTAATATAAATTGTCTTTGGTTTATTTTATTTTTCTATTTTCAACCTCTTTATTAATTATAATTAATTCTCAGCAACTTGCTATACAGATGTTATCAAATGTACCTTTTGCTTTAAGCACTGATACGTCTGTGTTTCCCACTGCATTTGAGCTGATCAGAAGACCATTGACATCATTTATACTATGGACAGTTAATAACACCAGTAAAATTGGTAGGAATGATTATCAGAGAATAAACTTCAAATTAAAGAACTCAAAAGAATGAAACTTGAAAAATAAACAAGTCAAATGAATATTTTCCCTAAAAAATTGAAATAGTAGAAGAAATTCTCTCATTAATAAAATGTCCTAACATTTAAGTTAATGAAAAAGTTAATTTAAAATAAGTTTCTGTCTAAGATTATTCTTAAAAACATCTAAAAAACTGTTTTGAGTAAGGACATACATAGGATAATCAACAGGACAAAAATATCCCCCACATGTCATTTTCTCAAATGATTTAATAAAAACACAATTTAATGTTGGCATAACTCTTGTCAAAATATACTGTAACATTCATTTATTTTTGAAGTATTTTTTTTGTATGCCAAAATCTGTTTTAAGCCTCAGCAAACCAATAATTATTACTCAAAAAAATTTATACAACCAGAAATCCTTATTCATCTCAATATAAAAAAGATACAACAAAGGAAAAATCCAGAGATTAAGAATCTTATTTTTTAAAAATCAAACTACATTAAAAATTAACTGGATGTGGTGGTTAATGCCTGTAATACACAACACTTTGGGAGGCCAGTGTGAAAGGACTACTTGAACCCAGGAGTTTGAAATCAGCCTAGGTAGCACAGCGAGACCTCGACTTACAAAAAAAATTTTTAAATTAGCCAGGCATGGTGGCATATGCCTGTAATTGCAGCTACTCAGGTGTCTGAGGTCAAAGGACTGTCTGAGCCCAAGGACGTCGAGGCTGTGGTAAGATGTAATCCTGCCATTGCAATCCTGCCTGGGTGACAGAGTGAGACCCCAACTAAAACACGCACACACACACACATATACACGTTTTATTCCATATCTGGAATCAATACAGATAGATGATAGATAGATGATTGACAGATAGATAGATAGATATAGAAAATACATAGATGATAGATAGAAAATAATTATTTAGACCAAGAATTAGGCTGACAGTTTAGCAACCTCCTAACCATACCTTTTACTTATATAGTTACATAGAAAAGAAAATGTGAAGAAAATTGAGTACTGTGTAACACTGATATATAGTTCTAAAATAGCTTCATTATGAGAGCACAATAATTCATGTAGCTAGTGTCAGGAAGGTAATATTTTCAACGTGTTATGAATTCCCTTTCTTCCTTCATTTGAGCACAGGCACTTAAACAGCCAAAGGAAATTTCACCTCAACCCGTCTAGACTAGACAGTACAATGATAAACTGCTTCAAATCGTATTTAAAACAAGGTGAAGTACAAACAAATGTATGCATGTAAGATCCATATTAAAGCCCACCAAAAATCGGTGGCTTTGAACATCGTGGCATTTTGACTCTTTAGTGATGGTGATTAAGTTTCATAAATCAATAATTTTGTTTCCAAAAACAAGGAAATAAGAAGAAAATTTAACCTTTGACACCAACAACTGCAGCAAGCAGCAAAAACAAATAAAAACAACTAATCCTGAGTCAATATAGCAAACAGCCTCACTCTATTGCCCAATCTACTCTTGAATTCCTGGTCTCAAATGATTTTCCCATCTCAGCCTCCCAAAGTCCTGGGATCACAGATGTGAGCCACCACACTCAGCCACTTTGATTGATTTTGAAAATTAAACCAGTCTTGCATATCTGGAATAAATCCCATTTGATCACGGGATATAATGTTATACAGTTTTATTTGGTCTTATTTACTTACCATATAAAGTCATAATACTGCTTTGAGGCTAAATTATTTATATTCCCTGTCAAAGCAAATGTGTTGATACTATGAAAATGAACCACTGTAGCAACACTATCCTATTGTGTGCAAAATATCAATATTAAAATGACAATGATATTAAGTCTTGAATTTACAAAGAAATGTACACATCTATATTTATTAAAATTCTTAATCTTTTTACTCCTAAATCTCAGACTGATGTTTATGTATTTTTTAATGTTTAAACTCTCAATGTCCTACAGTCAAATTTTTGAACTGCAAAAATATTCAAATTGACACAATCTGAGAATAAACAAATGAAACTTCTCTTCAGTATAAAAAAATTATGAATGTCATTTACATAAAGTTTTTTATCTGGTGATAGTTTTTCCCTATTGTTAGACATCAGTTAATAATATTTTCCTGTTTGTGCCAGAAAAGACATTTAAATGACACTAAAATAAGGACCTGGGTCAGGTATGATGGTTCATAGCACCTTGGAAGACTAAGGTAGGGGGATTGCTTGAGCCAAGAAGTTTGAGACCAACCTGGACAACTACAAAATAAAATAAAATAAGAAATTAGACAGTATAATGGCACATGCCTGTAGTCTCAGCTACTTGAGAGGCTGTGTTGAGAGGATTGCCTAAGCCCAGGAGGTTGAGGCTGCAGTGAGCCATGATAGTGCCACTGCCACTGCACTCCAGCCTGGGCAACAGAGTGAAACCTTGACTCAAAATAAAATAAATAAATAAATAGATATATAAACAAATATAAAAGAAGCACTTATGTATCTTAAGCTTCAAGCAATTTTTAAAATTTGTAAAAATAACTATAAGCTTTATTCTTGCAAAAGAAGCAGATTTTTAAGGTTAATATAATATAAAAATTCTAAGTTTATAATTATATGCTTGTGGTTTTTTTAGTGAGAAAGCAGGATTTATTGAGAGGACAGAAAAGCTCCCATAGTGGGAGGGGACCCAAAGGGGTTGCCTCTAATTATGTTTAATGTTTAAATTGTATGCTTAATCTTTTAACCTTAAATTACACAGTAATTGAAATATCTAGAAATTTCACACAAAAAGCAAACTAGTAGATTCAGATCTAAATTTCTTTTGGAAGTCATTTTAATACAGAAATGCTAGTCTGTCTCTAATGACTAAATAAAATATTACATAGGAGGTACAACAAATAAAATTAATACTGCAGATTTAGATTTTAAAGCTTAATTCATGATTTCCAGTCTCCAGTATGGTATGTAAGAACCTTGGAGGTCACCACTTCCATTCTCACTACAAGAAAAAAAACTGAACAAACTGAAAATGTATAATTCTTATTAGATACATTGGAGAAATGAGATAACAGGGCAATCCATTGCTCCCTAAAATGAAGAGTAAGACAGTTTAGAGAATCACAACTATATGAAGCAGAGATCCAGAGGCAGAATTTTTCATGATTTCTATTCTTAACAAGGCCTGTCCTTGAGAGCAACTATTGTACTAAGACCTTACCTAAAGGGATTTCACCACAGACTAATCAAACTAGGGAAAGAGAAAGACACAACTCTAGCAACCTCTAGCTTTCCTATCTAATGTAAAGGGGTAAATAAAACAAAATGTAGAAAATCTTTGAAGGTCACAGACTTTTATAAGGGACACAGCCTCATTAACAGAAAGAGACCTAATGTAAGACTTTAGACTCTTTCCCTTCCTTCTACAACTTACCATTACATCAATTATGCTTCTGCACAATAACAAGAGAATATGACTAAAGTAATGTCATGTCTCAGACCTTAGTTGCGATGAATTAGTCTCTTTGGAAACACAAAGAAAACAGGGAAGACAAACAAAAGTAGAAGAAAAGTTAAACTTTGACACCAACAACAGCTACAGCAAAGAGTAAAAAAAAAAAAAAAAAAAGCAAACAAAAAAACAATCCCTACTCAAAAACTTTCACTATGTTGCTCAGGCTGCTTTTGAATTTCTGACCTCAAACAATTCTTCCCTCTCAGCCAGAATGGAATTGGCCCATTTCATTTAAGTATGCTTTTATTATCCTTTTAATGTCCATTGGCTCAATAATAAGGTGGCTCTTTTCTTTCTGATGATAGTGATATGTGTCTTCTCTCATTTTTTTCTTAGTTAATCTGGCTTGAGTTTTAGCAACATTCCTGTCTTCAAACAATTTTTCTGCCTCAGTCTTTCAAAGCACTGGGATTATCAGTGTGAGGCACCACACTCAGCCACATTAGTTGATTTTCAAAGTTAAACCAACCTTGCATATCTGGAATAAATCCCATTTGATCATGGAGAAGAATTTTTTTAATACATTTTTGGATTTGATTGGATTTTTTTAAAGGATTTTTGCACCTATGTTTCTAAATGATATTGGTCTGTAGTATTTTCTTTTTCTTGTAAAGTATTTGTCTTGTTTTGGTATTAGGCAATGCTGCTCTAGTAGAATAAGTTAAGAAGTATTTCCTCTGCTTCTATTTTCTGAAAGTGTAAAGTATTGGTATAATTTCTTTCTTAAATGATTGGTAGAATTTACCAGTGTATCCATCTGAGTCTAGCACATTCGTTTTGGAAGATTATTATTTACTGATTCTTTAATTTATGTAGGCTTATTTAGAGCATGTATTTCTCTTTTTGTAAGTTTTGTTAGATTGTGTTTTTCAAAGAATTGGTCCATTTCATCTAAATAAGATTTTATTATCCTTTTAATCTCCATTGGTTCAATAATAACAGTTACTCTTATTTCTGATGATAGTAATTTGTGTCTTCTCTCATTTTTTTCTTAATCTGGCTAGAGTTTTACCAATTTTACTGATCTTTATAGAGAATTAGCTTTTGGTTTTGTTGCTCTCTATTGATTCTTGCTTTTACACAGATATCCTTGTAATTTTTTTGTTGAAAACCAAACAGGAAAATAGCAAAAACTTAACCTTTAGTCAATAAACATAAAACCTCACACTAAATGCTTAGTTACATCAGTTTCTTTTGCCCACAAATACCAAAAAAAAAAAGCTAACTGCGTTGTCATTCACCTATAGTGATAACTACTTGGGAAGCTGAGATGGGACAGTCACTTGAGCTCAGGAGGTCAAGGCTTCAATAAGCCATGATCATGCCACTACACTCCAGCCTGGGCAATGGGTGAAAAGCTATCTAAAAAAATAAAATAAAATTAATTAATGTAATCTCTAACATCAATAGGCTAAATATTCAAAGTTATTTCATCATATCAGTAGATACATCAAAGCATTTGACAAAAAAATGCCCATTTATGATTAAAACTCTCACAATGCAAGATTAGATAGAAACTTCCCTGATATGAGGAAGAACATCTACAAAATATTTACAGCTAACATCACTGTATAAATACTGAAAATGGTGAAAAACTGGATGCTTTCTTTCTAATATCAGAAATAGGCAAGTATGTCCGTTATTAGTACTTCCATCATCATACTCTGGCGACTTTTCAATGTAATTTGATATTACATTGAATATTAGCACTACAAAAATATTAGCACTAATTCATTGGATGTAGCGGTATAAAATAATGGTCGCTTTATATCTAACTTAAAGTAGGACTGCTAGTTTTAAATTCCAGTTTTAGATATTTATCAAAAATGAGTATGATATTAACTATCTTATAGTGCTGCTGTAAATTTTAAAAATGTCAATAGAAATAAAATGCTTAGGGAGATACTTGACTCAGAATTAACTCTCATAAGTTTTAGTGATTTTTATTACATTTCTGTGTCATTGTTTCTCTCTTACTACAGCAATAATAAATCTTTAAATATTAAGAATTTAAATATTTTGTTATTTAATAGTTATTTTGCTCTGTATTTTCCAGAATAGCTATGACTATATATCATATTTTAACAACTAGACAATTAAAATAATACTTGTCCATTTTTTCCTCTTACGGGATTTAAGTTTTTGTGCTAGTCTTTTTTTTCCATTTTAGATCATAATATTTCTTCCTATAAATGTCTACAATACCTAAAAATATTAGGTGTACATATTTTACTTAATGTTTCCCTTTTACAAAATAAATTACATAGGGATTTAGATTTGGGAGATTTGGGGGATAATATGGATCGATATGAATTTAAGAACAAGCTTTAGAGTTTACAACATAAAATTTCTGACTCCAATTCTTTTTTTTTTTTTTTTTTTGAATTGTCATCTCACTCTGTCGCCCAGGTTGGAGTGCAGTGGCACACTCACAGCCACCCCAGTGTCAACCTGCTGAGCTCCGGTGATCCTTCTGCCTCAGCCTTCCAAGTAGCCGGAACTAGAGGTGTGCGCTACCATGCCCGGCTATTTTATTTATTTATTGTAGAGACGAGGTCTCGCCAAGTTGCTCAGACTGGCCTCGAACCCGTGGGCTCAGGCAATCTACTCGCCTTGGCCTCCCAAAGTGCTAGAATTATAAGCTGAGCCACCGAGCCCAGCCCTGACTCCAATTATTATATTATTTTAGGTAAGCTACTTACTCTATGACTAAGTTCCTTATCTGTAAAATGGACATTGTTATCCACCCTACAAGGATATTGTAAGCGCCAAATAGGACATTGTATAAGGCACTGAGTTGGTATCTATTAGATCTCAGGGGTTAATAAACACCAGACAATTTATTAATGAATGTAACAAAAGTAAATATGTTAATAACAATAATAAAGTTTATGACATGTTCTTTCTCCAGAAATCCATCTTAATATCTTCAGATAAATTAACCTAGTGAAATTTCTTAGTCTTGGGATTTTCAGTCTACTCACTTTCATGTAGTGAAACAAGTGAAACTGTACATGGAAATACAGAATTTAAACTTTTACCTTCTGATGAGATTTAAGTGCACCTTTTCCTCTTATTCTATGCTCTTTCCTACTTTTATATGTGAGGTGGTTAATGTAGAAATAGAAAAATACTAAAAAAATTTGATAAAGACACACAATGCCAAAGCCCTAGTAAAAGGCTTTATAATTTCCAAGCAAAATAAATGTACTCAGTAACTATCATTTTATTCTAAATGCACACATGCTTATATTAAAGTGTACTTTCCATTGTATTCCATTTTTCTCCACCAGAAAACTATTAAAACGACTTTTAGCATTAGTTGCAGTTAGTTATATTCTGAAACTAATAATTAGATCTTTTTTTTTTAAAGCAAAGCTCTTTGTGGTTCTAAGCATATCACCCTATATTGCTTTATTCAATCCATAGTTCAGAACAGCAAAACCACAGAATTAATCAGTGCATTTTTGTTATCCATTCTCTATGGTGCCCTTTTGTAGCTTTCGATTATAAAGAGAAAATTATGAAAATAAAATAAAAACTCAAGTCACCTTAGAAAGCAGTGATCTGAAAACAGAGTCAAAGGACTGAAATCATTTTAATAAACTTTCTAAATGTTGAGAATAAAATAGCAGAAGACAGCAGAATCATAGCCTAGCCCTCTGAGATCTGGGCAGCAAATTTACCATGCTACTCCACAAGTCATTTAATATTTTCATTAAAATGGAAAAATGTAACAGGAGTTTCAATTATGTCCATTATGCTCAGGAGACCAACTTTTGAAACTAGGCCAACAGATCCTGATAAAAGCTAAATGGCTTTTTTATATTAATTGTACAATATTAAAGTCAGGCAGAAATACTTTTAAAAATTTAGACTGATTAGGCTCTAATTCACTAAGTTTCCATAGTTTCATATTCTGGTACTAATTGTGAACTGATATAGAAATTCCTGTGTAAGCAAGGGAAAGATAACTTAAAGTCAGAATCATGAAAAGAAATACAAACTAACAATGAAATAGATCAATACACTGAACACTGTTCATTAAATTAGGACGCCAAAATAAGTTATAATTATTTATGATACATTATAAAAGTATGGTAGAAGATATAGCATAGATAACTTGACAATGAACCAAATTAAAGATACTTTAAGAAGGAATTTTTCTCTTTCATATAAACACGAATTTCCTGACAGTGCAGCTAGTCATTCACAAAACATAGCCACCAAAGTAAGATAGTCATATATATTCTTGTTATACAGTAAATGTTTTTGCCAACTACCTTTAATTATCTCTTCCTAGAATCATATCATATCTTATGGGGGGAAACATTATTCTTCACATTTACTGTAACATAATTGATGAAATTCATTTATACCTAATTCAGGAATATTTCTTGTCCATTGTGATTGATTCATTGGTGTATATAGTAATCCTCTCTTATCTGTGGTTTTGCTTTCTTCTGTTTTGTTTACTCACAGCACAATGCAATGAGAGAGAGAGAGAGAGAGAGAGAGAGAGAACACATTCATATAACTTTTGTTAAAGTTATATTGTTATAATTGTTCTATTTTATTATTAATTATTGTTGTTAATCCCTTACTGTGCTAATTTATATATTATGCTTTATCACAGGTGTGTATGTGTAGGAAAAAACACAGTATACATTCATTTGGTACTGTCTTGTGGTTTATGGCATCCACTGTGGTTCTTGGAATATATCCTCTGAAGATAATGGGGAGACTACTTTATTTGCCCTACCATAACCAAAAGATTTTGGGAAACAAAAAAGTGGTATTGGTCTCTAGAATAAAATCTGAGAGGTAAGGATGTAGGATGTTGCAGCTGCTGCTACCATCTTGTTACTATGCAAAGCCAGAGACTGAAGTCAGATATACCAGAAAGCAGAGCCAAGCTATGAAGAGGTGTCAAACTGATTGATAGCTGTTTATTTCTAAATCCAACTGCCTAAAGTCAGCCCTATCTCCAAAATTAACTCAGATTAAGCAACCATGGGGTTTTTATGTAAAAAAGGAAACTCTAATTCAAAACCAAAGATTCATACATAATTAAAAATAAAAAGAGGTGCTATACAGAAATCTTTGAAATTAATTAATGTAGTCATTAATTTAATGTAATATTTATTACATATACATCAATTGTCCAGCAATATGACAAAGTCTAAACACTGAATAAAGATTCATTCTTAATGATGTTATCTTTCATTTCATTTTTCCCTTCTCAGAACATGAAGACTTCTTACAGCAAAGATATACTCAGTTGATGTAATTTGAAGTTTCCTCTATCAAGGTTGTTTAGCAATGAGACAGAACTCTATATGCAAGAGTATTTATAAGCATCAAGTAGATAGATATTGTCTGAATCAGTCCTGCTTAATAGCCATATGTGACATCAAACAAAATGTCACCTATCTAAAATGTCTCATTGCATGGAAACATTAAACAATCTTAAATCTAATCTTAATTATGGGTTCAGACAATCCTTTAGAAAGGACTGACCAGGTGAATAGATTCATTTTATTAAAAAGCAAATAATGATACAAGAAGAAAAATTATTTGGTATGTAAAGTATAGATTCTGGGGTAGTACCTGGATTTAATTTTTAGCTCTGACAGTTATAAGTTGTATGACTTTGTCAAGTTCCTTGCCCTTTTACAAATTCATGTTCTTCATTTGTAAAATGTAAACCTGTCTTGTATGGATGTTGTGAGGTTGCAAATTATAAGGAAGGTAAAGCATGCAATACTTGACCTAACACATAATATTCAATAATTACTGGTGTTAAAGTCATCAAACTAAGGTAGTATATGAACAAAATAAATCAATTTGGAACCTTTGAAAGAAAACACAGATATTTAAACAAATAATAACAGTTAATTTTTCTCATGGGTTCAGTCATTTTTCAGTGATTTTGTACAAGAGTACTTCCTCCATTTTTTCTCATTAAAGATTTAGAGAATTAACAACTTAGCACTATTTATAAAATAAAAATTTAGAACTATTAATAAAATTGAGAAAATGAAACTAAAAAGAAGCCAACTTACAATAGATTGTTTCCTTAATTTAGCCTTTTCACAATATGATCTTGCAAAATACAGCATATAAGATATTATATTACCTGACCTGTGAAACACAAATAGAGTCCAAAAGTCAGAAAAATAAGAATATAATTTTCAAACTCATTATGTGATATGAAGGGGAAGACAAAAAAAAATGAATGAAAAAGGAACAGTGGTCTTCAAATAACTGTCGTATTTTGGGCCCAACTGCCTGAGTTTCAAAAGACTGCTAATTGACATTTGTTAAGTTTGTGCTTCTTTTGGACCGATAAAAATATATATTTAAAGAGAAAAATGCATCAGCATGCGGGCATCACAAGGAACTTTTATGGATTCCAGATTTCTAGCCTTTCCTTTTGGAAATGTACTATTAACATTTAAGCAGGGAGATACTGAAAAGCCACATGAATGAATTCCACATTAATGTGGAGCCTTTTAAGTTACTTAATGTGCAGTTTTCTAATTCTTACCTGAAAATAAGTCATTATGTGTAAGCTTACACTTTTTCATTTTAGTTTGTTAATTGCAATTATTATTTTAATATATTATTTTAAAGCATGTTAAGAGTTTAAAAAGTCTGTGCTTACTTTTTAGTTGCATGTATGCATTATAATATCTGTAGGTCTGATTGTTTGGGTAACCCATTTATGACATTATTTTCATTGACCTCACCTAATATCTAAAAAATTTATACAATGGCACTTAAACTTTGATTCTTCAAGAATTACAGAATTGCTTCCATAACTCCCAAAGTCACACTCCAGGAGACAATTCTCTAGACTTTATGATATGCCTTGAGAATCTAAAATAGAATGATTTTCCATTGTATATTGCTATATTCTCCTCATGGTGCCTCTCACAAAGGATTCATCTATATTTTACAGGTGTATCTTTAATACAAACTCTTAAATTCTCAGTTGAGCTTTTGTAATAAGTGCCATAACGTAATGATAAACAGCAGAGCCCTAGCTGCAAGGCTGTTTGGGATATCAAGGCCAGAGAGAAAGAAAGTGCAAAATCTAGGGAGATTTAAAAAACTCATCTGGATAATAAGATTATCTACCTAAAGAAGGAGACAATGTTCAAATCCAAGAGGGATAAATAATCTTTAATCTGATCAGGGCTATTCTCAAGGGATTTTATAAGAAAAGGACAAAGGTGTGTTAGGCCTGCATAGGAACTTACAGAGTGGGCCCAAAACATTGAAAATATTGTTTTCCTCTACCTCCACTGCCACACACACATCCTTCCTAAGTAATTTAAAATTAAATTGATAACAAAATTTAACATAAATATAATATTTTTAAAAATTCGAATTCTCCTACTATAACTATAATCGTAATTCAATTATTTTAATATCAAACCTTCATATATTGGTAACTTTACATAAAGACTTCTGCTTCTCCCAGAGAATGTCTATGAAGTATCCCCAGTTCTTCAGAGTGTCTGGGCTATAGGGAATGAGAAGCCCTGAAGGGACATAACAAGAACGCTTTATCCAAGCTCATCTGGCCAGAGGTCAGAGTTCAGATTCAGGCCCAGAAATAACCCGGAGGAGAAACTAAGAACAAAATGAATCCAAAAGCTCCGCAGATAAACTGATCATATTGTTAAGGGTTAGATAAAGAAAGGGCAGCCCAAAGTTCATAAAATGGCGAAAGCACTGAACATAAAAATGGAAAGAACCAGACAACATTCATACACACTTCTTAAAAGACCAGGCCTTCTAATACATATAACAATTTAGTAAGAAACTTTACAGAGTTGATTCCACCCATTACAACCAGTATCAGATGATGGTAAGTCTAGACTTGACCACAGTGTAGAAAAATATGTTTGTCTTAAATATTACTTGGTTTTACTACATGTATGGTATAATAGAAAATTATAGTGGATATTCATTCATTATGAATAAACATTATCAGTCAAACCTCTATTCAGTTCAAATAAAGTCATTAAAAACCCTTGTCTAGGCTGGGCACAGTGGCTTATGCCTGTGATTCCATCACTTTGTGAGGGGTAGGCAGGCAACATAGTGAGACCTTATCTTCACCACAAAAATAACTTAAAAAAATTAGTTGGACATGGTGGAACACACCTGTAGTCCCAGCTACTCAGGAAGTTGAGGCAGAAGGGTTGCCTGAGCCCAGGAGGTCAAGGCTGCAGTGAGCTGTGATGATGGCACTGTACTTCTTCTGGGAGACTAAGTGATATCCTGACAGGAAAGGAAAGGAAAGGAAAGGGAAAGGGAAAGGGAAAGGGAAAGGAAAAGGGAAAGGAAAGAAAAGAAATGCTTGTCTAAACTTTTCAAGAAAGATAAACTAACATCTCTCTCTGCAATCATTACAATAGCATTAATAATCTAAACTTGACTTTTCCTGGTAGAAAAATAATATGTACTTTTAAAGAGCCATCATCATCATGATCATCAATGTAATTGTGTAACAAGTGATATGAAAAAGGTCTAAAACTGACTCTTTTTAAAGCTTATTCTATATGCAGCTGTATTCATTTACATTTTTTAGCAACAAAGATGCAATCATATTTAACAAGGAGACGTAGTTATACACATTACTTTATAATTAAATCAACACAGGGTACTATATTACCTGACCTTTAATATGCTTTCTGTAACTGTAGAAATGTGGAGGTCAGTCAAGTTTAACATATGTGCCTGTAATTTTACAGGCAGATATTCATTTTAATCAGATAAAATAAATGTTTTAATTAAAATATAATTTAAGATGTTTTATCTTAAATTTTTAGAGTAAACTCTAATTAGGATAAATATAAATAGTTATTCTTCAATTACTACTGAAAATCTTTTATACGTATTATATATATTGCAATATCAATAATTTTAGTAATTAAGCCCCTTCATGTATTTTTGTCTGAAAAATTAGTCTTTTCCACATTTTCTACAGTGAAAGTTCTGAATCTTCACTGTGTGTAAAGGACATTTTATCAAAGACATTTCTTGCATGCATTATGCCTCCAGTTACAGTGCTGTATTAAAGGAAAAGATATACATAGCAAATACCAGGCTTACCTCTTCTTGTGAATTAATAACTAAGTATTAAAGACAAGCGCCTTTATTGACCAGTTGTATAGGATTTATAGCTTTATAGAATATTAAATACTTGAAACTCATAAAATTCTGACAATAGTTAAAAATGGATTCCAATTTTCAAAGAAACTCTGAATCAAAGTAGGGTAAATGTAATTATGCATACACAGTGCATGGAAACAACACACATATATAACCGCACTGGGCTGTATATATTGAAATGCAGCTTGGTGAGACAGAGATTGTCTTATCAACAGCAGTTAATGAATGTGCATGGACACAAATAGCATTACAATTGAATTTAAATATGCTTTCCTCTTACAATGTACACACATCCTCCTCCTTTCTTCTCAGCTCTGTTAAAAGTAAGGCTTTGCTGAATTGACCCTTTTCCATTTGCAACCAAAGCTAGGAATAACAGAAGTAGAAAAAATAAAGGCAGGTGCAGCAAAGGGGAAGTAATATATGGCAAAATAATGATTTGGATTCTTTAAGTAAGGCATGTTGTTAAAATGCAAATATATATATAACTCAAATTACTATTCATCATTGGCAGTGATAGACACATGCAGGCAATTGTTCTTGTCTTCTTTAACTCCAGAAAAAAATCCTAGTCAACACGAGTCTAGTTCATTCCTATTCTTGTTTCGTGATCCTGCTAAAGAAATTACCACCATTGTTCAAAATAACACTCAGTCCAACAGCCCCAGTATTGTACCTTCTTCACCAGGAATCTTTCCCTTACTTTTCTTATAAACATGAAATCTGTTCTACTAAAAGAAGTTTTCATATTTTCTCTCTTCATTCATGTTTTGGGTAATTATTGTAATATTCTTTATATACCAGAGAATAGAAAGGATTTCTAATCTACTCTCCATGGGGGGGCCTTTCTCCAATTCTGCCTTATTTATCTCAATAGAATGAGAAGAATGAGTGAATTATTTCATGCATGCCATTGAGAAAATGCTCTGCCCTGTCTTTTTGGCCCTCTATCCTCTCTTTCAGGGCTGCCTTTCTTCTTGGTGTCTTTTCTTCCCAGAACAGTAAGCCCTGGGGAGATGGGAAGTGGGACTGGGAGTGGGGATAGGGTAGGAGGCTTGACATTTTCTATCTGCTTAATCTGTAACAGGGTGGTTAAGTTCACTGGGAGTCTGGGTGGGAAAATAAAAAGCACATTTTGACCTCAGTTTCATGCTATGGTTTCTCTCCAGTTTTACCTGATCTTTCTCTCCCTTTCTTCAGAGGCTAGTTTCCCATGGGCTCAGGACATGTACAACCTGTATAAAACTCGGAGACTCCACGCCCCAGGCTGAAAAACTCCAACTGTGAAATACCTATTCTCATTCCTGTAGTATTACAAAGAGCAGATATTAATTTTACTCAGAATAACAGTAGTCTTTTAATTTAAAAATCATCTAGAAGTCTTATTTTATGTCAGAAAGAAAAATCCTCAGGGCACAATTCAAAACATGCAAATAATTAAAGATTTTTTTTCCACTCTTAAATGCCAGGTTTTACCTGCCTTTATAAATGCATCTTCCCTACTAGGTGAGCTTTACACATGCAGGAAGCACATAGTAGATACAGTTTCAACGTAGAGCAACCAACATGGATAGGCATGCAATCGGAAACAGAAACTGTTCCGCTCAACTAAACATCCACACCCACATAAAAATATACTTGTACATAACACTTATCCACTTAAATGGCGAGACCAATGCACAAATACAGCACAGTGTAAAAATGTGCTAAATGATGCATATGCATTTAGATTTCATAGATCAGCAGAAAGTGTTCTTTAATACTATGTTTTGTAGATTTTCTGAGGATTGGAGGGGAGGAATTTTCATCTCTGATCTGTCTTATTAGGATGGCAGCAACTGCTTGCCTCATGTCTCTATACTTATCACTGCAAATTGAGTAACACATTTATCTATAGCAAATACATAACAGATATTTATTGAATATGTTGGTTAACTTTTTAATGAATTAGAGAACATGTCTAGGTAAAATATTATGGACATAAAAATCCAGACACACATACCACAAGAAGCATATAAAATTGAGAAAACTGTGTAATGCTGAGAGAAAAATTTGGTTTGAGAAGGTATAAGTAAGGGAGTCAGAAGAGAATAAATAGGGCTGGTATAACAGATGGGCTGTCTAACATAACAAACCGGTGACTTTAATTTAACTATTACAGAATTAAAGTTCTCAAAAATCTCATAGATAGAATGATGTCTACATCATTACTCAACTTATGCATCCATCTGAATGCTTAGAAATAACATCAAAATTTTTCAATATAACTTGTCAAAGTTTCTAAGTGGTTTGATTGGACTCTTTAGCTGGTTTTTAGTATGATGCATAGATCATGCCCATTTTCCAAAATTTAATGACTTCTCAGCAATTGTTTTACTTCCATTTAAGGAAAAAATATTTCACAAACATAAAGACTGCCATGTAATCTGTTTTAAAAGCTAGTCATACATCTATTGTTAATGTAATCACTCAGACCTAAATCAATCAGAAAAAGTAATTCAGCCTTGTTCTTTTGTTATTCATATGTATGTCTTTCTACCTCATAATGTAAGATCTCGGCTCCTATCTAATAGCTATTTTAATCATTTTTAAAAAACTATAAATGTCTTTAAAAAGACCATATAAGTATAAACTGCATTTTTTATTTATAAAAACAGTTATGTATTGATTTACATGGTCCCACCATTATTGGTTTAAGAGTGTACGTGTGATAGCATATTGCATTTAAAAGAAGTTTTCTCCTGTAATCCACTTCCAGAAAAAGTCATGACCCAGGGAATCAGGAGAAGCAACATCATGTGCAGATAAGTTTAAAAATAAAAATCTGTCATTAAATTTCAGCTTTATATAATGTAAGAGAGGGAGGGATAACAAATGAACATGAAGAGCATCATGATTCTTGCTCTAAAAGTACAAATGAGTGTTTTACAGATAGTAGAGTTCTTGCAGAGTTTCTAATGCTTTTCTCAGTGAGTAAGTTGATTGCAAGTGAATAATTTCTCAGGTGACATAACATTTGCAACTCTAGAAGACAGCTCACATTTCAATTTTGAAGAATTCTATGATAAACAAGTCATTTTATCTGATATACAGTGGCAGATGATTAAGACCGTGCATTATACTGTATTCAGAATTCTTGTTTTCAGGACTATCAATCCAACCATAATGGTATGTTATAAAAACATGCACACTTGGACAATTCCTCTCATAACAATAGCATTCCAAATGTTTCTGCAGATGTTTGGCAGAGATTGCCTTTGTGACAAGAATGAATGTTTAGACGCTCATAAGCATAAAAATCTAACACAAGAACAAGGAGAAACATTCTCCCATGAGAGTTAAGTTTGATCTTCTCAAGTAGTTCTGAAACTGAAATTTCAGTGTGGGACACCGAATTTAGTACGTTTTTATACATAATATGAAATAATGTTCATTTTGTTGTCATTTTTAATGGAGCAGAGTGTCTCTCCCAATAAATAAACTTTATAGGGAAAACATCAAGGTTTTATAATATAAAAAATGGGTTCAGATTACACTTTGATATTTAGCAGCAGGACAGCAGATGATGTGACTACACAGTAATTTGCACAATAAAAAGCTTCTGATGTTACACAGACCTGTGGTTTGCCTATTAGTGCTATTGATCCTGATTGATGTTACAACTGCTAATACTCATACCTCGTATTTCCTGCCCCTTTCGGTAGCATCGTACTACATCCTCCCAACTGAGATAAGCCAAGTGTCCCTGGTTTATTTTTGTTTAATTTGGTTATATAGAATCTATAATATGTGTCTACTGTATATAAAAATAAAAAGAACCAGAAATTCTGGTACTTAGAGAATTAGAGAGCTATTCAATAGATATGAACATTTTCCATGATTTCATTGTATATATTTTACATCCATCCTAGTCCTAAGTGACTTAAGCTAATTTATTATTTACATCTAAATTTTTCCACTTTGATATATTTCCATGTAGAATTTGTAAGCACACAATAATGTTGATAAGAGTGATAATATTATCAGTGTAAGCAAAGCTTTCCAGATTAAATGAAGAAAGAAAAGTATATGTTGATTACCAAGGAAACATGATTTTGTTTTAAGAATTTTTCAATTATGCTATAAATGATGATATTATTTCTAAAATAATAACATTGAATTAGGAAATAAGATTAATTATAGTAAGAAATTTGTTTTTAATGAGCACTTTAATGAGTTTCAACAAAAAGAAAACCATGTCAAATATACCAATATAGTTCATTTTTAGAAATTAGCAAACTTTCAATGTTAATAAGAATCTAATTCTTAGCATCATTTATTTTCATTGACTTCAAGTTGAAAATTCATTAATGTACTTATATGTATCAGTCTAATTTTGACAAAGAAGAAAACAACTTCATGTTAGAAATATATTACAAAGAATTTTCATTGATGATACAGAATGATACATTTGAAAGACACAGTACTTGGCCTACTTTGTTTCAAGTGTACCCTAGCAATACTTATTAGTGAGTTAATATCTTTTGTCAGTTGTTTTCTCACATGCAACCTGTTATAAAGACATGCTGTCACTCTGGTGATAGAGTTTATTGCCTAATGGAAGAGAAACTGTGGAAATTTTGTTTCCATTATTTTGTGCAAATTTATAAAGGGTGGTTGACAAGGAGGTATAGGGACATTTTCTTAAGAATTAAAGGACTGAGATCTGAAAAACAAACAAGATTTAACTAAAAAGGAAAAGAGGGTAAGGGCAAATATCTTGAAAATCAAGGAAGACATCAGGAGAGAAAAGGCCCTTGTTACTGGACAGAGTCAGTAGAAGTCTGGAACAAAATAAAGCTTGAAGGGATAGGAGATACCAGATCATGCAGCCTCTTGTAGGTACATTAGAGCTTTCTTATGTGAGCAAGAGTGGATCTGGAATTACAATGGATGATCAGATTTGCATTTCAAATAAAAACAGTAGAAACAAAACAAGACAGGCATGGAGGCTCATACCTGTAATTCTAGTAATTTGGAAGGTCCAGTAAGACATTGTCTCTACAAATGATTGTTCAAAAATAAATAAATAAATAAATATTTTAAAAATGCAAAGTATCCATAGTGGGATGTAATGTCAGAGAAACATGATCAGACAAGAATATTGAAGAAATAGTAATAAGAAACTTAATTAAGTTACTCAATCCCTCCGGATGTCATTTTCCTTAAAACAGGGAGCTGCATGGGATGTATTCTAAGATACCTCAACTTCTGACATTCTAGGAGTCACATACCATAGCCCCCCACCCCCAATCTGCAAGGGGTGCATTCCAGGAACCCCCAGTGGATGCCTGAAACCTGGGATGGTACCAATACCTTTACTCACTGTCATGTTTTATACAATAGTGGGCAAGTTGTATATATAGCATGAATAAACAGGACAAAGGAATGATTCACATTCCAACCTGGATGGAGCTGAACAGCACAGCAATTTACTATAATACTCAGAAATATGGGAAACGTAAAACTTAAGAATTATTTATTTCTGGAATTTTCTATTCAATATCTTTACACTACAGTTGACCACAGGGAACTGAAACCTTGGAAAGTGAAATTTCAAATAAAAGGGAGACTATTGTCATTTAGAAGTAAAACCTGTACTTAATTAGCAGGACACTGGTATTGAAAGAAAAGTTACTGAGAGCTGAGGCAGCCACTTCTCCAGAGCAAATGGGCTCCATGATTTCCTTGCAACAGAGATATTTTAAATCAGACAACTGAAAAGATAATAAAGAATTCCTATTTCTATTTCTATTCTAATTTCTAGAGGAAAAATTAGTCTTTTCAACAAACTGCATGTGGCTTCCCCAAAGAAAAGACAGAGAAGTCCTTTAGTTCAGCTAAAGGGTTATATTAATGCTTTGAAGAGTAATCAGAGAAATTTCTGCAAATTGGATAAAAATAGAGACAAACAAAAAATTTACAAAGACTTAAAAATCAATATTGGCATTTTTCTCACTTCTCACTTGCCAACGTGATTAATATATCCTCTTCATGTCTAAGTATCAGCTCTGTGAGTATTACTCTCAAATTTACCTTTTCCAGGTTAATCTAGCTCTGCAATTTTAATCCCGTTTTCTACTACCTCCTAATAACCAAAAGAAGATGTATAAGAGACAAAAATTAAAAATTAAATTACGTTAAATAGAAAAAAGAGCATAGAAATAGACTTGATAAAGAAATTAAAAAGGGTAAAAAATGCATTTCCATATAAATAACAGTCCTGTAAATTATTTGATTCTTCAATCTGGATGATTATGAAAATACTGCTTAGCAACTTGTGGATGAAGTAAAAATCGCAATTAGAGGGAAATAAATAGACTTAAGAGGATTACATTAGAAAGTAAAGTCTAAAGTTGAATGAAGTAAAAACCCCAAATAAGAAGAAAAAACAGAACAATATACACAAAAAACACAAAAGAGAAAAAATTACAATCCTAAGAGCAAAAAAAATTAATGAAAGAAAAAACAAGGGAAGAACAGAAAAGTAAAATGACTAATAATATTAGCTAGCCTCTAAGGGGGAAAATGAATAAAAGAAAGATGTGAAACATAACATTAGGAACTGAAAAGAGGACATAACTATAAATAGCAAGGAGTAAAAAAATGAGGAATATAATCAACAATTTCACATAAAAAATATTTAAATGCGTGGCTTTTGGGAGTTAATTAGATCTTGAGGGTGGGGCCTTCATGAATGGGATTAGTGCCATATAAGAAGAGACATAATGATACCTCTCTCTCAGACATTCCCATGTAAGAATACAGCATGAGGGTGGCCATCTGCCAACCAGGAAAAGAGCCCTCACTAGGCACTGAATTTACTAGCACCTTGATTTTGGACTTCCTATTCTCAGAACCATGACAGATAAGTGTCTGCTATTCAAAGCCACTCAGTTGTAGCAGCCTGACCTATGACACTAACAAAAATAAATAATATGGCAAACATCATACTTGGTGATATTTTAAAAGCATTTCTATGGAAATTAAGAATGAGAAAAGTAGGACTGTGCTATTTCCATTTAACACAATATTGTGAATTGTTAATAAATTATATAACAAAATTAATTTAAAATCAGATAATTAAAATTGTTATTATTTATAAATATGATTTCGTAAAATTAACACATTGTTTAGTAGGATTGCTGGATATAAGAACAATGTGGCCAGGCATGGTGGCACACGCCTGTAATTCTAGCACTTTGGAAGGTGGAGGTAAGAAGATTGCCTAAGTCCATGGGTTTGAAACCAGTCAACTTGGCGATACCTTGTCTCTACAATAAATAAATAAAAAATTAGCTGGATGTGGTAGCTCACACCTTTGGTTCCAGCTGCTTGGAAGGCTGAGGCAGAAAAAGTGCCTGAGCCCAACAGGACGTCAGCCTGCCACTGCACTCTAGCCTGGGAGTGAGACTCCCATTCAAAAAAAAAAAGCAACGTGTCCCAAATAATTTTCTTTTATATTTCAATTTATTCATTTCCATAGGTATTTTGATTCCTATTCTTTATATGAAAGATAAGTTACAGTTGCATGTGATGTGAAACCTCAATTACACCGTGTACATTGGAAAAGAGGTAAGCATACTCTTTAATAATATCATATAAAATAAAATAAATATGGATTATGCTTATATCCTCAGTAGTAAAAAAAGTTTTACTTTATTTAACGCTCAATGGTAAAAAAGGTTTTAGTTTATTATCACAGGCATATTTAACTAAATTCATTTTTAATTAGTTTGCACAAGTAATTCAGATAAGTTTTATAAAATCTAAAATCCAAGTGGTTTGGAAAATATTTCTCTGGTTATAACAATAAAGTTCATTTTTATTTTTATCTATATATGATAATTTAATCAATCTACATCTTGTGACTTTATTGAGCTGAGTCTTATAAAAATATATTAGAAGTACATATTTATTACATATCCTTGGTCTAGAAATTCTAGAACTCAAAATTTAGAAAAGCAAATTTAATAACTTTAAAATAAAAGTAGAGCTACTAACTCAAAGAAAAATCTAAAAGTTTTGCAATAGACATTTCTAATTTGATTCATACATCTGTAATCAATGAACAAACATTTTCATTTCTCAAGCTAAAATAATGAATCTTTTACTCTGAGAAAATACTATTGTAGAATATGAATATTTAATTATACTTTCCAAACTGTTTTTCTTTGTTATAAAAATGGAGTAGACTACTGTCATTTATATTGATACTGGAACCGAAATAGTACAAAAGTGAAGATAAGGGAATTGGTTCACATATTAGTCATGTGGCAGGCAGCCAAGTCTAAGTCCTGGAAGCTTTGCTCAGTATTGCAAGGAGAATGGATTACAGAAGAAATTTTTATTTCACCAGAATCTTACAGCTGAAATATGATGTTTGTGGCTGAAAATCTACAGTGCTATTAACACATAGGATATTTAGCTGAGTTTAAACTCTGAACCATAGGCTCGTGTTTATTTGGCATTTTTCCTTCTTGGTCTAGTTCCTCCCTATGGCAGCTATTTCTAGCTGCCTATCTGATACCCACCCATCTGATACCTACTCTTCTCGCTAACAGAGAGAATCTTGATTTTTATTTTTATAGGGTCAAAATACAACCTAAAACTGAAAATATTTGGTGCCCTCAGATCTCTTGCCTCTGTGGCTGACACATGACACCACTCTCAACAATAAGATATTGGCAATAGTCTCTGTCAAGTGAATTCACTTTCAAAGTAAAGCTTTTCTGGGGAAGAAAACAACCAACCAAAAAAAAAAAAAAAAAAAACCTTGGAACCCTCCTATCTTCTTCCTGCCTAGAACCTATATGCAAAGCCTGGGATAGTCGTATCTTATGACATCAATGACAAGAACCACCTACTATACTGGTGAAACAAGAAGGTAGAAAGAGAGGATCATTGCTAACCTATTAGAAATAAGGTACTTCTTGGCATAGAATCGTCTTAATATTCAGTCTCCTTTCCCCCACAATTCAGATGACCTGCAACTTCTAAATGGCTCAGCATTGCATTGAAGCCCTAAGAAGAAGTCCAGAGAGAGCTTTGCTAGTGTCATTAAGACACTCCATTCATTATAGATTGCTACTCTTAAGTCTTCCATATTTGAAATAAAATTTGTATTTATTGAAATGACTGTAGTGTAGTTTTTTTGTTTATTACTCACATCCCAAGGCAGCACTAACTGATATCATTGCCATGAGTTTTATAGTTGCTAATAAACATATATTCAAACATAGGTTTTTATATTTCTAAATGAAAGAAAATTGCTCTATATAATATTTTTAAGTTTAATTTTCTATATTCTTTAGAAATTTAAATTTAAAAATCAAATGTTTTCAAAACTTGCCATCAGCATTTTGCTCATGTGAACAAATACATTGCATGTAGACAACATTTGTGAATTCATCTCTAAACACTTTGCTGAGCAAAATAAACAGTTGTCATTTTGACACCCTGACAAATAGCAAATTGACGTGAAATAAACCCTACTGACAGATACTCTTCAAATTATGAAAAAGTGAACCTAAATGACATTAGCATAAAATAATAGTATTTTGAAGACAGAACAGCTAAGGGCAAAATAAAAGACCAAATGGACAAGGTGAGAAGTCCTGAATGGACAGTTATCTCAGGTCTGTCTCTCTACCTCAGTTGCTTCCATTGTATTTGATTAAGTTGCTTTAAGATGATCTCTTCAACTTTAACAACAATCTTTAAGAAGTAAAAATTATCATGCGTATAATTTTGATATTGCTGTCTATAACAATCCATTCGCTTATTCAGAATGTGTTTACTAAATGTCTACTGCCTAATGACAGAGCATCTGAAAGACAAAAAAATCACGTGCAATCAAGGGTAACTAGTGCAAGCTCTCACAGATTCAG
Source organism: Cephalopachus bancanus (assembly GCA_027257055.1). NCBI lineage: Eukaryota > Metazoa > Chordata > Mammalia > Primates > Tarsiidae > Cephalopachus > Cephalopachus bancanus. The sequence continues at coordinate 3,252,099 of JAPVLO010000205.1, read as the reverse complement.
AAACAGAAAAAAAGTTCCATTGCATCTAAGGCAGGGTTTTAGTGTGGCAAAGAGTTCCAGTCTCAGGAAAAGTGAATTATACACAAGGAATAGTCCATGGGGTTATTTCCCGATGGGTCATTGAACTCTCAAGGTCTTGCTCATTATGTTCAGAATATTTTTTCCAAACTGACCACAAGGAGGTGCCATAAAAATCAGACTTTTTAAATTGCTATACGTTTAACTGAAGAATAATCTAGTTTCTTTTTTGTAAGAAAAAATATGGTTCAGAGTTTAAACTCAGCTAAATATCCTATATATATCCTAAATGTAGAAGATTATAAAGTATCCTTAATTCAAAAGAGTTATATTTATATCATTATGTACATAAGTATATTAGGTAATCATTCATTAGTGAAATATTTTATTTATTTGAAAAAAAGAAGATTAATATTTCTTAGATCTTTAGTGTTTTTGAAAAAAGTCGTTGGGGCTTGAGAATTTTCTTGGGTGCTTGTGAAAAATACTGAGTCCTGAGCATCACATAAACCTATGGAATCAGAAACTCTATGAATGAGCCCTATGAATCTGCATTTTAAATAAGCCTTCTGGGGGCTGAACACTAATGCTTGGGAACAAATGCTTTTCACCTATGCACAAAGAATATCATCTGTTTATCGGCATTGAAAAGGCAACCTGGGACTGTCACCAAACACCTGTCTTGATAATTGCCAGGTATCCTGGCCTTTCAGCCAGGTTGGATTCCTTCCAACCTTGGTCACAGCCAAGTCTGACCCCAAGTGACTACTCAAATCTAATGAGTATTCCTCTCACTGGAGTTTTGGCTACTAGTTGTTGGTACTTAAAACCAACAGTTTTAAGTTTCCAACTAAATTCTGAGTTTTGCCCTTCAGGTAGATCTTTTTGTATCTTAAAGAAGAAAATAAAACTCTATTTTACTGCCATTTTTTGAAAGGCTGTTTTGGATTTTAACCTCTTAACTACCCCTATTTCTACCTCTATCCTTATACTTAAGTTGATCAAGAGGCCTTTTTTTTATATAATTCAATTGAGACTTGAAATCTGTTCATGCTCGGTTTTCTTTCATTCATTTGGTTTGTTTACTAGACCCATATCTACTTCGTTATCAGAAAGGTTTTCAGACCTATTTTTTAAAACAAAGTAGAAGACATACACTAAAAGGTACTCTGAATAATGGTTAAATATATAATTTTTGTATAATGAAATATTCATGTTTTCCTTTCATTCAATTAATATGATTTGGTTTGGATTCATTCATTCAACAAATTTCTGTTGAGCAACTACTATGTGCTAGTTAATGTATTAAATCAGAGAATAACACAAATGAACAAAATAAGACATGGACTCTAGAACTTTAGGAGTTGAGCGTATAATCTAATAAAATTATTTTTATACTTAATCATTTTATTAACAAATATTTCATAGATTTTCTTCAAAATCATTATATCTTGTAACAGACACTTGAGCATCAACTTATATATGAGATGGGCAAGGGCGACAATCTAAGGAGACTCAAATATCTAAAGTTGTTTAAATGATTGAATTGGAATAAATTTACAAGAAAGAATTAGGCCAGGCTGGGTGGCTCAGCCTGTAATCCCAGCACTTTGGGAGGCCAAGATGAATGGATTGCCTGAGCCCGCAGGTTCAAGACCCATCTGGGCAACTTGGCGAGACCTTGTCTCTACAATAAATAAAAAAATTAGCTGGACATGGTAGCGCGTGCCTGTAGTTCTGGCTACTTGGAAGGCTGAGGCGGAAGGATCGCTAGAGCCCAGTAGATTGAAGCTGCGGTGGCCAGGAGCATGCCACTGTGCTCCAGTCTGAGCAACAGAGTGAGACCAACTCAAAAAAGAAAGAAAAAGAAAGAAAGAAAGAAAGAAAGAAAGAAAGAAAGAAAGAAAGAAAGAAAGAAAGAAAGAAAGAAAGAGAAAAAGAAATAATTATATTGATACACTCATCTCAACCTAGGGGCAAATCAGTGAGGTGCAAGAATCTTAAAGGATATCAGACTGTTTATCTAAAAAGAAAAAAAGAGGTACATTTTTCTTTACTCATATCAATACAGTTTAATGGATTTGTAACCCCTCTAATGGTAAAACAATTTTGGGAAGACACCATTTTTTCTATAAATGATTCTGTATTCAGTGGCTTTTTAAAGAATTCACTCATTCATCCAATATTCATTCAGTGCTTATTTTGGATATTTTCTGATTTATCTTATAATGCTAAGGATAAAACAATGAGTAAAAATCAACATTTCCTGTCCTTGGCGAACTCCATTTTTGTAAGACTGATGTTAATAAAATAATAACACAAATATTGTGCTTATAAAATGAAAACTGGAATACTTGGTGTGAAAAGAAAATAAAATAGGAACTGGACTGGGAGATCTTGGAAGGCTTCCTTAAGGAAGTGATGAACATGTTCATCACTGAAGATTGTGAGAGAGACTGAGAGAACAAATATACTCAGGGATTCCGTCTGTTCTTGAAGAGAAGATAATAGTACACTGGGAAAAAATAAGTATGGAAATTATTTCATACAAAATATTTTCACAAAGAAAAACAACAAGCTTCAGTTGAAAGTTAAATGAATCTATTTCCCAATAAAAATAGAGTTTTAAGAAGGAGTGGCTTTATGAACAATAAAGAAATGTTAAACTGGTTGATTTCAAATAACAAAACTACAAATAATAAGGCAAAACTGTTGCTTTTGAATACACTTTTTAAAAAAGAAATCTATGGTTGCTTAGGTCAAGCTGTAATTAGTATCCTTCTTGTAATTTTACTTCCCAACTGGTGTGGACACTGAGCCTCTAAAACAAAGTTTCTTTTTATGAAATGCAGACTGTTCAATAAATTTTGGCTACTCAAGCCTTAAGTTCTTAAATGATTTCAAATTATAGACCCTCTCTCATTCATGATTAACATTAACAATGGTGTAATTCACCAAAACAGAAATCAGAATAAAATTACTATGAAGTGTTAAATTGCTATTATCAAAGCATTTCTATTTGGACCTATGGTGAAAAAGACTGTTTAGAGGAGAAACAATTGTGGAACACAAGTCAAGTCTACTCTCTTTACCAACTAATTTGGGGTCCAGATCAAATTAATTAACTTCCCTGGGGCAGATCTATAAAATAACAAAGGAAGAGGTTTGTACTGAAACTAACCAGTTCTGAAACATAAGACAAGTTTTTAAAAAATCACAATTTCAAAGCTTATTTTACATTTTCAGACTGAATTTATTTCTGTTTTTCTTTCAGTCTATCAAGATTCCAAAAACCATGACTACACAACAATTCAACCTTTCACTTTCTGGTTTATTAATAGTAGAAAATTGACCTTGATTTTAGTATAGACTGAATTTGACTATTATGTTTCAAGAAAGCATATTTACTAAGCAATAAAAATAAACTGTACTGGAAAGATGGACTAGAGATAAGAATGGAAAAGTATGCTTTACTTATTTTATTAAAATAGGTGATTCATTTGGAAATGTGAAAATTCCTCCATTTTTATGTCATCATGTATTAGCTAGTGTACAGAAAGTGTTTATTTACAGAGCATTTAAATATTAAATACTCCACTCTAGGGAGCCAGAGACAAAGAGCAGTCTTCTTAAGAAGTTGTTTTGGTCTCTCCTCCCCACCCCCACCCCCCACCCCCCCACCCCCCCCACCCCGAGATCAAGAGATTTATTAATTAAAGGGGCTGTTACAGAAAGGATCTGTAACCGAAAAAAAAGAAAGCAAGCGGGGAAGAGACAGAGAGAGAGTGAGAGAGTGAGAGAGAGGTGGGGAGAGAGAGAGAGAGCAAGAGAAAGGGCGAGAGGGGGAATTAGGAAGTTTTTGAAAGAAAATAACTACCCTTCTTACTCAAGTTTGAGAACCAACAACACAAGCTATAATAAATAATAACAGCATGGCAATCGCTATAGCATTTCCTATAAATAGCTACACACTAAAAGGTAGTCTTTATTTTAGAAAAAGACCTTTATCTGCGTTATCTGTCCCTGGGATAATTTTGCACAATCATGTCTACTTAAAGCACTGACATTGGGTAATATATAGTAGTCTCTTTTAATTTGAGGTGTGACAACAAAACTGGCACAAATTTCTTTTTTTCTTCTTCGCAATTTCACAGATAGAAGATTCTTACCATAGATGGTAGCAACCTTGGCATAGATTTTTCTACTTTCCTTATTACGTCAGGAACTTTCACTTTTGCATTTAAAGAAAACACTTTACAGTTTCTCTTTGGCATTTCCAAATTGCCAGTATCACTAGCCTGGCACTTTGGGACCATTATTAAGTCAAATAAGGGTGACTTGAACTTGAGCACTGTGATATTGTGACAGTGGATCTGATAACCGAGATGGCTGCTAAGTGACTAGGGCGGGTAGCTTGGACAGCGTGGATACGTTGGAGAAAGGAATGCTTCATGTCCTGGAATTCCATAACCCTAACTCCGAACAGGGAGCAATTTATAATGTAGGAATTGCTTATTTCTAGAATTTTCCATTTACTGTTTTGGAACATGTTTGACCACAGGTAACCAAGAGGGGGCTGCTGCACTGACTGTTCAATTCTGCTGTGCCTAACGAGTGGCACGTTAAAGCTGAAGGAAGGCAGCTGACAGGGTAAAGAAATGGTGCTTCTGACTCCTGGTGCTAGAGAAACCTGAGGTACATACACACAAGGAGACCTAAGTACGCATGGATGACTAAGGGGGGGGGTTATAATCTCGGACTGGGTTTTATAGATCAGTGTTGCCCACTGCTTCTTTGTGACATCTCTTCTTTACCTCTTTTCACATGTTGGCTGCTTAGATTTTATACAATTTAAAGTTTCTTATCCATTAAAATGTTCGATGAGGGAATGTCAAAGTCATTTTATCAAATTCTATAGGTCTGGCTAGACCTTCACTCCTTATGAACATTGTTGTCTTTTATTTGGAAACAATAGCACAGGTGGATTGGTAATAGATGCTTGATGAGCACAGATTACCTTTCATAAATTTATCTCAAATATTGGAACTCAATAGTTCATTCTGCTGTTAGAATATTGATACTTCATTCTTTGGGGAGCATGGTTTAATCACATCTTATATGAGAATAATGACAAAATTTGAGAATAATGTAAAAAGCAGGTTTTATTTTGTTTTTAAATGTATTCTGCTTCCAAGGTGATATTCTATTCTCTGCAGCATTCTTCATGTAAACTTATGCATCATCTGATTTTATTTTTCCACTTTAGAAAAATATATCCAGGAGCCGGTATCTTCTGTCCTAATGTTTTATAGCAAAAATGAGTTCAGGAGATGACTGAAAATGAGACACTGGAGGAATCCTAAAGTCGTCTTCCTGATAGCCATGAAATATCTGAATAGCATCTGCTACCTGCGTGACATATTCCCTCTGGTCAAGACCATGCATGACAGCACCTCATTTTTCTCTCTCTGTGAAATTTTTAAAAACTGAAAATAAAATACTTCAGGGGCAAGATACACAATTTGAAAGTCATAAATGAAGCTAAGTGTCCCAAATCTGGAATACAGCCTAAAAGATAGTAAGGATTCAAGAACTTAGTAAAGGGTTTAAGAAAACCCCTAACTTTGGAATTTGATGGGTTTGGAAACTTGGACAAAAACATTTAAAAAGTTATGGCATAGAGAGCAACAAAGATACTCAATCTCACTTGTTCTATTTCTTTTTTAAAGAAGTAACATAAACAATTCTAAGAAAGAAAACTAGTTGTTAAGCTTCCATAAGATACTGGTACCTTCACATAAGTCATCATCTGATTCTTTCAACAATCCTATTTGGTTACTATTACTCCCATTTCGTTCACAAGATAACTGAGTCTATAAAACTAATATTTGTCTTTCCCATGGTCATAGTTGGCAACTGCCAGATTCACAATTTAAATCCAGGAATTACACTCAACTCAAGTTCTTCTAATATCTCATTATTTATTCAAACCCAGTAGGTAATAAGAAAAGTATGTCATAATGATGTTCTGAATTCTTTTTATTGGAAAAAAATGATTAGAGAACAGTGAAACTTTATAGATTTATACAAATTAAATACTTTCATCTAGAGGGTAGAATATAAAATATAAATATCAGTGACTCTCCCTAAAATTCTCAGCCAATTTGAAGGTCAACCTATGCCCTATTGAAATATCAAGAAACGTTACTTTGTTTCCTGAATGTGTTGCAGCTAGGGTTATGCCCCTCACATCCATACAGAGACCTTCTAGAGAGGTCTCCATAAATCCCCCCAGGATGTGGGCCTTGTAGAAATACCAGTAGTGGACTTTGAAGGTACCAGTAGAACAACTGTATAATTCGGTTTCTGTCTACAAAAAAACCCGTGCCTCTTCAAAAATACTGCCAACCCTTCTTCTATGAAATGAGGACCATTTCATTATGTTTAAAATATCTCTCCCCCAATCCAATTGGAATAAAGCACTATAGGTGTACTGGATGCTCTCAGCCAAGTTTCATTAGCATCTCTCATCCTGTCCTTGTATATATTATAATGTTTTGTAATTTTCTGGTTGTTTCATTTGTCTGACCAATGCCTCCTTCTCAAGCTTGCTATTAAAATGTGCCATTCTGGAACAGCTTCATGGCAAGCAGGCAATTCAAAAGATTGCTGAGTATCAAGGCAAGTCTCTTCTAAGTGTCTTTCCATCATAAGGTTCACTTCTGTTGCAAGCTTGAATTAGAGTTCATATTTAGCATGCACATACACATCCACTTGCTCATACTTTGTTTCCAAATGTTTATTAAGTCTCAGAAAATTATGTTCTGGGCAATTTTCTCAGCAAACTTGAGAAATTTCAGTGAACAAAACAGAGTACATTCTCCTAAAATTGTTATTAGTGGGAAAAATGAATAGAAAATAAACAGTAGATATGATAGATAGATAAAGAGTGGAACTGATATAAGACAATGGAGAGAATATGGCTTATAATTTTAAATAGGGTAGTTGCCTCATTGAGAAGATGACATGTGAACTAAGATTTCAAAGAAGTGGGAAAGTATGCACTGAGGATAGCTGGAGGGAAAATGAAAATGTTCTAAGTTAGGACAAATAAGCTGGCTACAGCATTATTGAAAGACTGTGGTAGGAAGGACTTTAGAGTGATGACCCTGGTTGGGTTACATAAAGTCTTTGTCTTTTTTGAATTAATTTTACATGACAAATAATAACTGCATATGTTTAATGTATGAAATATGCACACATTGTGAAGTGATTAAATCAAGCGAATTAACATATCTATCACCATATATTATTTCTTTTGTCTTGAGAATATTTAAAATCTACCTTTTTAAAGCAATTTTGGAATTTATGACACATTATTATTTACCATGGTCACTATGCTGTGTAATAGATCCAGAACTTATTCCTTCTAAGTGAAACCACGTACGCTTTGACTACCATCTTTTTTCCCTGTCCATCTCCATCCTCCACCTCCAGCCTCTGGTAACCACTGTTCCACTCTACTTTTATGAATTCAACTTATAAAAGCCTTTTACATTAATGGAGATGAGAAGCCTTTGAAAGGTTTTGAGCAGAGGAATGCCGTAGTATGACTTCACTTTAAAACAAAAATCACTCTGGTCACTGTGTTGAGGACACAGTATAGGAGGACAAGAATAGAAGTATGTTGTACAAATTGAAGAGATGACAGCAGTTCTTCCAGGTTAGAACCACAGGATTTCCTGACAGATTGGATATTAAAGAAATAGAAGAGGACGTAGCTGTTTGGTGTCATAGAATAAACATAGTACATACTACTTTATAATCAATTGCAGTCCATTATAAGTAAGGAATGAACACAGTCACAGGAATTTTACAGGTAATACAAAAATTTCAAACACAGTTCCTGCTTATCTATTGGGCACACAGATCTATAGCCTTTGGAATTTTTGTAAATGAATTAATGTTCTTCTAAGAAACACTGATACTAATTGCATTTATTAAGTACTTACAATTTGTCAGTCATTATTCTCTGTTCGTAGGGTTTATGAATTTGAATGACCCTCATAAACCTATGTTATTAAAAACTATTATTGTATTTCCTTCACAAAACAAAGACCTCAGATAACTTGCCCAAGGTCCTATAACATAAATGGTGAAACTAGCAGCTGAAACAAAACAGCCTGTTACTGAGCCTACATTCCTAACTGTGCTACTAATTAATAGCTGTGTTATTAATTATAAAAAATAAAAAATGCCTAGGCATATAGTAATACTCAATGAAATGTTTATTGATATATTTTAAAATTATTACTGACCAAATAGATTTGTTCACTGATGTCTTCTTCTCAGACTTTATTCTTTCTCCACTTCACTTCAATGAATTAATGCCAATAAAGAACACAGAACAGTGTCTGACCTATAGAAAATATTCAGCGCATGCTAGTTTTAAACTACTACAGTATCAGTGATTTTTCTACTTTATAACTTATTCATTCAACAGCTGTGTCTGTGCTCCAATATACTGTTGGGCATTGGGTTTGGCACTGGAAATGCAATGACAAATATAGCATTGTCTCTGCCCAAAAGGAGTTTATAACACATTGCAAGGTGTAACATTTTTCTATTAATACTATGCCTCTGTTTCTGGGGCTCTACCACATCAGCATATGGGCTCGTTTCTGTCTATACAGATCTACATTCCTTTTCCTGAGACCCAAACCAAAAGCCATAGAAGAAGACTACTCTGCACTTGCCCCCCCCCACATGCACACATACACATAGTCACATCAAGAGTATCCCTGATCTAATGACGGAAGTTGGTACATGAATACCATAATTTCCTCATCCCTTAGGAGAGATAACTCTGAGGCTTACATCATTTTTCAGAGTTTTCCTGCAGGATTAAATTCTAGCTGCGCACAGTACTATCTGACTTGACAGCCACACCTTACTAGCTGTTCTTCACTGTCTCATTTTCCCACCCTTCTGCAAATGTATCCTGGGTTTATCCACCAAATTACTACTTGTATTGTAATCATTGTCTGTAGGCAGTCCTGTTTCAGAGGGAATCTTAACTACTACACAGGGAAATAAGAAAAGCAGACAGCTATTAATCCTACAATAGACATTCATATTTGCTGCAGTAGGGATTTATTTATCTTTTTATTTTCTCTCTATCATAGGATGGAGTGAAATGGTGCAAACATAGCTCACTGCAGCCTCAAACTCCTGGGCTCAAGCAATATTCCTGCCTCCACCTTCCCAGTAACTTGAACTACAGGTGCATGGGACCACATCTGGCTATTTTTTTTTCCATGGTGGCAGTTGTCTTGCAATGCTGGCCAGACTGGTCTCAAATTTCTAGGCTGAAGAAATCTTTCTGCTCCAGCTTCCCAAAGTGCTAATTTCAGGCATGAGCCACCATACAGGGCCCTGGTACAGTATAGATGGTTTTTAATGTTAATTATCTGCAGAATGTCAGAAACCAGTGAAGGGAGGATAGAACATTCTAGAAAAAGTGAGGAGCTTTAGTACAAACAGACTGAGAAAGTCTATGTTAGGATGTCAGTCATTTTCAACATGGCTGCAACATAGTGAGCAGTGAAAGGAAGTTAGGGGGATGGGGAAGGCTAGATCAGAGAATCTTCCTTGTCTTGATGAAGAGAATAGACTTAATTTTATAGGCAATGGTGAGCCTTCAAGTCAAACTCAATTAATTTTCTAATTAATTAAAATGATGATACATAGTTTGTATTTTAGAAAAGTTACTCTTGCTGAAATATAAAAAAACGATGAAAAGCAAGTGAAGTAATCAGAACCATAGTGCAAGTATGAGGAACACATCAGAAAAGCAGCAACTAGGTCATAGCAAAAATGGAGAAGAGAATAGAGAAATGTTAGAGAAGTAAAATCAATTGACCTGGTGAAAAGAAGTATGGGAGGAGAAAACAACATGGGTAACTTATCTATTGTTTGCTCTGATAACTGGTTGTGTAGAAGTGTCATTCACAAACATAGCAGAAATTTCAGAGGAAATGAGCATTGACTCATGGAACAGAAAGAAGACGCTGCACGATAATGAATTAAGTGTTGAAGATGTTGACATTAAAATATCCCTAGGACATCTGGGAATTGTTCAATAGTGTAACTACATGTGGTGAAAAGAGACAGAGTTGGGGTTTTCCTGATGTAAGTATGTATCAGTCATCTGTTGCTACATAACCACTTCAAACTTAGTGGCTTAAACACAAGGATGATTTATTATATCTCCCAATTCAGTAGGTAGTCTAGGCAATTCTTCCACTTGTCTCACCTGGACTTACCCATGTAGTTGCGTTCAGCCTGGTTGAACTGGAAAGTACAAAATGATTTCAATCATGGGTTGGGGCCTTGGACTGATTACTGACTTATCTCTTCCATGTGGCCTTGTCCTCCAGACTAACATCCTTATATGGTGGACTTTAAGCAGAATACCAAGAGGCATAAATGGACACCACAATGTCTCTTGAGACCAAGGCCCTGGACCATGTGTAATGTCACATCTGCCATTTGTTTAAAGTTCTAAGCGAGTCACAAGGTAAGGCTGAAAGGACAAATGGAATAACAACATTACATTGCAAAGGGGCATGGACAGAGAAAGGTGTCCTTCATTAGATGTCAATATTATAACAGACAACTCCAAAAAGAGTTTTGCAATGCTGGGAGTATCAGTTTTATAGGTAGGAACTGAGGCCAAGCAAGCAGTGGGTCAGGAGCCAAATAAGGGATTCATAAATACATAGTGGAAAGAATGCAAACCAAGACAGAGAAGGAAAGGGAGTCAAAGGTGAAAAGACTTTTAAAAGGGAAAGAATGTTTAATTCATCAAAAACCTCAGGAAGACCTAGTTATATAACCAAAAATTAAATTATTTATAATATATTATATATAACTAGCTGTATAAAAATATTAATTGAATTGATATGTCAGAATAAAAGTATTTTTAAGAACTTAGTGTTCTATAAATGTAGAAAACAGATTTTAAACATTTCATGCATATGTACTTGTAAGTAAGTATGATAAGTATAAAAATGTGTTCCACTTGGGTAAAAATCTCTAAATGTCATAAAATAGAAATATCAGTTCAAAGAGTAAAAACAAAGGTAGGCATTTTTCAAATGTTAAAGAAGAGCAGACTTATATGTTTTAATGTTAAAAAAGGGTATCAAATCATTATACTTTTAGAGTGATATAACATGTTTTATTAATCAAGATTTCCCACATGCTGAAATCAGCAGCCTTTACAGCTGTATAAATTTCATAATAAAAACTTTCACCGAGGATGGTAGCTCACATCTATAATATCAGCACGTTGGGAGGCCGAGGCAGGAGGATTGTTTGAAGCCAGGGTTTGAGACCAATCTGGGAGATAAAACGAGACTTTGTTAAAAAAAAAAAAAAAAGGAAAAGTAACATTTAGATGTCAATTTAAACATGCCTGAAAAGAGGTACATAATTTTCAACATTGTATTTTTTTCCAGCATTTTTTTAAGGGGTTATGGAATCCAAGTTGGAAGCCCACTGGTTTTTTTTTTTTTCCTCGAGAGTGCTTATTCTGGTTGATACTTGTAAGTTCATTTTTATATTATTTGAATAACATTAGCCTTTCTCCTTAGTTGTGTATTCCATAAAAGCATGAATGGGATTACTTTTTGTTCACTTGTGAGATCAGTGTATTTTAGCAATGTGTGCAGTGTCTTAACCTAGCACAGATATTTAGTATATATCAGTAGTTTTAATTACTCATTCAGCTTACTCCCAGGTAAAATTAATATATCACTCATCACTCTCAACACCCCATTTTAATCTTTACTTTTTCCTCCTTAATACCCTTTTATGCCCATAAGCCCTGCTAAATAAATCAGTACTGCCTGTGCCTATTAGTATTATCTTGTATGCTATGACTCTTGTATTGCAGTCATAATTTTACTAATACTAAGTGATTAGCCATTGATTATCATTATTATTTTTAGAGATGACTAATAGTCTACCTAGAAAATGTTCAACAATATACACCTCTATATTTGTACACACTGTACTCTACAACTTAAACCAAAGTTGTTTGTCTTGAAAGCTTTCATGTTTAATCCCTTTTAATCCTTCTTTCTTTCTCTTTCTTTCTTTCTTTCTCTCTCTCTCTCTCTCTCTCTCTCTCTCTCTCTCTCTCTCTCTCTCTCTCTCTCTCTCTCCCCCCCTCCCTCCCTCCTTCCTTCCCTTCCTTCCTTCCTTCTTCTTTTTTGTCAGGCGTTACTCTGTCACTCAGGCTGGATTGCAGTGGTGCAGTCACAGCTCACTGCCGTCTTGACTTCCTAGGCTCAGGAGATTCTTGTACCTCAGTCTCCCAAGTAGCTGAAACTACAGGTATGTACCACCACCACTCTTGGCTATCTTTTTTTTGTAGAGATGAAGTCTCTCTATGTTGCCTAGGCTGGTCTCAAACTCCTGGGCTAAGCAATCCTCCTGCCTTGGCCTCCCAAAGTGCTGAGGTTAAAGGCCTGAGCCTTTATTTATAAAAACCGTGCATGGCCTGTTTTTCTATGTATTAAAATCAAAAATTACAAAATTTTGTCAGCAATTATCTTAGCTACATCAACATATGGGCACTGGTTTTAAGACCCATAGACCAGCCAGTCTCATTGTTTGGATGTGAGTTTATGACTTGATAGAATTAATTTTTAAAACACCAAAAATTTAGACAGCTACTTTGGGTAAAATAAATGAACTCAAAAGTAAGCACATTAAGATGACATTTCCTTCCACCACAGAATTCTGATAACAATTGCACGCATGTAATAACCAGGCTAATGAAATAAGCAAACTAAGTTTGTTGTGCTGTTGCTGTGGAAAATATTGTCCCTAATAATGTCTACTATTAGGAAAAAAATGTATTAAGATGTCTTCATTTCGAACAAAGTCTCTAGTCCTTTTCTTGCAGGAGAAAGACATTGTAATTCTGACAGACCTTGACAATTGCAGTAGAAAGTAATTCCAGATAACTTAAGGTTTACCACCTAAGTTTGCAGATGGCTTTATTGAATAGAGTAGGCATACTCATATGTACAAATTTTTAGCAAGTACTTAAAGGTCTTAAAAGCTAGAGAATAGAGAATTTCTAACCAAATCTATATATGGGCACATATTTAAGACAAAATTTTAACATGTGTCAGTTAAACCCTATCTTCTTCTGTAAATATATCATTTCAAAAAGTCACATGATAGTTGTATGAAAATACTGGAAATAGTAAAGAAAGTAATAGTTATACTGAATAGCATAATCAATTAGATAGTTGTACATAAACAGGTCTATGTCAAAAATGATTTTTTCTAGATAATAATGGATTGGAATTTTATTTCAAGACAATACTATCACCTTCTGGCAGCTACTTGAGTAAAAAAAGACTCATGGGTTCGTTGAGTCAAAAGAATATGTACATTTAGCAAATTTTAACTCAATTTTTGTAAAAGACAAAAAAGCTATGCTCTCTACCTTTAATACCAGAATTAGACCCTAGAACTTAGGAGGAAATGAGATAGATCAGAGACAGAAATGAGAGAACTTGGAATGCTTATGCCATCAGGATGATCATGTTCATCAAGGAGGGACCCAGCTGGAAATGACGCAAACACAGCACAGTAGGGCAGGTAAACATAGTGGTCAAGAGACGATAACAAATGACAGCATATAGGCAAATGTTATGGTTAAAAGGATTCAAGTCAGATCAGTGAAGTATAGAACACAAGATGTAGCATAGGACTCGCTAAAAATAGCTAAGCTTCAACAATGAAACTGTAACAGGGTGGGCTCCAATATGACTGGTGTCTTTATAAAAAGGGGAAATTTGGAGAGATACCCATACAGGAAGGACACCATGTAAGAACTGGCATTGCTGCGACAAGCTGAGGAACTAAGAAAAGCTAAGAGAGAGGCCTGGAATGTATCCTTCCCTAGAGCGTTCTGAGGGAATATGGCACTGCCAACAACACCTTGGTATTGGACTTCTAGCTTCCAAACTGTGAGACAACACATTTCTGTTGACTAAGACACCCAATTTATGGTTCTTTGTTATATAAGCACTCGCAAATGAATACACTAACTTACTCTTCCAAATCCAAATTCACACTGGCAAGACATGGAGGGGTTGCAACTCACATACTTAAAATAAATTCAATCTAAATACATCAATATATGTATTTTTAAAAAAAGCAAAAAAAGATGGGTAGCCTTTGATTTTACATTCCACTGTTAACTATGAGCTTCTTTGTTAATCCTTGTAGAGTACAAGAGCTGCAAGCCTTTTGTGTAATATTACTGTACAGCATGTAACTCTGTAACTTAAACAAACATTCATTTGTGGTAAGTCAGTATCACAAATGAAATATTGTCTGAGGAGAAAGGAAAATCAATATCCACCTTTAGGGTCATTAAATTTTGATAAGGATTTTCTTCAAACATCAATATACTAGCAAACAGATATGTAGCAAAAGGTTTTTTTCTTTTTATTTAATGAAATCTGTCTAGGAACCCACTTGAGCTCACATTGCTCACACACACACAAAGTTTTTTACAGAAATATCAATGACCTCCTTGAAGTTTTTTGTTGGTGGTGGTTTTATTTTAAATAGATGTATTAACAAGTCAGACTTGCCATTAGAAGGAAAAAGAATACCAAACCAACCAGATACCAGGATGTACTCCATTGTCTGTACAGGAAATTGTAGAATTAGAATAATCACCTAAAAAGGATGGATGATATTCGAAATATCCACTTTTTTATTTGAGTATATTACCATTTTTTAATAGGAGGAAGAAAATTCTGTAAAACAATATGTGAGGGAAAGAACTCAACATGAAAATGAGAACAATTAAATAGTGTCCTAAAGAAACTGGACTGCTTCTTCTCATAGATTTTAGGCCCATAGCCTGAGAAACCATCATTTTTTTACAACATCCAAATCATCTCAATTGTTTTCCTTTTAAAAAAATTTTTAATTTTAAAGATGTGGGGTACAGTTCAAAGCTAGGTATACAAATGTTCATTCTGAAGGTATCCTTGTTGATGAGATGTGCCCCCCACTCCCACAGATTCTCACTACTGCCAATCCTGCCCCTACCCTCCCCACCCACCCCAGTAATTTCTCATGAGTCCCAATCCTTTTCTATTAAAACGTAACCTCAAGTGAGAAGTCATTGTGAACTATGTACAGTATCCAGGAACAGATCAAACTTAGAAGACTGTAAGTATCACTCCAGAGATTAATCCTGTACACACTGCAGTAAATCAATAAGCAGAGCTGGGAACAGTGGCTCAGTCTGTAATCCCAGCACTTTGGGAGGCCAAGGCGTGAGCATTGCCTGAGCCTGGGGGTTCAAGACCAACCTGGGAAACTCGATGAGTCCTTGTCTCTACAATAAATCACAAAAATTAGCCCAGCATGCTGGCATGTGTCTGTAGTTCCAGCTACTTGAAAGTCCGAGGCAGATCGCTTAAGCCCAGCAGGTCAAGGCTGGGGAGGCCGTGATCATGCCACTGCACTCCAGCCTGGGCGACAAGAGTGAGACTCCAACTCAAAAAAAAAGCAGGAAATATGAATTATAAATATACTATTTTTAGTTAATAGCTCTGTGTTGAAATACTTTTTTACTGCAGATAAATTTATCAGGAAACTAACCTTATATGGCAAAAACTAAATATATAATAAAGGCTGAGTTTCTACATTCAAGAATATAAGAAAATAGGTTCAAGATAGTATATTACACACACATATAAGGCAGATGGACACATGCTGGTTACTTTTAAGATTGTGTGTGTTGATTTATCTCAATGAGAGACTATAAAATGAGACAAAGTGTACTTTTTTCTAGGCCTGCACCCCTTTGGTCCTGAGTGACAGAAGATGTTACCAGACTGGGGCTAAATGAGACTAGGATGACAGGCTCTTGACTTCAGCCTTTTATTTTTTACTTATTTCTTTCTAAGTAATATTTTTCGACTATGTTAAAACCACAAGAGACAAAGTTTTTATTGAAGATCTCTTTAAAAAACTGTTAAATCCTGTCACAGGATACTTAGACATGCATAGAATGTAACTTTTTTTTTAATGTAACTGAACTAGAGGGCCAACATTGAAAATAATATATTTTGAAATTGAAATTATGATTATTTTGTACAGAAAACAATGTTTAAACACAAGCAAATCTGTTGTGTATAGTAAGTAACACAGAACTTAAAAACAAATTACCTATTTAGCTTTATTGAAGTTTGGGGTTTTTTCCCTTCCAGACCTGGAGTATCATGTTATAAACAGCATTCTCACATGGAAATAGTAGTCCCTTTCTTTTTGTAAATAATGATTGGGACTTTCCTTACTGTTATGTGGACACTTTTTATGTTAGTTTTGATGAATAATATTTTGAATACTTTTTACAAACTAGAATATATGTACAAGAATTCCTGTCCCTGTAATGCAGCAACTACATACATTTATTTTTAAATAAATAAAAAAATTTGTTTTTCTAAACTAAAAAGAAAGTAGGCTGAAGTAATTCATTTCTAGACATAAGAAAAAACATTTTGCTAAATTATGTGTTATACATTATTTGCTTGCTTTTATTTAAAAACAAACAACAACAGATTCTGGTGAGAATGTGGAGAAAAAGGAATGCTTCTACACTGCTGGTGGGAATGCAAACTATTGCAACCTCTTTGGAAGACAGTGTGGTGCTTTCTGAAAGAACTAGAAATTGACCTTCCATATGACCCATTAATTCCCCTATTGGGAATATACCTGGAGGAACTCAAGTCATTCTACAAAAAAGATACCTGCATACATATGTTTGTTGCAGCTCTACTTACAATAGCAAAAACATGGGACCAACCATGCTGCCCATCAAAGCTAGACTGGATAAATAAAATGTGGTATATATAACAATGAAATATTACACAGTTATAAAGAAGGACAAACATATGAACTTCGCAGCAACTTGGATGGATTAGAGTCGATCATACTCAGTGATCTATCACAAAAACAAAGAGCAGAGTACCATATTTTCTCACTTATAGGCGGACCTTGAACAATTATCATAATACAATGGAAGGGAATTGGCAGTAGTGGGAAACTGCCAGGGGAGGAGGGGATGGGATTGGCAATTGAGAGAAACTGGCAGGGGAGGGAGTACAAAGAAGTGCAAGGGTACCTGCATAATGAACATTTGTATACCTAGCCCTGAATTGTACCCCACAGCTTTAAAATAAAAAATAAAACTTGGACTTAAAATATTTTTCTTATATTTTTAACGCCTTGAACTTAGCTATTCGTTACTGTTGGCTAATAGTCTTTACCCCATTCTACCAAATGTTTGATCACCAAAGCATAAATGGAGAGGTCATAGCTCAGTAAACAGCAAGCTATGCAGGACATGCATAGTGCACTGGTGTAAAACCTCTTGTTGTTCATTCATAGGTTCAAATATGTGCACACCCATCCATGCATTTTTGGAAGTGCGAGTACACTAGTCGGGCGCAGTGGCTCAAGCCTGTAAAGCCAGCACTTTGGGAGGCCGAGGTGAAGAAATTGCCTGAGCCTACGGGTGCAAGACCAATCTGGGCAACTTGGCGAGACCTCATCTTTACAATCAATCAATCTATCTATCTATCAATCAATATTAGCCAGTTGTAGTAGCATGCACCTGTAGTTCTGGCTCTGGAAGATTCAGAAGGAAGGATTGCCTGAACCCAGCAGGTTGACCCTAGAGTGGCCATGAGCGTGCCACTGCACTCCAGCCTGGGCAACAGAGTGAGATTACAACTCAAAATAAATAAAACAGTACACTGAACTTACATTATGTCAGGGTTGATTATTATCCAAGAACTTAGCAGTGAAGGAAGCGAACATCTACAAGCAGAAAGCATTTAAAAGTCAGACACATCAGACCTCATTGGCTGAAAGCACTGCATAGCCCTCAGATCATGAAGAAATTGTAAGATTACAGTGTATTGTAATGGGCTATTTAAAAACAGAGCATTATAAACATGTCATTGCTGCATGGGCCCATTAAAGGGGGTATAAAAGACCAACATTTTTATAGTATTTTGATTAATCTAAAGGTTCAAAACAATAGTAAATTCAGCAGTGATTACAACGCAAATGCTATTATGCTGTTCTTTTCTATTCTGTCAAGGCAAAGGCCTTTCATATTACAGTAAACGTAAGATTGTTCTTCCTCTTTTCTCTTACATATTGTGAGTTGTGCTATGCTTCTATCACACAACCCATGTGATAAAATGTTTAATCTAAGAAACCAACAGTCAGTATAAGCATATCAATTTGTAGCAAGAATAAATTTGCTTACAATCTACCTACAATTGTAACAATTTACTTACAATTTAATAGAACATCAGTAGTCAGGTTTAAACACAAACTGTTAATCTATGGCATGAGTTAGAAAATATTTTAGGGACTGAGCAAAAAAGCACTGTAGAAAAGGTGTTTGGAGCAAAAGTCGATAGTAGGAGGAAGTATGACTAGACAGCTATATGTTGGATATGTTCGATTCCTCCTCATATTGTTTCTTAATTTTTATTCCTGAAAAATCACTATAAAGAGAGGTTATATGGTGTTATATTTTGAGAAAATGCAGAAATGTTTTATTAAGAGTTGATACATGATTGATAAAACAGTATAGTATACTCTTTCATAAATCATTGGGTTTCTAATATATTCATTTGAAAAATCATAGATTGTTGTGATACTTAAGAATGAAATTTTGATGACTTATTGAGCATCATACTCTGAAAAATCATTAATCCTAGAGTATTTTAACCAAGAATAATTGTAGTCTCTTCTAATTACTATTACAAATTGTTTGAATATTCTTTAGATGATAGTGGAATTTCAGTCATTATTTGCCTTTAATAAAATGAGACATCATTTTTTAGAGTGCAGCAGAAAGAAAAACAAAAATTAAAAAATCACTTACCTAACTAAAAGTTTTTTGTAAGAGTTGACTCAACAGTCAATCTAAATTAACAACTGCAATTGTATTGTGGCTCTGCTACCTGGAAAATGGCAATCTTACACTTCATTGTCGAATATTAAAATACTTCTAAAACACTGAAATATACTGAAATATAGGCAAAGATTTTAGAATTGGACAAGCATTTAAAATTTTTCCCCTTGGCTTGAATAAATCAAGTCCTAGACTTCCTTAATGAATGCACTAATGAATTAAAAAAGAAGCCGGGCTCGGTGGCTCAGCCTGTAGGCGACAGAGTGAGATTCCAACTCAAAAAAAAAAAAAAAAAAAAAAAAAAAGAATGTGGCTGGGCTCGGTGACTCAGCCTGTAATCCCGCGCCTTTGGGAGGGTGAGGTGAGTAGATTGCCAGAGCCCGCGGGTTTGAGACCCGCCTGGGCAGCGAGACCTCATCTCTACAATAAATAAAAAAAATCAGCCGGGCGTGGTAGCTCATGCCTGTAATTCCGGCTACTCGGAAGGCTGAGGCGGAAGGATCGCCTGAGCCCAGCAGGTCGAGGCTGCGGTGGCCGGGAGCAACCACTGCACTCCAGTCTGGGCGACAGAGTGAGACTCCGACTCAAAAAAAGAATGTGTTCAGGTGTTTAGATAAGGAGCTTCTACTTGTAAACAATAGCTTTTACTATCGGTATCTGCTAGTAAAAAGAGAAACTGACAAATTATAGAAGTTTAGATGAATCACTGAAAAAACATTTGACATTTAGTTGCCTTATCCTTTCAAAAAGATAATTATACTAATGAAGGCAAATGCTTAACAGTAAGAAGCATGGAATAACTATTTATGTGCATATTTTAGAGAAAATCAAACCAAAACAAAAAATCTAAAGCACTTTGTTCAAATATGATCCTAGCAGTTGAAACAAATAAATACATGAGGATTTTGTTAATGGCTTCATCTACCTACCTACCCTGGAAGTGGGTATTAATTTCAACTGATGTCACTCAAATACTTCTCTATCAAAAATACACAAATAAGCCATTCATTACAGTTTGGGAAATATTTTACACAATATCCAAACTTCTAATTACATTGTTACAGTCTGTCCAATGTAGTAGTGTCTCAAATCATTTGTATTTTTATCTTTTGCAATTAATACTAAGTTGAGACAGCAAAGATATATGCTTTACAAAATAAATTTCTATGTCATATACTTGCAGATGAAAACTTTAGAACTTTTACACAAATATTTCACATACCACCTGAATTCCATTCAATGTTACATCCTTTTTATCTTGGTCACAGAAATATTTAGGGGTTTCAGTTGTAAGACTATTTTTCTGCATTTTAAAAAATGAATGAAATGTAAAAATGTGATGGCCTTGCTTTATATGTAAAAAGAAACTTTTTGAATGATTTTATAAACAATCTAATAACTTAAAAAGAAGTTATTTGATCATGGGAAATAAGGCATACATTGAAATGGTAATCCTATTAGCTTTTCTACCTCTAAAAATTGTCTTTCTATTAATTTTTTCTCGGAAGAATGAAAAGATCCTCTGTGTTTTTAGGTTTCAGGTGCTTGTTATAGCATTAAAGATAGATCAAGTATGATGCCATAGAAAAATAATCTAGCTTAGAGAAAGAGAATGATAAAATTTTACACTTTTCTACAGCTGAGAAATAAGTCTTAAGAAAAACGTGTTTTACAATGTAACTGTATTTTCTACTTCAGTATTAGTTCTAGAAGACATTTAATTTAAATGAAATTATTTTATATCCTCCTAATAACTTAGAATATTCACTTTATAAATGAAAATAATAAATAAATGTTTCCAGTAAGTGTTTCTGGGCTTTTGTATGATTCATTTATAGTATTAATGGTGTGTCTAGGTAAACATCTGAAACAATATATGCTACTAATTAAAAGACAGTATATCCTGTGGTGTGAACTCTGTGATCTAATTAAATTCTGGCTGCCCTCCATTATGGAAAAGGAAAGTATGTGATGTGTGAAAATGTGAACATTAAACTAGATTACTAAGTCCTTGAACCAATATTGGGTTGCTAAGGTAAGATGTTTTGGATGATCTGGAGCATATGAAATGATGAATCAAAAGATACAGCTCACAAAATAATAGATATGCATAGTATGCCAAATAAATTAGCCTGACAAAGTTAAAGTTAACAATGTATCAAAAATAGTTCATTAGAAGAAAAAAATTTAAAGCAAATTATTTGCTTTCCTATTCAAGAAAATATTAACCTAATTAAACATTTCTGTCATTAAATGTAAGTAAACATAATTTTAAAATTATAGATTTTTAATTGTTATTTTATCTCCTAAATATCATCCTAAATTAGATGACAAAATTCTATTTTGTCATCTAATATAAAATCCTAAATCAAAAAGAAAGTTCAGCCGAGCTCGGTGGCTCAACCTGTAATCCCGCGCCTTTGGGAGGGTGAGGTGAGTGGATTGCCTGAGCCTGAGGGTTCAAGACCCGCCTGGGCAGCAAGACCTCATCTCTATAATAAATCAAAAAATCAGCCGGGCGTGGTAGAGCATGCCTGTAATTCCGGTTACTCGGAAGGCTGAGGCGGAAGGATCGCTGGAGCCCAGCAGGTTGAGGCTGCGGTGGCCGGGAGTGGCCACTGCACTCTAGTCTGGGTGACAGAGTGAGACTCCAACTCAAAAAAAAAAAAAAAAAGAAAGTTCATATTTTCTTTTAGGGAATATCTGTCATTTTATAAAAATTTTCCTTATAAATTCAAAATATGAGAATACATTTTTTGCTACTTTGATCATTTATGTCTCAATATTTATTTTAATTTTATTTCACCTTTCCTTAACTGATGTATTGAACTGATATTGAAAAAAAAAACAAGGAGTAATTATAATATAATACACTAGTGGAGACTTGGTTTGTGCCAAAATACATTTTTATTCATTTGTTTAGCTATAAATATCTAGCTTTCAGTGGCACTTTGAATTTCACTTTAATCCAACATTTCCAGAGAGCCATTGTCAGCAAAACAGTTTGTTCTTTAGGACATTTAAGAATTTGTAACACTCAATTTAATTGGCACGATCTTTAATAAATTTTTGCTTCAGTTAGAATAGCAAAAGATGGTTTTATACAGAATGAAGTGGACTAAGGAAGAGAATTACCACATTATTTACAAGGGAATATTTTTCTTTTGTCTTTTAAGGCTATTCTCAACAAGTTTGTGAGAAATAGATTTTTTATTAATAGCCTTCATTTTTAAAAACTGTTAGATTTTAAGAAAATTTCAGCAATATTATGAGGAGTCCCAACCCTGCTCCACATATGGTTTCCCTATTATTAACGGTTTATATTTGCATGATTCAATTTTACAATGATAAACCAATATTAATATATTATTAAAAACTGAAGTCCATACTTTATTGAAATGTCCATAGGTTTTATCTATGTTCCAGTATCCCACCAAGGATACCACATTATATTTCATTGCCAGGTCTCCATAGGCTCCTTTTAACTATGAAATGCATTTTTTTTTTTTTTTTACAATATTCTTTAATAGAAGAATGGTTTAACACCCACCATCATGGATCCCAGGGTAGGAGCAATGACTGAACTTACCTGCTTAACTTCATAAGACTGCTTTGGGATATCTATTTTGAAATTTGCTAATAAAGAACTTGTAACTTGTATCATGCATTCAAGGAACTGGGCATCATTCTTCAAAAAAAATTAGATTATGGGGATCATCATTATGGACTCCCAAAACACCTGGTGTGACTGTCAGCATTTCCTTTAAACTTTTTATATTATTAAATTGAGGAACAAAATGTATGGTTATTTAAAGTAACAATTACTGAGTGATTACTATGTGCTAGACATTCCTGTGGGCCTGAAAATATGGTGATGAAGAAACCACCATACCAGATGTTCTCACTCATAGTGAGACCTAAACATTAATCAAAATCACATAAGGGAGGAATCAGCAGTTGCAGGACACTGCCAGGGAAGAGGGACTGTGTAACAACACAAAGGGTACCTGGTCCTAAACCAGGGAAAATGAGGACCAGTTGGAGGCTCAAACGTCACCTGCATATAGATTACTTATGTACCCAATCCTGACTTGTATCCCACATCTTTATAATAAAATAAAGTCAAAAACAAAACAAAACAAAACAAGAAGTCCTTGCTTTTATTGAGTTTATACCCTAGTTATGGCAATAACCATGGAATTAAATATTTTGATAACAATTTCAGATGTTGATAAATGCTGTAAAAAATAATGTATAAGTTGTACTGATACATAAATGCAAAAAAATATCTAGGAGGAAACAAGCTAGACAGAGAGAAACTTTGCTAAATTCAAAGTTTCAAAGACTAATAAAGTTTACAAATCAGTTCAGTGTGGCAGAACCATGGTGGCAGAGCAAAGAGAAAGTGATTGGAAGTCAGAATAAAAGGCCAGACTAGAATAATAAGACTCTGTAAGCCATGGTAAGAAGTTTGGATTTATATCACAATAAATAAGCCATAGGAAAACTTCAAATAGAGTTTATGTAGAGGTCTTACCTGATCTGATTTATGTTTTAAAAATATAATGCCCCTGCCCTATGGAGATTAGATCTGGAGGAAAACCAGAGTGGAAAAAAGACGATCAGTCAGGAAGTGATTATAAAAATAAGAAATGATATTGGCTTGTATTAAGGTGGTTGCAGTAGAAATAAACATAAGTGGAGGAATTTAGTATGTTGTTTGAAGGTAGTGCTAACAGGATTTGCTGCTTAAATAAATTCTGGGGCAATAGAAAGAAAGAGGAATCACAAAGTTCTCTTAAATTTTTTTGGCTTGAAAACAGGTTACTATTTACTAAGGTGAATCATAAGAAGGAATATATTTAAGGCTAATATTGAGGGCTTTCTTTTGTCCTCCATAAATTGTAGATGACTTCATCTACATTCAAATGATAATATCAGTTTGGCAGTTCAATATAAGCCTAAAGTTTGGAAAGAGGTCAGGATTGATCATTCAATTTAGTCTTCATAGAGACATTGCTGCTTTGTGTTGGAACTGTTATTATGAAGCAATATGTTTCAGAGCACCATGTAAAACAGACCAAAAAGGGGGGAAGAAGTGAAGAAAAGAAAGAGAGAAAAAAAAGAGAGGAAGAGAGGAAGAGAGGAAGGAAGGAAGGAAGGGAAGAAGGGAGGGGGTAGGAAGAGAAGGAAAAAAGGAAGGGTGAGTCAGTCATAGAGTAATTGAGTAACTGAATCCAGCTCCAAGAAACAAGTAAAAGGGAAAAAAAATCAATGGGAAGAATGTGGTCCATTTTACTTCATTGATTTTTCACTACTCACAGAGCCCTATTTGCCTCATCATTGTTGGTTTCTTCATTTACTTTCTATTCCTTTTTGTTGTTGTGTGTGTGTGCTATGGATCTAAGCCTTGGTGCTTTGCTTTGAACTGATTCTTATTCATCAGTGAATGTGACTCTTTCTCTACATACACAGTAACAACCTGAAAGAGTCAAAATAACTGCCAATAAAGGACATACAAGTTTACATAGAAAAAAACTTATTTCTGTTTCTATCCATAAGTAAGCACAAAGTACTTAATATATCCCTCAGTTGTGTTTTGTAAAAATATTTTATTGATATAAATGTAGATAAATAATAATCCCATTTAAACCCAACTATTTTATAATGGAAAATAGAAATTACTTTCTTTTATAAGCATTTTTCAGTGATAAAATGCTTATTAGGTGAACACATTTTTATCTACCTGGCATGTATGAAAGTCTAATATATTAAAGTTGATAATTCATGTATTAATTAGCTTTTTGTGTATGTCCATTTAAAAAACTATGCCATAATTATACATTCAAAAGGAAAGACAGATTTTTCTATTATTTCCGCAGCTAATGTAGTAATTAAAACACACAGACTATCTATATTAAAGGAAAATACCCATGTAGCTATTAGGTAATCAGATAATTATTACTTTTTTCCGTACTACTCATAACTTTTACATATCACTTCATTATCAAGTAATGCACATCTATCAATATCCATTCATAAATTATTTACATTATGTATGTATAATGTATATAAACATAAATGCCATTCAAAAGCAAAACCATTTTGCCCAACTATTGTTGAGAATATTGTATGAAAGCATTTGCTCTCGGTTAAATGTAATTTTCCTTTTTTTAAAGGGTAAAGAGAGTAACAAATGAATATTTTTAAAAATCTCTTATAGCCTAATTCTTTAAAAATTAACTGTACAAGCAAAGGTAAAAGTAAAATTCTAGAACATATCCTAAACACTGACTTGGGCATGGTTTAAATCAAAGAGGATGACGCGAACCTACATCACTCATGATGTATAACTTTGAAAATTCTCTTTAGTGATAAACATTTTTATAACACTCAACTTTGTTCCTTAACACTGATTATGACTTTCCTTATTTTTCTTTTTTAGATGTCACTAGTATTTAGTTAAAAAAATCTTTCAGAAATACCTTGAAAATATCACCTTTCTTAATGATATGTAAAGTCAAATATATTTTTAAAATAGTAACCCTCTAAACATGGGCTGGAGAAAGTCATTATTATCAAAATATTGAAGTAATTTATTTTTGAGTTTGAATAATTAGCTATATTTTAAGCAACACCATTAAATTAGTATCTACCTGAGGCACAGATGTCTCAGTCTCTGAAAGCAATTAACTCTTTTATATATTTTTTTCCCTAACAGAACAGATAGCAGCTTCATTCTCACTGTCATGAACATACATTACTTTATTTCCTTGGCACTAAATAATAGTACCTTCAAGTCTTACCCAGAGTTGTAATTTATCTAAAATAATGAGTAGATACCAAAACTAGACATTTTAATAAAAAATTTTTATAAAATCCCCATTATCAACAATCTGTTCACATAGCAAATAACATAACAATATAGCAGCAAATAGTTAGATTTCATATAAATATTATTTATAATATTTTTATTATAGTCCCCACTGTTATCATTGAAATTGGTTACACTGAAAGACTCATTAATTCTCTCTTTCAAAAGGATTATTGACTTCCTCAGCCTCAAAATTTTACTCCCAAGTCAAGGCAACAAAATGACCCATGACTTCAAGAAAAGGTGAAAGCTGGACTAAGAAAAAGCATTACTTTATACTGAACTTCAAACTTGGCAATGGTTTGTTTTGTTTTCTTTTTTCTCCTCTATTTCTATCGCTGTCTTCAACTGGAAACTATATATCAAAGTAGTAAGTTGATTCATTTAAAGCAAGTATTATTTAATGCAGTATGACTTTAAAGCCAATTCTAACTGAGGAACACCATTCAGCAATATTATTAGGACAGATATCTGCATTTTCTTTTAGGGAGAAACAGTCCGTGCTAAAACTTCTTATTGTAATTCTTATAGAAAGTTATGATTTTCCAGTTTGGTACATGTATGTAAAAGAACAATTTTTTTTTTAATTTTTAAAAGAGATGTATAGAATAGGAAAATATCCTTGCAGTACTATGGTGTTATTTTCTTACTTATATAGTATGGCTAGTGCCAAATATCAGACTTTGGAATGAAAATAGTTAGCTTTGAAATCTCATCTCTGTTACTGCCTCCACTTTTCCATCTGCAAGAGGGGGTTAATAATAACAATGGCAGCTAACCCATAGGTGAGTATTAAATAAGTTGGTAAAATCATGTTGCTTAGAGCAGTCCTTGACACAGAGTCAGTGCTGTATGAGTGTCAGCTATTATTATTTTGACTACTAGAAAGGTATAAATGGGCCTTTATTAAATGAAACCAAGCAATAATTTCTCAAGTGATATTACCTGTGCTTTTTAAAATGCAGTTTAACTTAAAAATTCATAAACATGACATTTGTATAAACCTAAATAAATATAATATATTAAGAAAGAAATATGTTTTACTTCAGTGTAATCTCACCAAATTCAGAGGAGGCCTCACTCTTAAGGGCATTATGAAGTTTAAACATTTTAATATGTCTATAACCACAGTTATTTTACCTAAAATAGTTATTTTACTTCAAACTATCTAGCATGTATCAGAATTATCTAGAAGCCTTGTGAAAGCACAGAGCCTGAGCCCCAACTACATTTTTTATTTAGGACATCTGAGATAGAGCTTCTAAGCAATTATCATTCAAATCATTTCCCAGGTGCTGCTGCTGCCCATCTAGAGACACTGTACTTGGAACAGCACCACACTAAAAGAAGTGAGTTCCCCCTTCTGGGTGTCTGGAACTATATAGTCAGCTGTTACTCAGCACTTGTCAACGGTTGAGTGAAGGCAGGCAATGTCTGCACTAAATGTCTGTGATCTCTCTATTTGGTTCTGTGTATTGGGACGACTTACCACAGCCCTGTAGGCATGAAGACTTCCATGGTAAACAGAAAACCTCGCTGACTTTCTATTTAAAACTGTAAATAAAGTTTGTTCTATGATATTCTACCTCTTATTTTCACAGTTTTCTTGCCTGCTTTATCACTCCCCATCCTTGTTCTCTTCTATGTTCTACCCTGTTTTTAAGGGTAGAAACGGCACTTCCCAGAAACGACATTTTTCACCTTCCTTGCCACCAGAGTTTAGGATATGTTTTAGACTCTGCTAATGAGACATGTGAATGTAAAATGCAGAAAGCAAAGGAGGGCAAAAGATCAAAGTCACTCTTCCTGTGGCAGTGATAGGCTCTTTCACAATGCCCTATGTTCTACTGTGTGCTTTTTTGGCGCTCTGGGCAGCTGTGATGTTGGTTGTGGCCTCCTGTAGCTTCCTAATAGCTGCACATCACCTGAGTGATATGAAGGGACAATGACAGGTGACTTCTGATTTCCAATTCAGTAGCCCTTCCAACAATTTTGTAATTTCCTATTTTATGTCATTTCTGACACTTGCACTGAAACCTTACTGATACACCTCTCAAATACTTGTTTCTACACTTGTACCCCTTTTTTTCCTGTATCTTATAATCACAGTCGATAGTAAAGCTCCTTATTACCTGTTATCGCTGCCATTTTCATCCAAATTCAAACTCCTTGATCCTCTAGTCATGCTTCTATAGGTAAGATTTCTCCCTTCTTAACACTGCCTATTATGCTTTCTGAATTCCTTTAATTTCCTAAATGTGTCAATAGATTCTAATCCATTTTATTCACATCCGTGCAACTCCCATGCACATCTCTCGAGTCAGGCTCTAGATTAAATATCACTGTGGCTACAAACTGCTTATCTCAAAATATTGTTTTTACCATTTTGCATACCCCATTCTCCTTTAAAATTTGCTACATTTTTCCCCTTTATACTTTTTTAGTCTGCTGTCTGCTTATGCACTGTCCTTATTTCTGTTGAGAATTTCACCACATGATCAAGTTTTCAGTCATTTGGCAGCTCCTGCTGTCATTCCACTGATTTTACTGTCCCTTCAATATCTTTTGGCTTTACTTCAGTCAGTTTTCCATGCTCACGGGTACAACCTGGATTTTGTCATGATTTGAAATGGCTTATCTTACAAAATATTAAACTCAGAAATCTAAATCTCCTACTTCATATACAATTATATCACCTACTGTCATAATTATGCTAAAAGATTTGCTCTTCCTATATCCACATCTCTCTTTTTTTTTGGGAAAACAAAGAATGAACAGATTTTTTTCTGCCATTCTGCTCTTGCTCTTTCTGCAGACTCAATTATTAATATACAGTTATCTCTATTGCACATATTACATGTGCTTATTAAAAGAAGAAGGTAGAAAAATGTATAATAAAAATTTATCAAAGGATAAATACATTTATCAGAGGATAAATTTATCAGAGGATAAATACATACTCTTTAGTCAAGCACTTAGCTGTCTAACCCAAACTTACCTTCCAAGCCTAATTTTACCCTTAACATCCATTTACATTCTTTGCTTAATTTTGTCTTCTGCCTAATATGCCCTTGTCTCTATAGCAACTACCTGTCTTCTTTAAGGTCCACTGGAAATAGCTTGTCCTGTAATCTTTTCTAACCCCAAATTTTCACAAGATTTTTATGTATTTTGCAAAACATAGAAATAAGGTTCACTATAATCTGAATGAGAAAATCAGATAAAAATTCCCTTTTAAAAACTTTGCTAAGTTGGAAAAGATGGTTGCAGTAAATAAACTTGGGTGTGATATTGTTACTTGTGCATTTTGGTCGACTTTAACAATTCGCTGGTCAGGTAATGAAAGCCCTCTAATCTATTAAGTGATTTCCAATGTGTAGTCTATAGATCTCAAATTCCACAGAATGCTAGCAGGAATTCTTAAAAGAGGTGATATTATTGGGAGCAAGTATTAATATATATTATTCACAAATATAATTATATATTTAACTATTACACACATATTAGCTATAAATAGTTGACATATGAACCATATGTTATATAATTATCTATACATAAATATAGATATATGGATAACTATACTATGTATTGAATTAAACATATATAATGTACATAAAATATATACATACATATGTACATATATACTTTTAAACATGTCTCTTTACACCAGACAAATTTTAAGACTGTATCATATTCATACACATTGCACATCTCTAAGAGGAAAAAATATAGGATGCAGGATTCCTCAAAGTGATTTTATCCTCACCTTGTCTCCCCCCACCATACCCCTTTAAAATAATGCCTTTAAGGAAATAGTGTTCTATTAAAAAAAAAATTAGAGAAACTATTTTCTAACAAAATAAGCGTTCTCTTCTTTTTGGCTGCCAGTAAATTTAAGCCACATTCATTGTTAGTCCCAGGTACATAAAACCATCAATTTATATTTTATACTCTTGAATTATGATTACTTCATTTTAGAAAGATATTAAACACTCAGACTTAAAACAAACAAATGAGACAAACTCGAGCTCCATGAATAATTGGTTATGTGGCCTTGGGTCAGTTGCCTCAATTTCCTCGTATGTAAAATTGTATTGTCAAAAATTATTAAAGCCCAGACCTATACTTGTCAGAAGTAGGTATAGCTATGTACCCAAGTAGATACTTTACTAGTACATATATTCGAAAATATTTTGTTTTCCTATATTATGTTAGCAAGTTGTTCTAAATCAAATAAAAATAGAATTGAAATAAATCAGAGCAACTGAAGTGAAGATGCAAAAGTAAACATTATTCAGTTTTATTGTATAATGATATGACCAAGATCAATTTTATTTCAAACTATTTAAAAATAGATTAATGGTCAAAGTAGCATGCCTCAATTCCAAATGTGGAATAATAATTTACTTATTTCTTTTCCTTGTTTAGAAACTAAGAATGTGTTTAATTATAATAAATAAATGAATTGAGCTCTAACCATGTGCTGGTAATGTCACAAATAAAATGAATACACCTAGAGTATATCTTTAATATTATGTTCAAATCCAGACATTTTATTTAATTACAAAATAAACAGACATTATAGCAGTATGCAATGTTATATATATGCCTTGTAAGTAATAGTAAAGCAAAAATCAACACGTAAATTCATTACTTACTATTTTTCTATTACTTTGATATATTAAAAATTGCTTTGTTAAATTCAACTTGTCAAGCTAAAAATCAAATTAAATCTTGTGGCTTGTCTTAAAGTGCCAATTACATTCTGAGTTATACATTAAAAGTTTATTAAGTGAATCAAAGGTATGAATCTAGACAGAAATCAGCATTCTCTTTATAAGATGTATTGAGAAAAATAACTAACAATTTGTGAAAGACAAAAGAGTCATTTCCATCATATTTCAAGCACCTTGATTATCATTTCCTTTGGAAGGACACTCATATGACCCAAATATACGAGCTGACCATCCTGTTGGCTGCAACCTCAACTCATTTATGTTTCTATTTTGTAGCTTAATATTAAGGACAATAATTGCTAATTTCATTATCTTTCACTCCTACTGAGTCAGATGATTTCCCAGGTGCAATGACAAATATCTCAAAACTGAACAAATGAAATAATGACAGTAAATATGATCAATACAGATTCTAATTCCTGAAAAAAACCCAGCAGCACAGCAGGAAGGAAACAGGTATTTTTGTTTCTCTATCAGATAGGAATTTTCAAATATCCAGTTATTAATTGTGCATTGTTTTATCTATTCATTCTGCATACTACCTATTAGCCACTTGGCTAGTCTAATTTGGTTTTAATCAACCAAGGTAAGGAATCCTAGAAAAATCCTACAGATTATTTATGGAAAAAAAAAAGGCTTTGATTTAATGCAGATTGGCATACAAATCTAAACCTCAGAACCACTGTGCCTTGTGGAAAGGAAAGATGTGGGAGATGAGGAATGAGGGGAGGTAAAAGGGGAGCAATGTGAAGAAAGGGAGACAGACAGAAATGAGAAAGGGAAATGAAAAAAGGAGAAAAATATTTTGACTGCTGTTTTTCTACATTTGCTTTCTTCCTTATTCTGCCTGCCATATTCATCCGGCCTACACCTCTCTTCTTATCCCTCATCTTTCAAAATCTTTGTGAAATCTACTCCTCAGAATCAGTCACTTTTCTGTCTTTGAGGGTCACTGAAAATTTGTGTAGCTTCAAACCCGATTTCAAAGGAAGATTTTAACAATTTCAATACTTTATTTGTAAAAGTCACACTGTCGTGCAAATACATAAATCTTTATTTAGTTACTATGAAGCCTTGAGGTTAAAGCTTTTTTTGTTCTATTTTTTCCCTATAAAAATCCCTAATATGAAACGTTCTCAAATGTTTTGTTTTTTTTTTTTCCTGAGTCAGGGTCTCATTCTATCACCCAGGCTACAGTGCAGTGGCACGATCACGGTTTACCACAACCTCAACCTCCTGGGCTCAGGTAATCCTTCTATCTCAGCCTCCTGAATAAGCTGGAACTACAGTCATGTCACCATTCTTGGATAATTTTTTTGAATTTTTGTAGAAACAAAGTTTCACTGTATTGGCTGGTCTCAAACTCCAGAGCTCAAGAAATTCTCTTGCCTTCCACAGTGCTGGGATTATAGACCTGAGTCACCACCAGGCCTCGAATGGCCTTTAAAACAGCTATTTATATTCAATTATTGAAATGTATGTGAAAATGCATGTAAGCTGCTTCATGATAAGATGCTTAACACCAAAAAGCAGATAGGATTATTGTGATGCTCTCTCTTTATGGGCCACTTTTCTCTAGAATAATAAAAAACAGTAGCAACACGTACAAACAAACCTAAAGATTTTTCATTGTATGCCATATTTATATATATTTATATAAATATCCAATATTTATATATGTGTGAATACAAATACATCTTCATAACTATCAAGTTACTATTTTTTTTTAAATAACTGTTCTTGATCTTTATAAAATAATATAATGGGTATTTTGCTATTTTAAAATATTTAATCTCCCAGATTTCACTAATTCAATATTAACATTTTTAAAAATTTAAAAACAAACACCATGCAACCATTTGGATCACAGAATAACTTCCTCTCTCGCTAATAAATTTTGCACTAGAAATCTTCATGGTATTTTTGAAGTTTATTTAATAATAGTTAATATTTTATTTTTTTCTTTGAAAACCTAATACTGTATTTCTCTAAAATCAATTTCCTGTAATCTTTGTCTATCTCACTTTCTCATATAAGAAATTTAGAATTCTATTTAGTTCCTATAAAAATTAACATCTACTGTACTTACTTGTATTGTATTTAATTGAATTGCAGCAGTTTTTAAAATTATAAACAATACAGAAAAAAAATCCCCTACCCAAAGGCATAGTATTGGTAATATAATTTATTAGATAGCTTAAATCACATTTTCTCTCAGTAATTATATTGAGATAACGTTGTTATCTTTTTGAAAATTAAAGAGCGTGTCATATTTCACTAGTGTGTAAGCACCTCAAAGGCAGCAGGGTCTGTGCTTTAAAAATATCTTCTGGGCCTAATATGGCACCTGGACCATCTCAGTAGCATAAGCCTACTGAGATGAAATAGTGCAATGGAAATAATTTGTATTATAAAGTCAGAAAGAAATAGAATTTGAATTCTGATTCTGCCATTGTACATTGCAGTATGCTGAACAGTCAACCCTAAAACATATTTGCAAATCATTAACTCTTGGTACCTGAAGTAATCTCATTTGGAAATAGAATCTATACAATGTAATTAAGTTAAGGATCTCCAAATAAGACAAGTTTATCTTGGATTCAGGGGGCTTTAAGTCCAATGTTATTTCAAGGGACAAAAAAGAAAAATAGAGGGGCATACTGAGGAAAGGCCATGTGAAAAACACAGGAAGAAATTGAAGTACAGTTCACAAGTCAAGAAACACCAAGAATTCCCAGCAGTCACCAGAGCTACCAGATAAACATGGAACAAATTCTCCTTTGAACCTCTAGAAGAAACCAACCCTGGCAACATCTTGATTTTGGACTTCCGGCCTCCAGAATTGTGAAAACAAATTTCTGTTGTTTTAAGCCACAAAGTTTGTGGTGATTTGTCATGGTCATAGGAAATTAATACAAATATATAGTCACTAACAGAGTTAGGTTTCTCATTTTAAAATGGGGCTAAAGTTCACTTTTCAGACTCTGTAGAAAAGATTAAATAACTTATTAAGTCTCCATTAGAATTTTCCAAATGATCCTATCTAATATATGCTTCTCCTAGTAAGATGTATTTAGATATAAATTGTACAAGTTTACCAAAAGTACAATCCATTAGAAGACAACTTTCATGCATATTTTTTGTATTGTTGGTGATTTAGAAACCAGTATATTAAAAAAAAAATCAACTAATTTATTATGGGTAGCTGTATTAGCTACTAAGAATTCAAAGACACTTTTAATATCAAGAAGTCTAATAGATAGTGTTCATCTTCTTCACTGAGTGTTTTACTTGACAGCTCCATCACAGCTACCCATAATAAATGAGTGACCTCATCATGAAGTGCAGAACAAAAGAATGAAAAGAAAAGGGACAGAAGAACTCTAAACTCTTAACTCCTGAGGGACCAGAGGAAACCTTTCATTGTCCATAACTTGAAAATCAAATATATTCTTAAAATTTGCAAATTAAAAAAAATCATATAATTTTTAAGGTTTTTCACTTGACAGCCTGATCCCACATTATTGTTTGCTATTCTTTTTAATTGTTTGCCTCTTTGGCCTATTTCTCGACATTAGGGCAAAGAAACACTCCCTGCTTAATATGTATTTAAAAACTTGAAAAAAAAAAGCTTGAATATATATATATATATATATATATATATATATATATATATATATATATATATAATCACCCTTTCTAACTTATCTTGCAGAAAAGAAAATTTTGAAAAGACAGGGAATAAAAAATGCAATACTACAAAACATGCATTGAATGCATTCTGACTAGAAAGTTTTTATAGAAGAATCTCAATGTTGCATGCATATTTATTTATAAGGAATGATTTTTTTTCTTTCCATGTAAATTAAAATAAAATGATCTCTTATTAATTTTGACTACTAATTGCCATGTCATAGATTAAAATACTCTAGGAAAAGACTCTTGACAATACAAGGAATGTCTTAAATCTGTTCAAGTTATATTTTCATAAGAGCGTGATAATAACAAAAGTCTCTCAATTAAGTGATTGCTGTACATCTACTATGTCTACTAATTTTTCAAATGATATAAAGACCTAAAATAAAAAAGAAAAAGTTCTATGTATGAATGTTTACACTGGTCTAAATGATACTTGGTCAATTCAGCAACTGTTGTCAGTGGGTGGTACTGTGAAGAAAAGGATCACTGAAAAATGTTTCTGTGGGGGGTTTCTCAGGAAACCTTGTCTCAGTGCATTTTAGCCTTTACAATTTTGCCTTTAGTTTTCTCAGATTTGAAAACAGACCAAGAATGAATTCATTTGTGGTAATTTGTGTGTGTGTGTGTTTGTGTGTTTTGTGGTCAGACTAATCTAAATAAATTTTATGTGAAAAATGTGTAAAATTTGATGTTGAATTATAGATTTTTCAATTTGAATTGTCACTGCTGAGGGAACCAGATACTTAAGGGCTCCAGGTCCCTGCCTGATGTTCTTTCTGGAGATGTCATAAGGGAAAGCAGATCACAGATAATAATGAGAGAATATGGAGCATGAAATAATACAGACAATAGAATGCTCAAAAATTAAAGATAAAACTCCCATAGCT
Organism: Cephalopachus bancanus; assembly: GCA_027257055.1. NCBI lineage: Eukaryota > Metazoa > Chordata > Mammalia > Primates > Tarsiidae > Cephalopachus > Cephalopachus bancanus. The sequence continues at coordinate 3,216,837 of JAPVLO010000205.1, read as the reverse complement.
AAAAGGGTGCTTGAGGAGACATCTACTGTAATTCTTATCTTTGTTTCTATGTATTTAGTATGTATTTTTCCCCTTTCTGGCTGCCTTCAGATTTGTTTCTTTGTTTTTGATTTTCAGCAATTTAAGTATAATATGTATAAATGTGCTTTGTGTTTTTTTGTTTTTATCCTTTATCTGTGTATTGTTCTTTAAACTTATTGGATCTGTAATTTGGTGTGTGTCATTATTTAGAAAATTTGTGGCCATTAGTTCCCAAATATTTCTTCTATACTATTCCCTCTCTTCCTTCATTGGGATTGCAATTATACAAGTTAGACGACTTGATATTTTTCAACAGCTCTTTAATGTGCTTCTTCCACCCCCCACTTTTATTTCCTTTTGTTTTCAGTTTGGGTAATTTCTGTTGACCTATCTCCAAGTTTATAATTATTTCCTTGGCTGTGTTGAATCTACAGATGAGGCCATCATAGGCATTCTTCATCTTTGTTATTGAGGTTTTGGGATCTAGTATTTCCGTTGGATTCATTCTTATAGCTCCATATCTCTTCTGATACAGAATATGTTTTCTTGCATGTTATCAAATTTTTCCTTTAGAATACTTAACACATGAATTATTATTGTTTAAATTCTCCTTCTTGATAGCTTCAATATCTGTACGATATATGAATCTGATTCTGTTGCTTCTTTTACCATTTGGCAATGTGTTGCTTTTTCTTGCTTTTCTCTAGGCCCCAGAAAGCCAGACATCTTGTGTAGGACATTAAAGACTTCAGTAAATAAGTTATATTCCTGGAAATGGGCATGCTTTTCTTTCTACATGGTCTAGGCAAGTGTTGAACTGGGTTTGTTACTGTTGCTATGGCTACCCTCAGGCTGCCTAAGTATAACCTTGTGTTTAGAGATGAGTTTGCTGTAGGGTTTTACTTAATGTATGCCCCTCCTTCAGCTTTAGTTTCATCCTTTGTACTGTATTTCAGAAAATACTCTCTCCATACTCTTGTAACTTTTCCAGTCATATTCTGCTATTGTTTATAACTCAGTGTTTATTAGTCTGTAGAACAAAGAGAGCAGCATTTGTTCCTCTGATCAAGCCTAAGTCTTAAGACAGGCACTGTGTCTCTGGCTCTCACAGATGTAGTTATGTCAGTGCTACAGCTTCTCCCCCACCTATAGTTCTGAGCCCATGATGCATTCCTGTCTCTGTTCCAAGAATAAAGAATCATCTACTGCTCTCATCTGCTAGCTGCAAAGATCTTCACCAGGGCCCTACCTAAGGGTGACAGTAGGTATTGTTCTTCCCCGTATATTTTAGGTTTTTGTTCTATACAAATAATGGGGGGGGAAGCATCAGGGTAGAGTTCGGTGCCTTTCATACAGAAGCTTGTTTCCTTCATCAAGCCTTTAGCACAAGACACCGTCTCAGCAATTTTGTTAATATTTTTAAGCAAGCTTCCAGTGAGATCTGTAGAGAGGAGCCTATAAATGGCTGCAAATTCTCATTATATTTATATTCTCTTGCTAGCTCACATTCACCCCTTATCAATTCATGAACCATTTTTTGTGCAGAATTATTATTATTTTCTATCTACAGGTACCTCCTTACAGGTACTTGTCTTTATTTATATAGAGATTCATTGGTTAGTTGGTTGCTTGTGACATCAACTTTCTGATGGTTCAAGAAAAGTTACAAATTTCTTTTTTCTTTTTGAGTTGGAGTCTCACTCTGTTGCCCTGACTGGAGTGCAGTGGCCGCTTACGGCCACCGCAGCCTCGACCTGCTGGGCTCCGGCGATCCTTCCGCCTCAGCCTTCCAAGTAACCGGAATTACAGGCATGCACCACCATGCCCGGCTGATTTTTTGATTTATTGTAGAGATGTGGTCTCGCTGCCCAGGCAGGTCTCGAACCCTCGGGCTCAGGCAATCCACTCACCTCAGCCTCCCAAAGGCGCGGGATTACAGGCTGAGCCACCAAGCCCGGCTCAAATTTATTTTTTCTTCAGATTATATATTGTTTTTGCAAGGGTGGGAACAATGCTCTTTTCAGCTTTCTACAGCCCATACTAAGACAGGAATATATATTTTATATATATAATAAATTCAGTAGCATAGAATAATAATTATTGTTGCTTGTATGTCAAAAGAAATGCCCTTAGTTTTTTCTTTTTACCAGAGTTGAACTACTTTTACTCTTTAGTAGCTCAAAATTGTAAGCTCAACTATGTGTGAAATCCTTACTTTGGTCTTAGAAGAAAGGCAATGCTCAGTATTTCCCTTCTACTGCATTATAACATAAATTGCATTTTTCTTTTGCACCTTTTCCTCTTTCTGGCTATCTCTTGTATTAGGTTAGTTTCTACCAGTGGTATATTGGTGATTTCATCATAACACTTAAAGCTTTTTCCTGTTATTCTCTTTCTTACTGAAACTCTTCTTTTGAAGATTGAAGCTTCCTTAATCCCAGATACATATGTGCACTTAAATGAGAATTTTTGACACAATTCACTTTCCTTTGTTACTGAAGAATGCAGAGTCAGATAAGCATTGGTTTACTTAGGTAAGGTTTGAAGCAACCTTACCAGAGAGAGTTTCTGAGGATGTATTTCAAACATAGATTTAGCAAAAGTTCTGGTAGTCCTTACTGCAATTAATGCTTGCTCCTATACTGTTTCTAAGCCTGGCAAGAATGAAGAAATAAGTAAAATCAAAACTACATATAAAATGGAATGAAAAATAATGTAAAGATATTGTATGGGAGAGTTGAGACCAAAAAAAGGGAAATGACAGTAAATAAACTGATTAATCAATAAGAAAAAGGAATAAATCAAAAGGCACAATGGAAAAACTAGTTTGAAGCATCCATTTGTATAAACATCTAGGCATCTTTGATCCATTTTTTCTAATTCTGAGATTAGTATTATTTTAAATAGATACTTTGCTATCCTGCTTTCTTCTTGAATTTTTGTTTTCATCAATTTTGAATTAAAAAAATGTCTATTTAGCTGTAAGAGAAAACAAAACTTAATTGAAAACTGTGGGAGGAAATTTAAAGCAATTGAAAGGGGAAAGGCACTATAGAAGTTAATGGTATAAAAGATTTAGAAACGTTCACCTTATCAAAAATGATTGCTATTTCATGGAATATTTTTATGCTTGCAAGGATATTTTGAAGTAAAATGTGCAAATTCTATAGGAATGTAGCACATGTAGCAACACTAATTTATTTTAAAGATAATTCTTCAACAATTTAAGAAACAATAGAAGAGTATGTTTTATGTGTACTCCCTTTAAATATTTCATTTCAGTTGTATTTGTGCTATAAAGATAGTTTATATCTGAATCTGAATAGAAAGGCAGAATTGTTTTCATGTATAGTCCAGTCTGGGCTGACATTCAACTATCTGAGAAATGACTAAACTAGGTAGCCTTTTTTGAGTAGAATAGTTATAAACATTTGGTGTGACTTTCATTCATGAAATGGAAGATATGAATGAGTTATTTTAACCAAATTGCTTTTAAAGTGTTGCATGCATTATTAAACCTAATGCTCACATTTTCCTAGAGAACATATTTTTATGGTTTATATTTTATTTTATAATATTTTTTAAAAAGACATGTCTATTAGAAACACATTTCTGTAATTTGGAGCTCTTAAAGTAGTAATTATAGACACAACATGAAAAACAATTATCAGTTTGAAATCAATTCTTGTATTTCAAATTGTTGGGATAGCATTTTATGGGTCAAGTCTTTGCAAAATTTTATTCAAACGTTAAAGATCTTCATTCATACCAAATTTAGAGAAGGTTATACCAATGTATGATAAAGCTTTACTCAATGAAATTGAGTTTAAAACACAAACTAATAGGAAATTGAGAAGTGAATATTATTTGAATACATGATGTATTCTTTTAGTATTTAAATAAAAAATGTACCATTAGCATTTAAATAACTTTCCAAGACTCCACATTCTCCAAGTTAGTTAATCATTCATCAAGCATTGTCTCAGAAAGTGAAAAATCTTACTCAAGACTATATTATTTCCAATTTAACTTTGATCGGTTATTAGTAACAAATAAAGGCATATTTGAGTGGACCTGCTAAGTAAAAGGTACATAGTGTTTCCAGAGATGAAGAGTGAACCTTCTCATTGTAGATCACAGCTTTTCTAATTACCTCACCATCCAAGCAACCCTTCTCTGATGCTAGATTCCATTTAGAGATATTTTAAAGAAAGTTGTTTATCTAGGTATATTTTTGACAGCATAAAACAAAGTAATTCTTAATACTGAATACACAAAAAGGACTAAAGCTTTAGTTACTTGTAACTATGACAAAATATTAGTCACAGCTTCCTACATAGTAAAAAAATGCAAAAATCTAGAATTAAGAACTAATCATAATATACGTAGATGGGCATTGATATTAGGGAATAGGGTTGAAAGGAAGATGTTTGATATCAATACTCTGATATCTGTGTGTAGAAAAATTATTCGCTCTTTCAATAAAATACCTTTAATGAGCACCACAATTACAAACACTGAAGAAGATGCTACTAATGTATAATTCAGAGATCCTAAGATATGAAGTTGACCAAAAGGAAATGTGAAAATTATCATTTCAAATGTGTGGGTCTCTTATGCTTACTATTCCCAGGTCCATGTTTAGGAGAGTAACATTTACTTTATTTGTTACATATGGATATATATTTCAGTTTAAGATCCTCAGACTTAGAGAACTCATGCATCTCTTTATTTTTCATTCTAAGATTGACAACCATTTAATCAGAAAAATGACCTAAAATCTCAAATGTCTAATAATTGATTTTATATTACACACTTTGATTTTGTAAAAGTGAGAAATGAGTTTAATTCAAATTAAGAATAATACTTTCATATGCTTCATATTTCCACTTATTATTTCATAGCCCATAATAAATTTGCATTCCCCAAAATTTCTAGTAAGCACATTTTCCCTGTCTTCACAACAACATTCCTCTATCTTCAATACAATATACTTAGATAAACAACAATGATTTTTTTCCTTCAAAAAGAGGCAAATCTAAAAACAAAATAGTTCTTATCTCACTGAAGTTCTTGCTATAGTTTTCAACTTTTATCAATTAATAATGCACTAATGTCTAAATAAAAGAAACCATATATTTGATGTATGTTGGACAGAGGGATCAATAAAATGAAATAACAGCAAAGTACAATTTGAGAACTCTGGACATCTTTTTAACTATAGGTAAAATTTTAATATGCTGAAATCCCATCTTTTAATCACATTAGTGGTTCTTTCTGCTGCAAGTCTATAAGAATCCAAGCCTTCAAAATTATTTCATGAGAAAGGAGATATTAAAGTGCATATTTTTGTTTGTTAGAGGGCTAGTTTTATTGGTGCAAAGTGCTGCATTTCTTTGCTTAAATGATTCACATATCCTTCTCAGTGAATGTCATCAAATTGTGTTTCTTCTGCCAATAGTGAAGGAGAGCATTATACAAACAGGCCTGTATCTTTGAATCACCTTTAACATCATATTAAAATGAATCTACTTGGCATTTAAAGCTAGGCAAAACAATTAGAATCACATGAGTGTATTGCTTTAGCATTCTATAATGGAGGTAAACAACCATGATAATCTGATAGATGCTGGTATGAGAAAAAAGAAGACATGGATGGAATGGGCAATGAAAATAGCTCTTTCTCAAAGTCTGATAGCACTTCGGAGAATCTACATATTAAATTTACATATACATCTCTCATTGACAAAAAGTTCGTGTTAAAGCCGACAAGCTGTCACAGAAGTCTCCTGAACTGAAATGCAGGTATTTGACTCTGCAGAGGTGCATATATTTATAATACAGCTGAGCAATGTTGTAAAATCTGGGCTTGCTATCTAAAAATTTATAGACTAATTTCAGTTTTATAAATATAATGAAAAAATACTAAGGTTGTTACAATGTCAGGTTTGCTTTCAATTTACTCTAAGTATTTCTTTTAGTGGATTTCCTTTTCTTGGAATGATCTCATTAGCTATGACAAAAACACAACCGTGTATGATAGTTGATAGAAAGAGGTCTTTGAACAAATAAGTAAAAGAAGTTAGGATTTAGGAAAACCTACTGATTGAGTTGACAGTAAGAGTGCTATCACAGTTGCTAAATGAAAATAAACTTAAATAAGAGCCACTTCTTTCTTTGCCCCAGACTTTGAGCCATTACTGAAGTCTCAAAGCACTTGACCACATTGTGATGCAGTTTTCTTAAATGGACTGGGTAATGACAAACAGATAAAGAAGAGGCAAAGGGAACCATTTACTACAAACACATTATAGGTAATATACAACACTGGGGATTGCATATTGACCTTTGGGCATTTGGTCTCAATCAGCATGCCATGCTACAGCACAGGAACACATAGTCATGTTTACAACACAGAGCTGAATTTAAGAGACTCACATAATTGTCTGCGAGATGATACAGGAGCACTTCCATAAGCTGTGCCCTGTAAATAAAACACATTTTTTTTTTTTTGGAGCAAATGATGTCAGCATTAGTAACAGTAGAAAATGGTGGAGAAATGAAGAAAATTAATAGAAAAACAAATTAAATAAAGATGATTTATAAGGCTGTTCTTAGCAAATAAGGCCTATGAGTTATTGTATTTTGCAGACAAATATATATTAAAGTGATATTTGTAGGAAATTACGTTTAAAGATATATATATACAAAATACACCAAAACAAGAATGTAAAATAAAAATTATAGATAAAGATGGGAACAGTTAAATTTGAGAGGAAGGAAAGTTTGTGAAAAGTAGAACACATGATATTTATGTAGTGGCCTCCTTAAAAAGTAGGTTCCCTTGCACCAATTCCTTAGCTGATGCACACATTTTCTCAATGTCTTTTAAACTAAGCAAGGCACTAGTAGTTGCTCTTTTCTTTTTCTACTGCAAATATTATACAAACAAAAATAGAGATGTCAACAAAATAGTTCAAAATCTGTGCATTAATAAAAGTTTATCACTGAAAAGCAGCATGATTTTATAAAAAGAAAAAATTATTAAATGAAAATAATAATTGTGCATGAAAGACACCAAAGGTAGAATGACCACATTTTGAATACTTGCTGTATCCCTCCACTTAACAGAGTTCTGTAAAACACACACTGCAATTTAATTTCTATAGTTTTATTCCTGGCAATGATTTTCGTCACAAAATTATATCATGATATACTCAAGAAGCTGTTTTAAAACATTAAGTAAATAAAAATATCCGTGGAAATCAATATTCCATTTCAAATATAGTTTACAAATAACAAGAAAATTGAAATAATATATATTTACTGAATATTTACTCTGTGAATCTCCTATGCTTAGGACATAAAAAGCATTATCTAATTTGGTTCCCACAATGGTCCCTGAGTCAGTTACCATTTTTTACTTTTATTTATTATTATTCCCATTTTTGTTGACTGAAAAAAAAAACTCTTTTGAGAATTTATTATGTAAATTTAGGTTTGGTTTAGAATCATTTAAGAAACTATCCAAGCTTTTTTGGATAGTTAAATAGTTAAAATGAGGGATCCACAAAATGTTCCTTGTTGCTAGAATTTAATGAATTTTGGTTTTAATAAAGAATAATAAATGCTAACATTAAGGCTTTGGGAACTTGTCTTGCAAAATATTTTTATGCTTGCATTGAAGGATGGTAAATAAGACGTGCAAATTCTCTGTTTAAATTTTCTTTGTCTAAGAACATGTTTGTCTCTCTAATCTATTTAGGAAGACACATGTCCTTTTGACTACGGTCTATTAAAATTTGCCTGTGGTAGCCTTAAATAAATTTTACTTCAGAGTGATTTGTGAGTAAATTTGATCAAAGGATTACAACCTCCACTTAGAAGAAAGCACAGTGCTCCATGAACTTGCTAAAAAGATACCTCAAGTGTAGGCTGTTAGCACCAGCTCCATCAGTCATTCATCCCCAACAAGTAGTGAACAATGCAAGACAAAATCTTGATCACACTGATACTTCCCACACTGAGGATAAGGACAGAAATAAGGGCAGGTAGCCTCTAAGCACTGTTCCAGTATTGCATTTGCGATGGAATAATATAATACCTGTATTAACCAGGTAGAAAGGAATCCAAGAAAGATCTAGATAAGAGGAGTTATCTGCCTATATATGGAAGACTCAAAACTCATATATGGACATTACAATGTAAGATTTGCTTTAAATTTACTCAAAGTATTTATTTTAGTGAATTTCCTTTTCTCTAGAGCACAAGAATCAGTATGAAAGGTTAATTTTAAAAGAGGTTATTATTGTTTGTAACAAAGGTTCATCATTATTTGCAAAAAAATTTTCAAGTTTTTTTTCCTTTAAAGCTTTTAATTGGTTATCTCAAGTACAAATAACAACAGCTAAAACAACAAAAATTAATCTTTTTAAAGCTTATTATTACATCTCAGACAAAAACTAAAAATAACATGCTTCTCTTTCTTTGAAAATATTTCTAAGACTTGCAGCATATTAGGACTCACCTTTATTAGAGATTTAGCTAGAGAAGGATGAATATTCAAATTCATTCCTATAGTAAAAAGAAACGAACTTAATACTAAAGCAAAATGTAAAATATGGAAAAGTAATATATTTATGAATACCCTAATTAGATAAGCTAGTCTCCTAATTTCTAAAACTTTAAGTTGTTGAGATAATTTGTGAGGATGTCACAATTAAGTAATTCCAGAAAGTTTAATATAATTATGTTGGGAAAGACTTTGGCTTTAAATTTTTATATAACTTATTCCATAAAAAGTATTGAATGATACTTTTTTCATTCTAATGAAAAATGTGATGTTATAGGTTGTACATCCTCTGGGTCTCACTATATTGCAATTCCTTCCTCCAGTTACCCATTTCTGAACCAATTAAGTTTATTATTTATTTCACTCTGTACATGTGACTGTTTTGCATTTGTATTTTATTTCACTTTCAGCTTCATTTAATTTAGTTGTATGTTTATGCTCAATGGAAGTTTTTACAATTAAAAATGCCATCAGGAAGAGACTTCAAGATGGCAGACCAGATGCATCTGGTACTTGCCTCCTCCACAAAGGAGTAGATAGTCATACATTAAAGGGATATCTAAGAAAGAATGCTGAAATTCAACAGAGAGGTGACAAAGCATGTCTAAGGCAAAGACGGAGAGGGAAGAGAGGCAGCCGGCTCAGCAGGAATCAGCTGGGAACATGAAGAGGTTCGCCAATGAGAGGAAAGGGTAAGTGGGTGAGCCTCAGTGATCTGCATTCCCACCACAGACTCCCGTAATCTTAGCCATGGGAAAGATCTTCAACCCATGTGGGCCCTGAGATGACCATAAGGAAACAGCCTGGAGACCATGCAGTAGATTACTCGAGAGATGAAGATTACATGCGACCCACACATCCTCTGAGTCCTAAGCAGCTATAGCACGATGACATTTTGAGAGTCCCCCACCAGACTGCATCCTTCTCCGGGAAATAACAGCCGCTGCATCGCCACATTGTTGGAGCACCATTGATATCCTCTGTCTGCCGTCAGGTGCACCGCTGCTGGCTGCTGGCACCAGAGCCAAAGCACAAGACCACTGGCAGTGACCACATCATCCCTAGTAGTAGGGCTGCTGCCCACTTAAACATGGACTGAAGAAAGGCTACCCCACTTATAGGCTTATAGCTGCTGCCTGCGGCCAAAGCATGCACTCCCCAACCACTTACATAGCTGCTGTCAGTGAGAATTGCCATGGTCTTTCAGCAGCAGGATCATGGTGCAGTTGCTGGCGCACACATCCCAACCTTCTGCTGGAGGCCGCAACATCATGCTGCATCTGCCTACCACAGCCAGTGCCCACACATACCACTGGGGCTTGGGAAGGCTGAGAGCAGGCCTACATGGCCCAGGTCCATGCCTCCCCAGTGCTAAGTATACTTTCCACGATCCTGGGGATCACTCTGCCCATCCACCACAGTTTGTACCTGAGCACTCCAATGAGGGACTTGGACTAACTCAACCAACCTGCTACCACCATCCCTCTGGCATATGCACCCTGCCAACATAGAGACTGACTTGCCCAGTCCATCACAGTCACTGCCAACACCAGCGTGGACCTCATAAGAACCAAAAGATTGTACTGCCAGTATTATTGCCATCACTCATGCCACACACACTGCCCAAGGACCCAAGAATCTGCACAAGGCTGTCACTGCCAGCGCCCAATGAAGCTGACTGAAGGCCTAAGAATAATTCTCCCCGGACTTGCAAATGTCGATGTCAGCAGATGCCGCTCTGAGGCCAAGGATAGGCACACTTGGCCTTCTGCTGTCACTAATTCACCACAGCCTCCACTAACAATTGCACCTTAAACCACAAGGAAATCACAGACACTACTGAGGCTATTTATAGCCAAAGAAATCATACAAAGTCCACACTACTACATGAAGAAAGAATCAAAGCTAAAGTACCCTACTCAACCAACACCATAGATACATCTTCAGGAAAAAGTCCTCACCTATGAAAGCAATTCAAAAACAGAAAGAAGTAGCTATTATACCAAATGTGAAGATACCAATGTAAAGACACAAGAAATGTGAAAAAGCAAGAAAATATTTTACTTCAAAAGAAACATGATAATTCTCTAGCAACAGATTTCAATGAAGAAATTTATAAAATCCTCAAAAAATCAAAATAAAGAAATTAAGTGAGACACAAGAGAACTCAGAAAAACAATATAAATAAATGAAAAAGACAATTCAGGATATAAATGAGAAATTTACCAAAGACATATATATCATTAAAAAGAACCAAAGAGCAATTCTGGAAATAAGGAATTCATTGAAAGAAATATGATATATACTTGAAAGCTTCAAAAACAGACCAGCTCAGGTAGAAAACCAAATTTGGGAATCAGATGACAGGTATTTTGATGTGACTTAGAAAAAAATTCAAGACAAAATAATAATGAACAATTAACAGCCTATGTGACATATGAGATACCTTAAAGCAACTGAATATTCAAATTTTTGGCATACCAGAAGGAGAAGAGAAAATAAAAGAATCAAAAAAGCTATTTAGCAAAATAAAAGCTGAACATTTTCTAACTTTAACAAGAGATTTATACATTCATATAAAAGAAGCTCAGAGATTTCCTAACAGCAGCAATTCCTAACAGCAGCATTCGGCACAACACATTATAGTCAAACTGTCAAAATCAAAGACAGAAGAATTTTTATTTAATGTTATTTTATTTTAAAGATGAGGGATGCAATGCAGGATTAGATATACAAACACTGATTATGCAGATACCTTGTTGATGAGATATGCCCCTCCCTCTCCTAGCAGTTTCCCTAAACTGCCAATACCACCCCCCTCCCCTGACAGTTTCCCACTACTGCCAGTCCCTTTCTTAAAGTATTATGATAATTGTTCAAGGTCCACTTATGAGTGAGAATATATGGTACTCTGTTCTTTGCTTCTGTGATGGATCACCGAGTGTGATCAAGCTAAATTCATCCAAGTTGCTGAGAAGTCCATATGTTTGTCCTTCTTTATGGTTGTATAATATTCCATTGTGTATATGTAACACATTTTTTAATCCAGTCCAGCTTCGATGGGCAGCATGGTTGGTTCCATGTTTTTGCTATTGTGACTAGAGCTGCAACAAACATACATGTGCAAGTATCTTTTTTGTAGAATGATTTGAGTCCCTCTGGGTATATTCCCAATAGGGGAATTTCTGGGTCATATGGAAGGTCACTTTCTAGTTCACAAAGAGGAATTTTTACAAACAGCAAGAAAAAAGCATCTAGTCACTTATAAGGAAACCGCATCAGACTAACAGTGAATTTCTCAGAGGGAACTCTATAAGCCAGGAGAGAACGGGATAGTATATTCAGAATGCTGAACAAACAAACAAAAAAAGTTAGCCAAATTTTCCTTCATAAATGAAAGATAAATAGGCTTTCTCTGTCAAGCAAAAACTGAGGGAGTTCACCACAACCAGACTTGCCCTACAAGAAATGTTTAAGGGTCCAACCCTCCTACTGTGGGAGATTTTCTGTCCTCTCAATAAATTCTGCTTTCTTAAAAAAAAAAAAAGAAAAAAGAAAAAAAAAAAGAGAGAAGGTTAATGGGAGTTGTACATGTGGACATGAAAAGACAATATTTACCAACAGGTAAACACACAAAAGTATAAAACTACACTGGTAAAGCAAATACACAAATAAGGAAGAGAAAGGATTCAAATTGTACCACTACAGAAAACCAGCAAACTGCAATGAAAAACAATAAGCAAGAAAAGAACAAAGGATTTACAAAACAATCAGAAACCATTTACTAAAATGACAGGAAAAATCTTTCACATATCAAAGATAACCTTAAGCATAAACAGAGGAAACAATCAACTTAGAAGATATAGACTGGCTGAATGAATAAAAAAGATAGGAAACTAATGTCATCTAGAAATAGGCATATAGAATAAAAGTAAAAGGATGAAAAAAAGAATTCCATGCAAACAGAAATCAAAAATGAACAGGAGTGGCTATACTTATTTCAAATAAAGCAGATTGCAAGTCAAAAACATTAAAAGAGACAAAGTAGACCATTACATAATAATCAAGAGATCAAATCAGCAAAAATATATAATAATTCTAAACATAAATACACCCCATGGAGGAGCACTAAAATATATAAAGTGAGTATTATCAAATATAAAGGAAGAACCAGTAGAATAATTCCTGGGGACTTCAAACCCCACGCTCAGTATTAGATGATCATCTAGACAGAAAATTGCCAAAGAAACACTGGATTTAATCTGCACTTTAGCTCAAAGATTTAAAAGACATTTTCAAATCATTTCATTCAATAGCATCAGAATACACATTCTTCTTCCCTCACATGGAACATTCTTCAGGAGAAATTATATATTAAAATGCAAAACAAGCATCAACCAATTTTTAAAAACTGAAGTCATATTAAATACATTATGAGACTTCAATGGAGGAAATCTAGAATTAAATAACAAGAGGAACTTTGGAAGTGATAAAAATACATGTTTATCACAACAATATTCACAATAGCAAGGATATGAAATCAACCTAAGTATTCATTAACAGATGAATGAATAAAGAAAATATGTTATAATACACAATGGAGTACTATTCAGTCATCAAAAAGAATAAAATCATGTCATTTTTTGGCAGCATAAATGGAACTAGAGGTCATTATATTAAGTGAAATAAGCCAGGCACAAAAAGACAAGTATAACTTGTTCTCACTCATATGTAATAGATGAAAGAGTTATACTCATGGAGGTGGGGAGTAGAATGACACCAGAGGCTGGGAAGCGTGCATGGGTGGGTGGGAGTGATACAAAAGTACCCTGAGATAGAAGAAATTGGCGCTAATGTTTGATAGCAGAGTAGATTGACTACAGTTAGCAAAGTTTTGCATATTTCAAAATAGCAAGAAGAAAAGACTTGAAAGGTTACCGACACATAGAAAGGATAAATACTCAGGATAATGGATACCCCAAATACTCTGACTTGATCCGTCTACATCCTATGCATGTAACAAAATATCTCACGAACCCCATACATACGTATAAATACTATGCATCAGTAACAAATTTTAAAATGTCACCATATGCCAGCAGAGAGACCAAATATGGACAGATTTACTGTTTTTAATGAAATGCCAAGTCCAAGATATTACATTTTCAGAGTGTCCATTTAGTAGACCCAGACTTTCTAAACTAATATATGTGTATCGGTAAATAATAAAAGAGAGTAAGCATGACTGTTTTTTTTCAAATACTTGAATTGGAATAACAATCAGATATTACCATAAAAAGCCTGATCATTATTTTTTTAAAAAATGCTGTGCCTCGGATCTGCTAGCATAACAAATTGGATCCAACCAAATGAAAATATTTAAGAAGATATGATGACTAAGCTTAGATTCTCCAGTTTACCCACATCATTTTATTTCTAGACCATTTTCACTTTGAAGAGTTGGTTTTTAAAAATCCACCTGTAACTTGTGACAACAAATTAAAACAATTAACAACATTTACTGTATTAATACATCCAAATCAAGGTTTAGAGCTTATTTATTCAAATCATGGTAAATTAACAAGCCTGTGTTCAGTTTCATTGCAGGAGCTTAATAAATCCAGCAGAGAACCACTATACCCCTGGCCATTTTTTCTCTACACAGATAGTTTGGTCCATAGATATCATTACATTTACTTAACTAATTTTTTGCAGTGCTTTGTAGCATACCATGTACTTATTTCATATGTATTATTATATTAGCAATGACAAAATTATCTTACGCATATGATATCATCTCTATATTATATCTTTTCCATTACCAGAAATGGAAAAGAGGGAGAAGTAGAAAAATAAATTTCCATGGTTACAAAATCAGAAAGTGACCTTGACAGGCTCAAAACTTGGGGAGTTTCTTTGGCTTCCAGATTCCAGGAGCTTGCCTACTAGATTCTGAGCCACTATGATCAAGATGAATACAAAGACAGAGCTGCACAACTAGAGAATGCTTTGTGAATTATGCGGGCATTGTGATTTTCATTATCAACCATATGGTTGTAAATAAATAAGACCTGAAGTAAGCACACAAGTGTCTGGAATAGAGAGTAAATATAAAACCAAAAATCCATAAAAGAAAGGCAAGAAATGCCTTAAAAACACACACACACACAAATGTGATGAACCTCCTTGATACTTTTCTACTCCTCTGAAAGCATTTAGTAAAAACAGATTGTAGGTGTAGTTCAGAGCACAGAGATAGAAAAGAATAATATGCAATCTGATTAGGGTGAGAGTCAACACCATTTTTATCTCAGAAAATTTTAAAAATAATAACTATAATTGAATGTGAATTCAGCACTTATTCCCTGGCCCCAGGCACACGCACCAAAAAGCCAAACAGTGCTAGACATGGAATGGAAATATAAATATAAGAAACTTCTTAAGTAACCCTTTGTGCAAAAGCCTGAGGCCAAGTGGTTTTCAGAACTCAAAATTATTCAGAATTTACAAAATAGCACTCTTGGCTAAGTCTAGAGGTGGAGTAATCAAAGACATTAATATCTCTGCAGCAAAAATATAACCCCACTGTGATTTTTAAAATTTGTAAATAGCTTCTTTTTAAATTCAGATCAGGTCAAATTTGGCTATTAAATAATTCATAAAAGAACTTTCAGTTTGGGGGGATTTTGTTTGCTCATTTGTATTTTGGAGCTCAGAATTGCACATAAGTGATTAAAGCGATATAAGATTATCAACAATTACAAAGTTAGAAATTAAGGAGGTATGAAATTTTTGGAAAATTTGGAAAAAGTTGGAATTATATGATCTGAAACCTTCAGAAGGTTATGTTTCTCTTGATATCAAAATAGTTAAAGAAACAATTAGTTGCTCAAGAAAATAGAGTTGTTTAAGCTTCAGCATTCACAGAAGTGTGTTCAACTTCTGAAATGATCAATCACAAGTAAAAGAAAAATTCGACTTCAGTTCTATCACAGTATATACATGTGGAAACAGTAGGATTTAGTTAATATAATCATTAAAAATCTTGTAAAATAATTTCAAATAATGACAAGTCATTTCTGATAAATATATGAATGTTCTTGTGTTCCTTTATGATTTTTGGTGGAATTTCTATGTAAACTTAATAAAACTCATGTTTCAAGCTTTTATATATCACCCCGAACTATCTTTGAGGGTTAATTAAGAGACCCGAGTTAATGGTTCAGGAAATATGTAGTCTGTAAAATGTTTGTCAATTTGCTGAAATTGGAAACTATTCAGGTGTGCATATTTTAGACATCTAAATAAAAGAAATGACAATTAGTTTTGAGCTTATTTAGATTCTTGCTTTGATATTTATTAAACCCTTCATTAAAGAACCCAAATTAAGCATATTAAAAATCTTTAAATCTCTTAAAATCCCTCTTGGAGCACAAGAGGCCTGTCCAAGGCCTGCCCCGATCTGCCACCTAGGTTGGCACACAGTGATAAAGTCATTTGCTCATTAATCAAACCAGGCAGTATACAGAACTTGCAAGGTCAATGTGCCTTTAAATAGACCACACTTTTTTACCCAATATGTTATCTTTACATGACCCAAAATAGTGATAATCAGGCTGAATTTCTACTGCTAGCATTTCAGACCTCATTTCAAGAATGATGCTTCAGCCATTTTTAAAATTGGAAGGTGGTGCATTGAAATCTGAGACAGTAAAACAAGTAGATTTTTGTTAGAGCCTTAAGTACCAGAGGGAAAAAGAAACGAAATTAATAAAGAAAAAATAGCAGGGATTTGTGAGATACTTTACTTTCTCAAAAGCCTCGCAGAAACTCAGAAATAAAAATCTATACAGGTAACAATAAATCATATTTTCACAGCCCCAAACAATGCTGCTATATCTAAACATTTCTATTTCTATTAAAAACATAACCACTGCACACACACACAAAAGACTGAATGCCTTTCTTTTTTTCCGACTTCTAATGTTATTTACCATAGTTACACATATAGTAAAAATTTACCATACACATTTTAGCAAACATTCTCAGTACACATCATAGTATCATTAACTTTAAAACATTGCTAGTTTTATGAAAGACATTTAATTGAGGTACGTGAAACCATATACATTTTTTCTTAGATGGACTTAGCTGTACATTCTTTTTCTCTTTTCTTAAACTGGTCCTCTTGAAAGTTATTCTTCTGCAATTTTTCAGTAATATATCTCTTGCTAGCACTTCAGTAAGAAACACAAGAGGTGGCCATGAACTCTGATGGTACACTGAGAATATGAAATTCAGTATCACCCATAAGTAAAATACAAATTCCTCTGCATGCTTTATATCATTTTAACTTATGATAGTAATCACAACTTACTGCATTTCCTGAGTATTTCCCAAGGCACAGCCAAAGGCAATCAGTTCCTCCCAGCTAGTCATAAATGTCCTGTGTTTCTTTCATTGCTTAAATATTGCCCTAAGCCCTTTTCTTTTATTATATCCCTTTGAAATGGAGTGAGCCATTTCCCAAAAGACACTTATCAAGAAGAAGGTTGACATTTGCAACAATAAGAAGCAGCATGCACTGTGTATTAATATGAGGGCCTGAAAGACTTGACATGCATCCCTCTAATTATTTTAGAGTTCTCCTCTCTGGCTGTGCATTCATTTATTATCAATAGAAATTAAAGACTTTTAAATGTCAGTACTCTTCACACTGTAGAAGCAGGGAAAATGAGTTAATACTGAGCACAGTCTATTGAGGGATTTTTTTTTTTTTTGGAAAAGCAGAGATAAACATTTTCCTTTAACTTATTTTTTATTTGACCCATGTACAAATTATGATAAATTATGATTGTGATATACATTTTACAGAAAAGGGACAGAGGAAAAAAGGACCTACCTCCAAAAAAGGTTTTAAAAAAAAGAATTCAGAGTTGATTTAATTATTCTAAAACATTCTCTAGGCATATACAAATACACATCAATAATGCATCTCTAATAAGGGCAGAATTCAAAATTTTTTCCTTGACCCTCAGGATACTATATGCCTACCTTTATCTACTTCTTTAAATTTACCTATCACTTTCCAAATAGCATTTAGAACTCCTACTAAACAAAAATAGGAAATGAAAAATATATGTAGATTGTGAGATGAAGAGAGGAAGGAGATAATTCCGCAAAGTTTATGCCTTGACTGGTATTTTTGAACTGACTTTAAGTTTGTATATTGAAGGCTCAGTGATGTTCCAGTTTTCTGGAATCAAGCATGCAAAATATTCAGAAGCATGAGAGAAATGTGAACCTGAAAGTGACATAGTTCATAAATAGTAAGAAAGATATTACCTCATAGGACAATATGCAATAAAACAATGAGCATAGCCTTCATTAGGCCAGAACATATAATTAAATACATTAGATCAATGTCCTCTCATTTGGCAAGATAAAGACCAGCCAGCTGATAGAGAAAGTCTGTAAAATCAGGATTAATAACAAATGTATTTTCATATATTCAACACTTTAGTTTAACATAAATCACATGAAAGTCTATTCATTCATCCATATTTCAACATGGGACCAGGCCCTTTCCTTTGAGTTGGGGTTTTCTGCATACTTTCTTCCTCTTTCTTGCATAGTCACACAGGAAAACATCTTCCTCAAGTTCCAGTTTAAATTAATTTAATGTGAACTTAGAGCTTAAAGTTCCTTGCAAAACAATCTTAATTTTATTTCTTTCTATATAGTTACTCATTTCTCCACAACTTTTCAGTGTTTAAATACTTTCTAGAGCAGTCAGCTTGGTTTTGCACATGTTTTTCACTTGCCTCTTTTATCTGTCTACCAAGTGTTTAGCTAGTTTATCTAATAACAATAATACTTCAAATAACCATTATAATTAGAATTAAAGGTATAGAAGAAATAATTCAGAACAAAACTGAACAGACCAATGGAAAAGGTGCCCATACCCTTCAGCATCATTGCTCTACAGAATACATTTGCATTTGAATTAATCCAGTGAGTAGGTTAAGTGGTCTCCCCATGATGAGGAATGGTGCTAAACTTTGTTCACCCGAGGATTTGAGACCAGCCCGGGCAACTTGGAGAGACCTCATCTCTACATTATATCAAAAATTAGCCGGGCGCCACAGCGCGAGCCTGTAGTTCCAGCTCCTTGGAAGGCTGAGGGCAAAGGATCGCGGGAGACCAGCAGGTCGACGCTGGGCTGGTGGTGAGCGTGCCACTGCACTCCAGCCTGGACGACGGAGTGAAAGACCAACTCAAACAAACAAACAAACAAACAAACAAACAAAACTTTGTTCAGAATCCATTTTTTAATACAGGCATAAGATTTGACAGAAATATATGTTATCAAAATTTGTTTTCAGTTATGTATATGATAATATTTAACTTTCTGGAAAATTCACCTAATTCATCATATCTCAGACCCTTGTGTTGGAAGTTAAATGGAAATTTATATTTGCATTTATCAATATACAATAGCTTATGATAGCATAAACCACGTTTATTCAATAGTTTAATGTTTAGTTCAGTTTTTTTAAATTGAATATCAATAATACACTCAATAGACTGTGATTTATTTTCACTAGAAATTTTCTAAATTAATCACAATTCCAAATAATATTAAAGATTCATACCAAATTTTAGTATTTCATAAGTCAAATTAATTTATAATTTCCTTCATGTGTTAAAAGTTGAAGCCATTTGTTATAGAAAATTCTTGTGAGATCTGTAAGAAATGCCATGAAGTTACTTCTGACATTTTTCTTATGGCTTAGTAAAATAAATATTTTTAAAAATTAGCTTATGCACAATTGATGCCACTTGTGTCTTAAGTCATTTTAGCCAAACAGCAGAAATACAAATGTAGAAAAGGAATACCCAAAATACATTGGTGAGTCATATATACATTCAGATAAATTTTTTGATCTATACAATATTTCAGTACAATTCTTTATGAATCAGAGATTCACTCTCCTATTCATAATCAGATTTTGTTCTCAGTAATCACAATCATGTGTAGAGATCAAACTAGGTAAGAAATGTTTTTAGTAATCTCCAAATTACAAAGGTAATATAAAATTTTAGAAATCCACTATACCAAATAAAAAATAGTTCTTACAATTGCAGTGTGAGAGTGTTTCCTGGGAAAAAAATCCAGAATTATGTTTTTGAAAACAAAGAATGAAGGAAAATTTAAACATCAGAAAACAGTTGGATAATTCTTTTCAGAAAAATGTTTCATTTATTAAAGGGCAAGTTAATTTGAAATGATTTTAGGTAAGCAATAAGACAAAGCTATTTATTATTGAGAAAATGCCCTATATCTTCAAAATATTAGGAACTGGAAGGATTATAAACTACCTACCAATATTAACTACAACCACGATTTTTTATTTACAAGCAACTATACTTTTTCCATTATTTATTAAAATGATAAAATTGTGGGAACCATTTAAAATAAAAAACAGAGATTACTACTTCTATACAGTTCTTTGTTAATAAAACAAAAACTGTGCTCTCCTGAAGAAGACAAGCTATAACTGCAATATAAATGTGCTTTAGAAAAATTACAACAAGCTCTTGCTCACTGTTCATTAGTTTTTCATCTTGGTGGTTTGTTAAAAGTCAGCAGGGTACTTATTTATGGTCTGAATACATGGTAATATAATTATTTCCTAGTTTCCCTTTGCTGTCTATGTTAAAAAAAATAAAAATATAATCTGCCTTGGACATAAGAAATTGTCTTGTGAAATGGATGGTGTTGGAAGAGACCTCAAGTTGTCTTTGACAAACAGCACAGATTTTTAAAAATATTATGTTTTATATTTTATACCAATTAGCATAAAGAAAAAACTAACTTTCATCTTTAGAAACTCCTAATATAAAACCCAGAGAATTTTCCCAGTATTTATTTATTTTAAAAGATTTTTCTATTTTAATGATTATTATCATTATATTTCCATCAAACTTTGCTTTTCAGAGTAAACTACTGCAGTTTTCTACCTTCATTTTATGGATATTAGCTTTCAAATATTTTAATGCCTAACTTTAACATCCTTTCAATGTATATTAAATGTCATTTTGGCTTATAAAGTAGAAAAGTGGAAGCTAATTTTGACTTAGCTAAAGGACTCTGTCAGTGGTGTGTGGGTCAGTTATTTTACAGAACTTAGTGTTCTCTGAATTTGCAGTCTGTGTGCTCATTTTATAATACAACTTTCAAGTGAAATATATTTAGGAAAGTCAATAATCTGAGATCTTACTGTAGGCAGCTAAAACAAAATGAATAAACTTGAATTTTTAAATTGGCAGTAGGCTACAAAAATTTAAGTGCAGAATATTAGAATTAGCATTAACTTCTTCTGACCCATAGCAAGTAGAAAATGTAAGCACCTTATTTTCATATTAGCTGTATTTCTCGCAAAATAACCATTCTAAAATAGTCACAGAGTGTTTAGTCAAATTTATTGAGCACCAGGTATAGCTACTTTGGATTGCCTTGTTTCTAGAATATGCATGAACAAGTAACAAATTCGACCATACACACAGTTCTCATATTTGTCTATAGATTCCAGGACATTTTCACATATGCCATTTTATTTGCTTCTTACAAAATTCCCATGAGCTTGGTAATATAATTCCTTTTTTACAGATGATGATGCTAAGACCCAGAATGCCACTCAAGTTAAATGACTTGGGGAAGGCCTAAGTGTCAACAGTTATTAGACAGAGTGAATTTGAAGGTACAGGGATTTGGGCTGTGCAGTGTACAGGGACACTGATAAATTAAGTGTCTCTAAATATGTTTTTTAAAAATGTGATAGGAGCCTCAAGTTTAAATCACAGGGATTGAAATTTAATTATCCCCTTGTATAGCGTTGAGTTAGATTAGAAATGTTTTTGAAAGTTTTCTCTTGGTACTGTCCTAATTTAGGCATAGTGAGAATGCCCCAAAGTGTGGCTAGAAACTCCTAAAACAAAATTAAGGAGTTTTCTAGTTTTTAAATGTTCAAAATTTAATTAGAATTTAGGTCATTTGATAAGAATGGAATACAAATGTGTTTTAGGTTACATTAATTAGAACTATGAATCTTTACCTATAATAAGGAAAATTATCATTTCTATACTTTGTGCTCAAACTATATTCATTCATTTATTAACTCATTCAGACACTTTCACGTATAATAAAAATTATTATTATTTTAATAGTAATGATAGCTGTTAACATTTACTTGCAAACTTACAAGAAACATAAGTGGATATATTTTTAATCCTCATATTCCAAGAAGGTAGTTAAGACATAAAGGCATTACATAATTTGCCCAAGGTTACAGAATCATGAACTATAAGTTAAGATTTGTTTGTTTGCTTTTAATTAATTAATTAATTAATTATAAAGATGTGGGGTACAATTCAGAGTTAGGTATATAAACATTAATCATGCAGGTACCCTTGTTGATGAGGTATGCTCTTCCCTTACCTAGCAGTTTCTCTCAACTGCCAGTCCCACCTGTCTTCCCCTGACAGTTTTCCACTACTGTCAATCGCTTTCTGATAACATTATAATTGTTCAAGGTCACCTTATGAGTGAGAACATATGGAACTCAGTTCTTTGCTTCTGTGATAAATCACTGAGTATGATCCACTCCAAATCCATCCAAGTTGCTGCAAAATCCATATATTTGTCCTTCTTCTTGGCTGCATAATATTCCATTGTGTATATGTACCACATTTTTTTAATCCAGTCCAGCTTCGATGGGCAACATAGTTGGTTCCATGTTTTTGCTATTGTGAATAGAGCTGCAACAAACATATGTCAGCAGGTATCTTTTTTGTAGAATAATTTGGGTTTCTCCGGGTATATTCTTAATAGGGGAATTGTTGGGTCATATGGAAGGTCAATTTCTAGTTCTTTCAGAAATCGCCACACTGTCTTCCAAAAAGGTTGTACTAGTTTGCATTCCCACCAGCAGTGTAGAAGCGTTCCTTTTTCTTCACATCCTCGTCAGCATCTGTTTTTTAGTTTTATTAATGATGGCCTTTCTTACAGGGGTTAGGTGATATCTCAGTGAGGCTTTGATTTCCATTTCTCTGATGATGAGTGAGGCTGAGCACTTTTTCATGTGTCTATGGGCTACCTGTATATTTTCTTTTGAGAAGTGTCTATTCATATCTTTTGCCCACTTTTTAAAGGGGCTGCTTGTTTTTTTCTTTTTGGCGCGTTTGAGTTCCTTGTAGATCCTAGATGTTAGCTTTGTCAGATAAACAGTTGGCAAATATATTTTCCCATTCTGTGGGCTGTCTCCCTGCTCTCTTGATGGTTTCTTTTGCTTTGCAGAAGTTCATTAATTTGATGAGGTCCCACTTGTCTATTTTATTTCTTAAGGTATTGACCTTTAGGGTTCTGAATAGAAATTGGTTCCCAGTTCCAATTTTCATAAGGGTGTCTCCTGCGCTTTCTAAGACTCTTAGAATTTGAGGTTTTACATTCAGGTCTTTGATCCATTTAAAGTTAATTTTTGTGTATGATGATAGGTAGGGGTCCTGTTTCAATCTTCTGCGTGTGGTCAGTAAATAGTGAATAGGTTCTCCTCTCCCCAGTGGTTGTTGTTGGAGGCTTTGTCAAAGATGAGTTGGTTGAAGAATTGAGGCTTTGCTTCTGGAATCTCTATCCTGTTCCATTGGTCTATATGCCTGTTCTTGTACCAATACCAGGCTGTTTTGATTACTGTAGCCTTATAGTAAAGTTTGAAGTCTGAAAGTGTGATACCTCCTGCTTTGTTTCTTTTGCTAAGGATTGTTTTAGCTATCTGTGGTCATTTATGTTTCCATATGAATTTCTGTATTGTCATTTCTAGGTCTGAGAAGAATGATGTTGGTAGCTTAATAGATATTGCATTGAATCTGTAGATTGCCTTTGGTAGGATGGACATAAGCTGAGATTTGAACCCAAATAGGTTGAGCACCAGACCCATGTTCTTAACCACCACACTGTATATACCTTTTTGATAACTTATAATATCATTACTTTTTATACATTATTTATTTTAATATTCACAATAATCCTCCTGGCCAAATATTATCTTCATTTTACAGTTCAGGAAATTGGCCATTATGAAAGTGGTTAAACAACTTGCCTAAAGTCATACATTTCTGTTCTGCTCTCAAATCTACCACACAGTTACATCCAGACTCTTTATTACTAGATTACTCAGAATGAAGTACAAAGCAATGGGCATATATACTTTAAAATAAACTTGCTGTTGAATAATTGAAAAAAAATCAACATAGTCAGTGAAGATAAACACTAAAATTTAATTGCATTCTCTTGTTCTTGTCTGGCCTAGTGTTGCTTTCATGTGAATTATATATATGAGGGGTGAAGTGACAGTGACCAGATACTACAATTTTCAGAGCTTCTAAAAATCTTACTTCTATTCTGTATATCTCATTTACTATTCACAAAAATTGCATGAGGTAACATTATTTGTGGAAGAAAGGAAGCTGAAAAAAATTCAATAGTTTATTCAAGTTCACAAGACTATTAAGTATAGATATTAAACATATACTAAAGGCATTAATACTCCAAAATCCAGATTATTTCCAAGACATCATACTGACAACTAGTCTATTCAGAAGAAAGCTACTGGGGTAATGAAGACAAAATTATAAGAGAAGCAGTTAAACAAAATAAAGAGGTTATTCTGGAGCAGAAAAAACTCAGGGTACTCTAAAACTTACTTCCGATGTGTTGCCAATTGTAAAACAGATTATTAAAACTTGTATTTCCTAATGACACAGGGCAAATATCAAAGGATAGAATGGAAAAAGTGACAGACTTGGAATTAACCTAAGACCTTTGATTGACGGTCACAGCTTCTGCCAGGGTGTTTGGGTAGAGACTGGGTACCTACTTGGGGGTGATGGAAAGACTAAGCACTTATGGTAGGGAGCAAGGCATGTAGAGCACTGGTTCTCAAGCATGCTGCATTTTTGTATCATCTGGAAAATAATTTTTTAAAACATGCTCATGCCTGGGTACCACCATCAGCGATTCTGATTGAATTGCTATGAAGTATGTCCTAGGAGTGGAGACTTTTTAAAAAACCTTCCCAGGTAATTGATTCTAATGGTTGGTAAAATTTGATGACCATGGGACTATAAGTTCTATGAAGTGTGTATCACTCTTGAGAGTCTTTTGCCATAAGATAACTCAAACCTACGTAGACAAAGGAGCAATAGCAGTTTTAAAAAAAATTGTTTTAAAAGGGGAACCATCTTCCATAGTATAGTTTAGAGCACATATTTGAATTTGAAAAGAGTGTAATTCTGTCTCTGCCAACTAATCTTTCTAAGGTTCAGCTGCTTCATCTACATGGTAGGATACTAGCAGTCCTCCCCTTATAGGCTTGTTAAGAAGATAAATGTACACTGTTGCACAACACCTATGAAACAGTAGTTACTACATGTGTGATTAATTCCAGTGATGTAGAAAGTACTATACAACAATTTGTCCCCTTTCCCCGAGTGCATGGATGTGTATATTGGGGAAGCAATGTGTGGTGAGAAAAGTGTGTATGCTATCAGATAATTAGTGACCTTTTTCCATCTCACTTGTCTATTACATATTTTTCACGCCCTTTAAACTTACTCTATGTACTATTATTTTTAAAGTGAAAGTGTAAGCTTACCAAGGTGATTAAAAGTAACAGTACATATAGGATCTAAGTTTATAAGCACCCAGCTCTACATCCACAGAAACCCTGAAAGGTAACCCTGCTGTGAATTGAATTAATTTTGAAGTTCGTGCTTCTGTAACTATGACAGGCAATAATACATATGAAAGTATACACATATTTGAACATTTCACTATCATTGCTCTTTGTTTTTAATCTTGTTGCAAATGATTCCTTTCCCAAATGCTTCTAAGTTGAACAAATTCTCTTTTGTAGGAATAAGGTTTTGTTCATATTTGTATGAGCTCATATTCTTTCAGGACTATCAGTTTCCTTTAGAATGATAAGGAAAATGAAGGTCAGAAAATAGGTTCACAGAAATGCTTTGAGAACAAATCTGCATTCCATTTCATTCAAAATATTTAATTAAAAGAAAATCATGAAATCAGTGTTTTTGTTTTTAAATAAAGGAACAAGGCAATAAATTTGCCAAGTCCCTTGAATATGTATCTTTAAGAGCACTTATACAGAGCAAGTCACTTCCATCAGGATGCTTTTGAATCTTGCTTCCATTTAGACTGTTTTTTAATAATGCCATCTCATTTTTCAATTATCCTTATACTTTTATTCTTTTTCCTTCTAAAACTAAAAAGGATTTTTTTTCCAAATCTCTTCCTTACTGATATTGTAAAACGTTTTTTGTAGCAAGTTTAAATTTTATTTGCATACTCATACCGGAATTTAAAATCATTTTGGATAATAGTTTGGAAGTTCCTAGTTTATAGGCTTATGAAATGAGAGAAACATATCCTGGCTTCACCTTTAATACACTGATGATTCTAGACAAGTTACTTAAAGTATCTCTGCCTCAGAACCTGGAAGCAACGATGCTGTCCATCAAAAGAGGACTGGATTAAAAATGTGGTACATATACACGATGGAATACTACACAGCCATAAAAAAGAACAAAATCATGAATCTTGCAGCAACCTGGATGGAACTAGAATCTATAATACTGAGTGATCTCTCACAGAAACAAAGATCTGAGTATCACATGTTCTCACTCATATAGTGGACCTTGAACACCCAACGTAATACTGTAAGAAAATGACTGACAGTGGTGGGAAAATATGGGGGGGAGGGGAAGGGAGATGGGATTAATGGTAGTAAATATCTGTCTGGGGATGGGGAGACACCTCTTATGAACAAGGGTGCCTGAACGAAGCATATTTGTATACCTAACCCTTAACTGTACCCCACAATATCATAATAAAAAATATTGATTAATATAATAAAAGAGTATCTCTGCCTCATTTTTCTCCCCTGTAAATTGATTACATGAATTATATTTGTAGAGCATTTAGATTATTGTCTGGAATTTAGTAATACTATATAAATAAGCATTATGAATTTATTTTTGTATATTAGCATAGAACCTGATGTCTCGTAAGTAGTCAGTGAATAAATATGAGGTCACTCACTTAGATTCACAACTAACATGTGAGCCTGAATAATCACAATGTCTTTGAACTTTAATAATCTCACCTTATAAAGATAATAATATCTACTTTGTGTCACAGGATTGTCATGACAATCATATTGTCATATTAGAGACCATTTAAAAAAATGCTTTATGCCGGGCTCGGTGGCTCAGCCTGTAATCCCGCGCCTTTGGGAGGCTGAGGTGAGTGAATTGCCTGAGCCTGCGGGTTCGAGACCCGCCTGGGCAGCGAGACCTCATCTCTACAATAAATCAAAAAATCAGCCGGGCGTGGTGGCGCATGCCTGTAATTCCGGCTACTCGGAAGGCTGAGGCGGAAGGATCACCAGAGCCCAGCAGGCTGAGGCTGCGGTGGCCGGGAGCGGCCACTGCACTCCAGTCTGGGCGACAGAGTGAGACTCCAACTCAAAAAAAAAAAAAAAAAAAAAAAAATGCTTTACTAATACTAGTTATTGATTATTGATATTAACTTATCTGATAATGTGTTTTTATGTGTCAAGCAGAAAAGTTTCCTTAACCCAGGACACATAGCATTGGCAAAAATATGAGCTCTTACCAAGAAGAGGGTGTTCTGTACCCAAGCATACTGTCTGGAAATATTGCTAACTTTTTAAATTATGTATGTAATATATATTTAGTTTTTTATTTTTCAATGTAACTATTTTGATACTGAAACTGACAATTTTTTAAGAAATTGCTTCCTATTGTATCTTATTGTACACAAAATGTTAGCTACTCAAAGTTTTTTTTTTTTTGAGTTACCTTCAGTAATTTTTAGTGCAGTATATTTTTGTGCATGGTCTACGTTTGATTCTCACATTGTGAGAAAATAGATTTCTACTTAGCTGACTCTAAATGATCCCAGACTCTGAATTAGTAAAGTAGTTAAATTGGCTGGATGTGGTGGCTCACACATGTAATCCCAGCACTTTGGGAGGCTGAGGGAGGTGGACTTGCTTGGAGACCAGCTTGGGCAACATAGCATAAATCTTGTCTCTATTACAAAAGAAAAAAGAAAACAAAATGGCCAGCCGTGGTCACACACCCCTACTCAGGGGACTGAGGTGGAAAGATAGCCTGAGCCCAGGAGGTCAAGGCTGCTGTGAGCTGTGATCATCGTGATCATACCACTGTACTCCAGCCTGGGCAACAGAATGAGACCCTGACTCAGAAAATAAATAAAGTAGTGAGATTAATTAACCAACCACATCATTTTCCATTTTTTGAAAAACAAAAAATTGACATAATATATTTTAAAATATTACATATCATGTCTCACTTATCACTGAAAAATCTTGCCTATTTTTTATTTCTTTGAGAATGATGCCTTATTAAAGCAAAATCATTAATTGTAAACAGCCTCCAGTTAAATACTTAAATCCTTAAATATTTAAATAAATCTTTTCTTCACAACATTATTTCTCAGAGTCAAGTTATAGCTCAATAAAGAAGACATATTTCCATCTTAAAGTTAACATTAAATATTTTTCTTGTGGTGTCATGGCACATTTGCAGCTTATGTGGAAGAAATATTTGCATATTCTTTTCTGTAGCGGAAACTTAATATTGAGTTGAACCATTCTAATTCAAAACAAGCTGAAGGTTTTCTTCACAAGTATCCAAACCCAAATTTAAATTCACTGTGTGGCTACAATACAAAATAAGTTTATTTTGATTATATGCCCTTAGTGTTTTTGATTCTTAATAAGATATATTTGACAAAATTTTTGTTTGTTTAATTTTTAAGAATCCATTTAAACTCTTTGCAATAGATGTGCTTAGTTGCCTGCCATACTTTAGAATATGATTCTAGATATACAGAAATGCATATGTGTATATAGGTATGTGTATACTGAAACCTCATCAAATCCACATAATTCAGAGTAGACAAGTTGAAAAATGATTAGTAACTGTATGATTCATGTTGACAGCAGCTTGATGTTAATAAAAATTTAGGATTAATTACTGCTTGAATTTTCTTCTTGAAAAATATAACAAATATTAGCTGTATCTTGTGAACTGCACTGTACTTTGGGACATGCCAACATTTATTAGGATAAAATAAAAGTTCATGAGAAGCTAATTATTTTCTCTAACATTATATTTCTAAGTATATGCCAATAGCTTTTTTATTTTGTAAGTGTTCAGAAATAAGGTCACTCCTCACTTTATCTAAGGTAAATGGTGTATTTGGGGGGTTAGAGTGATGCATTCTACCCACATATAAATTTAGAAACAGTAAAACAAGATTTATCTCTTAAAATGTATAAACACACTGAAATAATGACAAGTGTCCATAGAGTGCAAGAATTATTTCTAGGTCTTTAGGAGTATATCATGATTGACTGTACTGTTAACATTCCTTAAAAGAACTGTGTTAGCCAGAAGATAGTTTGTTTAGCCCAGGAAGCATAGCATGGGGAAAGATATGATGTTCTCCCAAGGAGGTGATATTCTGTTCCAAGGATACTGCTTTTTTTTCCAAGGTTTATTTTCAACATAATGCCACTTAACATCAAAATCAAACAACTGATTATTTAACTAATTAACATGCTCTCTAAACAAATTTTATTATAATACTTTCTTTGTGCCACCTACATGGAGACAAGACTGAATAATTTAACTGCTTCCCTTATTAATTTAACAAATCAGAATCCTGAATTTATCCATTTTATAAAGTCAGTTTTTGTGAGATTGCCCATGAATGATGGATTCGCTCTTAAAATGCTAAAAGTAGTTTATCATCCTGCAATGATGGTTAGACACTTGAACTTTTGAAAAAGCCACCATCAACTGTGACATTTCCTCAATAATAATAATAAGGTTATTAGACAATTATGTAGGTCTAACATATGAGACACTGTTTTAAGTACTCTTAAAACTCTGTGGTTATAAGAAGTCTGCGTGTTAAGTAATTTTATTATATTATTTCTTTGGTTAAGAAATTGAGTCAAATAAATGGCAAGTGCTGCCATCAAACCCACGTGTCCTGTCCCAGAAACTGTGCTTCTTACCTCTATGTGCCAGAGAGAGCTTATAATTATAATCATAAACTTTCTACAATGCTTATTAATATCAATATTAATATTATTGCCTATGTGCTCTTTCTTCCTAGAGCAATTATAAGGAGATGCTTTGGCTTGAACAAAGGTAGGATATTGAGAAACAAGAGGAACATTTGGGAAATGAAGTATAACTTGGCAGAAAAATAAAGCATTAAATAGGAGGGAAGGGTCTGCGAGGTGGAAGAGAAAGTTGAAATGAAGTATATGGGCTAAGGTCTTGAAATTTAGAAGTGACAGTAGAAAAGGGGGATACGTTATGGAAATCAGAAGAGAGAGTTGTTAAGAGTTTAGGATGGGTTTGATTTGGTTTTAAGGAAAACAATGAGACCAAATATAATTTTCAGTATGGACCTCAATGACTTCTGAAAATTATGTTGTCATTAATACAAAAAACAAATTAGAAGAAAGAATTGATTTGATAGCAACTGCTGAGTGGCAATATCTACCATATTAAAAACTCTAATAAACTGCAATTAAAAATATGACTATTATGTTTAAATATTATTATATGTCATGTATTATGTATGCACCTCTTCTATGTAAATATGTAATATTCCATAATTTTAATTAATTTAAATTAACAAATATAATTGAAAATCTTTTATTTATAAATATGCTTGCTTAAATTAAATTATTAGACATAATCTCTAATTTCAAATATTACTAAACACTTATGTGAAAGCCCACAATGGAGAAGCACAGGGTAGATTGAGTGCACAAATATTCAGGCACAGATGTTTGAGGCACAAATGTGTAGGCACTGAGTAGATAATTATATTATTTTTATCCCTTGAAGTATAGCCCTTGCAGGGTTGAATTCTACCTTCACTATTTGTTGTACAACACAGTGTTTATATTTCCTCCCCATCCAAATCATATATTAAAGTCCATATTCCCAATGTTTTACCCTTTGAAAGGTAATTAGATCATGAGATTGGAACTCCCATGAGTGGAACTAGTGCCCAGATAATGAAAGACATGAGAGAAATGATCACTCTCTCTACCATGTAAAGATAGAGCAAGAAGATGGTTGTCTACTAGCCAGGAGGACTGACCTCACTAGAACCTGACCATGTTGGTGTCCTGGTCTTGGACTTCTATCCAACAGAACTGTGAGAAGTAAATTTTTCATGGTGAAGCTACCTGGTCCATGGTATTGTTATAGAAACTAAGCAGACAGAGACAATTATATTTTACAAGTTTTCTTTGCTTCAGTGCTTTTCATCCCTGCCTACTTCAGTGTTTGTTTGTTTTTTTTTGAAAATGTAAGTAGTAAATTTATGTGTAAAGCGCTAGGTATTAAGTCCAAAACAGTTAGTTCTCCATGTCATTATAATTGTAATTATTAATGCAATAGTACATATTTTTATTTAAATTTTTCCATTATAAAAGTAATTTTGGAGTGGTTCACTTGATATTTCTTTTTTATTTTTTAACCACAAAGGTTTAGAATTGCTAGAGATTTGGAAGCAAAAGCAACAATAACAATTTCCAATACCAGTCACCAATAACTTTGAAAGATAGTTTGAGAATTGAACAAGAAAAAAGACATCATTTAAATATCTAGGATGTGAGCAATACCTAGCTTGTCATCTATTGGAAGAAACTTTTATGAAACCAGACTACACAGTTTAAAGTATTATTTTTTAAATGTACGTGTATGCCTAAAACACAGGTTCTAAATTATGGGGAATTTAAATAAATGAAATATGCCTATATGCCTAATCATTTCTCTACCTCACTATTATACTATCTGTAAGATTAAATAGGAAATATTGAGAAAATCACATTTTAAATATGTTTTAATTTTAGTTCATGTTTCTATTTAACTCTGTTCAGCATAATTGATAGGAATAAACACACATATACAGACACACTTATATAATAGAAGTGTTCCATAGAAGAGTGCTATCTGCCATGAGCCACGTCTAAGAAACAAAAATCCAACATATTTAATAAAAAAGGGAGAAATATACATTTTTTTTCCTCAAGTCATTTGGATAGATGACAAGAACCTGAATTCCCGATCAATTCTCAGACATATATGAAAGGTTTGGGCAATCATCTTATTTTTCTATCATACAAGGCAAATTAATTTCAATGACCCTCAAGAACCAAAAAAAAAAAAAAAAAAATTTCCAAGGACAATAAGTTTAAGATAAATCATAGTCTGAAAGAAAATCATGTGCCATGGAGTCATGGAAATCAATAAATCCTTGAAATAAATTTTAGTTTTGAACATCCCACAGTATGAAAAAGCTAGTTTTTATTTGGGACCACAAGGGGTTTTGGGGAGTGTTTTTGGTTTTGTTTTGTTTTTGTTTTCTTTTTTTCCCCTCTTTCCAGAATACTTACTATATATCAATAACTCTGCCAAGTCCTGGGGATTAAGACTAATAGGAAATGTTCTCCGTCCTCAAAGAGCTGACATTCTATGAACATCTGAGATTCTGTGAAAAGACACCCAGCATATTGAATATCTGACACCCAGTAGAAATTCAATGGCTATTTGCATACTTAATTAACATTGATTACATAAAAACTACCAAGAAAACAGAAAGTGTTATATCTCAACTTTAGGACTCAGGAATGACTTTGGAAAAGAAAAAAAACTGATTTTTGAAGAAGGAAAAGAAGAGTCTTCGAGACTTAAGGAATTAAATAAAGCCTTGAAATATAAAACCTAGAACGCTGATTGGTCTGCTCATAATGTTGTTTGAGGTAGGCTAAAGTCATTTTCTCTTCAGAGACAGAAAATGAGAAAATATTGAAAGCCAGTTTACCCAAAAAAGCGAGCCTTTTGGAAATGACCATAGAAACTGAAACCTAGAGCTCCAGAGTTCCCCCAAATTTTGTACTTTGAGACTTGCTAAGATTAATATGGGAATATGTTTTCTTTGGTAGTCACATATCTTACAAAACCCTTAATAAGTAAGCTGCAATTACTGAGGAAAGCTAAAGGTCATTTTTTACCCCTTATCTACAATTATAGTATTGTCATAGTCTTCCCAAACATATGACACCTAAAAGTAAAAATGGTTTACAATGTCAACCAAATCAAGCCTTCACATTTCAGAAGAAATATAAAACTACACGCTGAATTTTTAAAATAAATGTTTATTTTAGAATGGTTTCAGATTTACAGAAAAAATTTCAATGATAGTTTCTACTTGGTTTATGTGATTTAAACTATGATTAAATTCAATCCAGCTTTTAAAATTCTACAGAGTAGTCAGTTATCATGAGTAGCTCTAATACAAAGAGCATCCTCAAGGAATATTTTCATCTTTATTAAGCTCTATAATTTTTTAGTAACTTTTATTTTAGAATAGTTTTACCAAAAAATAATAAAGATAACAGAGAGTTCCCATATACACTGGCCCCAGTTTCCACAATTATTAACATCTTACATTAGTATAAAAATATTTGTAATGATTAATAATCAATATTAATACATTATTATTAACTAGAGTCCATACTTTTAATCATATTTCCTTAGATTTTATCTAATATTATTTTTCTGTTCCAGAAGCCCATCCAAGATACCACATTACATTTAGTCATCATGTCTCCTAGAGTCCTCTTTGGTTGTGACAGTTTTTTGAGGACTCTTTGTTTTTGAATGACTTTGATAGTTTTAAGGAGTATCATTCAGATATTTTGTAGATTGTGTCTTACTTGAAATTTATCTGATGTTTTTCTATGATTAGATTTGGAAATTATTAGGGTTTTTTGGAGAAAAATCACAGAGATGAAGTGCCAATCTCATCACATTTTATCCAAGGAAACACATAATTAATGACTCATCATTGTTTATGTTGACCTTGACCACCTGGTTGAGGCAGTGCTTTTACAGTGTCTTTAGTGTAAAGTAAGTTTTTCCCCCTGTTCATACTCCATTCCTTAGAAGGAAATCCCTATGTGAAGCCCACACTTAAACTTAAGGTGTGGGAATTATGTTCTACCTCCTTGAAGGTGAAAGAGTTACATAAGTTATTTGGAATTCTGCATGGAGATTTGCTCAATTTATTTATTTATTCATTTACTTATATATAAGAGCACTTATTGGTATTTATCTTTTACTTTGGATTATAATTTAATACAATTTTACTTATTTTGTTATTCAGTTTTTTACTAGTATTGGGCATTTGAGAGTGCTTTCAGTTGGCTACTATGCAATTTTGAATTACTCAAAAAGGTGTTGTTTAGTTTTAGTTTTAGTTTATTTTTTTTTTCTGTTGTTGTTTCTCTGAGCACATCCTTACCTTATAACACTACAACACAAGGTGCTCCAGGTTCATCTTGTTTACTTCCTGCCTAAGTCCTAGAATCAGTCATTTATTTAAGGAGCCCTAATTCCTTTTTTGGAGAATAAAATTAGAAACCAACATATGAGCTCTGGGTGTGCTCATTGGACTACTGTTGCCTATAAGAGAACAAGGAAGTATGTGTGTGTCTAATATCCCATAAAGCTAAATATGAATTCATAGTGATGTCCTCTAACTCTAATCACTTTCATGGATTGTCCTATCATCCTCCCTTGCCTCTTTGTGATTTCCCATTCCAATAGTGAGAATCCTGACTTTCATCATTAACGATCCATCTGCTTAATTGTTTAATTCCAGTATAAAATATAGGAGTTTCAAAATTATTAACCTCTACAATTTTGTCAGCTATTTGTACTATGAGGTTTTGGAATTTAACTGTTCTAATAGATGTGGAGAGATATGTCACCGTTGTCTAAATTGCATTTCCCTAATGCCAAATGATGTTGAGTGCCTTTTATATGCTTACTAGCTATCTGTATATGTTTTTCATGAGGATGAGGTGCCATTGAATCTTTTGTTCATTTTTAACTGACTTGTTTATTTTTTTTAATTATGAGATGTTAGAGTTTTCTGTATAGTTAGGACACAAGTACCTTATCAAGTATGCATTTTGTGCGTAT
Organism: Cephalopachus bancanus; assembly: GCA_027257055.1. Classification (NCBI taxonomy): domain Eukaryota; kingdom Metazoa; phylum Chordata; class Mammalia; order Primates; family Tarsiidae; genus Cephalopachus; species Cephalopachus bancanus. The sequence continues at coordinate 3,182,033 of JAPVLO010000205.1, read as the reverse complement.
TTTTTCTCAGTCTGTAGCTTATATATTTATTTAACATTGTCTTTTACAGAGAAGCTTTTAATTTTAATGAAGTCCAACTTATCAATCTTTTTCTCTCATGAATCATGCTTTTGGTGTTGCATCTAAAACTCACGACTAAATTTCAAGTCATGCAGATTTTCTCGTGTATTTTCTTGTAGAAGTTTTAAAATTCTGCATTTTACATTTACACCTACTATTCACTTCAAGAAAATTTTTGTGATAAGTGTAAGGTCTGGGTAGAAAACTATAGCACTGAATTTTAGAAGTAAACTCAAAGAAAGGAATTACCAGATAGCAGAAGATCAACTTGAAGTCATTTTAGCATATTGTTCTTCTGCAATATTGAAAAGAAAACCCCTAAAACCTTAAATTCCAACACGTACACTGAGTTCTCAGTGAATGGGATTGTGTACCCCTCCAAATCTATTTCTATCTAATATTCTAATATTCTCAGCCTTACCCACTACTACACTCCAATTACACTGTCCACTTTTCTAAGTTCCAAGGGTTTTCCATCTTAGAATCTTATCACATTCCATTTCTTCAGGTTCAGACACGTTTCTCTGTTTTCAAATGTCTGACTCTATCTTAAATTTTTAACTCTGCTTAGAGATCTACCCTAACCATTCACCATTTCACATAAAGTAGTTTTCAATTTACTAACTTTCATCAACATGGTTCCTTTTTTCTCATCTCCAACAATATATGCGTTCAAGGTTCTTTTTCTTTATGTCATTTACTAAAGATGTCAAATTACATATATACACATACACAAACAAATAAATATATATATGTAGGGCACAATGTATGAAGAAAGGTATATATATACATAGAGAGTTTGTTTTTAGGCTGAAATATTCATGATGTTATGTTATGAATTATGCAATTTTATTATAATATAGTTACTGTGTAGTATAATACCTAACACAAGCCAGAGCTTCAATACATTTTAGTATAATAATTTAGTTCATTTGCATCCCATTTTAAAAATGTAAATGGAACATTAACGTGTAAATAAAATTTTAAAACCAAAATATGGAGACAGATTATGGAGATTAAATTAAAGCCTATGAGAACATGCATAGTTATGACAGTAATTATGCCAAAAATATATACCAGGTATTTTATGAGTAGAGATTTAAGTATTCATTTCTAAACCAGGTGCATGACATTAACCACTAGCTTAGAGAGAAAAAAATTCATCTTTTTCTCTTACCTGAATTATTTTATAGTCAGAAAATACTCAGAAAACTATGGGAGCAAGGTATAAAATAATATCTCATAATGACAGACTAGAAAGTCCTAAAATGAGAACCACAAAGAATCACATGTGCAGTAAGATTAGATTTTACTTATGACAAAAATTCCAATATTGAAAATCTTGTAAATTGCCATTCCAACTAAATTTTCAATGATTTTCTTCTTGACAATTTTAAAATATAGATGATGGTCATTCAGAATTTAAGGTCTTATAATTTTTAATGCTAGGCATATATAAGCACATATTTGCAAAACTACTGATTTTTTTCACTTGAATCTCTGAAATTTTGCTGAAAGATGTCATTTTTAGTATAGGCATGGTTCTCACAATTGTTAATAATTGTGAGACTTATGAAATACTCCCAAGTAGCAAGAAAATTTACCACAAGGCCCACCTTTGCAGCTTACCAGAGAACTAAAGAAGCAATGATTTCACAATATAACACATGCAAATGTAGCTAAGACTAGTTTAGGTAACGTTCTTCAAAAGTATGTCAGGAGCGACAGTATGTAAATGATTAAACCTGCACACTCTAAAACGAGATTTTCAGATTTTTGTTTGGATTTTCAAACCCTTGGTTTGCTGTTTACTAGCTGAATAATCTTGGGCAAATTAACTTCTCTGTGTTTGAGTCACCCCTTCCACAGAGTGATGTTAATTATGATGGTTGTGATGATTAAATGAGTTAATACATGAAAAATGCTTAAAACAGTGTCTAGCACCAACTAAGTACTCAGTAAACACCAACTGTTTTTAACGAATTATCTGGTCTGCCTGCATGGGGTACCAAATTTTGAAATGGTGTGACTAGAGGGGTCCATCAAGAAGTGCTCGATATTGGTGATTACTGGCCAACCAATTAGATTCTCTCCATTGAGGAATTAAAACTAAAATAGTAGTAATGGTAATAACATATAGAAACAAAGACACTGAGAGACGACAGTGGACTCCTTTCATTAGCTTTTATTTCTGTGTAACGATTTACCACAATTTTAGTGACTTAAAAAAGGAAAATTTATTATCTCACAGTTTCCATGGATAAGGAGTTTGGGTATAGCATATCTCAATTGTCTGCTCAGGCTCTCACAAGGCTGAAATCACAGTGTCAGTCAGATTCACTTGGGATCTCCGATCTTTGGAAAAATTTATTTTCCTGCATGCACATGATTGAAGTCGGAATTTCTTTTCTCTCTGTAGTCTGAGGACTGCTCTCAGCTCCGAGATGCCAGTCTGCCAGTCTCAGGGACTTGCTATGTGGTCCCTCCATCAACCTTCTTATGCTTTCACTCTCTTGTATTAGGAAGGACCTTGTACTTTTTAAGAATTTCTTCTTATTGGGTCAGGTCCACCCAGAATAACGTCCCTTTTGGCATCTTCAAAATCAACTGGTTAATAATCCAGTCATAAGGAGAGATATCCCATCACATGCATAGGTTCCATCCACCTTCAAGAGGAGGGGAATGATATGAGGGCATGGGTAATTTGAGGTCATCTTGAACTGTGGCTACAACACTGTGCAAGAGAAGCACTTTGTACATTTTAATGGCCTCTCTATCCTCAGAGACTTCCTGGCACATAATGCACATTTAAGAGATAATTTTTGATATGAAAATTAATTCAAATGTCATTTGGTCCCGTTTGGAATGCTTTTAGTGCTTTCAAATAAATTTACTCATGTACAAGCACTGGCCAGCTAAGTATAATTTACAAAAGATTCTATGGGAAGGAAGGAAGAGATCATTTTTACTGCACACTTCATAGTAAAGTATTAAAATCCCTTTTTATATTTCCCTTTGTGTGCTCAGGCTCTCTCTCACTCTGTCTCTCCCCATCTCCTACCTTTCTTTTCCCTCCAATCCATTCTCCTTCCTTTTCGTTTCTGTCCACTTATTTCAAGTGGGTTAATGATAGTTCCTTTACCTGATCCTCCAAACAAGCCTTGGCATCTCCTTATAATGCGTCCCCTGAACCTCCTAATATATTTATTAAACAAATAGATTTTCTCTACCTTTGTCTCTGCCTTCAAAAGCTCAAATAGGAATAACAAGGAATAAATTAAATGAAATGAGAAAGAAAGTAAATATCAGTGAGATAGATTGTATGGCACAAACTCATACAGGATGAAATAATTTTGACAGAAAAAGAAGTTAATAGAAAATAATCTCCTTTTGTCTACTTCAAGAAGTATATTTTGAACACATTTCTGACTGCAGGACAGGGCATGAGTAGGGGTGAGTAAACCAAGTTTATATGTATGGAAAAATATATTAAGGCAAATTTTATCTTTGTTAATGTTTTCTCAAGTTTGTTGGTTTTCAGAGGTCAATTAGAAATAAATCAGTAACATTTCTTTTACTGATTATAATAGATCTCTAAATATGTTTTCTTAAACTCCAAAAAAGTATTCTAATTTATATTAAAATATGAGTACATTGACTTATGCACAAGAATTGACAGGTATGAAAATAATCAAGAAAGAAATAATGGACACATAATATTCTTTAATTCTGTTGTACTGGAAAAGACTACTGGTTGTATGATGAAAATGATGAATTTGTGACCTACAAAGAAGTAAAAAATCTTGAACTCAAAATAGATTTAGTTATAACGTTATGTGATTGAATAGTATGTCTAGACCCAAATAAAAATATTCAAGAATAAAGTTAAAAATCCTTAACTCAGAATTCAAAGTCCTACAAAACTGGGTCTAATGTGTCTAGTCTTGCTTACGTCAGTGACATTGCAAAGGTACAACTGACCATCAGGAGTATTCACTCTTTTATTTAAATACAACCTAGATTTCAGTTTAGCTTTTATATCCACTGCATTCACAAAACCTTCCCAGTTTCTGGCAAGTTGGAAGTTTTTTCTTATTCTTTAAACTTCTATATTAATTGCTATCTATGCTTCTGAAATAATAAGTACTATATATAAACATTTCACATTTAAGTATTTGTATATGTTTTGTGTCTTAAAAACTAGAGAGTGGGCCCTACAATTTTATTTATGCATTGACTATATAAGTATGGATTAAGAAGTCACTATTTATTACATAGAAAATAAAACTTAAAATACAATATTTCATTTCCTTTGCCTCAATGTTCACCTCATTTATTCCTAATGCGTACAATATAATATTTTTGCATACACTCAATAAATGATTATTTTTATTTGATTGGATAAATATCAAAGATAAATAATCAACATGTAAATACTTCATTTTAGCTTAATTTCTCTAATGATTTTTGATAGAATTGCAGTAAATATGCTTATTTCTATAAAACTCAAATAATTCCATCTAAAATATAAAACATCTTTTTAGTTTCCATAAGTCATTTGGCCATTTATTCTCCTATGTGAATTTCTTTATCTTATTGAAATAAATTATAGTTGCTTTTATGGACAAGCTTCTAAAACTTGAACTTAAAAATGCATTTAGTGTTTTTCATGCTGAAATTGTCTTAAGAAAACAGATCAACACAAAAGTTGTGATATTGTGTCAGTTTAAAACTACATTTAGTTTTGAAAATAGTTTGACTTTTTTATATTTTTCCCTAGGGATCTTTCATGTACTATATTTGAAAAATGACAGAACTGAGATCATGAGATTTAGATTCAAACCCAGCTGCAATAACTGTCACTGTGGGCTAATCACTTGGTTCTCTCCCTTGTGAGAGAGGTATTTGGATTCTATGGTTTATAAAGTTGGTTCCTAAATTGTAAAGCTGATTCAATGACACTAACACAGTTCCAGGCTGAGAACTAAATACCAGATTATGTTCATAGTAGGTGAACAGCTATAGATTGACTTGGGCTTTTTACTTGTCTAGAGACGAAAACTAATCACATAACTTGTTAAAACTTTGAAGTTCTGACTTCACTGAAGTCATTCTTATCTATAAGTAAACATTATTTTTAAAAAAGTTTCACTAGCAAGACAGCCTTCAAGGGGATGTTGACAAATCTTAGTCTTCAACCTGTAAAATCATGGATTTTGGATAAGATTAACTATTTACAGAATTCCTTAGGGCAGCATTTCTCAGAACATTATCTTTAGTACTGTTACCAGAACAACCCAAATCTGAAATACACCTCCCCCACCGTAAATTCAATTTGAGTTTGAGAAGCATGACTCCATAAGAAAGGGCTGCCCCTTAAACAGTGACAGAAAGGATGATTTATCTTATTAATTTCATCAAAACCATCCCAGATAAAAAATACTTTAATTGTGTTAGCATATCCAAAAGATATTTTCCATAATTATCTTACTGGAACCTAAAAAAAGGAAACCACAAGAGGATATTGTTGATAGGAGAGGGCTCCCTGGGTAGCTGACAAGGACTTCTAATTTATTTTGCAATTGTACATCTGCAATGGAGATGGAGTCATGAGGTTTTCATAGCTCTATGTATTAGCTTTTATGTTTAGCCAATTTTTACTTAACTGCTTTTCTTTATGGTAACTCAGTTATCACCAAATACACTTATAAACTTTTCTAAAGAGATGAATGTGCTAATACAGCCTGTGAGTGTTTTGGTCTTCCTAGAAATAATGTCTCCTAGTCGGTTAGTAAGTTGTTACTCTTATTTAGAATTGCTTGTGAGATTTTTTAAAATTATGAATGAATCACCAAAAAGTTATCTGAGAATATTTACAAATTGGAGGATTTGAACTGGGACAGTAAGGTCTCAGATAATCAATTTACTTAAAAGAGGCTTTGCTCGTCAGGTACAATAATTTTAATTCCTGACTAATTAAATACACCTGATTCAACTTAGCATAACTCTCAAAAATGTCTCCAATTATTATATAAGAATTTCCCAGCCGGCCTCAGGGGCTCAGTCTGTAATCCCACGCCTTTGGGAGACTGACGTGAGTGGACTGCATGAGTCCGCGGGTTCAAGACCTGCCTGGGCAGCGAGACCTCATCTCTACAATAAATCAAAAAATCAGCCGGGCGTGGTAGCACGCGCCTGTAATTCCGGCTGCTCGGAAAGCTGAGGCGGAAGGATCGTCGGAGCCCAGCAGGTCGAGGCTGCGGTGGCCGCTCCCGGACAAAAACAAAAAGAGTATAGGGAAATTCTTTTTTTTTTTTTTTTTTTTTTTTGAGTTGGAGTCTCACTGGGTCGCCCAGACTGGAGTGCGGTGGCCGCTCCCGGCCACCGCAGCCTCGACCTGCTGGGCTCCGGCGATCCTTCCGCCTCAGCCTTCCAAGTAGCTGTAACTACAGGCGTGCACTACCACACCCGGCTGATTTTTTTATTTATTGTAGAGATGAGGTCTCGCCAAGTTGCCCAGGCAGGTCTCGAACCCGCGGGTTCAGGCAATCCACTATCCTCAGCCTCCCAAAGCGCGGGATTACAGGCTGAGCCATCTAGCCTGGCTCCTATACTCTTTCTTACCCTTGCCCCTCTAAGGACAAAAGCACACTTATCAGCCCTGCACTTCTCCACAAAACTTGTTATTGTTTTTATTTTCATACACATGCAGGGCCAGAAGTTAGCATATCTGGTGATTAGTCTTTAAAGTTGGCAGGAAATACAAAATAACTATTTGGATGAACTGTATGTTACCAGGTTCACTTCAATATTGGAATTGTTGGATCTATAACAACTACCTGGTTTTGTGGATTCTGGATTTTGTTTTATGTAGCTTTTAAACAGTTGATTTTAGGTCCCTATTTTGGTATAACATGGTAGTAGTAGGCCTTTTATCTTTTCAGATAAATAGAGCCTTAGAAACTTCTTGACTTTTAAAAGCCCTTTCCTAATCCTAATTCTTAAATTAAACTATCTTTAGACCAAACCAATATGCCTCAACAAATGATCTCATCAAATACTATATTTATTTATCCTTTGTCAAGAACTTAATTATGGGCTAAATTACAAATATTTTAGATTATTTATTGGTTCACAAGTTATTGTTGATGATGCATGTCATCGCCTAAATAGCACATTCTTACATGATATATATTACCTGACTATTTGAGGAAAAGCACATCATGTATATGGCTGAAGAAACATTCAGCTTGCATGTCAGGAAGTGCACTAGGAAATTCAATTAATGAAAATGCTTAGGATTTCGCTAAACTCATTGAGGGGATATGCTCTTCAGAAGCTTTATTGTTCTATCGTGTGTGAAGACTATTAACAATGATAAACTATTTATGCAACACTAAGGATGAAAACTTGAATTCCATGATTCCCTTAGCTTGGAAACAATTCAGCACTTTCTAGATATAAACAGTCTATGTAATATAGGAGGCAATTTCCAGGACTACAATTACCTCGGTTTCCGACTTTCAGATACAACTGTTGGATATTCCTATTCAAAAAAGACCCAAGAGTATAAAGATTTGGAGAAGCACTGCCATCATGCCCAAAGCTTTGCTCTATCCTAGTCAGTCACTACATTTCCCGGTTGTTAATTTATGTGACAGCCAGCTTATCAATTCAGGGCTAATTCCAGGGCTTGATTCCCTTAGGTCACTTTTCTTTAGAGAGGTCCAGTGCTACCTGTATAACAATAAACTGGAGATCTTGTTTAAAATGGAGGATAGCTAGCTTCCCTCCAGATTCATAAAAACAAAGTCACTTAAGGTAGGATCCATTGTGTCTGCATTGCCACATGCTCTGCAAGTGATATTTATGTACATCACAATGTTTAAAATAAGTCTAGTACTGAATGTCAGAGGCTGACATTTTCATTTTAGACAATTATTTCACTTTAGCTTTTTCATGGAGAACAATCCATATGTTCATACCATAGTCTACTTCAAGGCCTTGACAAAGGAACAGGATATGCACTTGAGTAGATTTTGTCTTCATGTATAAAATAAATATCATGTGGTACAATTGAGTAAACAGGGAATGATAAAATAGGAGAGAAAATAAGATAATGTCAGAAAGCAATGATGACAAAAGATGAAAAGAGAAATTATAGGAAGATATATAGTCTAACATTTACCTACAAAGTTATTAGATAATAGAGTATTTTTTGTATGTTGAATGAGGCTGTTATAGATAACAGTAAGCCATTTAGACAAAGTAGAAATCAGTGTGAAATTTGCTAATTATACTCGTGGGATATTTGTAAGAGATATATGTGTTACTTGGAGAGTACTTGCATAAGTTTTCACCACTCTAAATATCAATTTAGAAAAAAAAAAACATTTAACCCACTTTAGTAATTTTGATTCCTATTTTAATAACGTCAATCAAGATGTGTATAACTCAGTGAAAGAAGACAATTGGCGTCATGGCAACAGAAGTAATCATCCCATTAATAGCAACTATGACACATTCACCACAAAATTCAATTATATTTTGATCCAGCAGCACCTGAAATAATCTTTTCCCATATTTCTGATCATTCTATACTTAAAGAAAATATAATTATATTTATTTTCTATAGTAAAGTATCACCAAGTTACAAATGAACACATATTCACACAGAATTCAAAAGAATGCACTCTAATTGACCTGATTACTCCCAATTGACCTCAGTGTAGCTTCCACACTAGTCCTGTCTCCTATTCAAGAAAATGAGGCTGCCCTACTTTGAATAAGTACAGGGCATGAAACTTTATTTTAAACTACAAAAAATATTTTGATTTTTGTCCCAATTTAAATCCAATCTATCACAAAGATAGAATGGTGCTAGCCAAATAAGATCAAATAAAATAAAACTTACTCTGTCCACAGTTTCACCAAAATTCAAGGGTGCATAATTATCAAATCTAGGCTAGAGCAAAAAGACTTTATAGATACTAACATAGGTTGGAAATTTTCTATTTCTTCTGAGTGTATCAAGAAATATAACTTCAGTGTATTTTCATGAACTCCTGTACACATTTGAAGAAATGATCCCTGGCTTACCAATTATTTACATAAAAATATGCTAAGAATTTTAGCTTACCTATTACAAGTATATCAAGAGTCAATATGAATTTCATGTGCATAGCCCTCTTCCAATAGGGGGAAAACTAGTACCATTATTTCAGCCTTGAATAGAATATCTCAGACAAAAGATGAAAATAAGAATTTACATAGGGCTTTCTGTGTACTATATATTGTTCTAAGTACTTGATCCATTTTGACTCACAAAAAGTTTTCTCCCCACCTTTTTGCAGGTTAATAAAACACAGATAAAGATAATGGAGCCAAGATTCAAGGCCTGACTTCAGAGTTTGTGCTCTTAGCTTTTAGGATACATTGCCTTTCATGGGAATAGACTAATATTATGAATTGTGAACTAATCGTACCACAAATCATTGTTGAGTTCCATGTCCCATAATTTAACAGCAGGCATTGATAACATGAGACTTTTGAAAGATGCATGATGAAAAGTTTAAAAATTATGCCAACTGAGTTTTAGAGGAACCAGGAACATCGAGATTTATAAAGGGAAGACCTCAGGTGGAAAATATTTAAGGCTTTTACAAGTTTGAAGAATAGAATGGTAGGAAAATATTATATTTACTTCAATTATCAGTAAAATATATTTTTTAATTTTCTTTCTATGAAATCTCAAAATTCCATCTGGACTTATAAATGACAAAAAGTACAAGTTATGCTTACTTAACTGTGAAGTCTCATATCCCACACATTATTTTATAGCATTCAAATTTAATTTATACTTTCCAATTAGATAAAATTCATCCTGCTTCCTGCAAAATATAACTATTTCTGGCTTTTAGGTCATTCTACAAGCTCTGCTCTGGGGTTAAGAGTATTCGTTTTTGTTAGTTAACGTCTAATTGAGCTATCTGCACAGACCCCAGGATTTATTTTTAATTGAAACATCTATTAGTTCCATGGCAGAATAAGAAAGAAAAAAAGCAAATTGATGAGTATCTTCAAAGAATTAAATTAGAATCAGAGTAAATGTTGAATGGCAAGACTGAATTTTAAAGATTTACAATTCTTGTTTATCAGGGATAATGGAAGAAGAAAGATGAGACTGAAGTGAACAATGAGACCTGAGTTGAAAATTAATGCTAAGTTGAAGCTCTCAGGTCCCTTCTGACAGGTGGATTTTATATCATTGAAAATTCAAGATATTGTTCATTTTCTTCTGTATTTTCATTCTGCTATTACTTTCCTATATAATGCCTTTAATGTTATACTTTTTATCTACTGTTGGAAAATATCTTTTTAGGGACATAAAGTGAGAAAGCATATCATATTTGAATTTTTAAGAAAAGTTCATTAAATGCCTGACAGAAGAAAATGATAAATTCAAAATGTAGGTAGTTGATACAGTTTATTATAAATATATTTACTAATAAGTGTTTAAATTATAAATTACCTCTGAAGAGGTATACTTTGTATCCTTTCATAGATTGTAAATGTTGTATCTATTAAAAGGTAAAAAAAATCCTTAAAATATACTTTAAATAATGTATGCTGATAATTAAGCTGAATTTATATATTAAATAGACCATCTGTTGAGAATGAAGGTATATTTTCAGATTTTTCTTTTGTTTACCTTGTAAGATAGACTTTGATTTTCATACTTAAGAAAAAAGCTGGGGTCCAAATTATCAGCCTTTCTATAAGACAATATTATTCAGTGCTTCAAATTAGTAAAAGAGAAAGTTAGTAAAGAGAGTAACCTTAATAGCATTGTAATGGTTTATTCTGGTAATGATCTAATCAGCATTTTATACAAACTTATTCTTTAAATTAGGCATTAGGTTTTATGCTTGAGTGACCTGAAGAATGCATTTCATTCAATAACGTAAAATCCATGCCCAGCAATACTTCTTGAAATCCAAGATGTCCTTTAGTGTGAATACATACCTGCAAATTATATTTCATTAGGATTTTCACTTCATTTTGCAAAGGTATTATCTCTTTGGCACATTTTTGCTAAAGTAAAATGTTTTCTTTTTTCTTTAACAGAGACTACAGAGAGACCTTGAACAATAGGTAAGTACAAATTAATCTCTTTCAGAAATCTGTTTTCTTGGAGAAGATTATTTTCTCATAGTTTTGGAGTAGAATAATTTAGTCTTTCCCTTCTTTTCTTCCTCCTCCCCTTCCTTTCTTTCTTACTTTTCACTTTCTTTCATGAAACCAAGAAATTTCCATATTCTAAAAATCCAAACAGTATTTTTCTTCAATCACCACAATCCCTGGTAGCTAGGAATTCCACTCCCCATGATTGCCCATTGTTAATACTTTCTTGAGTGCCTTACTAGAAATTTGTATGCGTGTTTACCCTTATAGATACGTGTGTCTACACTTTCACACAGTATGAAACCACACCTACTTTCTGTATCTTATTCTTTCCATATCAGTAATAGAGGCCTACTTCAATTTTCTAACACTGAATAAAAATCCACTGTGAAAACAATCCTTTCTTGTAAGGGTGAGTTCTGGAAGATATTCAAATATAGGAAAATATATAAAGATACACCCTTTAAATGTTAACAATAACATTTTGTCTTTATAAAATCAAATTATTTTATTTAGATTCTGAGTAAGTTATTACATGTTTATGATATAAAATTCAATCGTTACAAAAATGTAGATCATGAAAAATAGGTTTCTTTCCTACTCCAATTCCTTAGCCACAAAAGCTGCTTATTGTGAGCAAGCAAATTTGTATTTTCATATACATGCTTTTTATACAAATGATAGCATATTATACACACTATTCTGTTACTTTTCCACTTAGTATATCATAAAGATAATTCTAGATTGATATATATGATTTTCATGATTTGTTTCAAGAATGCAGGGCATCATACTGTATAGCTGTAAACATAATTTATTGAAACTTTCCACTGTCAATGGACACCAAGGTTGTTTCCAAGCTTTCACCATTACAGATAAACACTATGCTGAATATTCTTATGTACACATTATTTCTCAGGTGTGAAACTATACCTGAAGTATAAAGTTCTAGGAATGCAGTTGCTAAGTTGAAGGGCAGGTGCATTTTTAATTTTGAAAGATATTATTAAATTGTCCTCTATAGAAGTTGTACAAGTGTAAATGTATAGAGTATGTTCCATATTCCTGCCAAAATAGTAAATTACCAAGCTTTTTACTCTTTGATAACCTGAACTAAAGTGATAGCTCTATCCAGATGTATTGCCATTTTTTAAATCATAAGTTAGGTTGGCAACTTTTGGTATATCTGAATTCCATTTATAAATTCCCAAACGCTTTTGCTCTAAATTCACACAGTACCTGGTAATGAAATAGTAGTCCTGGATTCTTTTTTGTTTGTATTTGCTTGGTATGCTTTTGACTACCTGGATATTATTATATTACTAATATTAAATAAATAAATATGTATATATATATATATCACTCTATATAATTTCATAAATGAAATTCTATCATGCAAAATGTTCTTGAAAGAGGAGTCTTTTATATTATTTTTTAAATATATATTTTATTTTAAAGATGTGGGGTACAATTCAGGATTAGGTATACAAGTGGACATCATACAGGTAAAGTTTGGGCCTCCCTTCGGTCCTCACTTTGCCTGGTTTGGAATCAGGTGTGCTTATTGCTGTTATGTGCCTTCTCCCCTCACCCCAGCAGTATCCTGCTACTGACAATCCCTTTCCTATAGTATTATGGTAAATGTTCAGCATCTGCTTATGAATGAGAACATGTGGTACTCAGTTATTTGTTTCTGTGACAGATCACTGAGTATTATAGACTCTAAATCCATCCAAGTTGCTTTGAAGTCCATATGTTAAAAAAATCACATCCCTGTCACCTGTCTTCTCCCTATGATAAATCTCATCCACTCCCCTCCATTCTTTGATAGGTTGCCCGTGTGAACCACTTGTATGTATTCTGTAATTTCTTCCACATCACTCAAACACACTGTTTCTCCTCAGTTCTCTCTTTTTCAAATATAGTACACACATATAAAATATGTATGCATCTATATATTTTATTTTTTAGCCATTGTTTTACATGTGTTTTTCATCTTTTGATTTTCACATAGACTATCTTACAGAAAACCGTGAGTCAATTGACATACCTATAAATTAATTTTTAAAATATTGTTGAATAATATTTCACTGTGTAGATAGGCCATCTTTTATTCAACTGTGTCTCTCTTAATGGCATTTTTTTTGTTTCCCTTTATTTTATGTAGAACAATATGATTAATACTATAATAAATATGCTTGTATATATGTCCTTCAGTATATGTGCTTTTAATTTTGTAAAGATTCTCAAGAATAGGATTGCTAAATTAAAATAATTTATTTTATTAGATGTTGACAGAATTTTTCCAGCAACGCTTAAGCAACTTATATTCTTTCCAAAATTTGTGTTTTACTTTCTTTTTACCCTAACAACTTATTAATAATAATTATGTTGTTACTATTAGCTTTAAGATTCTTTTGAATTTTTGACAATCCAATAAATATCGGGTGAAATTTTATTGTTTATTTCTTGTATTTCTTTTAAAACGAATAACTTTGAGTATGAGTTTTGGTCATTTGATCATCCTTTTGTATATTGTAAACACCTTATAATTGTATTTTAACTTGTGACCCAGTAAAAATCATCCCCTTTTAATTCAGGGTTTTACTTGTTTATATATTTGAAATTCGTTTATATATTTTAAATCTGTAATGATATGTTTTATTTTGAATGCTTTTAAAAATATCTTATTATCCTTCACCTCATGGACTGAGCTTGCTTTGCTTTCAAGTTACATATCATATGTATAAAATGATTAACGTGCTATTTCTTAAGAAGTAACTTTTAAAACTTCTACAATGAGCTATTAAAATATCTATAATTAGTGTTAATATATTTGCAAGTATTCTATTCTGCTCTACCTCATCACCCACATGGCTTTAGCTGAGCAAATATTTTTTTCTTAATGTTTGCCCTACAACTGTAAGCAAACTCATAACTTGTACATTGTATCTATCCAGTAATTTACTTTGATTATAAAAAAAAGAATGACCTTGAAGACCTTCTCCACTCCTTCCCTCCAAAATCTTGCAAGTGGCATAGCTTTTTTGCTGAAATATGTGTATATTATGAGTCTTTTATAATCACATTTTTGTTGTAATTCTTGTTCTACAGTTAAATGGATTCAATCTTTGTGCCATTTATTTGATTATTTGGTGTAGTTTATCTGTTTTTTGTTTGGCTAACACTTATTCTCCAGAACTTTGGTTTCAGCTTATGGTAAATATTTCCTTAAATTTTTGAATGTTCAAAAACTCTTGTTTGTTGCTTTAGTAATTAAATGAATGTTGGCTGGGTACAAAATAAGCAAATCAAATTTTCAAATATTGTAATAATTAATTCTCTAAATTCTATAATTGAATGTCTCTAGGAAGAAATTTAAGACTAACATAATTTTTATCCTCTCAGATGAATGGAGAATTTTTCCTGGATGCCCAAAAGAGTACTCTGTTTTTTGTTTTGTTTTGTTTTTCTGGAACTTAAAACATATCTAGAAATAATGTACTGATGTTTCATCATTTGAGTTCCCTTTTGCAGGTTTTTTGTGTTTTTCTTGTTTTTCTTTTTTTGATAGGGGTCTGAGGTCAGGATCATATTGCTAGGAGTCTTTCTTCCTATTGTATTTTGAAGTTTCATGTAACACAAGGTTTTTGGTGTGACTGTGTTCTTTTAGTCTTTACTTCTCAGTCATTAGAAACTGGCAGCTGTATGCTGCTCACAGTGCAGATTCCTTTAGATTTGCCATACCATTGGTGATTCAACCTGATTTATCATTAGTTCATTCTACTAAGCCTCTTGTAATCAAACCAGTTATAGAATCTCAAAACCAACCTGTTCACCTTCCTGATGTTCCAATAAAGAATTATTGTATTTTCTGTTCAACATTTGTAACATGCTTTAAGTAATTTTGCTCTGTTAGTTTTACCAGTGACCAGTAAACTGGAGCCAGCTGAATGCTCTCCTTATAACCCTATATAATCTCAAAGCACTTCTCAGCTCTTCCATATCTGTTTTGGTTCATTGATACAGGTGGATTTTGTTTTATACATATTAGTATACATTTTTCCTTGCTTTTTTGTTTTTGTTTTTTGTTTGTTTTGTTTTTTAACTACAAGGTAAAGGGGGTAGTTTCCATCCTTATTCCATTTTCAATCAGAAATCAAACAATAAAAAAGATTTTAGTCCACACTGCTATTTAATGGAATATATTAGTTAATATAAAAATACTTTTTGTAACATAAATTAAAATAATCTTATACTTTCTGCCATTTAATGGATCATATATGTGTGTGTGTGTGTGTTTGTGTGAGTGTGTTTTATGGTAGAGATAGAACACTAATTGAATGTATTTTTTTAAGTACATTTCTCTAAAAATTCTTTTTTGTTTGTTTTCAGATTTATATATTTAACTAATCTGCTCATTCTATGTTTCTGTGTAGTTGAGTGTTGTATAATTGATGTAAGAACTTGAAAATAATTTTTAAACTTTTACTGTTTATATGTGTGTTTTCTTGTAAACAATCTTGAAAATGTTTCTTAACCAGTGAAACAGGTGTTTGTTCTTAAAAACTAGATTTGTATTTCTTTAGAAAAATATGTTTGTTTTTCAAGAACACTGGATAATTGTTGTACTTTAAGAAATCAAGTAACAGGATACTTCAACACATGTTTACTCAAACTATAACAATTTTCAATCATCTCAGAATATTTTCTGTCCTTTTCCTGATAAATCTAAGGTTCTATAAAATGGGAGAAGTAGCAGAGAAGTTGCCTGGGCAGGTGAGTGAATGTGGTCAGAAACAGGAATGGTTAAAAAAAAAAACAATTCTAGAACTGCATGCCCAGAAGAGAATGATGACTGTCTGAATATTTATATAATGCCAATAAAAAATAGAGGATGAATCCACAAATTCTCTTTTTATCTCTCTTTGATTACCAACACACAACTTGTGCTTATTCACAATCATCTAGCTGTAAAATACCTAATTCTTAGTTCTCTAAATTTAAGTCCATTTGAGATATTATTCTCAAAATTCACAAAATTTCAACTTAAAGAAGCAAAAAAATTTTCATAGACTCTATCTTGAGAATCTGTAATTAAAATTTTTATGAAATGCCTTTTTTTTTGCAAAATATCATTTCACAAGACAATTTTGTCTTAATACATGCATACATATACACCCCATAATGTTATTAAAATCAGGATACAAACTTAAACATAAATGCTCTAAAGGACTTGTGTGAGTTAATATGTTCTCCAGTGAAGAGAACCCACTATCATTTTAAATTTATTTTCTGCTTGCTGGTCTACTTTATTTGTTGGTTTTCTTTAATCTTTATTTTTTGCTAAATATTTTCTATTGCTTTAAATTGTAGAAATTTTTCAACTTCTTTATGGTATAAAATTTTTTTATGAGCTACTGTACAAACTTGGCATTTATATATGGTTTATGTAACTAGCTAAAATTAAATAGGAGGAAATAGTGCATTAGTAAGTTGGGTTCCTTATGCAATGACAAAGATAACTAATGATACAAAGATGAACTAATCAGTAATTAACTATATATTATGTAATAACAATAGAGAATAGCTTTTGAGTATGCAGATATGGACACTGTGTTATATGGTATGGATCATTTCATTTAATTCTCATAATACTATAACTATTATGATTATTATGGCCAGTTCACAGATGATGACACTGCAACTGTGATATACTTGCACAGGGTCACATGGATAGCAACTGTTGAAGTGACATTTAAACTGAGGTAGTCTTAATTTAAAGTAAGATAGTCTTAATTGAATCCTTGGATCAAACAATGATTCGCTGTATTTAAACAACAAACTCTACTGTGTAATTGAAATGTACAGATTCATCCATCAACCTCACCCCAAAATAAAAGGAGAAAAAATAATACATCCTTGCCTTTAATCACTGCTAAGTTATTTAATAGATGATTCCATTAAAGAGCACCATTTCTGGAATCTAGCTCCGTTTCCATGGGTTTATTATAGTTGTATTGCACAAATAAATACATCAGGAATTTGAATTCAATATATTCCAATATATATGCTCTTCCAAATTAACCCATCCACTCTTAAATATATTTTGTGACGTCTGTTTCTAAATCACCATCATTGACTGCCTACATTTTTCTTTGACCACTGTTTTATCTTTCATTGTTTTCTTCATTTAACCCTCTTCTCTCTTGAGTCATTAATATTAGGATTTAGTTCTGCTAATGATTTTTGTCTGCTAATTTATAAATTATTTATACTGCCCATATTCAGATCATACATTTTCTCCCTTTTGTACTAGCAACTGAGCTCAGAAGGTTTGGGTACTCAGTTTCTGCCTTAAGAATCACCTATACTCTTGTACACTTATAATTCCTTTCTAAGGTTTCCTTTAGGTATACAATGTACAACAATGTATCCAATGTCACAGAGATTGAAAGTATAAGAGAAGGATTTAAACCAAAGTCTGATTATAACGCATGCATATAAGTACATGAAAGATGGAAAATTTACTCACACATAAGGTTATAGCAACAAAACACACACGTCAATGACAGGGAGGAATAGGCTATGGGATCTCTGTCTTCCATTGTGGGCTCCTGCCAGTATTCAGTTAAAATGTAGTAATCTAGGTCAAAACGTATTTAAAAACTGAATTATTTGTTTACCCTTTTGACACCTAAGAATATCTTACCTTTATTATTCCAATGGAAAAAATATGTAGATGTATATAATGATTATGCATGAATATATAATTTATAGCCTTGAATATTAAAAAATATTATTTATATTTGCCATATCTCTTCCAGATAAAACTCCATCATAAAATTCTTTTACTTCAAATGTTCTATCTTACTGCTATAGGATTTCTAAAACATTGTCATTTTTACAAATCAAATTTAGAAGTTTAATATATGTTTTAAAACATTCTTATTTGACATAAAAATTATTCTCAGGAGTGTAGTCATATTAAATAGAATTTCAATAGATAACTCTGCAGATATTAGATATTGTCCCTTCTAACATTTATCTGTTACACAAATTTTTCATTCTTAATTCCTGTGAGTCAACATCAAGTTGATTGTTAAATTTGTTTTCTCCTTTTAGTCTCCCATAAGGAATTTCTGCATGGTTTTAAAAAAAAAAAAGTTACAATGGGAAGAGAGGATAGGGAATTAAAGAAGAAATATTCTTTATATTTGATGTCAAATTATTTTATCACAGGCTAAACACATTTAAGGTAAAGATGCTATTGTATATTGGGAACATAATGTCACTAATTTCAAAACCTAACCTTTACCCTTCAGATTTCCTAATCATTGATAGTTTTGCCCCTTGTGATGTGACTTGGCTGTCCATGTGAATAAAGTTAGATTGTCTTCATTATTTTAATTAAAAGTAATTCAAATTTAATAAAACTAAAATTTCAGTTAATCACAGAAGTCACATTTTAGATGCTCAGAAATCACATATGACTAGTAGCACACTAAACAGTGAAGATATAAAACATTGTCATACAAAGACCTACTAGACAAATCTGAGAAGAACGTAGAAAAACATTCTGGTTTTTACTATTTTGTCACAGGACTTATTTGGGAGTGAACATTAAACAACGACCTTATCTCTTTTTCTCCTGCAGGTTAATTACAATTTGTTCTCTCTGTTCTCATGAAACTGCTGCATACTTTTGTGTGAAAATACATGTTATTAAAATATATCTAAGCAGCATGGTAAAGTTAGTGTGATGTGAGAGAATTTGCAGCGATGTTAATTTGCAGTGTTTTAGAACATTAATTTTCTAAACAAGATAAGGTTTTTGGTTTTTTTTCAATCTTATTTGGTGTAGGAGTTATTTTCAGGAACAACCCAATCATAGCACTGTATCTGTCCCCAAAAGCCACTTTGATCAACTTCTGAAGTAACTTCATTTCAGGCTTCCTTCCAAATATGAAAATTGTTTGGAAAGCATTTTTTAGTTATAAAATGTAACTTACCATTAATTTTTTATACTCCATAAATATTTTATTTTTTGGAAGGACTAACTTCATTGCACAAAGTTCCAGAAAATGTTAGAATTAACCAGTATGTCTAGGGTTGCTTCACTTAACAGAAGCAGATATGATTAGTGTCTTTACTATGGGTTTGTGAGGGATTTTTCTCTACAGCTCAACCAGACTTATCTTGCTTTATCAGTAATGAAGACCATACTCTTCAATCCTCCTCAATACATCCAGTATGCATCTCCAATTGTCCTTCTCCAGTCTTTCACCACCAGCCCCTGAATAGCCTCTACATCTTCTCACTATGCATCCCCAGCTGTTTTCCATTCTGAGACCTTTTTTTTTTCCACCTTGCAAATTATTTAGGTCTTACCTAAATTTAACTTATTACAGGCTACCTGTACCCAGAGTGATTTTTTCCCTCTTTGGACTTATTTTATCACATACTGATTTTCTTTTCGATCATTCATTTCCTCCTATCATATGTTATAATCATTGCGTATCCTAATCATGTACTTTTTTTTTTTTTTTTTTTTTTTGAGTTGGAGTCTCACTCTGTCGCCCAGATTGGAGTGCAGTGGCCGCTCCCGGCCACCGCAGCCTCGGCCTGCTGGGCTCCGGCGATCCTTCCGCCTCAGCCTTCCGAGTAGCCGGAATTACAGGCATGCGCCACCACGCCCAGCTGATTTTTTTGATTTATTGTAGAGATGAGGTCTCGCTGCCCAGGCGGGGCTCGAACCCGCGGGCTCAGGCAATTCACTCAGCCTCCCAAAGGCGCGAGATTACAGGCTGAGCCACCAAGCCCGGCTCTAATCATGTACTTTTTAAATGAACTTCTTGAAAAAAGACAGCCTAAATGTTTGTACATTGTATTTAACAATAATAGTTTTCCCTATCTACAAAGCACTTTTCAAACATCTTCAAATTGTATTTGATTTTACAAACAAATAATATTTCTGCAAGGAAACAATAGAAACTTATTAGCTAATACTTGTTTTTTGATATGTTTTTACTTTTTCTTTACTGCTGACTTGTTCTATCTTTTGTTGTTTTTAGTAGAACTAATAAGATTTGAGATTGGAAACTTCCTTTGGACTTTTATAAAGTTTTCTGTTTTTTGAAGAATGAGAGACTAAAAAAAAAAGATGATATTATTTTAAAGATTCAATTTATGATGCATTGACTAAAAATCTCATCAACCAGGATAAGAGTCAGTGTCCATAAGAAAATAAGAGACAGTTGTGCTTTTATACAACAACATACATTGATTCTGTCTCTAATTTTCATACATAAATTCTACGTCTGTGTTCTCTCATACAGTAACCACTAGCCATATGTAGCTATTATTTTTAGATATATTTAAATTAAATAGCATTAAAAAAAGTCAGTTCCCCAATTGTACTAACTATTTTTCAAGTGCTCAACAGTCACCTATATCTACTGTCTACCATACTGGATAGTAGAGAGTAAATATTTCTATCACCACATACAGTTTTATTAAACAGCAGTGCTCAATGAATGTGTTCTGCAGTTCAAGGCAAATATTCCTATAAGGTCAGCCTTCTTAGAGACTTTTTTAAAAAGTCTTTTTGACTTTTTAAGTTAAATATGGAAATGCAGGATTTACATTTGAAAGCATTTATGAATATATGATGGGAAAGCTATCTGAGATTATTAAACAAGCTCATTTGCACACTGTTCTCAGGGACCAACAGGTGTAATAAAAGGAACATATAAATTCCTAAGGAGTACTGATTTCCAGCTTTTGTCTACTTACTTAAAAATTTTACCTTAGTTAAATCTCTTTCGGCCACAAGTAATAGAAAATAAATCAAGCTCATGTAAGTTAAAGAGAGGTATTTACAGATTTATGGGGGGGTTTACAGAACTCAGGGGCAGCAATTATGGCTATTGCACACTCTCAGTCTTTCTTTCCATCTGGACTACACCACTTACTGGTCTGCTCTCCTTCCTGCAATACTGCCTCCTTTTTCTCACCTCCTTTATCTCACCCTATCAAGTGAATCCTGTACTTCTCCATTCACAAGACACAAATAACCAGCTCACAATAGCAGCCACGCTGTCCTCTACCTACATATTCTCTCTCTTTATATGTGTATGTGACTGAGATAATACAAAAGTATTGGAACTTTTTTTTCTTTGCAACAACTTTACTGCATGTATTTTCCTCATAATAAGAGGAAACTAATTAGATAACTAATAAGAAAACAACATATTTAGTGGATCCAGAATACTCCGTTAAAATTATTCGTTTTAATTTATTTATTTAACAATCCCCCATTGATGACATGTTTAATTTCAAATTCGCTCTTGCAAATAATGATCCATAGCCCATCCTGTTTTTCCGAGCAATCACTTAACTACACTGTACTCTAGCTATTTACCGATGGCCTGTTTCCAGCATGACGGCACATATACAGTGAGTGCAGGGACTGTGTATAACTTAGTCATCTCTATGCCCACAATGTTTGGCAGTGAACCTGAACATCTTCTAACCTCAATTTTAAATTTATGACTGAAATATCTGCTACAAGGCAATAATTGCTTCAAAGATCAGTTTGAACTACATGTATTTGACCTAATGTAATGATATAGAAATGAAAAATAAATGAAGTTGTTATAATTTTATTACCCAATAAATACATTTTTATTTTCCAGTGCATGCCTAGGGCTTATTCATTTCATTGGTAATACACACAAGTATTAATTTTATTTGGAAAATGTGCATAACCTTTTAAAGTTCTTAATACTACAAATCTGTTTGATAAATATGTGTTGTTTGATCAATATTGTCTATGTACTATAATAATGGAGACAAAGGAAAATCTGAGTTACTGAATTTGCTCAGCCAAATGAGAACCTCCATTTTTATATTTGATTGCTTTCAATAAAGAATTTCATGATAACTTACTTAAAGAAAATTAAATTTATACTAAAATAGAATAAGGTTATATCTCATATATAATCAAATAAATGGACTAGGCCTTATGATTACTGAGATATTAGAAGCAAATAATTGTATCATGATAGAAAAAATACATAACAGATTAAAAGAGAATTGCTGTTGAAGTCATTAATAAGGGCTGATATCAGTTTGACAATATAAGGTTATACAAGATACTGTGTAAAATAACATGAAATCATCCTTCCAAAACTTTATATTTTTATCTCACAAAATTTTATAATATAAAGTTATCATAAAAGTATCTTAATCCCTTAGAGACATCCATTTATTCGCTTGAATTCATATATCTGTATTGAATATTTCAGTTAATTTTTTCATCCTCACTCAATTTCACCTACATGCCTTACACGCTGATTGACCCAAGGTTGAGCAGCTGTTTCAGCAAGCGATGCTTAACTATAGCCTAAATTTACCCAAAAGTACAACTTTTTCAAGAGCTGGAATTAAGTGACTACACAGATAATATGTGTAGATATGACTGTCAAGGTAAATCAAGAACATTCCTTTTAGCTCCAATACTCAAGGGACATTTTTGAAAAACAATACATGATCAATATTATGTTATTATGTTATTATCTGGTTTCGTTATGTGTGTGTGTTTGCTTGTGTAGTGTGTGAATGCAAAAGAATGAGAAGCTTGTGCCATGCTGAGGTCTGAACAATAGAGAGAATACTAGAAGCTATTTGGATAACAGAAGGAGATTAAAAGAGTGCCAGAAATAGAAGGCTGCGGACTTTGGAGAGATAACTGCAGTATTTAGTAGGCAAGTTTAACCAAGTATTGCTGTGTGGAATGAAATGTGATCCTCTCAGTAGTTATCTACATGGTGTGCTGATGATTTTAGAGATGGATTATTTTCTGAGTTTATCCATGATGAGAAAAAGAAGTCACCTAACCATTCTAGTGACATCAGATCATTCTTGAATGGATAACACATACGTGATCAAGGGTAGAGTAAGTAACACAGAAGCAAAATGATTCACGTTTTTAACAAGTAAAAAAAGGTGGTTCTCAGAAGGGAGAATGGAGTGGTCATACAAAGAGAAGTACTGTCCAAAAGGAAGATGAATCTATAGAAAGAGAAATGTGTCTAATTTTCTATTTTCAATTTCACTTCCAAGTCCTGGTTCCATGAAACTTGCCTCATTTTCTGTCTTAGTACTTGAAAAATTCCATTTAATCTTTGCTAGAAATCATTCTCTTAGTCTGAGCATGTTAGAATGATTTTCTGATTTTTTTTTTTTTTTTTTTTTTTTTGAGTTGGAGTCTCACTCTGTCGCCCAGACTGGAGTGCAGTGGCCATTCCTGGCCACCGCAGCCTCGACCTGCTGGGCTCCAGCGATCCTTCCACCTCAGCCTTCCAAGTAGCTGGAACTACAGGCGCACGCTACCACTCCCGGCTAATTTTTTGATTTATTGTAGAGATGAGGTCTAGCCAAATTGCCCAGGCTGGTCTCAAGCCCGCGGGCTCAGGCAATCCATTCACCTCAGCCTCCCAAGGTGCAGGATTACAGGCTGAGCCTCCGAGCCCAGCCGACTTTGTGGTTTTTGGAACTTAAGAGACCTGACATAATAACAGAATCTCATTAGGAGAGATAAGAAAATAAACATCGATGAGATATGAGTTTTCAAGCCCAAGCCTGGGCTCTCTCCATTTTCTCATGCTCCTGGCTAGATATTTCTTCCCTGATGATACCAAAAAAAAAAGGATATTGTATGACAGATTTCAGAGATATCTTAGAATCATACAGTAACATAAGCCTTGTAAAAATGCATTCATGATCCACACGATCCGGCAATTGCACTCATTGGTATTTACCCAAAAGAGTTAAAATCTATGTCTCACACAAAAAATTGCACATGGGGCCGGGCTCGGTGGCTCAGCCTGTAATCCTGCGTCGAGGCTGCGGTGGCCGGGAGCGGCCACTGCACTCCAATCTGGGTGACAGAGTGAGACTCCAACTCAAAAAAAAAAAAAAAAAAAAATTGCACATGGATGTTTATAGCAACTTTATTCATAATTGTCAAAACTTAGATGCAATCAAGTTCTTCAGTAGGTGAATGGTTAAACAAACTGTGGTATATCCAAACAATGAAATATTATTTTGTGTTAAAAAGAAAGAGCTGTCAAAACATGAAAGGACGTGGAGGAAAGCAAAATTATGGAGACAATAAAAAGATAAGTGGTTTACAGGAATTGGGATGGAAGGGGGATGAATACAGAGACAGAATTTTTAAAGCAGCGACGCTACTCTCTATTATATTATAATGAAAATGTGTCATTATAAATTTGTCCAGACCCATAGAATGTACAACACTAAAAGTAACCCTTGGTGATAATGATATGTCAGTAGAGGTTCACCAACTGTAAGAAATTTACCAGTCTTGAAAGAGATGTTAATAATGGGGATGTTTATGCATGTGGTGGTAAGGGTTATACGCAAAATCTCTTTACCTTCTGCACTAATTTGCTGTGAATCTAAAACTGCTCTAAAAATTGTCTTTTAAAAATACACTGTGATGCTACTAGCAAAAACAAGCCTCGTGTAATTTTGACTCTTGGTACTATTTTATTGCCTAAAATACATACAATACCTTAGACAGCAATTATATCTAATTACATAAAATTAAGCAGATATACTATGGCTAAGTTACTAACAATCAACTTTGTTATGCCGGGCTCGGTGGCTCAGCCTGTAATCCCGCGCCTTTGGGAGGCTGAGGTGAGTGGATTGCCTGAGTCCGCGGGTTCGAGACCCGCCTAGGAAGCGAGACCTCATCTCTACAATAAATCAAAAAATCAGCCGGGCGTGGTAGTGTATGCCTATAATTCCGGCTACTTGGAAGGCAGAGGCAGAAGGATCGCCGGAGCCCAGCAGGTCGAGGCTGCGGTGGCCGGGAGCGGCCACTGCACTCCAGTCTGGGCGACAGAGTGAGACTCCAACTCAAAAAAAAAAAAAAATCAACTTTGTTCACGTTTTTCTAGTATTGTACCAGAAGCTGAAACATGATTCTTATTTAGAAAGTATTTTATATTGCTTTAATAATAAATATTGCTGAGGGTTTTCATTTTAAAATAGGGTGGTCCTTAAGAACAAACATGCTATTAATATGAAAAAACAAGAAATGAATATTGACCTATGAGCACAAATATTCATTGGTTACCTTTGGCTATAGAGTCAAAATTACCTGAACCATCTTATTCTAGACAAGTGTGCATTAGGAACATGTTGACTGTCTACAGAGTGTTTGAGCAAAAGAAAATTTTATAATAATACATGCCATCCAGGTATGAACATTTTAGGAAAAAGGATTAGTTTTTATGCCAGTTTTACCTAAATAAAAAAGTTTTAAAACAATAAAGTCCAAAAATATTATAGCAAACTTCCCCAAGAAAACATTAGCTGGATTAACAAATATTTGTTTTGTCATCTTTTTATAAAGAAATATAATGTAACAGATAAAAATTTGTAATATTCAATTTTATTTTCTTTTCCGGTGCCAGTAATTTTTTCTCCATTCTGAAAAAAATTATGGTTAGTTATTTGGTTTGTTTCCTTTCAGTGTATATTTTTATTTTTTAATTTATCAGTTCTTAAACTTTTTACTCCCAAGACTCACTTATTTACTTAAAATTATTGAGGAGTCTGAAGAGTTTTAGTTGATGTTGGCTAAATCTACTTATATGCCATATTAGAAATTAAAACTTAGAAAATATATTAATTGATTTAACATAAATTATAAAGAAATAAATGCACAGCATGTTACTGTTATTAAATATTTTATGAAAATTCACTATATTTTTGCTTACATTTTTAAAAACATTTTAAATTTCTGAGTAAATGCAATAAAGCAGGACTCCCAATCTTTCTTCATTAAATCTGCTATAATATATTGTTTTAATTGAAATATATGAAGAAAATCTGGTCTTACACAGGTAGTTGGGAAAAGAAGGATTTCTCTGATATTCTAAATGTATCTCAAGGGAAGAGTTCCTGGACCATAGTTTGAGAACCAATGTTTAAATATCTATTCATTTATTTATAAATTATATGTAGTATTTTATTGTTTAAATTCAAACTTGCTTGAATAGTAGCATACTGTATAAACTATTATGCAACTTTTTTCAGGTCTTATTAAGTTGATACATATCCATATTCATTTATTTTAACTGTTCTATAATAACTCAGACTCAATGATATTGTTGGAGAGATGGATTAAAGGACCAACGAAAGAGTTCAAAGAGTCTAGAAAGAGACCTAAGCTTACCTGGGAACTTGATTTATGATGGGGGAATGATGGCCTGATTAGCATTTATGATACTCAGCACCCAGTTGCTCAATAGATATATGTGCTAATCATTAAGAAAGAATGGAGATAGACTGGTGAAAAAAGTAAATCTAATGTGGATCAAGTACTAAACGAAAGAATGGAAAGAGGGCAGGGCAGATGATGAAACTTCTTGATACATCAGCACCTCATTGAACTGGGAGGGCTACTAACAAACATCTAGTCTCCCAGGCAGTGAATAGTCTGACCTCACATGCCATTTTTATTTATTTTACTTTTTATATTTGTTTTTTTAATTATATATACTTAGAGTATACAACATGATGTTTTGATATAAATATATAGTGAAGTGATTATTACAGTCAAGCAAATTAACATATCATCTCATATACTTACTTTCTTTTTTCTTTTTCTTTTTTTTGGGGGGGGGTAAATGTACCTAAAATCTACTCTCTTTGGTGAATCTATTTTCAGCACATCCTTAGGGGGACTGCTTGCGGGGTTATGTGAAGTAGGTCAAAAATAAGGAAGACACTGCTGCAATTGTAGAACTAGTAAATGCTTACTGAACAGTAAACTATTTACCAAAAGAAAATTTCATATGCCAATTTCCTCTAACTCACTCCAATTATTTTAGATGTTTCTGAATTGTCACTCTGTTTTTTCCAAACCTCCATTGTATCCCAACTCTTAGCAAATGAAATATTTCAAAGAATTATGTTCATTAATCATCTAATCATAAAAATCAATTTTTAAATGTTTCAATAACTATGTGATCATTCATATCTGTCAGGTCACTGTCACCTTTTCAGGGAGCAGAGCAGTATGTGAGTAACTAGCATACATTTCCAGAGGCAATTGTTACTAGAAAAACAAAAAACAAAAACTTGCCTCTCAGTTTGACATTTAAAAAGACAATATCTAATAAATAATGTGATATTGTGAAAAATACACAGCCTAGGTACTATACTAATCTCTCTCTTACTTTTTCCCTTTGACCCACATTTTATAATGCAAGTGAATTTCAAACAGCTTCATTAAACCCTGTTCTGCTTCCAAAACAAAGGACTCAGGAGTGAAGTGGTCAACAGGGACAAACTGTGGATCTCACATTCTCACTTCAGCCAGAAGAACTGTAGACTTTACTGATTTATATATGAGGTTTTGGGTAAATTTACATGTTAATAAAGTGGCTCTTGGCTTTAAAGTGATATTGTAAAGATGAAAAAAAAAAACACTAGGCAAACAAAAGTATGGGAATCACTCTCCATGTGAATTTCTGCCTGTGGAATTTCTTCCTATGAGACAAATATGAATGGCAGATACTAATACCAACTATCATAGGTTTGTTACTAAAATTAATGAACTTGGGTTAGTAAAAATGTATATTAACCTTTTTAATACATTAGAAGTAGAATTCTGATTTATAAAAATAGCATGCCACCAACAGAAATCTCTTGCCCTAAGTTAATTTAGCTCAAAAAAAGTTCTCATGAATCTCTTCTTACCTCACTCTTCTACAAAAAGCTTAAATAAATAAGTATATTACAATTCAAAGCCAAATTATGCATACTTACGATTATTCACTTTGTCACCCAAGGAAAACTGACCAGTGCGAGATCATATGTGAGGTTGGACACATACTGGCTTTGATGACAATTATACTTGAAAATGGATTTTGAGAAGTGTTTTGAACAATCATTGGGGCAAATTTAAGAAATGCGGTTATTATAGTACCTCAATGCAAATTAACTTAAGACAAAAATTTAATAAAACTGAAACATCCAAGAGTATTTAAGCTTGACTGAATCCAAGCATGGGAAGGAAGTCATTGGAACTATTTTCACTGCTCACAATCTGTGTCTTTGTCTTTCTTTGTGTTTGCTTAATTCTTTTTTTTAATTTTATTTTAAAGATGTGGGGTACAATTCAGGGTTAGGTATACAAACGTTGAATATGCAGGTACCCTTGATGGTGAGGTGTGCCCCTCCCTCCCCTAACAGTTTTCCTCAACTGCCAATCCCACTTCCCCTCCCCTGGCAGTTTCCCACTACTGCCAATCCCATTCTTATAGTATTATGATAATTGCTCAAGGTCCACTTATGAGTGAGAACATATGGTACTCTGCTCTTTGTTTTGTGATAGATCACTGAGTATGATCAGTTCTAAATCCATCCAAGTTGCTGTGAAGTCCATATGTTTGTCCTTCCTTATGGCTGCATAATATTCTATTGTGTATATGTACCACATTTTTTTTTTATCCAGTCCAGCTTTGATGGGCAGCATAGTTGGTTCCATGTTTTTGATATTGTGATTAGAGTGGCAACAAATATAAGTGTGCAGGTATCTTCTTTATAGAATGATTTCAGTTTCTCTGGGTATATTCCCAATAGGGGAATTGCTGAGTCATATGGAAGGTCAATTTCTAGTTCATTCTGAAATTGCCACACTATCTTCCAAAGTGGTTGCACTAGTTTGCATTCCCATCAAGAGTGTAGAAATATCCTCACCAGCATCTGTTGTTGTTTGTTTTATTAATGATGGCCATTCTTACTGGGGTTAGGTGGTATCTCAGTGTGGTTTTGATTTGCATTTCTGATGATGAGTGAGGCTGAGAAATTTTTCACGTATCTGTTGGCTGCCCGTATATCTTCTTTTGAGAAATGTCTGTTCATGTCTTTTGCCTACTTTTTAATGGTTTTTTGTTTCCTTTTGATGCATTTGAGTCCCTTGTAGATCCTAGATATTAACGCTTTGTCAGCTTTACAGTTGGCAAATATATTTTCCCATTCTGTGGGCTGCCTCCCTGTTCTCTTGACAGTTTTTTTTTGCTTTGCAGAAGCTCAACTGTTTGATGAGGTCCCACTTGTCTATCTTATTTCTTATGGTATGGGGACTTAGGGTTCTGATCAGGAATTGCCAATTCCAATTTCCTTGAGGGTGTCTCTTGCGTTTTCTAAGATTCTTTTAGTTTGAGGTTTTATGTTTAGGTATTTTATCCATTTAGAGTTAATTTTTATGTATGGTGATAGGTAGGGGTCCTGTTTCAATCTTCTGCATGTGATCAACCAGTTTTCCCAGCACCATTTACTGAATAGGTTCTCCTCTCCCCAGTGTTTGTTGTTGGAGGCTTCGTCAAAGATGAGTTGGTTGAGAAATTGAGGCTTTGCTTCCAGAATCCCTATCCTGTTCCGTTCGTCTATGTGCCTGTACTTGTACCAAGATCAGGTTGTTTTGATTATGGTAGCTTTATAGTAAAGTCTGAAGTTTGAAAGAGTGATACCTCCTGCTCTTTTTCTTTTGCTAAGGATTGTTTTGGCTATTCATGATCACTTAGGCTTCCATATGAATTCTGTATTGTCATTTCCAGGTCTGAGAAGAATGATGTTGGTAATTTAATGGGTATTGCATTGAATCTGTAGATTGCCTTTGGAAGAATGGACATCATGACGATGTTGATTCTTCCCACCCATGAGCATGGAATAGTTTTCCATTTCTTTGAGTCTTTTTGGATTTCTTTGAGCAGTGTTTTGTATTTCTCATCATAAAGGTCTTTCACTTCTCTAATTAGGAAGATGCTGAGGTATTTCATTTTTTTGTGTGGCTATTGTGAATGGGATTGAACTTTTTATTTGGGTCTCTGCCTGCTTGTTGTTGCTGTATACAAATGCAACTGTCTTTGGCACATTTATTTTGTACCCTGGGACTTTCTCAAAGTCCTGTATCAGTGCAAGCATGTTTTTGACAGATTCTTTTGGGTTTTCAAGGTATAGGATCATATCATCAACAATGATGGACAACTTGACTTCCTCTTTTCATATTTGGATGCCTCTGATTTCCTTCTGCTATCTAATTGCCCTAGCTAGGACTTCCAACACAATGCTGAAAAGAGGGGTGAGGGGGCAACCTTGTCTTGTTCCAGTTTTCAAGGGAAATGTTTCCAGTCTCTGTTCATTTAGCAAAATGTTACCTGTGGATTTATCGTAGATGGCACTTACTATTTTGAGGTATGTTCTTTCTATACCTAGGTGTTTGAGTTTTTATCAAGAAGGGATGCTGGGATTTTATCAAGAGACTTTTCTGCATCTAATAATATAATCATGTGGTTCTTGTTGGCATATCTCTTGATGTATTTAATTATCTTTATGGTCTTGCGAATTTGAACCAACCCTGCATCCTGGGGATGAAGCCTGCTTGGTCATTTTGGATGATTTTTGAGATGTGTTTTTGGATCCGATTTGCAAGAATCTTGTTGAGGATTTTTGTATCTATGTTCATAATGGATATTGGCCTATAGTTCTCTTTTTTTGTTGGATCTTTACCCGGTTTGGGTATCAGTGTGATGTTAGCTTCATAAAATGATTTGGGGATAATTCCATCTTTCTCAGTTGCCTATACTTTCAATAGGATTGGTATCAGCTCCTCCTTGTATGTTTCATAGAATTCTGCTGGAAAGCCATCCAGTCCAGGGCTTTTTTTTTTTTTTTTTTTAGGTAGTTTTGGTATGACAGAGTCAATTTCCCGGATTGTTATTGGTCTATTTAGTGTCTCAATGTCTTCTTGTTTCAATCTGGTGAGGTTGTATGATGTCAGGAAGTCCTCCATTTCATTTAGGTTATCAAGTTTGTTTCCATATAGGTGTACATAGTAATGTCTGATAATCTTTTGTATTTCCTCGGGGTCAGTTGTGATTTGGTCTTTTGTATTTCCGATTGTGTTTATTTGGACTTTTTTCTCTCCTTTTTTTGGTCATTCTGGCTAGGGGTCCATCAATCTTGTTAATTCTTTCAAAGAACCAGTTTTTTGTTTTGTTGATGTTTTCTGTAATATTTTTTGTCTTCTGTGTCCCATATTTGGGCTCTTATTTTGATGATTTGAATTCTTCTGCTAAAGTTCGGGTTTGGGTGGTCTTTTTTTCAGCTCTCTTAGGTGGTTTGTTAGGCTCTCAACTTGTGATCTTTCCATTTGCTTAATTCTTAATATGGTCTACTCTTGGTGATGGCAAATGGCTGTAATAGTTTTAGGTTTGCAAGATATCTAGTGCTGGCATTATGTTTATCACCAACCAAAGAATTCCAACTGGCCCTGCTTAGCCCAGTCTTGAGTCAATCGCAGTTTCCAGGATTATGTGATAATTTGATGGGCCACTGTTGGTCACTTACAGTAATATTGGTAAGGTAATATAATTGACATTTTCATGAAGGGTAGTGTCCCAAAAGAAGATAAGGGTTACACTTTCAGGACAAGGGGAAAAGAATGTTAAGTATACAAAAACAACAGATGTATCCAACAACTAAATAAAATTTCTTCAAAATATGTTAGTGTTAAGCATCATAAAGTTCTAATATAATAAGCTTTTATTTAAAAAGTTTCATCACTCTTTAGTCATACCTCTTAAATGCTGGCTTAATCTACTTCTATCTTCTTTTATATGCTTTCATAGCAATCTTACTTGTATGATGATTGTATTACTTTTATAGTTTATATAGTTTACTTGATTACTTGTATAGTTTGTGTCCTAAACTATAACAAGTGGATAATAAAAGATGAAGTCCAAGCACATCAATTTTGTGTATTTTCCCCTTTCATTCATTCACTCTTCCATTAGTGAGATGGAAAACAAATAGGTAAGCTAACATATAAATATTTGATTGCAATGTATAAAAAGTACTATGAAAAAGCAATAGGATAAAATAATATAGGAAATAAATGTCCTGTTTGTAGGAGAGGGAAAGTCTTTCTGAAACATAAAGAATGACAATAGGATGTTCTAAAGCAAGGCAACATGGATGGATTTGTGTTTCCCTACTTAATGCATCATGTTACTCAAAGAAAGTGATAACATTATATCACACTGAGATAAACTGACAGAAGAGCCAGCAACCAGAGGCAGACATGGAGGTGGCAGACATGGGAGGTTCCTCTTGACCAGCTGGAGGGCTAAAGAATCACACCAGTTGGAAAACTCCAGTGTAGATAACTTATTTGAAATATTTGCAATGGATTGCCTGAGCCCGTGGGTTCGAGACCCGCCTGGGCAACTTGGTGAGACCTCATCTCTACAATAAATCAAAATGAGCCGGGCGTGGTAGCACGCATCTGTAGTTCCAGCTACTTTGACGGCTGAGGCGGAAGGATCACCAGAGCCCAGCAGGTCGAGGCTGCAGTGGCCGGGAACAGCCACTACACTCCATTCTGGGTGACAGAATGAGACTCCAACTCAAAAAAAAAAAAGAAAAGAAAAGAAATATTTAAGCAGAAAATCAAGGAATGAGTTGAGGGATCAAGAAAAAATCCCTAGCCCCTAAAGCAAACTTGTTTAGAAGGAAAGAGTGGGTGGGATTCAGAACACAGACCATGTTTTTAGAAAAGAGAGGAGATGAAAACAGATAATGTCATATCTGAAGACTTGGTGGTGAGAAAATTAAGTCGTTTCCAAACTTGCAGGAGTTTTATCACTTCACAAATTTTAGGGCAACAGTTACTATTCCTGTTTTTTTTTTCTTTCTTTTTTATCTTTCAGAAGATGTTAATAATTGTATAGATAACTATTGGGCTCTACAGACTTAAAATATTTAATAAGCATGTAAAGTGTCTTTTTAAAAGGCACATGTCCTTCATTACTGCCACTGGAGTTTTTCAAGGGAAATCCAAATACAAACACTATTTATAAGTTGTTATCTAGTTCAATGTAGTGTTACTTTTTAGTGTTTGACTAACAATAACTTTAGAAAATCTTAAATTTTATCTAGGCTCCTCATATTTAGGTACTGAGGAATATTGTCTTATAATAAATGGGATGTTCTAATTAGTCAAATATGCAAATTAAAGTACACAAGTACCCTTTATATATGAATGAATTATAGGCAATTAAATGAGAAAAAGTGAATTCCTTAACTTCTAAAAATTTATTAAATCAACTTTTTGTAGACAAGAAGATATTTCAGGATCTTGTGATTTCTCAGTATTTTCATTGAGAATTTAAATTTCCATTCTATTTTACATAGAAGTTCCAGTTAACTGAATATCTTAATTAATAAAATCTCAAATAAAACATTTAATTGAAATAACAACTGAAATTGACTTAAAATTTTTTTAAACAATTATTTTAAAATATAAATAGTCTCTTTAATAAACCGTTCTTGCAGAAAGTGGTAAGTAATGTCTCATTTGCTTTTGAAAACAATCATTTAGAACAGATAATCTTGTTTTATTTATAGATGACTAATTTATTTACTCACACAAAATAGTGAGAATGCTATCTTCCAAGCACCGTTTTAACCAGAGTTGCTTCAACGTGAACAAGAAAGAAAGTCTGCTCAAAAGTAGGTTCTATTCTAGTGAAAGTAGAGAAAGATTAACTATAAGTAAGTAGAAAAATACGATAATTTCTGTTAGCATTAGAGATCTGAAGATAATAAAACAGACTAATATGTTAGAGAATAATAAAGTAGGGCAGAAATCACTGTCTTTAGTTGATGATACCTGTATAGGGGAAGGTACTGAAATTAACAGTGTACACATATAGGTATTGGACTTAAAAATTCTTTTTGTCTCAACTAACAACCTATTACATTCATTACTGTGACTTCTTTAAATAGCTATATATTTATGTGGAGATTTTTATCTCTATGGAATGAAGATTATGAAACCAGAGATAACTATTCTTTAATAAATGGATTAGACAGTAGGATATTTGAAGAAGAAATTTATATGTGATCCCTCACTGACTCCAACCTTGTTACGTACTTTTCATTCATACCTCTGGCAATCTTTTGGTGACAAGACTGAGGGAAAAGCACTAGAGTGCAGTTTATATTTTCTTATCTAACACCAAAGAAAAGACACCTAATCAACTCACACATACGATCTATTCTATAAGTAAAGGAAAGGTCTTGTTTATAACACTAAGAGACAAACTCTATCTGGCATCACCACAGAAATAGAAAGGTTGTTATATGAGACAACATAACAAGGACAGTGATAAACAAGGCCTTTCCATGGAAGGATTCATAACAATTAATGGACCAAGGGTGAAGATAGCATGATATACCAACCAAATGGTGACAAACAGAATTAGGGTAAATCTAAACATCAGATTTGGAAACTTGAATTTCCTGACTTTATTAAAGGACGCTTTGTGCCCATGGCTGCAATGACTGGTGTCAAATAAATTGCGCTTTGTGAATGCTAGGTATAAATCCATTCTATGATCTTCACACTATGGTTTTGTAGGTTAAACTTTAGATCAAATTCATCTACAGAGCCTTCTCCTCCTGAAAAAAGACCTTGTGGATTTCTAAAACCCTTCCACAAATGCAATGTTTATTTTACAGAAGACAAAAATATGTCATTAGTTAGCAAAGATTATATCCAGAATGTTAACATGAATGGATATAACCATTGACTCTACTATATCACCATAAAACAATATGGTATCCTCGAAGCTAAGAGAACTAATACAGTAAAACTCTATCTCTAAAGAAGACTCTAGTTTCTAAAAAATTGAACTATATCTACATTTTCCCTAGTACTCAGACAAGTGCCTATAACAAGGTAGATTTCACAAATAGTGAATAAATAAAACTACAAACATCCATATCAAATGTAAACACATTGCTTTTTAAAAACTTATGAAAATACTTCAAATTTCTTTCCAGATTAGCTTAAAAACTCATGTAACTTTTTATACAATTACAATTGTTGCAAAATTAAATATTAGCAGTTAGTAGAACTGAAATGCTTCTTTCCATTTAATTCTACATTTTCCCTTTTGCTCTATTAAAATATACAGTCCTGTTAGTTTTGAATTCTCAGACACAGGTGGCATTCCTGCTAATATATGAGTCATGAGACAATGCATCAGTCATTAGAAAATTATATCAGACATACAGAAGAACCACTTAGCAGTTGAAACACTGAGGGACAGCATTAGAGAGGAAAGATAAAAAGTACTGGCAGACAGAGAATGTGGATGCAGCCCCACATTCCAAACCACCAAGGATCTCAAAAGCAGCTAGGCAAGAGCTTACTGGGGCGCAGTTCAATTTTACAATTAAGAACAACTGTTTTCAAATGAGCCTAGCATAATGATTAGGCATACTAAATAGAGAATTTAAATTGGTTTAGGAAGGAAGGCATTGAAAAAAGTATGCTCTGCTCTAAGCAGCAAGAACATTCACCTCTCTGGACTAAATATTGTACCAAATGCTTTTATCTAAAATTTTAGAAACATTAATATAATTTAAGGAATTTTTCTTGGGCCAAGGTAGCATTCAAATTTTAATTTTTTTTCCAGTTTTTGAATGCAAACTATGAGAAATGTGCATAATTTATAAGATTTATAAAAACAATTAGCCATTGCCACAAACTTCAAAGATTCTCCTTGGTAGCATTTTATATATTTCTTTCATACATTTTTCAAACTAAGAGTTTCTTCAAACTAAAAATAAAATCTTAGAAACTTTTTCTTTGGAGCTATCACACAATGCTTTTTCTACCACTATTTACTATTAATAATAGTGACTACAATAATATTATTTAGTTGAGTGCTAATCACTTTATATTTTTAAATAATTCTTGCACAACTCCATTAAATAGATATTATTATCCCTCATTTTACATATAAGGATACTGATTTTCGAGAGTTTATGGAACTTGTCCAAAGTTATAATGGCCAAGCTAAACCTAAAACCATTCTGTCTAATACCATAATACTTACTCCACCCACTAGGCTGTGTTGTTTCCCATACTCTTACTGATAGATTATAAACAGCAGTAATATTGTCAAGGCTTTTGTAAAAGACAGAGTCCTATACCTCAGGACTAGTTTATTTCCCAATAATTTAAACCATTTTCAGAATATTGTTGTAGTATTGCACACTATTAAAACATGAAAATAGTAGTACTAGAAGAGGAAAATGCATAGATTAAAGACAGCTATAGCAATTAATGCCTCTAGGTCTAGGGACCTTTGTCAATCCTTGAAGTCATTCTAAACTTTTTGTCTTTCCTGCATACTTCCCATCCAGCAAGTGTGGTGAGTTATCATTCAAAATGTAACTCAAATCCAACAGATTTTTACCACCTCCTTTATCCTTAGTTTAAGTCACCATCATCTTCCTCTGAATTATTGTAATGGCATCTCAACTTGTCTCTTTTTTCGACATTGACTCATTCTCCATCCTCACTCCAAGTACCTTCTCTACACGGTTATCCGTCATGTTTGTTTTCAAACACAAGGAAGCCATTTAATCACCTGATCAAAATTCACCAGTAGCTTCCCATTACTATTTGTTCTTTTTTATTACTTTTTCTATTACTAAGAAACAAACTTAAAATTACATAGAAGTGTTTAAGTCTAATACTAAGAATAATATTTTTCCTAAACCATTTTAGAATTAAGTTGCCAACATGATGCCTATCACATCTAAATACTTAATGTGTATTTTCTTCAGAAAAAAAGAAATTTTCCTGTGTAACCACAATACAGTCATCAATATCAGGAACTTAAGTGACATTGACAATACTACCATCTAATTATCAGCTCTCATTAATGTTTAATGAATTCTCAAAAAAATATTCTTTATAGTTAAAGGATTCAGATGAAGAAACTGTATTGCATTTGTCATGTCTCTTTTGTTTCTCCAGTCTACTGTAGGTCCTCAGTTTTTTTTTTTTTATTTCCAAATCCTCCTTACTTTTGAAAAATTTTGAAGTTATTTTGTAAAACATCCTTTTATTTGGGTTTAATGATGTTTCCTCATGTTCATATTATGCTTATTTGGAAGGACTATTAGAGAAGTGACAGTGTGCTCACACCCGCATCCTATCAGGTTATACACAATTTTGGTTTGTCCCATTACCAAGGGTGTCCCTTTGATCATTGGTTTAACTTGATATTCTTACTTTTGTATCCTTGTGATTAATAAGATTTTATGAGAAGATATTTTGAAACTATGCAAGTGTGTCATCTCTCATCAAACTTTTAACTTATCCCTTACTTATTTAAGAAAGCATGGATTCATGGTTTCCTGCTTCTTCAGTGAGCTATAATGTATAAATAGCATTTACATGGGTGCTCAGTGTAGATCATATTTGGCAAGTACATGATCTTTCAAGCAGGTTTGGTGTCATTTGATAAGTCCTCATCATCCTGTGAGCACTTCTTCACTTGGTGACACAATAAGGTATTCCAAATTTTGTACTTTTCTTGCCTCAGCTCTAAAATAGACTATTTATCCTGTAATCCTTGTTTCTTTTGTAAAAATGGTATTTAGAACTAAGATCTGGGTGTTAGGTGTGCTCATTGGCACTGAAGTGTTACTGTTCCTAATCATTCTCAGTAGACAGAAATAAGGAATATATGTATGCAAGTATGAATATTTACACACACACACACACACACACACACACACACACACTCTTACATCTACAGAAATATTTTGCCACAGACCTATATTTATTAAAAACCATTAATTCATACCTATATAACTAATTATATTAGATAGAAATCTTATTCCCATTACCCTTAATATATTTACTTATTTTATTAATCTTCCTGTGTAATAAATCTACCTTTGCTTCTGCTGCCCTGACCCTACCACTTTGGTTCTGACGTCCCACACTGGGCCATTACTTCATATGAAAGTCCTTATTTTCCCTTTGGGTTCCTTACTCCATGTAGGTTTCTGCACACCACTCCTCTCATATGAATATCTTTCTCATCTTCCTTCGACTTTGATACCCAACATTATTCAGCACTCCTATGAGGAAACTGGGCTGGTCTTGTTTAAGTTCTTATACCTGTTCTGATCCACCATGATCCACTTCTCCAAGTGTTTATGTCTGCCTCACTCTGTCCTACCTAGTGGCTTTAAGATTGAAATGTTAAGAAAGGGAAGAAGAGGAAAGGAAAGGCTTCAGATAACAATTTGAATAACAGCATCTAACTTGGATCTACAAGGACCCCCCATACATTGGATGATTTCTAACTTCCAACATCTCTTATTTTTCCCCCTCATTCTTGTTTCAAAACCATTCTTGCTGTTCCTTGAACACACCACACGCAGTCTTGCCTCAAGATCTTTGCAGAAGTTATTCCCTATACCTGGACCATGTTTCCCTAGGATTCCCTCTGGCCCCACTCCCACCTCATTCAACCCGATCTCTATCAGTTTACTCTAATTTATTTGAATTGTTGCACTTTGCATTTCCTCACATTATATACGAATGTGTTTACTTGTTTATTATCTTTTCCTTTGAACTAGAATGTAAGCAAGCTCTATGAGAACAGAGATCTTTTTTATTTTGTTTAGTGCTGTCCTCAGCACCCAGAAGAGGTCTGGTACAAAGTAAATAATTCCTCAAAAAATTGTTTAAATAAATAAGTGATAGATGGTCCCTCAGTCTCTGGCTCTGCTTATCAAAGAGTTTTCATTTTTGAGTTCTTGCCTTGTAACTATGCTTATCTACCTCATTTTTCTATTAATTTATGACTGCTAATTGTTTCTTGTTCTTCCAGTACATCTGTGTCTGCTCATGACTGCATTATTAGAGTATAGGCTCCAGATACTGAAGAATCCATATGGTCATCTTTGTACAGCCTTATCTCATATTTGTCCTCCAGGAGTAGTCATGTTCAGCTACTGTATCATTGCCTAAAATCAATATTACCAAATTATTTCCATGAATGTTTACTTTTATCTTCTTTCCAATATTCATTCAAAGTTTTCATTAGAAAATTTCCATTTCTTCATGTATGCATGCAATTGAAGCATCTGTCAGAAACACAAAGATTAACATGTTAAAAGTTTTATCATCGATTTAGTTCTCAAATGGTCACTCTGGGCTCAAATAATAATGCAAAGGCAATCAGCATTTCTTCAAACATCATTAGAACTGTTGTGAATTAATACTTATTTCTCACTTCTGATTTTTTAATTACAGGAGCATCCACTAGTTGTAATTCCTGGGCAACTTTCACCCTTTGCTGTCTCTTCCCAAGAGAAACTAGGCTGATTATGTGAGTGGTAAATTTGGGAAAAGTAAAGAGTTTATGCTTGACTCAGCTCTACGTTTGTTTTTTTTTGGGGGGGGCTGGGTCTGGTAATTCTCTTATAGAAGAAAGGTCTTCTCTGACCCAGGTTTGCTAGCTATTAGATGGGTAGATTTGCCTAATTCTAAGGGTTAGTAGTAGGAAGCCCATTCTTACTAATTTAAAATTTGGCAGTGATAACCCTTTAACTTTTCTTGTTCTAGTAGTATTTTTTCCCTATTTTGATTCTTAGTTGAAAAATGTATGGTAGGTGATGTGCTCATAATATAAATTGGTTTAAGCTTAGAAAGACTCTTATTATACAAGCACTCAATCTTAGTAATTTCTTGGTATGTGCAATTTGTTTGAGTATGTAGATCGTATCTTTGCAACTATATTATTGTGGTGGGATACTTTATTTACATTTTGAGATCCTTGTTAAAAGGGCTTTAAAAGAATGAGAGGTAATTTTTATTTCTCAATACCACAAAGTTGGCAAAGCTTTAGTTTAATGAGTATGAAAGCCCTTCCTTCAAAGCATTATTAATGACTTTTTATTTTATCTTTTGGTATAAAATATTAAAAGTTTGTAGACATTTAATAGTGAGGAGCAAAATGCTGACATTGTAAGAGCAGAAGCCATCAGTGATCAATCTTAAGAGAGAAAAAAATGCTTCTACTAGAAGAGCTTGAGAATGTAGTTTCATCAAATAGCATACATGCTGTTCCCTTTTCACATGGAAAATAGTACCAAAGAGGCATGACTACAGAGTATCTCTGAATGCTAACCACTACAGTCACATCTTGCCTGGCATCCAGGAAATAGCACCCAAAAGATGGAGTACCAGACTGCACTGCAATACAACTACTACGAAAAAAAAGATTATAAATTATAGGACTTTCAGAATCATAATCCTCTCTCATTTTATGAGTATCATACAAATCCTTCAATCTAAAATAATCATCCAGAATAGGAAAAGCTGCACAAGAAGGACAAAGACAAAATTTCTTGCCTATACTGATGAGAAGTTACTAAACTGGAATTTGATTTAAAACAAAGTACAGTAACATTTATTTCACCAGAATGTTGCAAATTTACAATATCATTTTAAGCTATTCTGATTTTTGTTCATAGTTCCTTTTTATTTTGAGGTAAAATTTGCATACAATGAAATGCAACAGTGTCTATAATCCTCATTGCTATTGCAGAATATTTAATAATAGAAAATTATCATCACAGAGAGTTCCCTCATGCTCCTTCCAAGTCAGTCTCTTGCCACCACTCTTAGAGAACACTACTGTTCTAATGTTTTATTTTTAGTCCCAATAGATTTATTCGACCTGTTCTAAAAGGTAATATGAACGGAATAATGTAGCAAATAATATAGCATGTAATGGTTTGTATACGGTTTCTTCATTCATAATAATCTTTTGCAATTAATCCCTGTGCTGCATGCATCAAGGTTTCATTATTCTTTATTGTTGAGTATCAACTCAATGTATATATTATATCATAGTTTTGTTTTATTTTATTTTCATTCTCTTTCATTGTTTTATTTTATTTTCAAATTGGATACATAGCTTCCAATTTGGGGCTGTAATGCATAAAGCTACTATAAACCTTCTTGTACACATTTATTTGAAAACAATTCAGGAGTAAACAATTTGGGAGTAAATATCTCAGACCAGGTTTTCAATTTGGGAGCAAATTTCTCAGACCAGGGAAATGTAAATTTTGCTTTGTAAGAATCTTAAAACATTTTTTTTGACAAAGCTGTGCCATTTTACAACACTACCAACAATGTATGAGAATTCTGGTTATTTTAAAAACTTTAAAAGTTTTTATTTTTTTCTCAAAATACAATCAAGAATCTATTTATTGAGATATTACATGTATTAGCAGCAACAGTAAAAAAGTAGAAACTATACAAATATTCATCATTAGAAAACTGACAAGTTATGATATCTTCTTACAACAGAATAATGAGCCTCTACTTTCTTTTAAATGCTGTTTTTATTGAGATGCAATTCATATACCACATAATTCAGTCATTTAAAGTGGTTGCCAGTATATTCACTAAGTTAGACAACCACCACCACAATCTAATTTTAGAAGATTCTGTCCTCCCTCAAAAAAAAATTCTGTACCTACTGATAGTCAATGCCTATGCTTCTCATATTCTAACAACATCATGCCAAAATGTGTTATTGTTTCCTTTTCCAGTGTCACCATTCTAGTGGGTATGAAGTGATTTCTCGCTGTGGTTTTTGATTCGTGTTACCTAATGATTAATGATGTTGGGTATCTTTTCATGTGTTTATTGGCCATTTATATTTCCTTTGGATAAGAATCTATTTCAAATACTTTGTCCATATTTTATTTATTTATTTTTATTTCAATCGCTTTAGTGGGTACAAATAGTTTTCGGTTGCATGAATGCATTGTATAATAGCAGAGAAATCTGAGCTTTAAGTGTTTCCACCACCCACACCTATGCACAGTGTACGTAATAAGTAATATTTCATCTTTCCAGCCCTTTCTGCTCTCTCACTTCTTGGTTGCTTATATTAGATTAGGTATGTTTGCTCTATTTTCTCTTAGCTGATTGCATCTTTCATACTATAAGATGTTACTTAATTCATATCCCTTATTTAAAGACTATCTTTATTGCTAAGGCTCCTGTTGATATTGTTCTTTGTTTTCTTCCTAGTACTTTTCACAGAACCCGGTACAGAGCTCTGTTCAATAAGTTATTTGTTGTTGAATGAATGAAATGCCTAATAATCCTTTAAAAAATATTTCTGGTTTATATCCAAAGACTAGAAATGACGAAAGGTAGAGAACCCTAAGAAGAATTAGTAAAAAGAAAGGAGAGGAGGGAGGGAGCAACTGAGGGAGGGTAAGACAAAGAAAGGAAGGAAGAAAGGAAAAAAGGAAGGAGGGAGGGAGGAGAAAATGATCACGCATAGATTTTGAAATAAGAAAAGTGTTGGTGAAAATTTAGAAATAAAACAAGATTTCTTTCTATGTTCTATCTTCAGTTTACATGGAGCAGATAAGGGTTCCTATCACTAATTGATTTCAACATCACTCATATAAAAGAAATTTAATTTTTACTAACCCCAGGTTAAAGAGGTATCAAATGTCCATAGTGAAAGAAGATGTTTAAATATGTGTTTCTGTTGATGCTATAAATATATCAAATATAGACATTGATATTAGTAATAACTGAGGTCATATATTTCCTCCTGAAACAACGTATACATATATTATATAGACAGTACACGACATAAGTGCTTTTTAATGAACTAAACTGCCAGTTAAGTATTTTAATTTTAATTTGCTATTGAAAGGAAAATTTAATTACTAAATTATCCAAAGTGCATTTGGAATATCTCGATAATCTGTTTAAGTGTCTTCAAATTTCATTTTTGTAAATATTTGCACATTGTATTTCAAAGTAAAACACAGCTAATTTTAAAATATTTTTATATATAATGATGAGTATTGTTTTGATCTATATATGTGAAGAATTTAATGGGTTAAGATGGTAAATTAAGTAATAAAAAGAAACATTATGTCTATATATAAGTTTTAAAGTGTTGCATCTTATTTTTATTTACAGGTCATAAGAATGCTTAATTTTATATGCAAAGTAAGTTATTTTCAAATAAAATATTAATCGCAATGTAACTCCAATATTTTTCTGTAGTTAAAATTTAGTTAAAAACAACCCATGTTAATTTTTTTATTAAGAAAATATTTCTGGCAACTAATAAAGATAAATATTTTAAAAGAATGTATATTGCTCATGATGTTGAAGATAAAGTAAATTCTACAGAAAGCATAATGCCTTAATTTTATGGGAACATGTTAATTACTACAACAGTTATACATTTTTTCAGTTAATTTACTTCCATCAAATCTTAATAGAAAGCAAAACATTTATATCTTACAAGAAAGTCTTAATGGATCGATTAAGAAAAAAATAACCAGACTAGATGTTTTATATGCTAACTGAAATTTTTGTATTTCATTATGGAAAAGAGTAAAGACAGTTAAAAGGTCATTAACAAATATACATATATACGTGTGTGTGTGTGTGTGTGTGTGTGTGTGTGTGTGTGTGTGTGTGTGTATTTAGAGGGAAACATTTCCTTAAAATAGCACATCTAAAGAGGCTCTCAGGGCTGAAGTTAAAGACTTTGGGTTCTTTTATGATTTAAATCAAATCTCATTCACCATTTATGCAAGTCAGTTCAAAGGTTTTTGATCCATTTCCCTGAGTAGATTTACCTTTGTGTCTGCATTGTGTCCTGTAGAGTTTTCCATTTTGTTGTAGCAATGCTTTACAGCTTATTTTTTTAAGTCACTCCCTTGAGAACAGAGACCATTCCTAGGTTTTTTAAAGAACAAATGACTTTATTGTCTCACATTGTAACTTATGGTAATAACAAACTTGCCTTGGTCGTTAGATTACTTCCTGTTCAAATATTTAGTTATTTAACCATAGTTACAGAAAATTTTGTCTCAAATAAGATTTTTTTGTTTGAATTTAAAATGTTACAATGTAGACTCAAATCTCAGTCAACATTTTAACATCCAGAAGCACTAACCATATGCTAAAATACTGTAAAATGCTCATAAGCCTTTCTAAGTAGTTTAGAGTTATCAAATACCATTACCCTCACAATTATAATCTATTAGATACTAATCTTTTACTGCTAATAGCTAATAAAATCACATCTAATGAGCTTTAGATTCAATAGAGAGTAATCACTATGATCAAAATATTATAGATCTTATAGAAATCACAAATTGATTCTTCAAAATTTGATCAAATCTGCCTCTTGATTTAAAGGATT
The DNA here is from genome assembly GCA_027257055.1 of Cephalopachus bancanus. Classification (NCBI taxonomy): domain Eukaryota; kingdom Metazoa; phylum Chordata; class Mammalia; order Primates; family Tarsiidae; genus Cephalopachus; species Cephalopachus bancanus. The sequence continues at coordinate 3,137,592 of JAPVLO010000205.1, read as the reverse complement.
TATATTTTTATCAGGTTTCTTTTCAGATATCATTTTATCACAGAGGTTTTTATTTTCCCACCCAAGCACTTGGCTTCCACTGACACCACTTTCTTGACATAGCATGTGTGCATGCATGTTTTAACATAGCATATAGGTTCATATGTATGCATGTATACGCATGCATATACGGGTATAGGCATCCATATGCATGCATATGCAGATTATTTTATCAATAATATGCATATATAATTACACAGATGCATTTATATGTGTGTGTGTATCTGTCCAATTCTACTAGAATATTTTCATGAGAACATTTGTTTCCAGCTGTAGTCCAACACCTGGAACCAAATAGTATTGGACAATTAATATATATTTGTTAAATAAATAGACATCAGTTATAGTAAAATTTTTAATTTGTTTCAAATGACATTACATCCTGGCAACATTTATTAAAACAAAAAATTATGTTCTTATTTGATAAAGTTATTATTTTCTTATTAGATAAGAGTAGTTTACAAGAACAGCAAGAGATAACAAAAAGATAGGCAAAAACATTTATGGTAGTTAAGCTATACATATTTGATAGTTACTGCCAGGATCGAATGCCAAAATCAATTTATATCAAATATAATTGATGTACTTGATAGGTATTCACTTATATTGAAATACTTAGTCCTAAATAAAAATTTACTCTCGGGTAATCAAAGGACTTTTTTGACCAACCCATCAAATCCAATAGCATGTAATTCTTAAAATATGAATTTTCAACAAATACATATTGCAATACTTCCATGAACATAGTAACCAGATGGATTATATCTGCCCAAGGAATGTAGATTTTTTTTCATGTTCATGGTATGTTCACATTGTTGTATGATTTAGAGAATAATTTCTCAGAAATGGCACTATTGAGCTGGATATTCTTAGTTGTGGACAGCTGTTGTGGGTACCGTAGGACATTCAATAGCATCCTTGGGTTCTTTGCTTACTAGATGCTTGTAACGTTTGCCACTCAGTTGTGGCAATTGAAAAATGTCTCCAGACATTGCCAAATGTTCCTAGGAAATCAAAATTGCTCAGGTTGAAAACCTGATTCCTGAAAATAATCTTTCATGTAATGTCTGAATCAAGGACCTTTAAGCCTCAGCTAATCCATGATTATACAGAAAGCTTTATGAACTTTCCCCATATTCTTATGTCTTTTTCACAGTTCTAATAGAAAATGTTGCCTACTATTCCTCAATGTCCCAATGCCAAATACCAAACTATTATTCTTGATCAATATTTCTTCCAGGAAAATGTTTAGGAGTACAACTGGGAGATAATGCTATGTAAAAAGGGAGTGCCAAAAAAATGTATACACATTTTAAGAGATGTTATCTATGTGTCACTTTTCAAAGTTGAATAGAATTATGGCAGCCATGTGTAATATGACGTTCACTCAAAAGATGGCATTAATCAAACTAATCCTAGTGTCACTGTGCAACAGGCAGGACAGTCAAATAAAATGGTAGAAGTGATTGTTGTTCTAGGAGCACAAGACAATTTTGAAGTGATACTTGAAATTTGAGAACATTGTGGAAGTACAATGACAATGGAGGCATGAGTATGCAACAGAACCTCCAGCACGCCTAACAATTGCATGTATTTGCAGTAAATTTGAGACGCATGGTACTGTAGTGTGTAATGAACACAAGGGACTATCCAGGAGTCATTGCAGAGCAACAAGTACTACAGTGGTTCACAGTAATCATAAGTGTCTGGATGCTGAAGGTTAGCACTTTGAGCACCTCTTGTAATTGCTGATGTCAAACGTGACTTGCTATCAGTATATATTATTACAATTTTAACATAGATTTTTTCTTTCTTAAAATGTGTATACATCTTTCTGGCACCGTGTGTGTGTGTGTGTGTGTGTGTGTGTGTGTGTATCAGTGTTTATCATTTATATACTGTGGCTTTTGAACGCTCTCAGGCTACTTATAGGCTACAAACAGGAGAGGGGAAAACTGAGGGAACAGGCCCCTATTTCCTGGCTAAATAGAATAACTTCACTGTCAATATGTAAGTTTCTTTCAGTATGTTAATAAGATTAAAAAAATTATCATAAATCCTGAAAAACTATGCAGGGTATTTCATCACAAGTACTAAGTACCAATGAAAAAGTAACTTAGAAGTAATAAGAAGAAAGACATACATATAGCTTAAAGTCTCAGTTTCTTTTATTCTTGGGCCCATGGTCACTGATTATATTTTTGAGAAGTTCAACATCAAATTTACAGTCCATTGCCCTTTATAAAAAGAATCCAATTGAGATTTTGAGATTGTTAACCAAAAAAAAAAAAAAATCTTTAAATACTATTCTGCCTCTGTTGACAATAGAAAAACATCCTTGATATTGTGGCAGATGCTAGTAGTTGCTTCCCATCAGCCATATTCTCTTTCTCCCTCAGAGTTATGGAATTTACAGTTTCTCATAGAGGTTCATAATTGCACAGGGTAAAAACTATATTTACTAGCTTCTATTACAGTCAGGAGTGGCCGTGATTCTAAAATTAGGATTAAAAAAGCAAGTGGAAGTGTGATTTGTGTGAGTGAGATACAGAGCCATCTTGAACCAGGCAAATGAGGGCAAGCCCTATGCCCAGCAGTGCAGAAAGATAAAAGAGACATGGAACCTGATTACTTTATAGTACTATAGATTCTCCTTACCACTTTGGTCTCTTTTTTTTTGACAGTTATTGTGGATCTCTGTCAGAACAACCAAACTAATAATACAAGCAGGCTCCAAAAGAGATGAATACCAACATTAGGCATATTTTTATTGATTGCATTTATGAGACAAAAAATGTGCTAAAAATAAGATGAGATTAGTATGTCATTGGGACTCTGTCATAAGGAACCAAATGAAGTATGACTTAAGAAAAGCAACGTCAGCAACTTTAGCAGTGTTATTTGTCATTAAGAAGTGTCCATTCATGATTTGATAAACTGTAACATTCTACTGTTAATAGTCATATCATAGTTGGCTCTTCTTATTTTTATATTTGAATTGCCGTAATATAATAACTATAGGAGAATTTCATTATCCTGAAGGAAGTACTTAATCTACTGATATTTTCAAAAGAAATATCAAAATCTTTGCATCATAGCACTTATACTACATTCAACAATACTATTACCCTTATATACATATGCCACCTACTAAAAATATCAAATTTACAAGTAAGCAAATCTGTAATCCCATATCACTTTCCCGAGGTGTACAAAAGTAGTTCAGCTAATAGTAAAAACTGATATATCCTTTATAAAATTTTAGGTATTTATTATATTCCAAGTTTTGCCACACTAGTGCAGTCTATGAATTTAAATCTGAATTTAAGACCTGTATAAACCTTCACATTGATAATGACAACTTGTATTTCCGTGTGCAAGCAGGCATTTCATTTAATTCATCTTTCTCATCTACATCTGAAATACCTGTAGGTTGTATGATCCAGCCCTTGATCCCATATACCTCAGCATGTTAACAGGAATCTTTCATTCATTTATTCAAAGAAGTTGAGTTTTTAGGCTATTTCTACATGTAAAGTAGAAGATCTATTCTCACTCTACTGTGATCGAGATGAGGCCTCAGCCAACCAGCTCTAGTAATATTAAATCGTTAATTGGTTAGCATATTTCTTCCTGCAAATATAGACAAGTGTTACTCTTGTAATTCTTACAAGTGTAATATGTGGCATATCCAAATAAAGATTGCTGTATCAACAAGTTTGAAAAAGATTCAGTGAGGCTGGTACCCGTATTGTTTAACACGGGGCCACGTATGTAGTAAACTGTCAGTAAGTATTAGCTGCAAATTGTTCTTTTACTACTTTTTTGCTCCATTTTTCCAATCAGATACTTTTTAAAAATCTGAGAGACTAGCCGGGCTCGGTGGCTCAGCCTGTAATCCCGCGCCTTTGGGAGGCTGAGGTGAGTGGATTGCCTGAGCCCGAGAGTTCGAGACCCGCCTGGGCAGCGAGACCTCATCTCTACATAAATCAAAAAATCAGCCGGGCGTGGTAGCACACGCCTGTAATTCCGGCTCTTCGGAAGGCTGAGGCGGAAGGATCGCCGGAGTCCAGCAGGTCGAGGCTGCAGTGGTCAGGAGCGGCCACTGCACTCCAGTCTGGGTGACAGAGTGAGACTCCAACTCAAAAAAAACAAAACAAAACAAAACAAAAAAAACTGAGAGACTTATTTGACTAAATTTTATAAAAATAGCAATAATAATTAATTAATAACTAATATAATTAATGACATGCACTATATACTGTCATTAAACAATTAACACAAACACATATTAGTAAAATTAATGTTTTTGTATAACTACAATATGAAACTGATATTAAAGAGAATGCAGTATTTCCTACACAAACCACTTTTTCTTTGCTAATAGATTCTGTCAAATTCTTAATCCTTGTCTGTGTTTCAAACAACTGATTCACTCTACTTGCTTCATGTCAGGCTAGTAAGATTATTTATCATAGATACATTTTCTATAAAGGACAATTTTTAGATCTTAAAATACAAAGTTTTCAGCAACAATTTGTAAGTGGACCTTTAGCTTTTAAGCCTTCTATTTGTTGAGTTACAAGTCCATGTGCATGCTGAAACTTCTAAGATATGGCCCATCTTCAAGGTGGTTTTCAGTTTTTTCAGAACGCTTTCTTTCTTGCCACCTAGGTTTGTTACACAATACACTTATGTATATTGTGTAACAAACCTGTATACGTTCCTTTGAATGACAAAAGATAGACACCAATTATAATGGAATGGGAAAGGTTTCTGGATTATGGTCTACTTGAAGACACTCAAATGACACATTTTTTTTTCTTTTCCCTACCCTACCACCCCACAACACATTTACTAAGAAACAGTGTGCTATCATTACTTTTCATCATTTATTAATTACCTAATCTGTAATGGCTATGATTTTGTCACCTAACGAATCCATTTTTATTCCACATAGGCATTTCTGAAGAAGTATGTTTTATTAGGTTTACAAAATTACATTTTCCAAATGATCCTTTAGAAAAATCTTGCAGAAATACTTAGCAACTTTCTTTGTCAAATACAAAAAAATTTGAAAATAGCTTTCTTTTGAAAATTTAAGATTGACAAAAAAAGATATAGAATACAAAGAATGGTAGTTGAAATAGAGTAAAACAGCAAGGAGTTCAAACACATATTTAGCAAAATATTTTGAAAACATACCATTGAGGAGGGAAAATATGAATTGACCCAATATATTAAGTAACTCCACCCTTTGGAAACATTAATTCACTAGAACATAAAGGTCTAATTCAGTATTATTGAATCAACTTAGAATGACTGCACAATATAGCTTTTTTACATTTTATATTTGTACTAAAAAAAGAGGACAGCTCTCTGAATCAAAAATACTTATTTTTAAAACCCATACCTTATTCTATAGTGTTTTATTTTAAATGTTAGATTTAGTTAAATAGCATGATAAATTATCTTAAAACCAAAAAATATTCATTCAGGTTCACATTAGAAAAGAAAAAAACTATAATCACTGACATGTCTGATTTCTGATATTTCAAATAAAGTAGATTTCTTGCCTGCAACAATAAAAATTTTAATTAAAATTAATCTTGATGCCTAAGTACTCTGACATGAAGGATAATTTTCTATCATCTGTATTAATGATTTTCAAATTCTTTCTATAGAAGTGCCCTTAAAAACAGAAGAATAGCCGGACTTGGTGGCTCAGTCTGTAATCCCGCACCTTTGGGAGGCTGAGGTGAGTGAATTGCCTGAGCCCACGGGTTCGAGACCCACCTGGGCAGCGAGACCTCATCTCTACAATAAATCAAAAAATCAGCCGGGCATGGTAGCGCACGCCTGTAGTTCCAACTGCTTGGAAGGCTGAGGCGGAAGGATCGCCGGAGCCCAGCAGGTCGAGGCTGCAGTGGCGGGGAGCGGCCACTGCACTCCAGTCTGGGCGACAGAGTGAGACTCCAACTCAAAAAAAAAACAGAAGAATAAAAACATCTTTCCAAAACACTTGAATTTAATCTCATTAGCTTAAGATGATCTCCAGATGACTTTAAGATATTGAGTTTTATCTCATAAAATTTGAATTGTACCTTTTTATGTCATATGTTAAAATCTTACAAATTTTTCAGAAACAAAAGGTAAAAAAAATACATTGAGTCATCTTTGTTTATTCTAAGAATTAACACATACTTGAAATTAGAACCTAAAATAAAAAATAGCCATATATATTAGATTAACTTTTCAAAATAAAAAATAGTCAAATATTTGTACATCTTTATACTTAAATTTTGTTCTTTGTCTGCAATTGATATTTATTTGTTTTTGACTGTTCACCTTCCATTCACCATGCTTCTGGTAACGGCACTTAATTATTCTTTCGGGAGAAGGGAGTATCTACTCCATTTTCATTTTTGGTTTGTGTGGCATGCCACCATTCCCTGCAAGTGTACATCTTAATATGTAGGCTATAGCTAATCAACACTTATTATTTATCTGGCTTTAGCAATTAGTTCAGTTCTGGGGTTGAAACCTAAGGGGTCTAATCTGGGTGGAATCCAGAATTTCATGGCAATTCTTTTTTTTACTTAGACCTTTTAGACAATGTTGTCATAAATGAATTCAAAGAAGACAGAATCAAAGCCAACAGAGGCAATTAAAATATAATGAGGGCAAACCAAGATTCTGCCAAGAGGATGGACAAAGAAGTGACATTCGAGATTTCAGAGATAGAAACAAGTTTTGATACTGATGATAAGGGGAAGCAAAAAGGAAAAGGAAAGAGAGCATTTGACAACTCTAAGTAACTGAAAATATAATATTAATTAAGTAAAATAGAGAATTTCCTAGGTGAAGCAGGTCAGATGTGCAGGCCCAATTTAGGGCATATTGAGTCCAAAGTGTATATGGAATACAGTTATCCAGCAATCATTTTCAAATATGGGCATAATATCCAGTTTAAAAAAAAAATCATGGTTTGAGATTTAAAGTTGGATATATCAAAGGGAATTTAATTTATGGAAGTAGAATAATTTTTTTAAAGAAAAATTATAAGAATATAGTGATAAAATAGTCAAAGGAAGTATCAAGGAACACAATCACAATTAAAAGGCAAGTCCACAGAAAGAAAAAATATATTTAATAATAGAAAGCAAGGGTCAGAGGTAGGATAAGATTCAGGAAAGGAAGATGAGGTTTCATAGCAAAGAATGAGCAGTATTGTCCTGTGCAACAGTGACTCTCAGCTGAATTCAGAGTGAGATTTTTTTATTTGGCATAGGTAAATCACTTTACACTGGAAGACAGCTTCACTGCAGATAAAAATCTATGTGGCATACAGTTAAAGGTAGACATAAGGGGAAAAAAATGAAGTAGTGAAAATAGGCTATTTGTTTCTGTTTCAGTTGGATTTCTTGGCTGCAAGCGATAGAAACCAACTCTGGCTGATTGAAGCAGAAAGGAACTTATTATAAAAGGATATCGAGTAATCAGAATTGAAAGAAGGAGCAGATAACCAAGTTCAGGGCCGTGTACTCCATGATAAGAATCCCAAAAAGACACACAGCAATCACAACTCAGTACCAGATAATAAAATTTGTATTTTCAAGCTAGTTAGTTCTGGACAAAGGATGGTACAATTGTTTCTGCAGGGATGTGACCCCAAACCCTCAAACTCCCTGAAACTGTGGAAACTGCCTTGAAAGTTAATACCTCTGAATGTGTTTCTGGAATATGAGGTTGACAGAGCCTGGGTCATGTGTCACCCTCGTAATAAAGAAACAAGGGAAGGGAGTATCTGGCATTTTCAGCTTCTCTAGTGAAAATAAGAGATTCTCTTATCGCTTATTTTCTTATCAAGATTCATAAAACAAGATAATTCTGAAAAGTTAGTAAGCAGGTTCAAAGGCTGGGCAAGTGTAAGTACACACTTTTCCAATATGCGTCCAAGAGTTTGGCACCAGAAAAAAGAAAGTTTGAAGCACAAATCAGCAGTATCTTCAGAACAGATGGAATTTAAGTATGAGATGAGTCAGTGGAAAGGGAAAAACTAAAGATAGAACTGAAATAGCAAATATTTGATAACAATGGGTTTATGTTAAAGTCAGGAAATGATGCTACTCAGAGCAGAGATAAGAAAGTTGGCTTTGGAAAGAAAGAAAAGCAAGAAAAAGATAACTTCTGTAGAGAGCTTTCTAAATGCTAAATATGATGCTTGGGACTTATCTATATTTTTATCTTTACTCATCAGACAATCCTATTAAGTATTAGATATTATATACTGTCCAAATTGTAATGTTAATAGTGTATGTTACAACACATCTATTATGTTTCAGATATTATTTTAATTGACTAATTTAATCCTGATAACAACCAGGTAAACATTGTTATTGACATTTTAAAGATGAGAAAACTAAGTTAGTATGAAGTTAGGATTCAAACCTAGTTTTATCTGGTTCTAAGATTCCTTTTAAGGATAAAATAATAAGTAAAGTAATGGACATCTATATACAATAATATCTAGAAATCACAAGACATATGGACTTTTTAGTCTCTGTAAATCATGTTGGCCTACAGTTCCTCATGCTTTAACTCAATGGCATTCATTCCTGTAGGCAGAGCATATGAATACAGTCTCAGAGAGGTCAATGCTTAGCTTTGCATTTCAATTTAGATTCTTTTCTTAAGTCTTTAAAAGACATCATCTTTAAAGACAGTCTTTGAAGGAGAAAAAAAAGAATTCTCAAGTTCAAAAAGTTCCTTTACATATCAAGAGCAAGGCTCAGATGTCTGCATTTACAGTTTTGCTATAAGGCAGTACAGAAAGGATTGAGGATATGACATATAAGAAGATAAGTACATTTTTGCCACATGGGAAGAGGAAAAGCCACTTTGGTGTTTGAAGGAGCTTGCAGAGAAATGGGAAGATTAAGGTAGAAATAAAATAATGCTACAGTCCCTGAGGTAACTAAAACTCCCAAGACTAACTTGATAATTGGAGATCTAACCAAATAACATGAGTTTAGTGTTGCATCTGACTATGGAAGCTTCTTCGATATTGTACCTCCTGTTTACCGTAGCCATCTAAGAGACCCTGTGTACATCAATGGGCATGAAGAAGATAACTTTGGATACGAAAATCATGAAGTGCAGGCATCTAGTAAATGAAGGTTTTGACAGGGGCCACAGATTTCAATGGCGAGTGACAAAGAGATGTCCACAAGACTAGACAAGTATATTAGCTACTCAGTGACCTGTCCACAGGACACAGGAGTAGAATCCTTTCACCAGGCTCTTCTGCAGTCCTAAGAAACACGCAGTTTTAATAATCAAATTAACTTAAATAAAAACAAATCAAAACCCTCATTTAAAATCAAATGTTAGTAAATTATTAACCAAAACTTAAAATTCAAATAACAAATATATTATATCAATTTTTTAAAAGACAGATATCTATCAATTATAAATTTATATATGTGTATAAATATGTGTTTGTGAATATTATATATATATAATGCTTAGGGAAGGAACAAATTATAAATTGAAATTTTTTAAAAAATTAACAGAACTAACCAAATTGTACTTCTCTGTGATTGTCAGATATTTCATTTGGATTCACAGAAATATTGGGCCAAGGACACACCGGGATTTTCAGACAAATTACATATGAATTTTAAGACTTGTTATATCAACGACTATAATTCAAATGAGGTCATTCAGAACAACTTTCTCAACTATTCCCAAATTCAGGTTAGACAATGACTCCAGGCCACTGGAGACCAGATGCTACAGGAGGAGAATTATTAACTTTATCCCTAAGTAAATTTCAGCATCTCCTGTTCTAATTAAGAATGAATACAGGAGCATCAAAATAAGTACATCCATGTGCTCTAAACCTGGTTTCTAAATCCAGGGCACAATACCTCTTGGAATACTTGGATTCTGCCTAAATTAAATGAAGAAGAAGAAAAGAAAACCCAGTTATAAGCATACACAATTTTAAAGATAAAGACAAATTGTAATGAATGACCCGCTTATTGAGCTAAGGATATGGTAAGTTTTGAGAGCCACCTCCTAGCTGTAGAATACCAAAATGTTTCTTTTCTTTAAAAAATTCATTAGCATTTAAGTTACTCTAGAGACCCCAGTTAAAGAACTCAAATCATCACGTACACAATTTGGAAGATCTGCAGAGACCTTTCAGAAAAGTGAAATTCTAACAGATTAGAATTCTAACATATTAACAGTTCTATACATAGCTCTTGTACTCTGTTACTCTGGTAATTCAAGGGTATTTTTGTCACAGTTAAAGTCCCAGATCTCCCTTTCTTGAACACACATAGTATACCAATAGGTGTGCTAGCTCTTTCACAATGCTAACAACTATGAGTATATTATGATTATTCTAATGTGCATGTAATGCAGTTAATATTTTGCTGGATCTGCATTTTCTCAGTATGAATATAATGTTTAAAGCACAAACTCATTATGCATACAAATAGTCATGTTGTTTATTTGGTCAAGTAATATTATTGAGTGTTCCTAGAGTATCTACACAATGCCAGGTTTAACCTGGGATAAGCCAGTGAATATGACTAAGTCCCTGCTGCTCTTCTACTCAAAGCCTAAGATACATTAGAAGAATTTAAAAATACTTATCAATCATTATAAAAAGCATAATAATAACAATTTACTAAACATGACCCATTCCTGCAAATAGGTAACACCTGTAAGAGACCAACCTTATCGTATCTGCCCTTGGGATTTCTAAATAAGGTCTTCTTTCAGCTTTAAGAGTATTTGGGGAAAAAAAAAACCTAAAATGCTGCAAACAACTTAGTTTAAAATATTTTAGGAAGCAATTGTCCAAGAAAATAAAGCATCTTAACATAAACACTAAAAAAATACTACTACTATGGAACTTGATATATTATTGTCATGGACAATGTTTTCTGAAAACCAAGAGGAAAATAAACATTGATAAGTGCTTTATGGTATTAAAACAAGAATATTTTCAAGTTTTACCAATCACTGGACACACTTTAAATATAAAACAAGTGATGAGTTTTATGAAAAGCTTACACTAGTTGATAGCTACACATGATTATGGTATGTTCTTTATAAATTTCTATAGATATAATTTATATTTGTTTCTCTTTTTAAGCTTAGCTAAATAATATTCTTTTAGTGCTTGACTGTTTGGAACTGCTGTAATATATTAAGAGAACTCTGCTGGGAAATAATTAAGATAACTATCATAGCAACATTTAACAAATTAGCATAAAATCATCTATGGTACATAAAGTTTTCTTTTCTTTGTCTACTTTAGTAAATTTTATTTTGATTTTATAGAAACAGCCAAATTCATTGATGCCTATTTTTATAATTTATTTTTATTTCAAACAACCCTCTGGGGAAACCACTTAAGTTCTCTGATAATTCATTTTTAAGTTATTTTTGTGTAAGAACAATGAGAAATTTTATTTACACTTTGATTTTGAAAATCACTTCCACATTTATAGACCTATGATTAATATTACAAAGGTAAAAATAAACTGGTGGATATGTATTAGATAAGATAACTAAAATATATTCCAGGAGGTGCTTAATAAATGTTTGAAGTGAGTGAATATCTCTTTAATAAACAATCACGATTGGCAGTTGAGGGAAACTGCTATGGGAGGGAGGGGCATACCTCATTAACAGGGGTACCTGCATGATCAATGTTTGTATACCTAATCCTGAATTGTATCCCACACCTTTACAATAAAAATTTTTTTAAAAAATCACAACATAATTTAACTCGAAGGATCCGATTTAATCAATGGCATGAAAACATTAGATAGTAAGATAATTTTAAAACACTTAATTTTAGTAGTACAAATTAGGGTACATTAGAAGGCATTTAAAAATATTTATCACTATTTATAAAAAGTATAATAATAACAGTGTAGTAGCTTGGTAAATTTTTCATTCCATCAAAATTTCTCTCTTCTTTTTTGGGAATAGGTTATTATTATTTTATCCCATTTAAAGAAACATAGATCATAAATCAATAACACCATATGGAGACGTTAGAAATGTATATTGAATGAAGATAAGGAAGAAAATGTAAAATAAATGCTCTAAAATATGAACATCGCATATTTCAAACTATGTTTAGGATACAAGAAGAAAATGAGAGTATTATTCAAAATAGAATATATTTTTTAAGGAATCAGTTAACTCTAAACAGTTTTTCAAAGTGATAGGACTTTAATGCTCAAAATTATATTATTTACTCTCCCAATTCTTAAGCATAAAAACTCCGTCCATTAATGGAGGATATATTTGACATTAGAGGTGGTTTCTTCTTATTAATTCTTATTTCCAATTTATTATCAATAGCTATGTGCAATTATGAAAACAAAGTTTGTTTAGGTATATAAATTAAAACTTTACAATTTTAAGACTGTTGAACAATTAACAAAATCAAGTATGCACTTAGTTTTACTTTTTTCTTGAATTTATTCGAATTTATTTAAGGTTTATTGGAGAAATGGTTAGTCTAACATAAGTTTAATGGGTAACACTGCATTAAATTATTTCATCTGATTTGTTCTTTCTTTTTTCACCCTTTTTGCATGAAGAAGCAAAGTAAGAAGGAAAGCAGAAGTAACCACCCATGTACTCAGGAGTAGATCACAAAGCAGGTAAATTCTGGGCTTCCTAGAGAAAGTAATATGCACACTCCAGAGTCTTTTCCTGAAATGTAGCACAAACTCTGATTACTTCTGAAAGTTTCATCATTTTTCTAAATGCCTTCTAAATTTTTCTTATACTAATTTATTTTTTCCAGTCAGAGTCACTCTGTCAAGTGTGCCAAGCTGGAGTGTAGTGACACACTCAAGGCCACCGCAGCCTTGACCTGCTGGGCTCAGGCAATTCTTCCACTTCAGCCTTCCAGGTAGCTGGAACCACAGATGCGTACCACCACGTCCAATTAAATTTTTGATTTATTGTAGAGACGAGGTCTCACCAAGTCGCCCAGGCTGATCTTGAACCCCTGAACTCAGGCAGTCCTCTTGCCTCTTCTTCCCAAAGTGCTGGGATTGCAGGCATGAGCACCATGCTCAGCCTCCTTTTCTAATTTCCATCATCTACAAGAGGGAGTCATTTGGGCAAACATTCAGTCTGTTGCTTTAAAGTCATTCCAAATTAATTTAACAAAATAAAAATATAAATCTTAGCCTCATATGTAATATGAGGAGAGCTTTTGTACATGGTCACAAGTCAATAAATATATGTTGGCCAGGCTCGGTGGCTCAGTCTGTAATCCCGTGCCTTTGGGAGGCCGAGGTGAGTGGATTGCCTGAGCCCGCGGGTTCGAGACCCCCCTGGGCAGCGAGACCTCATCTCTACAATAAATCAAAAAATCAGCTGGGTGTGGTAGCGCATGCCTGTAATTCCAGCTACTTGGAAGGCTGAGGCGGAAGGATCGCCGGAGCCCAGCAGGTCGAGGCTGCGGTGGCCGGGAGCGGCCACTGCACTCCAGTCTGGGCGACCGAGTGAGACTCCAACTCAAATAAATAAATAAATAAATAAATAAATATATGTTGATTTCATAAACATTGAATTTTGAAGATCAAAAGGCCAAAACTTAATTATAGATCAGATATTCTTTCTTATTTAATCACTATTTTTTCTTTTTTTACTTTTTTATCTCCCCTTTATTTTATTATTCCTATTTTTTTATTTTAAAGATGTGGGGTACAGTTCAGGATTATGTACACAAGAGGTCATCGTATAGGTACTTTGAGCCCTCCTTTTGTCCTCACTTTGCCTAGTTTGAGACCAGGTACCCTTATTGATGTTATGTGCCCACCCCTTTTTTTCAGTAATCTAAATTTATTATTAGGTTAGACAAGAATATTAAATCAAACGTGCTATTAAAAACATGCAAAATGCATCCTGAAGATCTGAAGATAAAATATCTTTATTTTTTCCTTTTGTATTATATGTGTGTGTGTATATATGTCCATGATATTTTTGGATATCAATATGTTTAATACATTTTTAATCTATTAGCTTAGACTAGCAAAATTTAAGTTTTTTAAAAAAATTAACATGGCTTATTTATTTTAAAAATTGCACTAGCTCCAAATCAGCCAAAGATGTTGCATCACATAAAGATTTTATTTACTTCATTCCTCACTGTCCTTCTAGAAATTACATCTCTGAATGGAAATAAAGTAGCCTTAAAGTGTAAAAACATCACTTCTGCTTCATGTGACGTCAGAAGAGTCTGGGTTGCTGTGATCACTAAATGAAGTGTCGTGTACAGAGTGCTCAGCAAAACATCTGGTATATGAAATAGTGCTGAACAAACATTAGTTATTGGTTGCAAGGTACTTGGCAAGCTAGTCATCGACTGTCTTTAAAGCCTCTTGTCCTATCTTCCAACATACCCAACCTTGACACAAACCATATGAACTAAGGAACTTTCAGGTTTCTAGGTCTTCACTCATGCTGTTCCCTTCTCCTAGAACGTCCTCCATCAATGTATACATATGGAAAATTCTACTAAGATCCAGTTTAATTGTTAAACTTTCCTTTATTCTCTCTGTGACACACTGGTGAAAAAAATTGTTTTGAATGATATGTTTATCCCCACTCGTTCACATTATTTTTATCTTTAAACTACTAAATCATAAAATCAGCTGATAGAGTCTAGAGTTCTGATTTCTAAAGTCAAATTTATTAATAATATATAATATGACTGTGCATTGTGGATTTTCTTGGATTGCTACTTCATTTCATATGACATTTTAAAATAACAACTTATATCAATGGACTGTTATAAAAGTTTGGAAAGACAAAACAATATGCTTTTAAATGTAAAATATTATCAGATTCTAGGAATTTTTATTTTATTAAATATAAAGAAGATGAGAATATCTATGGAGCAAAAAGCATGTACCAAGAAATAAAGGTTAACGCTGAATTTTTTAAGAAGAATGTCATAAAAACTTACTTAAATGGATTGAAATAATAAAAAAATATTAAAATGCATCTGTCTAATCCAAAATTATTATTTTTTATGGTGACAGCTTTATGATTCATAGGTTAACAAAACAATTATGTATATTAGATTATTTTATTACATCCAATTGTCAGGTGAATAGCACATTCAAATTTTGCCTAGATATTCCATCCTTTACATGAGATATATAATTTAGGTAAAAAAAAAAATAGTACAGAGAAGTGTCATATTTCTTGGAATACAAAATTGAGCTCAGTGGAATCAAATTATGTGAGACCCAGGATACTGTGATAGTTTAGACAAAACTCTTAAAACAGAAATTGTAGGATACTATGTATGTTTATAAGTTGAAAAAGTAGTAAATAAGCTGACAGTTACAAGTCCATTTCAGAAATATTTCTATGACTTTTAATATTTCTGTGACTTCTGAATCAATGTTTATTTTGCTTAATTTGTGATTGTGCCAAGTTTCATCATTAATTTAGGAAGCTAGACTGCTCAAGAGAAACTTTTCTAAAATTAAGCAAACAGATGTCTCCCGATATCATTTGCTAAGTAATTATTTATACCAAACAATTAGTTGAACATTGGTAAACAATAACTTAGACTTTTAGATTTCTAGGCATAATTTTGTAGCTGAAATATCCAGCTATTTTTTTCTACTAGATGAAAAGGGCAAACATTTAGGAATGAAAAATATTTACTGTAATATAAGCCCATATTTAGAGATTCTTTCTAGTTGTAACCTTCAGAGTCCTGTTTTGAATGTGATAATACATTTTACTGATTACTTTGTAAAGACATTTCTATTTTGGAAAAAAAAGTTTGTCCTAGATGTAAATAGATTTGAGATTCACTCTTGCAAAGACTACATGTGTATACTTTGTATAGTAGTCCTCAGAAATCGTTTATGAATCAGGAAGGGCCATGTGGCCAGCTTCTCATTTTGCTCAGGCATGGCATCCAAGGGTGCTGACGCTGGGTTGTGCCTAAGAAGACAGTTAAAGATCACACGACTTTGTCATGTCCAATAAACTGTATGGCTTTGGCAGTCACCTTAGAAAATGGTTACTCATTTCCTGGATCAGAATATGATTGGTTCCCCACAGGTTGATAAGTTTCAGCTTGAGTTGCAGAATCAGGGAAAAATTAAATTGGATGAATTTCTCCAGTTCACTAATAAATATTAGTTATGAGTAATAGTGTGAATGCTTTATCCCTTTTCCTCCTCCTCCTCCTCTTCTTCTTCTTCTCTTTTCTTTGATGCAGAGTCTCACTCTGTTGCTCAGGCTGCAGTGCATGGCTCACTGCAGCCTCGACTTCTTGGGGTCAGGCGATCCTTTCACCTTAGCCTCCTGAGTAGCTGGAACTATAGTTACACACTACCATGCCCGGATAATTAAAAAAAATTTTTTTTTTATTTGTTTGTTTAAATCTTGCTATGTTTCCCAGGCTGGCTTCAAACTCCTGGGCTCAGTTGATCCTCCTATCTCCTCATTCCTAAACTGCTGGGATCCCAGGTGTGAGCCACCACACCCGACCAAGGGTGTGATTGATCTTCACAGTATCTACTAAAACTTCATTAGAAAGCATGGCTTTGAGTTTCTTTTATTTGATAAAACATGAATAATAAACTTCAAAGGATCGATTTAGATAAACTGTTAAAAGTGGTTCAAACTTAGAGCTGTTTTGAATTAGGTTCTATTACACTTAAGAAAATTTCACAACCTAAGTGTCAGACTTGACTTGTCTCCATTAGGAATTGTTCACCATGCCTCTCATTTTATTAACAAAAATCACAATTATGTGTTTCCATGCAAATAAACAAGTCCTTCTGGGTGTGTGTGTGTGTGTGTTTCTGTATTATATGCATTTCTTGCTCCTTTTGCTAAATTTGTGTACAGTGAATGATCTACCATGCATCTGTAACTATGTAACTACATTTAAGATGTAACAAAATGTTCAAATAATGGAGTATCACACATAATAAAGATTTTTTTTTCTCTAACATAACCTTATGTCAGTATGCAAGCATTTAGGACTAATGAAATATCTTAACATGTCACGGTACAGGTTTTTTAGATCTTATTTTTTGTAAGTTTCAAGATGGTTCCTGCAACTTCGGTCCTTATGTTCACATTTCATGCAATAAGTAGATGGTTATGTGAATACCTAAAAGGGCACAGGTTGGTCTAATATGCCTCCTTTTGAAAAGAGGTTTCAACTTTTATTTAATCTACAGTGATTATAACAGTGGGACATGTCAACACTACCGCAAAGGGAGGCTTAGATATAGAATTTCTAATTGAGCATATTGACTTTATCAATAAAATTGAGTTTTATCAAGCAAGAACATGGGATAGGCAGCTAGCAGGCTCTGCCACAGTACCCATATGAACAGGTGTCAGAAAAGCAGCCATAATTTGTTTGTTAAAGCATATCATTTATCATTTATTCTTTAGGTCACATTATGTTATTAAACACACGATGGTGAACATGGCAAGAAAGAGACACAAATTCCAGCCTAGGATCCCTTCTAAATCAGTTGTGCAATTTAGGCAAATCATAGATGTTCTCTGAGCTACAGTTTTCTTGGTTCTAGAAGATCACCCCTTCTACCTGCAAATATGATATGAACAGTTGAATAAATGAAAATGCTATCAAAGTATCCAAAAACGCACATATAATCACAATTCAATTTAAATGTTTACATAAAGTGAGTTTTATGTCACAGGTTGCTTGTGTTTAAAAAATACAAAATGCAGCAGTGGTAACTGCCATACTTTCCAAATCAATTAAAATGAATGAAAAAAATCACAGTTATCAATTTTAATCACTCCAACTCTTGTCATGTATTTAATTGTTATATTTACTCAAATCTGAGAAATAAGCAGAATTATAGTATGCATACTTATATATATATATACACATGTTATATATGACTATATACCATATAGAACTACATAGATAGTGTATATAGCATATATGTCATATTATATATACTATATAGTATATATATAATAAACAGAATAAGTAATGGCAAACTTTCACTCACATAACGGACAATTTATATTTTATAGACATTTGAATTTGTACTTTTTGGAGTACAAGCTAGCTTAACATACCATACTAGTATTCTTAACACTGTTAACACCATTGCATTTTATTGCCTGCCGTTTTTTTGCACCATTTAATATCTATAGTTTTCTCTGATTTAACATTTTATCTTGTCTTTATAAATTCTTACAGAATGATTCAAAACTAGCAAGTTGAAAATCATGTGTACTTTGGCATTTGTTAAAAGGAAATGTTTTCTAGGTTTTAAAAAACTATTTCTGGATTATCTCCTAGAGTCCTATCTTGGATCTTCTGAGTAATACTCATTGATAGTAGAGCCTCAGATATTGCATCACTAACAATCTTCTCATTTAAGTTTGTGCATTAAAGTATGAGATGCAGCAAGTTATATCATAAGAAAATAACATAACAGATTCAGACTTCTAATAAAATGATTGTGTCAGGATCGTAAAGAATACTTTTTTATTTGGTTAAAAAATATTATTTCTGCCCAGTAGAATGAAGAATCAAGTAAAATTTAAAAACTGAAGCAAAGTAATGAAACCATTAATATATGTTTCCATGTAAAATTTTCAGTTAATCATGGAACTGGGTTTTGTGTTTTTTAAAAAAAACCTATATTTTCATTAATAAATATTTTCCTACTTAACTTCATATGGCTAATGGCATGCCACAAATAAAGAAAAAAACTGACATGAATATGAGTAGTATTAAATACACTTGGTATATTGTTTTATAAGCCTCATCTTAAATATCATTTAGAAAAATAGGTACTAATAACATGTCACTATTCATTGTTTACTCAACTCATGGCCTTCTGAAAGGTAATTAGACTTTTCACCTAGGTGACATACTTCATTAGAACAACTAACATCAGTTTGAAATAGACATTTAGGTAATGGCAAAGAACATGTCCATTTTGATCACTTTTTAATAACTAGTATATAGCACAGTGATTGGCACACAGTCAATGTTCAACAAATATTTGATGGATTAATGAGTAAATAGCAGCTTATATGATATCTAAGATTTGGACTTTTACATTTTTTAATAATCCTGTGTGAACCAATATTTCCCTGTCCAAAATCATTTATCACTTACATGTAACCAAATTCCATTATATTTAATTGTTGATGACTGCCTCACTTCATTATTTAATCTCATTAATAAAACTAACTTCAAGAGAGTCAAAGTTTTAGCTTTAATGATTGCCTAAAATCATGATATATAATCATACATTTATGATATTAAAAATCTCTTAGAATTTGATTAAGTATAGTCAAAAATTTTCTCAGTTGCATTCAAAATTGTTTTTATGCATATACAGAGAAAATTTCTGAGCATACTTACAGGTTCATATTTTTAAAAATAATTCTCTGCTATATATTCTTTCTGACAAACTACTAAAGAATGGAAGAAATATATTTATTCCCAATTAGAAAAGAATTTTTTTTTTTTTTTTTTTTTTGAGTTGGAGTCTCACACTGTCGCCCAGACTGGAGTGCAGTGGCCGCTTCCGGCCACCGCAGCCTTGACCTGCTGGGCTCCAGCGATCCTTCCGCCTCAGCCTTCCGAGTAGCCGGAATTACAGGCATGCGCTACCACACCCGCCTGATTTTTTGATTTACTGTAGAGATGAGGTCTCGCTGTGCAGGCGGGTCTTGAACCCTCAGGCTCAGGCAGTCCACTCACCTCAGCCTCCCAAAGGCGCGGGATTACAGGCTGAGCCACCGAGCCCGGCTAGAAAATAATATTTAAGGGAAGAATTATTCCACTCTTGGAGTACAAAGCATGTTTCTTAACTATGATTCAGTAATATCCCGGTCCTTATTAGTAATTTATATTTGAAGTTTCCAAATGTATTTTAAAGGAAATTGTTTATTGCTAACATGCATAATATCATTTTGTTTTAAGACTGACATGAATCTAGTTTGAAGGTATTTCCTATCCAAGTGCATGATGACGAAAATATAGGAGAGCAAGATAAGTGTCAATATGAAACACAGCAGGAGGGAATTAATATGGTTTCCATTTCACTGGGCCAAAATATTTTAGCATGGTACTGATTTAATACAGGTATTAAAAATAGTTGAGATTTCGAAAGGCAGATTTATAAGAGGTCTCATTCTAACCAGACCAAATAGTATAAATAAAAATGTGAAAGTGTAAGTTGGCTGAAGCCCACGGAACATGTAATAAAAAGAGAAAATTAAAGCTAGTCAGGGGCATATTAGTAACAATTCAAATGCTAAAATTCAGATGATCCCTTAATTTAACAGGCAATGGGAAATCATTGAGAATCTTAAGCAGATAAATCTGATCTGAGCTGTACTGTAGAAAGCTTTAATTGCATGAAGGCGTAGCATGAGAGAACAAGGAGTCAATGAGAAAAGTTCTGGTAATAAGTTTAAAGTGAGTGATATTTTTGAGATAGCAAGCCAATGTGTTTTTGTTCCTAGCAATGCCTAGGTCCTAACTGTCTTGTAATACCCATGAATCGTTTCAGTGGCATTTCTTATTTCTTGTGAATAACAGTATTGAGCCAGGAATAAGGGAGTCACTGTTCCACTTTGAGGTGCAAATTAGACATACTGAGATCCTTGCTAAAAAAAACTAAAGTCTTGAAAAGTTGTGTTTGTGTGTGGGTAGGGGGTGGGGGAAGAGGGACGTCCACAGAGAGAGAGAGAGAGAGAGAGAGAGAGAGAGAGAGAGAGAGAGAGAGAGGAGAGAGAGAGGGAAATGTGGATGTTTTAAATTCCCCAATTTTTCCAATATACATCACAGGAAAATTTTGATAAACTGACCACAAAATTTTACTATGTGCCATATATGAGACAGGATGTAATATTTGATATTATGATACTAGAGGAGAATTTTCTTTAATGACAAAAAAGGGGGAACATTTATGCAGTAGGAAGAAAGCGACTAAACTTGAAGACAACAGTCCTAGAGCAAAGATTATTATTGAATTTTCTGAGAAGGAATTTACTACTATCATCTCTCTCCCTTGAGCCTCAAAAGAATATTGGCTTGCAGGGTGCTCTGTATCAAAAAGGGTAACCTTCATACAGGAAAAATATGATTAGGCAAAGAGAGAACATAAAATGGTGATATTGGCAAGTTTTAACCTTCAAATAGTATATTTAATATTAACTGATAGATATTCAAGTGATTTGAAAGTGTGAAATACTGTTCCTTTGTTTCTTAGAGTGAGAAGCATTCAATACTGGTGTCCCTAAATCTAACACTGAAAATTCATATGATCTAGTACAAATCCTTTTATTTCTCAAAGACGGTAGACTCGTTAGATATAAATATCAGAATCAACATTACATCTTACCAAACCTCACTTTCTGGGAGGTGAGATATATTGTTTTAAATCTTGTTCTGTAATTTAGTACAAATTCAAGAAGTGAAGAATAAGATCCTCTTCATGCATGAAAAAAGTATTATTTTAATAACTTTTGGAGATCTCTTGCCTATTCTCTGCTAAATGCAAAAAGACTTTGAAAAAGGAGCATGGAACATCAAAAAGATGTTTGCTTATTATGCTACCAGTAAAGAACAGACATACGCCGGGGAGATAGGACTCACAGATTGGGTGCTGTACTTAGGACATCAGATTTGACATTTCATTTGCAATAAAAGTTAAAAATGCTGGAAAGACAAGACCCGGCCAAGTGGGAGTAGGCTATCTAAGTGCTGTCCCTGACATTACCATATAGATGGAGATATAAATATAAATGAAGCATGCTATCACCTGTTGAATTAAATTGTATTTGATGTTCAGACAGTTTAAGATTTCTGCATAGTGAATATCAAAACACAAAAATAAAGTGTTCATTATCCTTAAACACCAGGTAACACATTTAAATCCTAAGACTAAATACAAAGGATGCCACTATTGGGTAAACAATAATCCCAATAAATATAAAATAATAATATATAATTAGATGAAGAGAAAAGTCTTGTAATATAGAGCTGCTGGGCTCATATGAAAATAAGAGGAAAACCAAATGTATTTTGTTACTAATCAATTTCAACTTGCAGTATTAAGCATTTTCTTTTTCAACAATTTTAAAAATTAAGTTCTGCTAAATAAGTCTGTTTTTGAGCAACAACAAGTTTTGGCTGCTCAAACATATTAACATGAACAGACACATTTGGGACAATTTTGTCTAAAGTAGTTTATTTTTTCATAAGGCAAATTATACAAGAATTAAGGGAGGCTGGAAATGAGTGAGTTATTTGCTGGGGGTAGGTTAACTGGGCAAGACTTTCCAGCACAGGTTGAACTTCCTTGAAAGAGTACACTATAATAAAAGATTGAAACTAAAGCCAGATCAATGTGATCTGACAATAGTAGACTATAATGAACCCCTATTTGGCATCACCCAGCTTCGACAATTATCCATTCATGAACAAAATTATGTACCCATATCCCCAACTATCTACTTTCTATATTTTGAAGCAAATAATAGACATTGCAAACTCATCCATAAATATTTCCGCATTATTTCTAAACGATATGTATTGAAATACTTTTATTACATCTTTAAAATATTTAATAGTAAAATGCTAGATAATTCGTAATATCAGTATTCGATTTTAAAGATGCTTTTAAATGTAAGTTTCTATGATTCTAATCAAATATGACCTTGTTTTTGAATTTCCTTTAATAAAAAACTGTCAACCATTTTAATTTTTATATTTTAAATGTTTCTTTAATTTTGATTATCACTCCTTTCCTTTCAATATCTTATCCCCCCCCCCCTTTTTTTGGAGTTCCAGTGGGCTTTTATTGAGACAAATTAACAAAAATCAATATTTTACCAACCATCTTCTCTGAATCTTATAAATTCAGTAGAGACTCTGGTCCATATATGTGGTACATACAACATAACACCTCCCAACAAAAACAGAGTCCCACTGGAACATTTGCCAATTAACATAAAGCCAATTTCCCTTTCCCCAAATGTTTTCAAATTTTTGAGTTCCCACTGTTCACTTTTCAGTGGAATTGGTCCCTTGTGGCTAGGGACACTGGAATTCTCTCCCATTTTTACTAAACAAACAAAAAATGTTTTCCTTTGTTTCAAAAAAAACGGGAACTTTGTTTTCTCCAGGCACCCCTCCCCCACAACCAATGGTTTAAATACAGTAGCCTGTATTTTAACAACCCAGCCCTACCCCCTCCCTTTCCCTGCCCAGCATTGTCTACTGGAGAATTTAAATACACTTCAGTTGGATTCTGTCAGGTGTGGAGAGGCAGAGTGCAGGTGCCAGGCTAGCTCCCTCTGACATCATGAACTGTAACCTCTGGACACTTAACTCTTTACCCCAAATATGAGTTTTTAGATTAGAAAGAAGAGAGTATTTTCTTTGGGACTTTTAAAAAACTATCTTTAGAGATATAAAATAGAACTACAAGCTCACCAAAAGTTCACCAAAAAGCTGACTTACTTCAGCTCTCATGAGGCCGATAATTTTGCTTCACAAAGGTATTTAGCAAGAAAATGATTCCACATAACAAATGTAAAGATACACAGAAAGTTGAAAAAAGTAGCAAATTAAGATAACATGGCTTAATTCCCAAGAACTGATTTCATCTTTTTGTTACTCATCTAGAAGGTCAGGAGTGTGGCTAAAGGCAGTTTCTGATGAGGTTATGAGCTTCCAATGTGTCTCTAAATCCTTACTGCAGACACTCTCCCTTTCGGAGCAAAGTACCCTCCCCTCCCACCCCTATTAAAAAAATTTAAAAAGGAAAGAAAAAACCCAAGTGATCAGAATGAGATGTTTTGATTCCAACAATTTACACTCATGGCTTTGTGCTGAGTTGTCTTGCTCTAACTAAGCATGATGGTATCAAACACAAAGCACGTGGCAAAAGAAAGACGCTCCCATCTCATTCTGAAAATAAATACTGATAACCAATCCCACCCCCCACCCTTTCAGGCCAATCTGTTATGATGTTGGGACCAACTTGAAAATAATCTAGAGGTATAATTCAGGTTTCCCTCTCTCTTTTTTCCATAAAGGTCATTTTTAAATAAATTTATTCCATTCCTAGGGGAAAGGCAATAAATTTTCTTTCCCCATCAGAACACATATGGGAAGAGAAAAAAACACACGTCCTGAGGTGGCAAGGTGTGTAACCTATTATTACGCAACTATACACCCACAGGCTAAACCACGAGTTGGATGTAGTTTTAATATTAAAAGCAGGGACTAGTTCTCATCTAAATGAACCATTGGTAAAACATTACATTAAAAAACAAAATCCAATATTGGAAAGACTTTTAAAACAATTTCCAATAGCAACAATGTCCCTTTATATATATCGGCCATACCACCCTCAACGCGTCCGATCTCGGAAGCTAAGCAGGGTCGGGCCTGGTTAGTACTTGCATGGGAGACCCCCTTTCTATCTTACCAATTTTTTGATAGTTTCAGCAAGAGACTAATATAATAAAGGAAAATACAATTAACTACATCTTTTTAAGTATATGAAGATGTAGCAAGGAGAAAAGAGATGTAACATGTTCTAGATCATCCATAGGACAAAAATAGGATCACTACAAATAAACAAGAAAGTTGACCCTCTTACGTGTTCACAACTTCTAAGTTATTTCTTTCCTTTTTTTAGACAGGGTTTCACTCCGTCACCCAGGCTGGAATGCAGTTCACGATTCATATCAGCCTCCAACTCCTGGTCTCAAGCAATCCTCCTGCCTTAGCCTCCAAGTAACTGGGACTATAGGCATGCACCACCATTCCTGGCTAATTTTATTTTATTGATTTTTTTTTTTTTTGTAGAGAAGATCTCCCACTTTGCTGCCCAGGCTGGTCTCTAACTCCTCAAGCAGTTCTCCTGCCTCAGCCTCCCAAAGTGCTAGGATCATAGGCATGAGACACTGCTCCCTGCCTCCATATTGTTTCTTACCTCTGACATCTCAGCAGAGCTACAGGTTCATATTTCCAAAGTTTCTTCATAGGTTCATATTTCATATTCTTCACAGGTTCATATTTCCAAAGTTTCCATATTTCTTCTTGACATCTCCAAATGAATATCTAGTAGGCATGTCAAACTTATCATGATCAGCCTTCATAATTATGGGATGCTGCTTTAAGTCTCAATGTTTTAGGATTTTTTTTTTTTTTAATGCCACAAAGGGGTATGTTACTTTAATAGTAAACATGAGTTCTGGAACAAAACTGCTTAAGATTGAATTTTACTTTTCTGCTTAATAGCTATGTGATTTTATGCAGATTATATACCTCCCTCTAGGTTAAATATGTTCCCAAATTTCCTCAGCTGTAAATTTGAAATTTTGTTAACATAGTACCTACAGCAATTTGAAAGAGCAAATGAGCACTTAGAACTGTGACTGACACAGAGAAAAAAAGGGCAACGATATTTTCATATGGCCCAATTTCAATTTTCTGCAAAGCCCTTATTATTATCTTGTATTTTTCTCATATGTGCAGTGGTTTATTTGCTTCTATATTTTTAAAATAATATTTAATACTTAAAGGCTTTCAAAAAATACTGATGAAAAGAATGTGTGATTTAAAAAATATCTACTCCTACGAGAATCAAGCTCCTTAACAGCAGGAGTCCTGTCTATTTGGCTCATTCATAGAATTCTAGCTCCCAGAACTGTGCCTGGTGTATCTTAAGAGCTTGTTAATCTTTGTTCAATGAACAAATGAGTCTCAACTGAAGAAAGTACTTTAGAGCAATTAAAGGTGTATAAAAATGGATTAGACTGCCTGGTAAGATACAGTGTTCCATCACTGATGTAAGAATTATCTTTAGGCATTGCTATGATAAAGGTTTTATACTGTACATATCACACTCTCATAAATTTACTTAAGTTATGAAAGCCATTACAGGAGCCCTTCCAATCTATATTCTATGACATCACTCTAGTAAATCTAAGAGTAAACCAGGCAATTAAAACAACCCTGAATTTTAGGTAGATACACTTTTGTTTGCATCCTCAAATAACCTCATAGCTACAAAAGAAACAGATAATGGATATGAAATAATGTTTAAGAAACAAAATACTTGTCTGTGAATATGTTCCATCTAAGAATTTACCAAAGGTGTTAAATTCCAAGATATCCCTTGAATTAACATTTTTAGTATTTTAAGTGTAACATTTTGTCTCCCCTGACAAATATATTTTTGTCATAAATGTATTTAACTATTTTATTATATATTTTCTGATTTTCATTTGAATTTTTGTGAGGGATTAAATAGAATTTAATTAGATGGCTTCTTGAATAACAGGCTACATTAAAATATCATATGGGAATGAAGTTCAGTCATCAAAGGCAATCAGTGTAAAAACATGGTCTGCAACTCCTAAGTTTTATTGCCAAAAATAATGTCACTCCAATTGAATAATTAATTTTCCCCAGAAGAAAAGAGCAGATTGTATAAAATGTTCAAAATTCCCTCTTTAGAAATTTTAAAGAATTAATATTTATTTCAATTCCAAAAGATAAAGTTTTTATACTTTTTAGGGACTCAGACAAGGATAATGTAATATATTTTAATACCAAAAATACACAGTAATTTATATGACATAGCTTTTATAAACTATCATTTTAAATCGAAAAGACTAAGAGCTTAGAAAATAGTCTTACTACTGGAGTTCTAAAGGATCATTACTAAACAATATTACTAACAAATTGGTATCTTAGAAGTCAAATATATTTGATATTTTGGGTATAGTTTATACAGCTATAACAAACACACCAAAATCAATTAAAGTCACTTAATATCCTGCTTTTTTATCTTTCCCTCATCACTATACTATATTTTC
Source organism: Cephalopachus bancanus (assembly GCA_027257055.1). NCBI lineage: Eukaryota > Metazoa > Chordata > Mammalia > Primates > Tarsiidae > Cephalopachus > Cephalopachus bancanus. The sequence continues at coordinate 3,110,607 of JAPVLO010000205.1, read as the reverse complement.
AAGTATCAGAATATATTTAATATGGTGTAAGAAAGGGGACATATTTGGAATGATGTAAAGAAAGGAGCAGTTTGTTTAATATACCAAAAAAACTGATATTTAAATTTTTAAATAATTTAATACACACTATCTAACCATTAGTCATTAAGAATAAAGCTCAATGTCAATAGGATTTTTTTAATATTTCTGTGCACCTATGGAGAAACTATTAATGTTATCTCATTTTAACAAAATTCAACAGGAAACATCTCACTTATTCCCAAAGTACATGTAATTTATCTTCAGTTATGTTTTTCTCATAAACAAGTAATTTCTTTCTCCTTTTTTCAAAATAAAAAGCTGTAAAGCAAACTAGTCTCAACGGACCAGTTGAAAAATAGTACCTGGCAAATTTATACAGAAGGATTTCAGGGAATCAGCTGGTATTGCCCTTATTTTTAATCACTGTCTTTTGCTGACCACAAATCTATGTTAGACACTAATGAGAGAGGAGAAAACAAAATTCCATAGGTAGACAGGGCAGGCCCGGTAGCTACAAGCCCCACGCACTAAAGTGAACAAACCCACTTCCAGATCCGTGTACTTCATCTTTTGATTTCCTGATTGGCCCTTCCCAATCCTCTCTCAATTGATAAATTTACCAAGACAAGACCATGGCGCCTCTCTTTGATGGGTGCTGTTGCCAACCAATGGGCAGGTTCTGGAGACTATATAAACTCCTGCCTGCAGAGGCAACCCGGCAACCCTTTGGGACCCTTCCTGTTGCTGGGAGCCATACTGCCTCCCTAATAAATTCCTACTTTTCAAGAGCAGCCTGGGCAACTTGGCAAGACCTCATCTTTACAATAAATCAAAAAATTGGCCGGGCGTGGTAGCGCACACCTGTAGTTCCTGCTACTTGGGAGGCTGAGGCAGAAGGATAGCCTGAGCCCAGCAGGGCGACACTGGGGTGGCCGTGACTGTGCCACTGCACTCTAGCCTGGGCAATGGAGTGAGACTCCGACCCCCGCCCCCCCCCAAAAAAAGAAACTCCTAATTTCCCTCTGGTTGTCTGAGTCCATCATTTTGGGCGTGAGACAAGAACCTGGACCCGAAGAGCTGCTGAAGATCGCTAGATTGGAGACTGCTGGACGTGAAGAGCTGCATATACCAGCTGCTAACTCACCAGCCGATGGAGCCAGCAGAACCAGCACAGCAGGCAGAGCCAGCAAAGTTGGCAGAGATGTCTGCTGAGGGAGCTATTGATGGAACTGATTCCGGAGCTGACTGGGGCTCACAGAGCTAATGAGACTCCATAGGGCCTGGCTTGCTGGCCCTCGAGCTGACAGAGCTGCGACACATCTTGGGGCTAGGCTTACGGACCACATCCCACCCCAATTAAGAGAACTGCAACACTCCTAGGGGACCCCACGACTGCTGACATCTCCAAGCTCTAGGGTATCACTGTGTTCCCCGCCATCACATCCTGGCCACCGTGTGGATCCCGGGCTAGCAGTACAGCTCTGGGAGCTGCAACATTTCTTGGGGGCCCAGCTTTTCAACTGACCGGATAAAAAAATTCGCATCACTAGGCCAGTGTTTCATTTAACATAATTTCCTAAATGTAATTTTCTAGATGGCATTTCTAAATTCTGTTAAATATTACCTCAAATACTTGCAATATTTTATTGCACGTATTGCAATATTTTATTTCATGGCCTGGTGGCCATGAAAAATAGATTTTATTAACCAGAACACTCCAAGACACTGGTCCCCAATCCCTGGGTCACAGACAAGTATAGGTCCAGTAGCCTGTTTGGAACTAGAAGCACAAAAGGAGGTGACCTGTGGGCGAGCCATGGAAGTTTCATCTGTTTTTACTGCCTTAGCTCTGCCTCCTCTCAGATCAGCAGAGGCATTGGAGCACAAACCCACTGTGAGAGATCCTGGTCGCACACTCCTTATAAGAATCTAATGTCTGGTGATCTGATGTGGAGCTGAGGTGGTGATGCTATTTATTTCATTCTATATTGCAATGTAATAATAATAATAGAAATAAAGTGCACAATAAATGTAATGCACTTGAATCATCCTGAAACCACCCACTCCCCCATGAGAAAAAGCCCTCCCTGAAACTGGTCCCTGATACCAAAAAGATTGGAGATGGCTGCTCCAGTAGACCAACACTCCACCCCTGCAAAAATTTCCACTAAGATACGTATGGATACATTTGAACCTTTCTCTGCATCTTACTACCTCTTGTCTTTTTCCTAATTTTGTTCAATATGTGCTAAGAGAAGAATGCAAATCTCAGACAATACACTTAGAAATAATAAAGTCTCTTGCTTTAATTTGTTTCTTCTACAAATTAAGGAAAATTAATCATCAAATGGTTATTCTGAGGAAGCATGCAGCACAATACTCAGCACAAAATAGACACTAAACAGTTGAATCATTTTCCCTATATAATTGTATTTAATCTCAAAGTCTAGCAATTTTACCTGCATTTCTGGTCACTTTCCCTAACATCTTCCTCACATAATAAGTGGGTTTGCAACAAGTTTATAAAGACATTTCTTTAACAGTACTACCCACTGACCAATACTTCTCACATCTACTCTTCTTTCTCAAGACTACTGCTTTACAGAATATTGCCTTAAAAAACAAAAAGTGAAAGAAAAGTAGAACCACCCACTAGCAATTTAAGAAATAGATTTTAGAATAAATGAAATTTTGTATTTGTACCCAGAAAGCGCTTCAATCTTACAACTAATCAGAACAAATTTATAATAAAATACATGTGAGCAGAATCATAGTGACAAGAGAAACACCTATCACTGTGTCATGATAGTTTTTATTTATTTGAATTGGAATTATTTCATGAGGTAGTGAAATATCTTTAAAGACAGATCATTGTAAATTGGATTTTTTTTTTCAAGCCAGATTCTCATTCTGTCGCCCAAGTTGGAGTGCAGTGTCATGATCATGGCTTACCTCAGCTTCTACCTCCTGGGCTCAGTCTATCCTTCTGCCTCAGCTTTCCAAGTAGCTAAGACTACAGTTGCATGCCACCACACCCAGCTAGTTTTTTTACATTTTTATTTTTTGTAGAGATGAGGTCTCTCTATGTTGCCGAGGCTGGTCTTGAACTCCTGGGCTTAAGCAATCCTCCTTCCTTAGCCTCCCAAAGTGCTGGGATTACAGGAGTGAGCCACTGCACTCAGACATAAATTGGATTTTAAAAGGAAGGAGACAAGCAGATATTTATTGGTGATTATTGGGCATGGTTAAATTGCATGGATATCACTTCCATTAATTTTAATTTAATGTGGTAAGTAACTTAATGAATACATAGAATCCTGATAAGCTTGGTTGTGAAGTTTTCAAAACCTCTTTGAAATTTGGCCTCTTGACTGTTACATGAATTTAACAAATACTTGGGACTCGTGATTCTTAATATTATGCTTTTCTTATCTTAATTAATAATGTCTGCTGTGCCCAGTCAAAACAAACTATATTTTTATAACTTTATAATCATAAATGTGATAATATCATTTAGTGGGAAAAAAGACAACTTTTATTAATTACATTCTGAATTTTGGAAATGAATATATGGAAATAATAAATAACTTGTAGGAAATCATTTGAGAGAACTAAAAACAAACCTCAATATCCTTGAAACCCAGGGCAGTGATCATATATGAATACACACAAACACACACATATCCATTCACATGTTTAAGAAAGGAATTAGAAACTGGCAATGAAAAAAAAATTGTATTTTATTTGAGATATTTAAACATCTATTTGTTAGTTATGTTTATGGCAAATAAATAATAGGGCAGGAAGAGCTAAAACAGTAATAGTAAAATTTTAGAAATAAATAAAAGCAGATAGGATGATAATTGAAAGGAAGTAAAGGGGAAAAAGGAAGAAAAAGAGGAAAAAGAAAAGAAGAGATAAAGAAATAAAGGGGAAAGAAAGCTAGATTAAATTTCATTAATAATTTTTAAAAAGCAAAGGAAACTCCTTGCCCATAATTTGGTATTTGGAACACATTAGAACTCCGTAAAGGTGATAATAGAGGTTTTATAAACAAACGTATAGGGTATATTCATCTACATTTGGTTAGTAATGAGAGGAAATCAATAAATTAGAGATATAAAGGAAAATATTATGTTTTAATCAACTTTAAACCCAAAGGGGTGTGAGTTGGAGAGTGAAAACTAATCAGCCATAACATCATCTAGAATAAAATAAAAAATGATTTCTCAGATTGAAAAGGTTTCATATAACTGTTATAAATTCTCAGCAAAGTACTCAGCAATCTTGCTTAGCAACGTCTCATTTTCAATTCTTCAAGAACATAGATATGAGTTGAAACCTTTTCTAAGTGCATTTCAAACACAATTATAGTAAGCAACATAAAATATCTAGAAAACAATTATCATATTTTTACAAGAAAAAAATAAGATGATATGCTCAAACAAAAAAATTTTTTTTTTTTTTTTGAGTTGGAGTCTCACTCTGTCACTCAGACTGGAGTGCATTGGCCACTCCTGGCCACCGCAGCCTCGACCTGCTGGGCTCCGGCGATCCTTCCGCCTCAGCCTTCCAAGTAGCCGGAATTACAGGCATGCGCTACCACGCCCGGCTGATTTTTTGATTTATTGTAGAGATGAGGTCTCGCTGCCCAGGCAGGTCTTGAATCCGCGGGTTCAGGCAATCCACTCACCTCAGTCTCCCAAAGGCGCGGGATTACAGGCTGAGCCACCGAGCCCGGCTTCAAACAAAAATTTTTATCAGCATTTTTGTGTCATCGCTATTTTAAGTGAAATCTGAACTCTTTATTAAGTTAGAGTTTTTAGTATTGGGGTAAATTACCAAATTTCCATTTTTTAATAAAAAAGTCAAAGTATTTCAATACAAATGTATGGCTCATAGCCAGTAAAAATAAAAAGGGAAACCTCAGTTTCTACCATATTGTGTAAGTTGACACAGCCAGTGACAAAAAATAAAAACCCAAATTCACAAGTAATTTTATAAAAACAGAACACAATTCCCAAAATGAAAAAAAAATAGATTTTTCATAGGCAAAACCTATTTTTATTAATTAACTGTAGAATCTCACATGAGGACAGGATTAAATAAATGCCTACTTTTATTGTTCTAGATACAATCTTGTAGTGTTATCTCTTAATTTAAATATAAAATACCCATTATATTCAGAAAACACAAGACAGATTTCTTCTAGTTTGAGGAGTTTAATTTTTATACACACTTATAAATTAAATAATGTATCGAAAAAAATATTTAGGGTTCTATTTAAAGTCAAGATGAGAGATGGAAGAAATGAGAATGAAATACTGTGATAAATGACTTTAAAGAAGCTCAGAGGCTGGGATAATACAACAAAGTAAACGATCAATTAACACAGATGGCCACAAGTAGAGTTAAGAACAGAAAACAATAGTAGATGCAGGCATCTGTGGAGGAAATAACCCAAACAAAGAAGGTAGGATGAAGATGAGTGAAGAGAGGAAGTTGTACATGAAAGGAAAAAGCATTGGCAGGTGTGTAAGTCTGAGAAGTAATGTCTTAACGGGTGAACTGCCAGATGTTCCATGTAGCTCCAGCAAGAGGTTTATGTGGTATAGAGGTAGATGATTGAGTTGGAAAGTTCAGGGATCAGGTGATGAGGAACTTTGGATAATATAACAGTTTGGAGCATATCCTCAAGAAAATAAGAATTGAGGAACTAAACAATTTTACCATGATCTGTATAACACCACGTGCTTTTGGACACCAAGTAAATACAGACAATAAGTATAGCCTTTTAATGTCCTACATTATGTCCTACATGCACATTAAAGTCATTTATTTTGACATACAATACAGACTCACACTAATATGCTCATGGTTCATGAAGCAATTAAATATAGATTAGTTAGGAGTTTTTAAAAAAAGAAATATAGGAAAGTAGCAAAAATAATACAAGTAACTCCCTTCATGCAGCTCTCAGGACCCATGCTTGTGATTATCTTACCATTTATGCTACTTCCCCCTTCCTCCTCTCTGCCACCATCTCATACCTCGGTCTCCTTTTCTCCACATGTACATGTGTGTATGTCTGTGCATCTAATATTTCTTACTGAGTCAGTTGAATATAAGGTGCAAATAAGACAACCCACTACCACTAAGAGTTTAATCTGAATTTTCTAAGTTAAAAGGATACTCTCTATATAACCAAAGAACAATAATCTAAATCAGGAAATGGATGTTAAAAACAATTAGACCATCCAGATTACCATTTATTACACAGAACTCATTCAAATTTTGACAATTATACCAATAAATTGCTCTAATACACTTTTTTTTTTCTTTCCGGTCAAGGAGTCAATCCAATATCACGTGTTGGATTTTTTTGATCATGTCTCTCTAGCTTCCTTCAGTCTGGAGCAGTTCCTAAAGTACAACTTCTCTTTTGTGAACTTAATACTTTCTAAGAGCATGGTCAGCTAGCTTATGGAATAGCTTTTAGTTTGAGTTTATTATTTTTTATGAGTAGTTTCAGATTCTGCACTTTAGTCACAGATAACAAAAATATATTGATTTGTCCCATTACTAGTGATTATTTGGTAAAGATGATGGCTTTACCCATCACTGCCAAGTTACTATTTTTCTTTTGCAATTAATAATTAGGCAAAAGAAGGAAGTAGAAGGAATATTGAGATTCTGCAAATATTTTGTTCCCAAAAGATCTTTCATTGTCTAATTTTAGCATCCAGTGAAGTTAGTTGTTTGTCTGAAATTGTTATTGTGATTGCTGCTAAATGGTGATTTTCCAGTTCATTTTCCATCCTATATTTATTAGTTGGCATCCTACTATAAAGAAGAGGTTTTCCTTCCCCCAGTTATTTACTTGATGTTTATTTCTTTATGTCAGTAGGGACTCAATAACCCCTGTTTTATTGAGTAGGTTATAATGTTATTATCAATATTTATTTTAATGCTCAAATTATTCCAAATTTTCTGAATGAAGACCCTTAAAGCTGGCTCCAATGTTTTATTTTTTAATACTACCTCATAAAACAGGATATTTCAGGCTCATCTCAGACTTTCACGACCCCATCCCTGTAACCAGTCATTATTCTAAGATTTATATTATCTTTTAGTAAATAATGTGTATTTTAGAACTAGACTTTGATAGAATCATTGCTTCTTGCATGCTATTAATATTTGGCCTTCTCAAAAATACATAGAAGAGGAATATACGTGTAGTGAGCACACATACATAAACATATATCTATGTTTATCTATCAATTGTTCTGTCTATCAAAATCAAAAGTTCACACCAATGCAAGTTCAATTCAACACCAGAGGGTTTAATCTACCTTCACTGTTTCTATATATGTACATTTATTCTCTAACAATGAGTAATCCAATGCCTATTATTAGTAGTACTTGTATATTTACTCATTTTCTTACTTCCTATATAATCAACAGCTGACACCATCATCTGCTTCCTCACCCCAATTACCACAGCACCACAGACAATCATGGTACAGTTTCTGAACCCTGAAAGCTCCTTGTTCCTGGATCATAAGAACCTACTTCAAAAGAATAAAAAAGGAATAAAATATGATATTTGAAAATCTGTAGCTTAGCTTCATCATGCTGATGAATTTGTTTCAAATATAGATAAATCCCCAACTATATCAAGCAGCAAAGATTTTATCCCCAAGAGGTCAAACCTAAAGTCTTTAGGAAGGATAGTTATTACAATGTATATTTTCATAGTACTTGTTGATCTTATAAAAATGAAGAATAAGGAGTCTTACATCTCTAAAAGGTCATATACTTTAAGAACTGAATAGGTTTATGTTTCCTCTCATAAATTTGAAAATTGTCTATTCTAAATTAAAAGTTATATTCTACTTAAATGCTACTATTATAAAACTTTTCCAATACTCAAAAAAGTTTAGATGCTGTTTCAAAACAGGCTATCAAATCAGGTGGTTAACCCAAGAAGGACATAATTGTAATTGTAATATATAAATATATTGTATTAACATAATTATAATATATATACATCTGCTAACTTGACTATGAACTCCTTGTAAGCAGGGATGTTTATCACATTTATTTTTTACATTGCAGTACTAGGAGAGGACTTGGAAAATTAAATGGACGCAATAAGTATTTATTCACAGAATGAATGAATCAATTTTTCAGATCTCATTTTAGTTTCAGGGCAATTGTGAAATAAATCTGGAGTCCAGAGGGGGTTTTCTAACCCTACAATGTTAGCACTTTAATAGCCCCTTGTCAATTTCCTAACTTAGCTTCACACTATATTGTTCATGTTTATATTAATTTCTTCGATGACCTTTTGTACACCTTAGCAATTCTTATTCATCTTATATTTGTATGGATTTTTATTGATTTCCTAAATTAATTAACTCTGCACTAGTCACCCTTGAACTTCATCTTATTTACAGTCACCAAGGTCATTTGAACTATGCAAAATGCATTTCTGTAATAGAACAACAAATCATTTTAAACTTCTGTCATTTTCCAAAATGATAAATACATTATTCATGTTCCTGGTCTATATGTAAGCCATCAGAGCACCCTGGGCCTCCAGTATGAGAAAAATCTATCATTGTTTTGTTATTCTACATCTAGTTGTATTGTATGCAAAGTTCTGGTATCTGTTATCTTTTTTTATTCCTTAAAACAATATATAAACTGGATATTATCATTTTCATTTTAAAGTTGAACTGTATGAACTCAGAGATTGTCCATGATTTATCCAAAATCACACAGCCAGTAAGCAGTGAATGGCTCCTCTGCCACAGTGAATCACCTCCGTGTCATATGCCTTTTACTATTTTACCCCATTGTTTTTCTGACTTTTTATTTTGAAATGCTTCCGAAAGGTGAAAGATTCACTCAACGATTACTGGTTTACACTCCATATAGATTCACTAATTGTTACTGTTTGTTTTATTTATTTCTTTATATCCTATTCTTTTTTTTTCATGCTCTCACTTTAGATGGATTAGATAGACAGACAAGTAGATATACATACATATACATACAGTCTTTTTTCTTTTGCTGAACTATCTAAAAGTATTTGTACATATTTGACACTTCACAATTAAGTAAGCACATATCTTCTGAGAATAAGATCATTATATGCTGCTCGTGCACACATCACCTATGTAGTTTTGCCACAAATATTTAACCTGACTCAAGCTATCAGACAAAGCCATTGAGTGTTCTATACAACAACAGATATACAATCTTCAGAAATATTAATATCATAGAACATAAAAAAAGAGTGAAGTACTATTTTAGGACCATGGAAACTAAAGTACCAAAAACTATAAACAATCCATCCTTTTTAATGGGTTATTTATGGAAGAAATAAAATAAAACCGTCTATAATAATGTGTCTCTAGAACACTATTTTCTAAAATATGTGTGCACATATTCAGATCCACAAGAATTATGTCTATAAGTTTTCTATATTATACATGTACAAGTATACAGTTCCACAAAAATTGTTGTGATTCTTTGTGTAAATATAGTATGTGAATGTTTATAGCTCTTTCTATTATATATTAACATTTTAGATAGAGTTATGAGAAGATTATCAGGTATACAAATTGTTTAACCTAACTAGTATGCCTAATTAAAAAATAATGGAGAGCAATTCAATTTCCCAAACTTGTTTTATGTACAGATTTTTAACTGGTTATTAACATTAGGACTTATGTAAGATAATTGGTTATTTCATCCCAGATTAAGACAATTGGTAACCACTTCTCTCACTACATACAAGACTTTTAAAAATCAGATAGTATAAAAATCATATACCAGGCAAGCCTTTAAAATGATCAGAGAGATGTGGTTTAATCCAGAGCATTAAATATATTTGTTTTGTAAAGCATATGTCAGATATATATTTTTAATTATATAAAATGTTTTACTATATAAAGAAAAAGAGTATATGAGAGAGAGACAGAGAGGGAGAGAGAGATGACCATGAAGGCGAAGAAGGAGAAAAATGACAAAGAATAGGATGAGAAAAGCAGACCACTATCATAAGTATACATAGACTTGATAAGACCTGGTCAGGTACAGAATAATTTATTTTATTATCTAGACACAGTGGAGAATGTAATGACATTTAGGTGTGAGGGTTTATAAGTTCAAGTTTGAAGATAAAGTGAATATTAGTTAATTACACTTAAAGGCTCTCTTGAAATAGGTAGTGATTCCTTGTTCCTGAAACATTAATTTATATTTCTAAAACAATATGTTGAAATAAGCCATTTGGAATTTTCTTTATAGAAAAAAAATTCTCCAAATCTGCTAACAACTTTTTAATTGATTTAATCCGATAACTATTTGATTGATTGAAATCAGATTTCAGTATCCTGGACACAGCCACATTACCTCTTACCGCCGACATTCCCTTTATACTAGCTTGTTATTTTCTTAAAAAAATAAGCTTTCAAAATTATATGTTTAAAATACATACCTAAGAAGAGACAGAGGACATTCAGAAATTTGGAGTCACAGGTACTTTCACTTGTTTGGTCTTTTGTACTGTAACCTGAGTGAGCCATGCTTGCTAACTCACTCTCCACACTGTAATGTCAAGTTTATTTGGCCCTTAGGATTAGAACTATTTCTCATTTCTGTTTCTTTTTTTTTAATCTCCAAAACAAATAACTTATTTGGTACTTAGCAATCATGTGGTTTTAGTTGAGCCTGAAGAAAATTCAAGAAGTGACTGATAAAATGATGGAATTTGCATCTCTTTGTAAACTGCTCGAATCTTTTCTTTTTAAAGTTAGAGGGGAGAACAGAATGAATATAATAGCCACTAGATATGAAGGAAGCTCCAAGACATATAAAAAGGTGTAATGGATTTGGTTTGGTTTTGTTTATGTTGACGCTGCATAGAGAAGGGTTAGAGGCAGAAACTGAAGGAACAGATTAGAAAAATTGTGTGAGACTGGGTCAAATCAGATTTAAGTAGATGGTGACATCGAGAGGATGAAATTCTTGCAGCAGACTCCTGATGACAGACATGGCAGAGACCTATGGTGACATGTGGAAAAGTAGCAGAAGGACTAACAAGATCAGACTCATGGCTGACCACGTTAGACTCCTCAGGGTCTGACAGACACATTTTGCCAGGGACTTTTGAAAAGGACTGAGGGTCTGGAAGCATCTTAGCACTAATGTAATCTTATTTGTGCCCAAAGGCAATACCTGTTTTGCCATTTTAAGTGCATCTGTATTCCAGTTCACTTATAACAATGCCTTACACTAAATATACAATAACTATTTGCTTGACTGAACCAAATAAATATGTCTAATTCTTTGATTACCCATGACCAGTTAGTTCATTCTTGGTTACCACCTAGGATGCTAAATACCCTGAGTTGGAAAATATTGTATTAACTTCAAAGCAATTTTATAAAATCAATACAACTATATAACATTAATAAAGGACCTGAAGATAGTTTTGTTTTTTTCTTCTTTCAAAAGCAACAAGCATAAACGATAGCAAAAGTGGTAAAAGTAGTAAGGGCACTCAAAATCTCCAATTCATAGAATTTTTTTAAATTTCCATACTGCAAATGCAAATGTGTGCCTGCAACACTTTGCTGTCAAAAGAAATTGACCTCTGTGTGAATGATAATTCTTAAACTCATGACCTTTCTGAGGAAATGCACCTGCAACAGTATGACAAACGAGAGGGGTGATTATTTAGCACAAGGTCTCTGTGGCTACAGGAACCTGTTTTGAAATAGAAGCACAATCTCCTGAATAGTAAATTGATTAGATTTTTATTTTTCAGGATCTCTTGGATCTATTTCGTATATTGCCTGGACTTATTATTATTATTTTTCTTTTTTGAGTTGGAGTCTCACTTGGTTGCCCAGACTGGAGTGCAGTGGCCGCTCCCGGCCACTGCAGCCTCGCCTGCTGAGCTCCGGCGATCCTTCCGCCTCAGCCTTCCAAGTAGCCGGAATTACAGGCATGCGCTACCATACCCAGCTGATTTTTTGATTTATTGTAGAGATGAGGTCTCGCTGCCCAGGCGGGTCACAAACCCGCGGACTCAGGCAATCCACTCACTTCAGCCTCCCAAAGGTGTGGGATTACAGACTAAGCCACCAAGCCCGGCTGCCTGGACTTATTTTTATCCACATAGTGCCCTTGGTGATTTCTGAGAAGAATCAGGCATTTGTAGATTATTTACACACTCAAATTTTAAAGCACCTTAGCTCTTTGACCAACCCTATTTCTCTTGCAGGATATGACACATGGCTTAGTTTTTCATGTATAAAATTTTATACCTATATTTTCTAATAATAAAAGCAGTGTAAATCTATTTTCATAAGTTTAGGAAATACATAAAATTTAACAGTTAAAGATACCTCTCATCTCTCTAATGAGTAGGAAGCTACTGTCCCTTTTCCTATTCTGTTTATATAATAACATTTACAAATATATAAGAGGAAACAAAACCATAATACCAACACACAAGACTAACATTCAGGGGATGATGACAGACGCAGGGACCAAGTCAATCACAGAGATCTTTCCAAATGGAGAATAAATCATCTCTGTCAAGGGCATCTTCTAAGACAGCATTGTTTTTGTGACTCTACTTGCCTCCTCGGTGACAAAAAAATATTTATCCTGAAAAAACTATCTTGTCCACTTCAATTTTCTGCATCCAGGCACTGTCTCTTCAATCTCAGATTTATTTTTTACTTTATTATCATCTATACTTGCATTGAGTGCTTTGCTGTTAAGAACGTAGTGTTGCATAATAAATGCAGCATGCCTTATAATCCCAAACTTGTGACAGAATAGTTGCTCTTATCTCAACTGGTTCAGACCTTTCTTCAATAAAATTCTCATTAAAACATCCATTGTCATGCCATCTATTCTTTAAGAGAATATATAGAACATCTTTATATAATTTATACTCTGTCATTCTAAATCATGACTATCTCAACACTTTACATGACATACGTTTTATCTTATTTTAGGACTACATAATTTCATTCTTGCAGTGTTCTTTGGTTTTTCTTTTATAAATACCTAAATTATTTTATGATAAACAAGCTATTGAAATATTTTTGCTAATTTTACATAGACACTGACACACATATGGAAAATCTTGTTACTGTAAAATCAAGAAAATCCAAATATTATGAGTCTATACTTTACGAACACATAGACAAATAGAGAGACAGAAAAAAATATAAAAGAAAAAACACTGATGGACAATGATTAAGTTAGTCTTGTGTGTTGGTATTACAGTTGTGTTTCCTCATATATTTGTAAATGCTATTATATAAACAAAATAGGAAAAGGGACAGTAGCGTCCTACTCGTTAGAGAGATGAGAGGTATATTTAGTTGTTAAGTTTTATGTATTTCCTAAACTTATGAAAATAAATTTGCATTGCTTTCATTATTAGAAAATAATAGCTGTAAAATTTTATATATGAAAAATTTATTTTTATGTGGAAAAATGTGAAAAATTGTAACTCTAATTTAATCTACAGTTTTTTCCTCTTATAAGAAATACCAGTGGATAAATATTAAATGACTGTATATTGGAATATACCCTCAATCTACTAGCTATATAAAGTTTCCATGAAAATAAATTTTTTAAAAGGAGAAGATACATTTAATATATTCCATATTTAAACCCAAACTTTCTTTAAGTCTTTCATGATTTACTGAGTCTCTGACATTGAAATTCATTTTTACAAAAGCTAATTCTAGGACCTGAGGTAAGTAGGGATTTTTGTTTGTTTGTTTTATGTAGGTAGTTTTTTGGTTTTGTTTTTAATTTACAGTTATGTACAATAGCTCTTGTTTCTCTGGAGGAAAGTTGAAAATGTACACTCCTTTTCTAATTCATATTTATTTGTAAACTACAAAATGAATATATTCTGAGTGATTCCTCTAGGATTATTCATGCATCTTTGTGATGTAACAGATGTATTTCTGAAATGTCTGTATATGGTTTTTATCTTAAATCTAAGTGTTTTGTAAAGGTGCTAGGGGTAAGAACTACATGGGTAAGAAATATCTTCTAAAGCAAAGAAATTCTTTTGTAAAGGAGGTATTTCTTAATTAATCCACTTTATAAACATGAATGTCCATATAATGCTTAATGTGGATCTCTAAGGAGGGATACATTTTACTATTCACTATAGTAATTCTTGTTACATAGTGTTTATAAAGTCCTCCATAGTAGTAACAATAAAACCGCCATGAGATATGTCTTAGTAGCAATTATATCCTATTTTACTGTAAAGCAAGCATCTATCTATAAATGCTTTATGAGAATTTATTCCTCAAATGTATATTATTACATGTCATATCAATAGTATACAATTGTAACCATTTCATAACTACTGATCCAATGCATTTGTAGATATATCTGAAAATATATACAATTGAAGTAGAAGAAGATTTTAAACCCATGCAGCATTTATATATTATAAAATAAAAAATTAAAACTGGATTTCTATTTGCATTTACAATTCATATAGGACTTAATTCCAAGATGTTAAAAAATATGTTAAGGTAACTTTCACTTAAAAACAAATAGCACGTAAAGAAAGAAAGTTCAAAGGAAGCTGTTCTCAATGGAATATTATGCTGCCATAAAGAATAAAATCATGACATTTGCAGCAACATGGATCCAGCTGGAGATCATCATCCTAAGTGAACTACCACAGAAACAAAGAACTGATTACCACCTGTTCTCACTCATAAGTGGACCCTGATCACTGGTCGTATGTGCATGAGTGGGAACAGCAGACACTGAACACTGGTAGGAGCTGGAGGAAAGAGGAGGAATGGGGACACACAGCAACACACTGTGTACCAGGTCCACTATCAGAGGTAGAGGTACAGCTACAAACCCAAACTTTACCTGCATGCAACTTACTTATGTAGTAAATCCTCACTTTACCCCACAATTCTAAAATAAAAATAAAAATAAAAGAAGCAGTTCTCTTGTTCCAGATGAGTCAGTGAAAAAGTTTAATGAAGTGGATCTAGGGGGCGGAGCTTAAAATGGCTACCATACTGGTTAGACTATGAAAGTCTCCACAAAAGCAAGTGTCCATAAAGACTCTCTGTGTGAGTAGGCGTGCCCTGGTGGGAGAGTAAAAGTCTGTCTGAGCGGAGACTCAGGTTCATTCACCTGGGCCCCCCTCTGAGAACGACTGCAAGCCCCCACTGCCCTGAGATTGGAGCCCAGGTGTGCAAGATCGACTGCTGTTGTTCGTGGGGATGCTCCTGAGAAAAGCCTGGGGAATCAGGCTGATTCTCATCGCCTGGCCTACACCATCACCTGTTATAGTGGATCAGCTGGAGCTCTGGCTCTGATCAGTGGAGACAGGATCAGGGAGAGCCAGAGAGAAGCCCCATGCCTGGTGGGGAGATGCTGACTGCAGTCATTTTCTTTGTCCCTGGACCAGGCAGAGATCTGCATGGTCCCGCCCAGCTCTGCCAATTTGGGATCTAAGGTAATCTCATCAAACTGGGAGAGACAGAAGCCCCTCCCCCATGTTGGATTAGACACAGACAGGTCAGATCTGAGTGTCAGACTTGACAGGCAGTAAGCTGGGTGAGTACAGATCCGATCCACACTGCTTCCAAAGTAGGCCTGGGGTATCTGACCCAAGCTGTGAGCAACTCTATCTGCCTGCTCAGAGAGTAGAGGGGAAAGGCTCGAGATCAGAGCTGAAAGGACATGGGACTTACAGGACCAACATCAGAGTGAATTTTGTTCCTTGTTTTTATTTTCTTTTGTGGTTTTTTTTTTGGTCTGTTTTGCTCATTTTTGTTTTTTTAGGTTTTTTCTCTTTCTGCTTTTGATAACATTTTCATACTTGCTTTGTTTCTGTTATTTTACTGATTTTTTTCCCTATTCTTTAGACTTCCTGTTTGTGTATGGGAAGAGTACAGCAATAGGCAGATTTTTGTTGGACTCTGTGTTTGTATGATTATCTGTATGTTTTAGATTTTTTTATTACCTTTTCCTTTCTTTATATTTCTTTTCATTTGTTAGTTAGTATTTCTGTCTGTTTTCCCTCTTACTCTTCTCTCTCTCCAACTTCCTCTTGCCTCCTCCCTTCCTTTTTCAATTATTTTCCTTTTTCTACATCATTTTGCTTTCAGGGAGCAAACTTATACTCCCACTGCATTGACAGATTGTAAGGCAGTGGGAAGTGGGTTCCAGGGTACCCATATACCTGTCAGTGGATACAGGGATGCACAGATAAATTTTGAATCACAGCTTCACCCTCAATTAAATCACAAAACTGCAAAAAGTACAGCCCCAAAGCCATAGTCCAACTTCAGAATTGAACAAAGCCAGAGGAGCCACATAAGGAAGAATAGAAGACTGAGCAAACAGAAGTAAAAGCAACCCCAGCATGCCTAAACAACAGAATTAAAAAAGAAGGAAAAAAAAGGTGGAGATGGGGTGGGGAGGACAAATTTACACAAATGAAGAAAAACCAAAAGAAAAATATGGGTCTCACAAAACCCCTGCGAGATCAGACACTGTGAAAACAGACTTCAGAATGCAAACTATAAAGAGCCCCCAGAATGACTGATCTCAAACTACAAACTCAGATATCAAGACATTAATAGAGAGAATAAAAAGAATTGAGGAGAGACAAAAGGAAAATAGGAAGGAGTTGATAACTGAGATAACAGCAGTAAAGAATACTGTTAATGAAATAAATAACAAACTGATAAGCATGGAAAGCAGAATTAGCCAGCAGAAGACAGAACTTGAGAACCAAAATATAGAACTAACCCAAACTGTTAAAAACATAGAAAAGAAGCTTAAAAACACAGATCAAAACCTTCAAGAGATGAGCGATTATTTCAAGAGGTTGACCCTAAGAGTAATTGGACTTTCTGAGGCAAAAAGAGACAGAGACCACCTTGGAACAAACATTCCATGAAATTATTCAAGAAAACTTTCCTCATTTCATCAGCAATGTGACCATTCAAACACAAGAGATTCAAAGAACCCCTGCAAGACAACAAGTGAGAAGACCAACTCTTAGACACATGTTAATTCATCTAAACAAATTAGGTATAAAAGAAAAAATCCTAAAGGCAGCAAGAGAAAAGTCAGACTACCGACCAGGGAAGACCAATCAGAATAGCATCAGATTTATCTACAGAAACACTTCAGGTTAGGAGAGCTTGGAGCCCAATCTTCAAAGTTCTCAAAGATAAAAAATTTCAAGCAAGTATAATCTACTCAGCTAAGCTAAACTTCATCAGTGAGGGAGAATTAAAATCTTTCTCAGACATTCAATCCCTAAGAACTTATGCTGCCTCTAGATCAGTACTACAATCAAGTATCAAACACAGAAGAAAGGGAAATGACAATGTTCTTCATAAGCGTGAAAGAAAAAGGTTGAAAACACACATGAATCAACCCAACAATCAAAAGAAAGACAACAAACAAACAGGAACAAACAAACAGGGATAAACAACAAACAAACAGGGATAAACTCTCACATTTCAATAATTAGCCTGAATGTGAATGGACTAAATGCACCACTGAAAAGAAATAGAATGGAAAAATTGATAAAATATCAGGAGGCAACAATATATTGTCTCCAAGAGACTCATAAACAAGAAAGGACACTCACAGGCTCAAAGTAAGAGGATGGGAAGCAAAATTTCAGGCAAATGAAACACAAAAGAAAGTGGGAGTTGTGATCTTATATAAGACAAAATATTCTTTATGCTATCAAAAATTTTTAAAAATACAGAAGGTCGCTATATAATGATAAAAAATTCAATCCATCAACAAGGAATATCATCCTAAACATATATATACCCAAAATAGGAGCACCAACTTTAATAAAGCAAATTCTAGGCAAATTTTAAAAAGATATTGACTCTAACACTATCATAGCTGGAGACTTTAACACCCACTCACAAGCATAAACATCATCAGGACAGAAAAATCAGCTAGAAGATCCAGGAACTCAATGTGACTCATGACCAAATGGACTTAACTGATACCTACAGAACACTCCACCAAAAAACCACAGAATATACATTCTACTCATCACCACATAGAACATACTCTAAGATCGACCACATCCTTGGCCATAAATCAAGCATAAATAAATTTCAAAAGATCAAAAACTTGCCATGCACCTTCTCAGCCCATAGCAGAATAAAAATAAATATCAACACCAACAAAGTTCCCCCAAACCCCACAAAGACATGGACACTAAACAGCATGATGCTAAGCAACTCCTGGGTCAACATGGAATTCAAAACTGAAAGTAAAAGATACTTGGAAACAAATGAAAATGAAGAAACATCTTACCAAAACTTCTGGGATGCCATGAAAGCAGTAGTAAGGTGGGATTTTATATCTCTACAAACACATGTGAAGAAAATGGAAAGAACACAGGTTAACAGCCTAACAAGTCACCTAAGGAAACTGGAAAAGTAAGACCACCAAAACCCTAACTTCAGCAGAAGAATCCAGCTCACCAAAATAAAATCCCAAATCCAGAATATAGAAGACAAAAAGATAATACAAAAAAATCAAAGAAACAAAAAGCTGGTTCTTTGAAAGTATAACCAAGATTAATGGGCTCCTAGTTAGACTGACTAAGAAAAAGAGAGAAAAAGTTCAAATAAACACAATCAGAAACACAAAAGATGAAGTCCCAACTGACGCTCTGATAATACAAAAGATTATCAGAGACTACTATGTACATTTGTATGGAAACAAACCTGAAACCCTAAAGGAAATGGAGGACTTTCTGACATCACACAACCTGTCTAGGTTGAAACAAGAAGAAATCGAGACCCTAAATAGACCAATAACAATCCAGGAAACTATGTCATAAGATAACTACCTCCAGAAAAAGCCCTAGACCAGATGACTTTCCAGCAGAATTCTACAAAACATGCAAGGAGGAACTGATACCCATTCTACTGAAAGTATTCCAGGTGATTGAGCAAGATGGAACTCTCCCCAGATCATTTTATGAAGCTAACATCACATTGATACCCAAGCCAGGTAAAGATCCACTTGGGCAGGTGAGACCTCATCTCTACAATAAATACAAAAATTAGCCAGGCGTAGTAGCACGTGCCTGTATTCCGGCTACTCAGAAGACTGAGGTGGAAGGATTGCCGGAGCCAAACAAGTCAAGGCTGCGGTGGCTGGGAGCAGCCACTGCACTCCAGTCTGGGCGACAGAGTGAGACTCCAACTCAGAAAAAAAAAAAAAAAAAGATCCAACAAAGAAAGAGAGCTATAGGCCAATATCCTTGATGAACTTAAATGCTAAAGTTCTCAACAAGATCCTAGCAACTCGAATTCAACAACACATATCAAAAATCATCCACCATGACTAAGTAGGCTTCATCCCTGTGATGCAAGACTGGTTCAACATTCATAAGACCATAAATGTAATTAAATACATCAACAGGCATAAAAACAAAAACTACATGATTATATCATTAGATGCAGATAAAGCTTTTGATAAAATCCAACACCTCTTCTTGATAAAAACCCTCAAACATCTAGGTATAGATGGGACATACCTCAAAATAGTAAGAGCCATCTATGAGAAACCCACAGTCAGCATACTGCTAAACAGACAGAAATTGGAACCATTTTGAAAACTGGAACAAGACAAGGATTCCCACTGTCACCCCTCCTGTTCCACATAGTTGGAAGTTCTAGCTAGAGCAATCAGAAGAGAGAAGGCGATCAGGGGAATTCAAATAGGAAAAGAGGAAATCAAGTTATCCCTCTTTGCAAATGACATGATTCTATACCTTGAAAATCCAAGAGAACCTGTCAAAAACCTCCTTGCACTAATAAAGGACTTTGGCAAAGTCTCAGTGTATAAAATAAATGTGGAAAAGATAATCACATTTCTACACATAAACAAACAGCAACCCAAATAAAATCACAATTCCATTCACAATAGCCACACACAAAAAATGAAATACCTTGGCATCTTCCTAACCAGAGAGTGAAAGACCTTTACAATGAAAACTACAAAACACTGCCGAAAGAAACCAAATATGACACAAACAAGTGGAAAAATATTCCATGCTCATGGATTGCAAGAATCAACATTGTTAAGATGTCCATTCACCTAAGGCAATCTACAGATTTTATGCAATACCCAACAAATTACAGCAGCATTCTTCTCAGAACTAAAATCAACAGTACAGGAATTCATATGGAAACATAAATGACCACCAATAGCCAAAACAATCCTCAGCAAAAACAAACAAACAAACAAACGGAAAAAAAAAAAGCAGAAGGTATCACATTCCCAGACTTTAAACTTTATTATAAAGCTACAATAATCAAAACAGCCTGGTATTGGTGCAAGAACAGGCATAAAGACCAATAGAATAGAATTGAGATTCCAGAGGCAAAACCTCAGTTTCTCAACCAATTCATCTTCGACAAAGCCTCCACCACCAACCACTAGGGAAAGGAGAACCTATTCAGTAAATATTGTTGAGAAAACTGGCTGATCACATGCAGAAGAATGAAATAGGCCCCCTACCTATCCCCATACACAAAAATCAACTCTTAATGGATCAGAGACCTAAATGTAAAACCTCAAACTATAAGAACCTTAGAAAATCCAGGAGACACTCTTCATGGAAATTGGAACTGGCAACCGATTCCTAATCAAAACCTCAAGTGCCCATGCCATAAGAGATAAGGTAGACAAATGGGACCTTATCAAACTGACAACCTTCTGCAAAGTCAAAGAAACCATCAA
The DNA here is from genome assembly GCA_027257055.1 of Cephalopachus bancanus. Lineage (NCBI taxonomy): Eukaryota > Metazoa > Chordata > Mammalia > Primates > Tarsiidae > Cephalopachus > Cephalopachus bancanus. The sequence goes on along the minus strand of JAPVLO010000205.1, from coordinate 3,089,748 downwards.
GGGAATGAGGAGACAGCCCACAGACTGGGAAAAAATATTTGCAAACTCTATCTCTGACAAAGATCTAACATCAAGGATCTACAAAGAACTCAAACGTGCTGAAAAGAAAAAAGCAAACAACCCCATTACAAAGTGGACAAAAGATATGAATAGACAGTTCTCAAAAGAAGACATATGAGTGGTCAACAGATACCTGAAAAAATATTCAGCCTCACTAGTCATCAAAGAAATGCAAATTAAAACTACCTTGTGATACCACCTAACTCTAGTCAGAATAGCCATCATCAATAACAAAAAATAACAGATGCTGGAGAGGATGTGGCAAAAAGGGAACACTTCTACACTGTTGGTGGAATTACAAACTAGTACAGCCTCTGTGTGACGATTCCTAAAAGTTCTGAAAATCAATCTTCCATATGACCCTGCAATCCCTCTACTGGGAATATACCCGGAATAACTCAAATCACTCTATAAAAAAGATATCTGCCCACGTATGTTTATCACAGCATTGTTCACAATAGCAAAAACATGAAACCAACCATGCAGCCCATCAAAAGAGGACTGGATAAAAAAATGTGGTACATATACACAATGAAATATTACGCAGCCATAAAGAAGAACAAAATCATGAACTTTGCAGCAACCTGGATGGACTTAGAGTCTATAATACTGAGTGATCTTTCACAGAAACAAAGAACTGAGTGTCACATGTTCTCACTCATAAGTGGACCTTGAACAACTATCGTAACACTCTAAGAAAAGAATTGATAGTAGCAGGAAACTGCAGGAGGGTGTGTGGGGGTGGGGAGGTAGGATTGACAGTAGTGGGAAACTGCCTGGGGAAGGAGGGGGCACACCTCATCAGCAAGGGTACCTGCACAATGAATATTTGTATACCTAACCCTGAATTGTATCCCACAATTTAAAATAAAAAATTTAAAGGTGAAAAAAAAAAATAAAGTGAATCGAGCTTCAATATAATAGAATGTGAATTCATCTAGGGAAAAGACTTTGACTCAGCTCATGATGTTTAACTTTGTACAACACTTCCCAACTCTGGTTATTGAGACATAATAAAACAACCATGAAAATCTTTAATATTTCATTAATTAATCCTTTCACACACAATCAATGAGCGTCTACTTTATGGCAAGCATGGTTGTATGTGCTGCAATATAAAAATGAATAAAATTGGCTGGGCTCGGTGGCTCAGCCTGTAATCCTGCACTTTGGGAGGCCGAGGTGAGTGGATTGCCTGAGCCTGTGGGTTCGAGACCCGTCTGGGCAACTTGGCGAGACCTCATCTCTACAATAAATCAAAAATTAGCCGGGCATAGTAGCGCACACCTGTAGTTCCAGCTACTTGGAAGGATGAGGCGGAAGGATTGCCGGAGCCCAGCAGGTCGAGGCTGCAGTGGCCGGGAGCAGCCACTGCACTCCAGTCTGGGCGACACAGACTCCAACTCAAAAAAAAAAAAAAATGGATAAAACATGGTTTCTACATTCAAAGAATTTATCAAATTGTAAAGAGATAATGAACCAAATCAGAGACTTTTATACATTGTAACAAGTCCATGATTGAGACAAGAATATATAGTGGAGCTGGGGACACAGCGGAGCAGCAGCAAAGTCAGTCTGAACGGGTTGAGGCAGATTGCCTAGCTTGGGTCAAGTCTTTAAGTCTTCCTCAGAGTTAACCATATGTAGATGTCCACAGGGTGAGAACAAACGCACCACACTGAGCAGAGATCATAGCAGCACGTGTAAAGGCACACAGATGTGAGAAGTCATATATTCAGGTATGCAGAATGAGTCCAATAGGCAAAATAAGCATCGTTACTTTTTCAAACCAGACAGTTTGTAAAATAAACAAGGCTAGGTTTCCTATGTTGTTGTATTTATACTATTTTCAGTTTCGTAGATGCATCTCTCTTCTGAAGAGAACTAATGACAACATATGAGCTTTTTATGACAGTAATATTCTTCCACAGTTTGACAACATTTAGAAAATAAACATTTATGGACAATTAGTACATAGCATGTGTATCAGAAAAAGATGCATTGATTTTACTTTAGAGTGATACAATCATTTTATTTTAGCCAAATATTCCAGCAATGAAATACATTCAAGTCATGAAAAAGACAGATGTCATCATACAGAGCAATTCTATCACTGAACTTCATTTGTGCTCACATGTCCTGCTCACAGTGGAATATAAACTTTTTATAATGGCATATAATTAGATAAACAAAAGAACGGATGGCAGAAAATATTGAGGCAAAGCCAGAACACTAGTCCTGGGTTTAATTAAATTAGGTTGACACTATATCATTGTTAGTCTAAAACACTGACTTCAGTTTCATAAATACATAAATCTGTCTCAGTTATATACAGAAAATGCTGAAGTATCCTTTTGTAATTTGTTATAGTGACAAAATTAAATGCTTGAATTTAAACTACCTTCAACTAATGCAAAATCAGTTATAAGGAATCAGAATCAGGGATGTCATATAGTTATTCTGAAGGAACAACTCTATTCACACAAATGCAATAAGTGAAAAGAAAACTGAGTCACCTAGCGGCTAAACAACTTGCCCAGAGTCAAAGTCGAGATTTATAAAATTGAGAAATATTTAGTGGGTGCCTACTCCTTGCCAAGCTTTGAGTCAGACCTCTGGTTTCGTGACTCCATGTTTTTAGCAACTATAACATACTAAATGATAACTATAATTATAACTGTACTGAGTGATTAAGGTACTTAATCACTTAATTAAATACAAAGATGACTACCTCATTTTATATAAAATACCTTGCTATATTTGTTAGTAAAATTATGACACTCATGTCAATGTGCTGTTTTTCTAAAAAGCACTTAAATTGGAACAAGGAAGTAAACTATTTTCATACATTTTTTTACTTATCCTTTTGTATTTTCTATCATGAGCAGTTCTGTCAATGAAAAATGTTTCTAAGTTATAGTGCTGTAATGAATCTAACTAATCAAACTACAAAGTGAGTAATGAGACAAAATGTGAAATAATGAAAACTATGCTATTTGAAAGAAAATCAATTTGTTAATAAACTTCATGGTATGTTCTTTGGAACAGATATAATAAAATAGTTTAAATGAAATATATTTCTTTTTTTAAAAAATGGTATCACTGACCAAGCATGATTGTAGCATAATAAAAACCCAACTATAGTTTTATCCCACTGTTTCTCTAATATTTATTTAATGAAATAGTAGTCCTCTACCCTGCATGAGAATTTGGCCAGGTCCCATGAATTCTCTGCTCACATTTAAAGTTATTTGAAGTGATACAATAGCCTTGATTTATTTACTCACATGTCCAGATAGGGCTTGTATTTGGTGACTGTGTGACTTCAGGAGAGGCCAGCATTGTGATCAGCTCCTCATCCTTTTTAATTTATTTTAATATGTTCTCTTTCCTAACAAGCTAAGTCAAGGAAAGGCACATGGAAGAAATATGCTTCGTTTTTGACCTTCTTGATACTGAGTTGGAATGAGAAAGCAAAACGCGCTTTCAAAGCAATATGATCCATATTTGTACGATGGGTTGTGGTTATCACTTGCTTTAGAGCAGTATTTGATAAATTTTCTATTTCTTCTAGTTTCTGTTGTGTCATTTTAAGAAATAGGAAATTTTTGAGAATCATATTTAAGAGAAAACATGTTTGATATTTGCATATTTTAATTTATATATTACTGAGGCACCAAAATATATGGAAGGGTCAGAAAAAAATTGTCAAGTGACTGACATGCTATACATGAGTAATGGATTAGATACTTTCAAAGAAAAGTTGACCATTAAGCTCAATAAATAAGTATAAGTAATAAATTATCTTAAGTCTGATCAATAATTACTTCCGTGTCTGTAAGTCTGCAAAGTTAATAGATATTCAACTCAGTGATGATCAGTGAGATATTTACTATTTTTTTTTAACTGAAATATTTCTTGATCATTCAGGACTCACTTGCTATGATAACTTTTAAAGACACACATCTTTTCCTAAATCAAGCTTAGTCCTTCTAAATTCATATTCTATTTCATGTACCAAATTTGGATGTTTCAAAAAGTCACTAAATAATTTCAAAATTATTAAGTATTTTTGGAGAAGAAACAAAACAAATAATTTCTTCTTTATTCTCTCTGAAGTGAGAATCTTGGAGTGACATTAGATAGATAAACAGATAGATAGATAGATAGATACAGAAATTATCTATTTGAGAATGTCAAAATAATTCACATAGACATTATTTTAGGTGGGATAGACATTATAACCAAAAATTTCTCATTAAATAAAAATAATTATATTGCTAGCATTAATGAACTATTTTTCAAGAAAGGGAAAAAAAGGAAATATTTTTACAAAAACGATTTCTTGTTATAGATTCATCTAACAGTTTAAGAATAGCTTGGCTCAAAATTTGCATTTATGATTAGATACTAAAATTAATAGTACATATTTGAAAAACCTGGAAAAGAGATTTCATTCAATTAATAATGACATAGCACATAACCCAAGTAAAAATATTTTCACTTTATTCACTTGGGATGTTACTTGTCTTTAAAGTAATAAAACTAGTTAATACTCATACAATTCTATTATAAAAGGCAGAAAATAGAAACGCTTTTCTGTTACCCAACTTTCATAGATTACACAGTATATAGATTCTTCATGGTAGACTGCTGAAATTGTCAGAATTTTGACAAATATCTTGATCTTTATTAGTGAAATCTGACCAATTTTCCCATAGAATTAATGTTTTTTTTTTTTTTTTGGAATAAACATAGAAATTGATCCTCCCTGTCTTAACACTTAACTTCCATTTGTCTTATCTGAGTTCTTTTATCTGGAGACAGACAATAAGTCCTCCCAGATCTTATCAAGGAACTGAAACTTGCCACATTACTGCATCTGGACAATGAGATACCCAAACCCTCATCATTCATGATTGACGAAATCAACCATCTGTTGCCTCTTGACCAACTCTTCTTCCTTAACTCCCATTTTCCCACATGTAGTTACATTTTCCCTACTATATAAACCCTTAATTTTGTGTGGCAAGCAGTGAGGACCTAGACCGAACCCCTGACATTGGATAACATTAGTAACATTATTAATATTTAGGAATGTGGAGTGAGAACAAAAATAAATTATTTATTATTATTATTTTACCATCATAAAACCAATTATCAGATTGGTAACAATAAGAAAAGGGTTACAAGAAATAGTCTGCATTACTGAGCTCGATGACAATCTCAATTTCCAGTGAGGATTCAGGGTAGGGAGAGATATTTAAAGTTCCACAAAAGAGCAAAAGATTTTAGTATACATTTTATATGATACATACACAGAATTTAATTGAGAAGTTCGAATCTTCAAATTGAAATTGTCAAAATGCTTTTATCTAACACCCACTCCTGTATGATTCTTTTCCAAGTCAGAATAGAAAGACAGAGACAGAGAGAAGTTTATTTTGAATACAAAAAAAAACAGAACAGGGATTTTTGAGGTGCTCCTTATTCCTTTTGTAAGACAATAAGACAACTTGTTAGTTTTTTTTCTTGAAACACTTCACCTGACTGCTACTGGTTTTATTTTGTTAGTTTCAGGGTGTTATTTTTTTTACCTTCATCTCAGATTCCTCTCTTGCTCTCCCTGGACTTGTAAATATAGTCAAGACCCCATCCAAAGTGATCTGGTAAGTTTCCTCTACCCCCTAAAGATCTAATTTCCCCTCCTGTATTCAACTACCCTCTGTCAGCAGATGACTTCCCCGGATTGTTCCCCAAATCCCTCTGTCTTCTGACAGATTCCTTTTATGAAGTAAGCAGTGAGAATCTTCACAAACACTCATCTTTCAGGTTATCTTTCAGGAAAAAAAATTTTTAAAACAAAACCACCATCCCTCGTGTTAGTTTTCCTCTGAACTTCCTTATGCTTGTCTTATAGTTAGCCCTTTCTCTCAGACTTAAAACCATGCAATAATCTGTTTTGTTCTCTTTCAAGTAACGTAGAGTTAGTCTCTAACGTGTGTCAAATCATCCTTATTAACTCTGACCTCATTGTCTTTCGGTATCCATATCGTCTTGTTAATATAAGACTTCATAGAAAATTATATAGCAGAACTCTTTATCTCTCTGTCTAATGCAATTACCTCCATAAAACACAGCCACATTTTGCTCCAACTATGCTTTGTTCTAATTAATTAACATGTTCCAAAGTTTACTCACAGAGAGCTCTTTGTTCATAGCAAGAACACAATACTTCATTAATGAATGCAAACCAGTATAGTCATTGACCCTTTAATATGATATACACATGACTATTATGCAAATTGTTATTAAATAACATAAATATCCACCTCTTCACATCTAGTTCTCTCTTGGTTTAATATCCACATATGAAAATCATCCTCACATATAACTCATTGGTACAAATCAGTCTTATTATCTTTGGAGTTACCGAGGTAGAACTAGGTAATCTATGACATTTCATAGAGATTGACAATTCTCCACTTTTCTAAATTGTTCCAATCCATGGTAAACTCTTCCAACTATTTTTTATTTATCATATAATAACTAGAAATTCTTTTTAAAAAATATGTTACATACACATATGCATAAATATAAAACATGTTATATAATACTCCGTGTATAATTGTTTCTATTTTCTATTCACCTATCTACCTACCTGTCATATGCCTACTTACTTATTAGCCCACTAATCTATATACACTTTGAAGGCAGTTCTATTATTCATTCTATTTATATATATATTAAATATGTATACATTTTAAATGTTTTGCTATTTACTCATAGCAAACCAGTACAATAAAGACATTTTTGCCCAACATCTAGAGTTACCTTTAGTTTGAAACACTAACTTAACCAACTATTTATTTTTATTATAAAAGTATATTTTGAATCTGAAAATTAACATTTTTTTACCCTCTTTTTAACATCTTGAAACATATGATATATAGAGACTATGAGAATCTATAAATATGAGCAAAGATTAATGTTAAAAATGTGTTCTAGGAATGTTTTCAGGGATTTGCCAGTATCAAATCCCTGAGAACATTCCTATATATATATTTTAGATATAATTTTGATTGTCTGAAACACATTTAAAATGATAGCTCATTTTAGACGTAATACTATGAATTAAACAAAGTTTGTAAAAGAAGAGAGGCTAAAAAAAAGTTGAAGGAATAACACTCTATTCTAAATGATTAATCTTTTTTTCTCTTTTGTTCACCAATGGAGTTTAATCAATGTTTTCCTGAAACCTCTGCCAAGACTTAGCAGTAAGCATATTCATTTCTGAATACAGGGTAAATGTATTATGGGAATGATTTACCAGAAAAGAACATCTGCCCCTTTTTTATACATGAATATCAAAACTGCAGATTGTAACTTCAATATCTCACTCCTTCCCATCTATTTTAAAACAGGAAATTTAAGTTATCTTTTAAACACAGACTGGTACATTTACCAAGAATCTTAAAGCAGATTTTCCTTACCTAGACTGCCTGTGGAGGAAATGAGGCTACATTATCAAGGTGTCTAAATTTGATCAATTTACCTAAATTTCACTACAGAAAACATTTTCAACAAAAGCTACTGGAAAGAGTTGATCATAATACTCATCTTCAATATGAAACAGGCTAACATTTATATCAATAAGAAAGTCGCAAGTTAGATATTATGCAAAACAGCCAGAAAGAGCACTGGAGTATAATTATGAATGAAGCCTTTGTTCATATAAACAGAAGGCATTCTTTGGGGATGAATAAAATACGTGTTTATCCATAAAAGTTTATTTTCCATTCAGTGCTTTTGTTTTCTATGAAGTTATCCAATCTAAAAGAAACTTTAAGATTAGTCTCTATAACTGCAGTTGATATTTATCCATAAACAGATTACCACAAAAAAGAAAACAGTTAAAACTCTTTTCTTTTTTGTGGTAATCTGTTTATGGAAAAATATTGTTGTATTTCTACTTCTAGCTTCTAGAGTACTCATATGTATATTGCAACTGTCTGCATCTTTCCTAACATAGTATCGATAATTAGAAGAAAATATTAAATATGGGATCTATCAACAAGAAAATCAAATATTTATTGGACATACATAATGCTCATATTTTACTGTCCAATACATAATAAACTTAAGAACTATACAAATTTAAAACAAATTACAACAGGTTTGGGGCCTATATTTTAAAGTATCAAAAATGGCAACACTTAATTACTTGAGTTACATAAAAGATGCCATTGAATGTGCTAGAAAGATGATGAAAATTACAGTTAATATTTCCAAGTGCTTACAAATGAACTAAAATAAGAAAATAGTTTTAAACAATATGTGTAAGTTTTCCAAGGGCATATAACTAATGAGTAACAAAGACAGGATTTTAAGTGTGGTTGACACTATCAAAATGATGCGCTTAATTATTTTCCTTTTCTGTCATATAATGTTGGTTGTTTGGGACTTCATAAAATTACCTCACACAACACAAGGTTACAAAACTGAGATACCTTTCAGAGCTTTGACTTTTTTAACCCTGACCAAAACACCCAGTGAACCACTAATGTATCTTTACAAGATAGTGTTGGTCTCTTCTTATGAATTCCATTGAATTGAATGTACAACAAACTACTTCTTTGTAATCACTTAATAAACATTTACACAGCATTTAATCTAGATCAGGTACTATTCTAAGAATTTTATAAATATAAGCTATTTAATCTATAAAAACCCTAATGTGAATACTAGACAGAGTGTGAAGTATAAAAAAGCTAAAAAGCTTACTTAAGGTCAATTCAACAGCTAGTAAGAGGTGAAATACAGAACTGAACCCAGGCAGACTGGATTCAGATATGACAGTGTGATACTTCAGGAATCTCTCATATTCCATGGTCATACTCATAATCTCCTGTTGTTTTCTAATCCTGCTAAACCTCAAGTCTTATTTATATGGGACGAAGATCTATATAAATAAATGGATGTTGCTGCAATGAATGCTACCTTTTAATTTTCATTTGCAAACTTAGTACTAAAGGCTGACTTTCTCTTTAGTGTTATGCCAACAATTAGAAAATCCTGCTATCAGGTGGTACCTTTTTTATGGCTCATGAAATGAATGGAGTTTCTTTTGGTATGATTCATCAAGAGATTCAAAAGCAGGCTTTGTATTCAATTTTACCTTAAAGCAAACACAATCTTGACTTATTAAAATAGTTGAGTAAATATGATGAACTTTAGAAATCACTAGACTAACTCTCATTAATGTTTAGGTAATTTTTCTTTTACTCGTTCTTTTCCTTTTAAATTATGAAAATTACATTGCATATTGTTTTAAGGGGTTTGCATATTGTATTTCATTCAATCTTCTCAATAACCCTGTGAGGTAGATACTGCTATTAGGCCTCATTTTAAGGATAAGAAAACTGATACACATTACTGTTCCTAATGCTTTACTGTTATTATTACAAGAGCTTGCAAGTGGCCTAGCTGGGATTTGTTCCTCAGCTTTCTCGCTCCATAGACCATGCCCTCTCATCGCTAGGCTGCCCTGTCTCTCTTCTACTAGGCCAGACTTTGCAACCTGTGTATTATGGGTTTCAGTAGTTTCCATGGTTGTTTCTCTGTGAAAAATGCCACAGACAAGCAGGAGAAAAGGAAGGGGAAGCCACTGAGTGATTATCAAATCTTCCTCAAACTTTCTTGACTTATTTATTCATGCATTCAACATTCCAATTATTTTTTTTTTAGTATGTACCCCATGTTAGGCAAAGGTAGAAAGGAAATGAGAAAAGACATAGGTACAGAGAGCATTTCTCTAGACTTTATCAATATTCAAAAAAAGTGGATGCTTTCTGATCAGAGAGAGTACAAACTGGGTACTTTCACATGTTGCTAATGACCTCACTTAGTTTCAAATTCTTATGATTCAGTGCAAATATTGACAAAGCTGGTAATTATTTTGTCTTACTTTCTAAAAAGACATCCCTTTGTAGAAATGACATAATAAAATGTATTATTCAACTGGCCCTTCAACTTTGACATGCTATTATTTATGAATACATTTTTAATATTGAGAGTTAAAATTATTTCTAAGTTTTGAAATAACTTTCAAATTCATATAATTAAATTTCACATAATATACAAATTCACTACATGTATAAAATATCAAGAGAGGATGATAAACTGTTTCTATGACTACATTAATTCCTTACATTTTAAAATCTGTTGAAAAAAATTACCCTGTTGTGCTGGGGTGGTAGCCAACGTCTGTAATCCTATTACTTTGGGAGGCGGAGACTAGAGGATTGCCTGAGCTCAGGCGTTCGAGACAAGCCTGGGCAATTTGGTGAGACCTCGTCTCTACAATAAATCAAAAATTTAACCAAGTATGGTGGTGCATGCCTGTAGTTCCAGCTACTTGGAAGGATGAGGTGGAAGGATTGCCTGAGCCCAGTAGATCAAGGCTGTATTGGTTGAGTATGCCATTGCACTTCAGCCTGGGCGACAAAGTAGACTCCAACTCAAAAAAAATTTACTATATTGTATATAAATGTATAATTCTAAATTAATTGATAGGTTTTAGCTTCTTTAAATAATTAAACGTAGCAGATACAAAAACACTAGCAAATACTGATTTGGTCAGAAAGTTTAAGCAGTCTGATATGATACTGAGATTGATTCAACTGAAGGGAGGCTATATAATTTGAGAGGCAGGAACCATCTCCCTCCTTCTCATCCTTCTTTCATTTGTATGTCTGACTGCTTTTGTGCCCCATCTGCACAGGGCAGAAAAGCAGAATGGGGTTCAGTCAATTGCATGCATTCTAACCCAAGCATCATCTCATCATTTTTTTTTTTTTTTGAGTTGGAGTCTCACTCTGTCGCCCAGACTGGAGTGCAGTGGCCGCTCCCGGCCACCGCAGCCTCGACCGGCGATCCTTCCGCCTCAGCCTTCCGAGTAGCTGGAATTACAGGCGCGCGCTACCATGCCCACGGGCTCAGGCAATCCACTCACCTCAGCCTCCCAAAGGCGCGGTATTACAGGCTGAGCCACCGAGCCCGGCTTCATCATTCTTTTTTACAATGTTCTATTCTGATTATAATGGACATCTGCGGAGCTACATCTTTTCAAGTTCTGACCCTTTCTTGGGACTCCCCAAAGGCAGAGGTAGGTCTAAAAATATGAGATGAATTTAAAGTTAGTAGACTGAAGCATAGTGGATTTTCAGTACTTAGGGATGCGCTTCTAAGTGTTTAGGTTCCAAGAAAAGATAAAGTCACATTATCAAAGTAATTAGTATTTATAGATGCTATTTGGAGTCCAAGGCCCCAGTATACATAAACAATATAAACAGTTTATTTTATAAACAATAAGGGAATCATGATGTTACTGACTTTGAAACAAGGGGCCACCATCGGTTTATAAGCTGCCTGAAGATAGGGTCTATATTTTATGCATATATCTGCCCTAATTAGCAAGTCTATTACTTTATAAACAGTAGATATTAAATGCTAAATAGATTTTTGAAACTGAGACTATAATAGATATTTCTGCTCCTGTTCAACATCTACATTCTTATGTTTAATTAAGATTTCTCCGGATAGTCATTTATTTTAAATTTAGTAAAAGCTGAAAAAAACTGAAGTCACTGACTTTTAACTCAAAAGCTATTAGTGAGTGCCTACATAGCTTGATATTAGCTTATTTTGTCAATAAAGGTTTTTAATTTTTAGAAAAGGTGATATATACTATTTGCCATTTGAAAGCTAGAGGTTCAACCATGACCAAAACACAGAGTGTTGGCACTTGGGAACTATGGGTTTTGATAAGAGAGATTTTAATCCTACCTCTATGTTGTACTAACTGTATGGCCAATTAATCATTCAAAGCGTCTGTTTTAAGGGTAGATTTGTGATGATAAAACCTATCTTGCAGAATTACTAAAAAGAGCTTGGCACACAGTAGGTCTTCAATGAAAATTAGTTCTCCCGGTTTTAGAACTTGCTATCAGAAATGTGCTACTGACATCTAGTGGTGATTCCTGCACATCTCAAGAAGGCCACCTTTGTAATTCAGAGCCTCCCAACACGTCATGCCTTCATTCCATCAACAAATGTTTAGTAAACATCTCCTGTGCTCTAGGCTCTTAAATCAAGTTTTGAGGATTGCAAAGATATAAAAGACACAATCCTTATTCTAGAGAATCGCTATATTTAGTATAACAGGCACCTGTAAGTCAATTAAGTACTATTTTAAGATGTAATCATTTCTACAGCATAAGAGCAAGCACAAATGTGCAACAGAATGGGTAAGATATTCTGTTAAAGGAAATACCATTTTTACTGGGACTCAAAAAGTAAGAATAAAATTTCCACATTATGCTTTGGCTGGAGAAGAAATGAGGACATCTGGATATTTTTAAAAAGGTAAGTTAAGATCGTGTGCTAAAGTTTTGGTTGAGTGCTAAGGAGTTTTGCCCTTTGTGTGACAGGAAGGTGGTAACCTTCAGTGAGATTATCTCACAATTATGTTTAGGTAACTGTGTGGAGGACAGATTGAAGATGAGAGATAGCAGAGACTGGAGAAACAATCAAGAAGTTATTAAAACGCTGTTCTTTAGAGATGATGAAGATCAAAACTCATTCATTAGAAACGGGTATAGACAAGAGAAAATATAACTAAGAGACATATTTGAAGTAGAGACTGCACAATGACCTTGAGGATGTAGAATATAAGAGAGAAAGAAGTGAGGTTGACTCTATGTTTTCTAGAAAGAGTAACTGCTAAGTGGTAATGTATTTAAATGAATTAGAAAGCTAAACAGAAGAAATGTATTCATGGAGAAGAAAGAGCAATAATAATAAGGATCATCAATTGATGGTCTTTGTACCTATTTTCAAAACTTACATAATGTTTATGTAGAAATATCCAATAAGCAATTAAACACAGGTTTGGAGAGTGACCTGTATTGGATAAAGACTTAAGAAACATCATTATATAGGCAAATTAAAATCACTAAGGGGATAAGATGATCCAGGAGTGGGGAAAAAAAAGAGTCAAAAGAGGAAGGGCTAAGAGACAAGGTCAGAACCTTGGAAAATGTCATGACTTAATGTGTAAAAATAAAAACTAGACTTACCTTCCATTTTTTTCAGAGCAGTCCCTTAGTAAGTTACAGATACATGCTTAGATCACAAAATAGCTTTGGATATAGCTTGGTGATGGGAATATCTCAGCGACACAAGAGCATAACTTTAAAAAGCATGTTTAAGATGACTTTAAGGTTTAAAAGCAGCACTATAAAGTGCTTTCCCCATAGTTCCATGAAGTAAGGTGTATTTGATATCGCCTCTCATAACCTAAAACTCTGGTTTATGTTTTAAGCGTAGTCCTTCCTAGGTCAGAGGGGAAATTTTATTTGACTGCATATAAAATAGCTTTTCCACTTATCCCATTAAATTTGACCATGTCATCTAGTTTTCTTTCCTTTTTTAAATTTTGTTGCTTTATTGTCTTCTTTTTCTCTGTTCCTCTCTCCTGATACATGTATTTCCTGCTTCAGTGATTCCTGGGGAAAGATCCCAGTTGGTTTAATGTTATACTATTAAAGACTACCTCACAAATTTAGGATATTAACTCTACACTGGTAGTGTTGTCATACTGGAAAAGAAGAGTTTTTCATGCTAATTAATACTTACAAATTTATGACCTCCTGAAATATACACAATTTTTATTTTATTTTTAAAATTCAAATTATTCCCTTTTTGCTCACCTCTTATGTTAGTAGAAATTATAAAAAAACACTTGTTCAATCAATTAATTTTATTGCCTCATCACTAATACTTTCTATATGCTAATGTTCAGTCTCTCGGTCCTCATATTCTTATATCACTTTGGTGTCATTTTAAGAAGTGTCCTTCCTTAATTATTACACTAGTTTAAAACCATTTAACTCTGTCATTTTAAAATCCATGTACTAAATCTACATGGATTTTAAATTCATATATATATATATATATATATATATAAATCTATATAACTTCAGGCAATCAGTTAATCCTCTTTCCACCTGAATCAACCTTTTTTATTCAAAAGTGAATTACAGTTCAGGTGGTCACATTAGAAGAAAGTGATGAGTGTCTGAAGACCTTGCATAATTTAATCCTGACAAAAGATAATAGGCAATTTAGCCAGCTGAGTTAGCTCCATTGTGCAATAACATAAACCCACTTTAAAATTCACTTGGATTACCAGCTTTGAAATTATACTTGTCAAATTTTAAAAAATTAACCACATTAAAAGATGTTTCCCATATAATGGGGCTTTATAAATATTTACTTTCCTCGCTATTTCAGGCTTTTATTACTTCAATTTACCTGAGAAATTATCAGTAAACACTATCAGTATCAATCTCTTAAAGTAATATATAGCGAAAATAAATGAAAGTAAATACAGTCACTTACTTTACTTCTATATGTAATTATAAATGAACTTAATAAATATTTTAATTAAATGCCTGAAAGGCAAAGTAATAAGTTAAGAATCAATTATTTGTGTATATAGAAAGGTACTAGCATAGGTTGTTCTAAACTCACTCTTTTTTGTTATTTTTTTTTTTCCTTTTATTTTAAAGATGTGGGGTACAATTCAGGGTTAGGTATACAAGTGGTCTTTGTAAAGGTAAACTTTGGGGCTTCTTTTGGTACCCACTTCGCCTGGTTTAGCGTTAGTTACCCTTATTGATGTTTTGTCCCCTATCCCCACACCGGCAGTTTCCCACTTCTGCTAATCCCTTTCTTATAGTATTTGAAAATATTCAGGGTCTACTTATGAGTGAGAGCATGTGGTACCCAGTTCCTTGATTCTGTGATAAATCACTGAGTATGATAGATTCTAAAACCATCCAAGTTTCGAAGTCCATCATTGTGTCTTTTATGGCTGCGAAATATTCCATCATGTATATGTACCACATTTTTTTATCCATTCCACATTTAATGGGCAGCACAATTGGTTCCATGTTTTTGTTATTGTGAATAATGCTGCAATAAACATGCGTGTGCAAGTATCATTTTCATAGAATGATTTGAGTTCCTCTGGGTATCTTCCCAGAAGGGGGATTGCTGGGTCTTATGAAAGGTCGATTTTTAGATCTTTTAGGAGTCACCACACTGTTTGAACAGAGACTGTACTAATTTACACTCCCACCAACAGTGTAGAAGTGTTCCCTTTTCTTCACATCCTCTCCAGCATCTGTTGTTTTCTGTTTTATTAATAATGACCATTCTTACTGGAGTTAGGTGTTATCTCAGTGTGGTTTTGATTTGCATATCTCTGATGATTAGTGAGGCTGAGCACTTTTTCATATGTCTGTTGGCTGCCCATATGTCTTCTTTTGAGAAGTGTCTAATCATGCCTTTGCCCACTTTTTAATGGGGCTGTTTGTTTTCTTCCTTTCTGTTTGAGTTCCTTGTAGATCCTGGATGTTAGGCCTTTGTCAGATATATTTGGGCAAATATTTTTTTCCCATTCTGTGGGCTGTTTTCCCACTCTCTTGATGGTTTCTTTTGCTTTGCAGAAGCTTTTCAGTTTATGGAGTCCCACTTGTCTATTTTGTCTTTTATGGCATTGGCAGCTAGGGTTTTGATCAGGAATTGGTTGCCTATTCCATTTCCCATAAGGGTGTTTCCTGTGTTTTGTAAGACTCTTATAGTTTGAAGTTTTATGTTTAGATCTTGGATCCATTTAGAGTTCATTCTGCGTATGGTGAAAGGTAGGGGTCCTTAAACCCAACTCTTAATGATCTTAAAAAAGAAACAAGATTCAACTCAACAAAAATTTCTTGAGTGTGTAGTCTATATTAGGAACCATGCAAGGTTTTTATGGATATAAGCTGAATAAGACATTGCTCTCTAGGAACTTGTAGTCTATGTGACAGACTAACAGAGAGATAAACAAAAAAGTCATATACAATGAAATAAAAATAATAATGTTACAGAACTATGTAACTGGGCAATTACAACTAGTAATTCCTGGGGAATTTGTCTTTGAATAGACTACATTCACCGTGACACATGGTGCTGGGTAAGTGTCTTTACACTTGAGGACAGACTTTTTTTTTAAACTTAAAGTTACGATATTGTTCTTTTTTTAAATGACAGTTTTCTGTATTTTTTTTTTTTTTTGAGTTGGAGTCTCACTCTGTCGCCCAGACTGGAGTGCAGTGGCCGCTCCCAGCCACCTCAGCCTCGACCTGCTGGGCTCCGGCGATCCTTCCGCCTCAGCCTTCCGAGTAGCCGGAATTACAGGCAAGCGCTACTACGCCCAGCTGATTTTTTTGATTTATTGTAGAGATGAGGTCTCCATGCCCAGGTGGGTCTTGAACCCGCAGGCTCAGGCAATCCACTCATCTCAGCCTCCCGAAGGCGCGGGATTACAGGCTGAGCCACGGAGCCCGGCTTGTACAAAATATTTTATGTCTCTGTTGAAACTATTGGCTCCATTAATGTATACCTTATCTGCAGTTTTCTTTGACCTGAGTTATGCATAAAAATGTCTATGAATTAATCCAAAATGATTACAAAAGTTACTACGTTCTCCAGGTAGCACCCCATTGTTCTCTTAAATTCCTTTCACTTGCCAGGTTCTTATCCACTTCTCACATTGATTTATTTTTTTGTTGCCGACTCTTGAACTATTATTTTCAACATAACTATCACCTCTTTCATTTCACTGAATGTCATTCATTAGGATTAGTAATATCACTTTCAAGGCAAAATTGAAAGATCCTTTCTTTATTTACCTGACTTTTTTACTTCTTTATACTTTTGATGTTTGTTTTGACGAGTATTACTTACTTTTAATAGTCTTTATGAAATTTACTTCCAGAAAATATACTAGAGTTAATAAGTTTATTAGTTTGGGTTATCCAGAGAGTCAGAACCAATAAGAGAGAGATTAGATAAATAATAGGAGATAGATATATAGAATCATAGATAGGTAGATGAAAGGTAATATATTAGGGGAATTGGATCAGAAGCTCATAGAGGCCTGAAAAGTCACAAAACAGGCTGTCTGCAAGCTGGAGAATCAGGGAAGTCAGTATCACAACTTCACTACAAATCTAAAGTCCTCACGACCAGGAAAGCAGATGTAACTCTCAGTCTAATACTGAATGCTGCAGGACAGGGTTAGGGGTGGGCAGAGGAGTTCCACATGTCCCAGAGTCCAAGGGTCAGAGAACCTGGAGTTCTGATGTTCAAAGACAGGAGAAGTGTGCCCCAGCTCCAACAGAGAAAAAGAGCAAATGTGCCTTTCCTCTGGTTTTTTGTTCTATCTTGGTCCACAGCAGATTGGATGGTACCCATACACACAGGGTAGGGTGGACCTTCCTTATTCAGTCTACTAATTCAACTGTCAGTCTCTTTTAGAAACACTCTTACAGACAAACTCAAAAATAATGCTTTCCCAGCTATCTCGGTATTACTTAATGCAGTCCAGCTGACACCTAAAACTAACCATCACAGGTACTAAATGTAACTTGTCACAGGAGAAATCAAAAGTCTTTGATAGGCCATAATTGGAAGCAAGAAATGAATTTTTTAAAAAAAACTCATTTGTATATTTTTGATAAAAGAAGGCTAACAGGTTGTATACAATATGCACAGAATCCAAAAATTGATTCCATGTGTTTCAAAAATATGTTCAATTTTTAAAATTCCATACTTCTAGAAAATAAAGTGAATTGACATTTCAATTAATGGTTGTATAAGCAAGTCTAGGACAACACTTATGATTTTGTTTGACATTGGTTTTTAATTGACATTATTAACAGGCAGATGAACTAAAATGGAAAAGTTTCATTAATTTGCTCATTTTTTATCTAATATTTTTGGGTACCTGCAAATGAAAATACTTATATAAAACTTCTTGTTAAAGGCAAGGTTGTGTCCTTTTCTTTAAGGACCTAGCATTCTTTCTTGAACATGTTTTCCTCTCTATAATAAACTGTACTTTAACTCTTCCTGCAACTCACTCTGAAATTCCTTTCTGTTGTGAAGTCAAACAGAACTGAACAACTACACCACATGCTATCCAACATCATCTTGAGGACAGGATGTAAGTGGAGAATGGACATAATACCAAACAATTGACCTCAAAAAGAAAGAAGACCATAAGATGAAAAGAGATTTGGGAATCTGTTTCCAAGCTGAGAGGAGAAATGCAACAGAGTTCTCCAGAGATGAGAAGCAGGGTGTATCCATTGCAGATTTACAGAAATTGAATATGTTAGTCAGCAAAGCCAACAATTAAGTGTTTAGATAGTTTACATAGTAATTACTTGTTCAATATAAAAGTATAAAGCAAAACATAAAAAAATTCTTACTAAGTTATAAGTATCAAAATGAAAATATTTCTTCTGTATATTTTTGAGGTGGCAATTAGCTTCTATTTGTAATTAAATCAGAATTATAAGAGTTCACCTCATTTATATATGAATAAACACTTCTCTGATGAAAATAGCCTGAATCAGATCAACCATCTGGAGTGGTATTTTCCTTTACATTAACCGACATAGTTAAGGGGCAAGAAATAATTGCATAATCAGTCGCATACACAAATATAAACACTATATGTTTATTTAAGAATATACTTTCAAATAAATATTAAGGAAGTACAATAAATATCATAATTTGGTTTTGCCCTTTCAAATGAAAATATCTCCAGAGTTTAAGGGCTTCTAAAAATAATGGATGCTCCTTTTAAAAAACAGAAATCTCAATTTATATTGACTAGAAAGTCAAAATTTTATTGAAATCCTTCTTGGCCCTTCCCTCTTTGTAAAATATATTTTAATGTTACAAGTCCTTACCTACATCCACTTTTTAAAAAATGAGACTCATAAACAAGTAAAATGTGTTGCATTTCAGATCCCTGAAGTCACAGTCTCTATTCTTTTACCTTGCTATACAAAGCTATAACATCTGAAGATTTGCCTAATCTCTACCTATACAACCTGTCTTTAAATAACCCAGCATGGATTCTAACATCCTGTAAATATTCTCCCCTGACTCCCCCCATTTAAAGACCAACAGAACTTTGTAAATGTGGTATTTTTTTTTCATTGCATTAGATCTAACATACTTTGCTTTTTTGATCAATAGACTTTTAAACTTGTGATCTTTTGTGGCATCAATAATCAAAAATTGTGGGAATGTAGTAGAGGCTCAATTAAAAACCCTCTGGAGCCTACTCAAACTCCTCTACTTGAAATATGTCCCTCTGAGGCCTCTTAAATCTCCTACTTAGGGGTCTTTCTGACTACAAACAGTGAAGTAAATCCTGCTTTGGGTCTAGACTTTTAATTTATTTCTGTCAATCTCCCAAATGCAAAGATTGGAATGAGTATGCTTTTTAAAATCCTTTGATTATCTAATCAACTTTGCAAACACTTATCCTTGATGAAAAACCTATTCTGTTCTTACAACAAAATTGCTTGTTTTTGTCTCTCTCTACTGTGAGTCAATAAGAGGTTTCATTCTAAGGACTTATGACTTTAGAACTTCTTGTCAGACTGATATCCTTTAGACAAAGTTTACATTAACTTTTTCAAAATAGTATGAGAACTTTCCTAATTCTTGTCTTTGTTTTACTTATTTGTATTTTGCTTAGAAGTAGAGGATTTATCAGGCTCAACCTAGTCTTAAGCCAAATTCTTAAGATAGGAGGTGGCCTAAGTAAAATTTTCATGTGATCTTCTTAGTCTATTTGGCCTTCCAAGTCAAATTCCTGCTTATGTTTTATGTTAATTCATGTGTATATGTTTCTAACTATATAATACTACCCAGTGCAATCTGAAATTGCTGAGTTCGTTTTGAGAAACTTTATGTTGGGAACATGACAGTTGAACTGTTGCTAGATGGAATTGATTAGGGTTCAAATTATATTGTCTGTTGTAAAAACTCTTTTGTGTGGCTGTGTGTGTGTGTGTGTGTGTTGTGTATGTTTGTATACATGCAATAGGTTTCCTATATTTAAAGCTGTTTTATCCTTCCACACTTATTTCATATCTGTCAGAAACTGGCTCCCTCTCACTTATTTCCCTTCCTTTCTCTCTCTTTTTTTCTGCTTCTCTTGAAAAATATTGTTCTATCATTATGTGTATGTGCTAGTAATATAAGTAATCCTGATGTTCAGTCAAATTTTTCTAAAAAAAAGAAAAAACTTAAACTGTGTACAATTTTGATTTATTTTCCCATGTGAAATACTATTATGATTGCATTCTTTCTTACTGAAGCAGATCTAATAAGCTTAGATTTGCTTGGTCAGCAGGCTTCTTTGGTCTGGTTTCTTGGAATGTCAGTGGTCTACAAGCACAGGGAAGACCTTAAAACTCCAATTTGATGATTATGCAAGTAATACAAAGGATATGGAAAATAGACTATAAAACCTATATGCCTTAGGCATTGCACACTAAACATAATGCTATAAGTGAATAGATTAATAATTATTTCTCTTATCTGTAATAAAAAAAGAAAATAAGGATAATTAAGGTTAAGCAAAGTATTCCAAGTAGATTTTGTTGGTCCATTTGGTATTTGCCACCTCAGAACCAATTTGGAATGTAAAATCCTTTAAGAGTCAGGCTTAGCATAGATTCTCAAGGTATAGACTAGTCAAAGAGGCAGTAAAAACTCCAAATAACATGAAACTCAAACTATCTCTGACAGAAGAAAGATGGGGAGAACAGCATTGATGTAAATAATAATAATGATAGCAACTACTGTCACTTGTGTGCTTCATGTGTCAGAGTCTATGCAAGAAACCTTATACATATTAACTCATTTTATCCTCCTAAGAACCTTTTGGGATAGGAACATTATTATGGACATGTAAAGCATAATTCTTTCAATTAAATATTGACTTATAAGAACGGATATCTTTCACTTTCTTTATTGCCTGTCAATTCCGAGAAGGGAAAAATAAATTAGGGCTATTTTATTGTTTACTGAGTCCTTAAAGGTCTCTTGATCTTAAATTCATACCCTAAATTAGATACATGTTAATGACAGACTATAGGCACTGAATCATTGAACAATTCTAGTTAAAAAGGAAAAGTTATCTTTGTCTTTGATTTTATAAGTTAAAAAAGAACTCAATATTCATCAACATATTGTTCCAAAAAAACCTGCCATTATTGATATTATAAAACTTTTTATTGTACTAAACTATACAACAACTAAGAATGGGATATATAAAGTTGAACAAAAGTGGAAAATTCTTAATATTATATTGTGAGTATTACACAATAAAGAAAACATTCAAATGGAAGAAAATTTTGCAGAAAAATTACCAAAGATAACTAGTAATCATGATCTAGTTCTTATGTAAGATTTTTTATTTCATGTGCAAAGTTATAAAGCTATGAGAAAGTATAGTTATCTTCTGTAATTTCAAAATTGTATAAAATACTAGACTTTAAGAGAACAGCATCCTTCAACTGTTTTTGCTAACTCTTATTTCCAAGAACAGTAAACTTTCTTCAATTTTAGTTCTAGCTATAAAAGTTATATAATTTTCTTCTTTTATCTCTTTAAAAAAATATTTGCTCCAGTAGTCTGCAGGGCATAGAAAAGATAAGAGTAAGTTGTTCTGTTTTGTTTTGTTTTTAACTCAAGCAATAACCTAGTCCTGAAATAGTCTGCTTAATAATTCCAATTAAGTTATAAAAGGAAAAAAATAATGGTAATTTTTATTTTGTTCCACTAAAAATCATACTTGTGCTAATATTCCAGGTAGACAAATTATTTTGAAATTCAGAATATAATTTATCTCATTCTCAGAATTATCTCCCTTCTAAACTCAAATTTAAAAATAATTTTAAATTTCAAGTAGAATGATGTAATTTGCCAACGAATACACAATGCAAAGTCTGTCCAAGTCTATTAGCAAAGGCATAAATTCCACTGTCAGAATAAAATAATTACTTTCTTTAGAATACTATATGTTCAAGTAATACTTTATAAAAATAGAAAATCTTGAAGTATTATTTTAAATTATTAATTCGTGTTTATGTAAAATAGGACTGGGAAAATAATTTTTAACTAAATATTTGTTTTTCAAGTTATCTTTTTTAAATGTCTCTGGTTGATTATGTTTCTTTATGTCTCAGAGGTTTATATCACCCATGATTTACAATTTATAATTTTCAACAAAGAAAATAGGGTATCAGAAGACTATAATCCAACATAGAAAGTTAGTAAAGCATTCTGAACTACAATATAGGTAACAGGCTATAAGATATGCTCAAGATTTTCTTATAAATGACAAATTCATGAATGAGCTATTTTAATTATTTGAAATTTCCACCTTTTTTCTTAAGGATATGTCTATCAAAATCTAACTGTACCCGCAATCCTGCAAGTAAAAATGGATTTTATTTTTGGTTAGAGTCTCACTCTGTCACCCAGGCTGGAGGGTAGGGGCACACTCACAACCACCCCAATGTCGACCTTCTGGGCTCTGGTGATCCTTCTGCCTCAACCTTCTGAGCAACTGGACCTACAGGTGCATGCTGCCATGCCTGGCTAAATTTTCGATTTATTGTAGAGACAAGGTCTCACCATGCTGCCCAGGCTGATCTTGAACCTGCAGGCTCAGGCAATCCTCTCACCTCAGCCTCCTAAAATGCTGGGATTATAGGTTTGAGCTACCGCGCCCGGTCAAAAGTGGATTTTTTTTTTTTAAATCAATGACATGGCCAATTAAATATCATCAACTGAAAAATTTTAAAACATAACTGGGCATTTTCCAGTAAAGGGATGAGTACGTGTATAATGTTTTAGTCATATTTCTAAAGACTACTTCTAAGAGTCATCTAAAGTACAAATTTTATTTCTGATATTTAAGAAATATATTTATAATCAGTTTTATAAAAGTATACAACTATTTCTTTAAAATATTCAAGTATGCTGTTATTAATCTTGTCTTCAGAATTCCAGATAAAGAATGCCAACAAGATCTCTGCTTATTTGTTCATCACTTTAGAAGGTGAGTCATAAATTATATAAAAGTGACTCTAGATCACTACACTTGCACTTTCTTTGCATAGTCTTTATAGTTCTAGAGACCCTATCACTTCCAATAACGGCCACCATCCCCAAAATTCTAATAACCATTGTCTTTTACATTCGCTAACCACATTCAGTAGAATTTAAGAAGCCAAATGCTTAATCCTGATGTAGATATCCAACCATAATAATTAGTTCTCTTCATCCACGAGATAGAGTTACACATCATGTGTTTTTAATCCTGTGATATGGAATATTCAGAATAATGATGGTTGGGCATTTTGGAAGTAGGGTGGAAGTAGAGATAATCTACCATTCAAAATCAATGTGCACACATGCAGATTAATCTATAATAAGTTAGCATACACTGTGTTTTGGAAAATATACTGCTAATTAAAACAACATGGTATTTTAAAGTCTTTTTAGAAAATTAATAGTAACTTGGTCTCATCCATACTTAATAAAAGCACTGAATGGAAGAACTGATAGTTTTTGAAGGGAAAAAAATAAGTTTTCAATGTGTCTTAGTTTTCTATAAGTTGCAAGATCCCACTGGAGATAGGAAGTTTGTTTACAGTCAGTTAGAATTACCTGTTAAATAATCACATTTGGTATAGACTCCACTGATCTCTTTTTTAAAACAAGTTTGTTATTATCTATTATAATCAGTCCCCTCAATTTATGCACACAATATTCATGTATAAATATGTAAAAAGACTAATATAACTGTGTTTTTTTATATTAAGCTAACATCTATTTTCAAATATTTCACAGTTGAAGGATCTGGGTGCTACTCATCTCTATTTTCCTCAGAAAAGTAATTTACATTTAATCACTTCTTAATTTATATTTTTATACGGCATGTAGTTTCAAATCCAGCCTTCCTGTCTAGCAATTAGCTTTTTAATAGTATTTAACACTTAACTAAATAGCATATTACTGCCTACTTCAATTTTACATGCATACTTTAACTGTTGTCATTACCTCAATAAGTAAATAGAAAATTTTAAATAACATTCTTAAACCTTCTTATAAATATTTGACAATAGGCCCTTAGTATTACATCCATCAACACCTATTGGGAATATCTGTCATTTGTACTAAGAAATTAATTCATCTTAAGAAGTAATCATTGTCATTTAATCTTTATCAATCACAATAGCATTATAATGAGAAATTCTAAGAGTTATCTAAATGCACACATTTCATTTTAACATAATCAGAAGTACATTGTACATCTTTGTAATGCACACAGTAAATAGGAATCAGAGAGATACATGTCACATTTCTTAAGTAAGAGAGAGCACAAGGTTCTTAACACAATAATTGTACTCTTTGTTTACAGATCATCTACAACTAATACTTGGCAGAACTGTTTTCAAAACATACTTCACTAAATTATCTTATATCTCCATAAAGTCTCTGATCATAAAACATATAGGGTTTCACAATCATGGAGAAAGCTAAGTGGTTAGATTGAATAGAAGTATGCCTAAGTAACCCAGTGTTTCCCTAAGAAGAAGTAGTTGTTTTAAATTTTCATAGTTGCCATTTACTTTCTATTCATGAATTTGAAGTGTGAAGTGAAGAAGACATTACTAGACTATCATTACTCTGGTTATTTTAACCTTATTCACAACTATTTCACTATACTCAGGGAGAAGACCAAAATCAAGGCTATCTCCTCTATGCAGATATACACATTAAATCGTAAGTAATTAAAACTTTGACCTTCACAGGAACCACAAAATAGCTTTGAGGAAAAAAAAAAAGTTTTATAAGACCTAGCATGATGGCTCATGCCTGTAATACCAGCAATTTTGTAGGCTGAGGTGGGAAGACTGCTTGAATCCAGGAGTTCACGACCATCCTGGGCCACACAGTGAGACCTTCATCTCTACCAAAAAGAAAAGAATAGCTGGGTGTGGTGGCACATATTTGTAGTCCCAGCTACCTGGGAGGCCGAGGCAAGAGGATTGCCTGAGCCCAGGCTGGGCATGGTGGCTCAAGTCTGTAATTCCAGCACTTTGGGAGGCTAAGATGAGAGGATTGCCAGAGCCCAAGGGTGCAAGATCAGCTCAGGAAACTTGGCAAGACCTAGTCTTTAATATAAATCAAAAATTAGCTGGGCATAGTAGCACGTACCTGTAGCTCCAGCTACTTGGAAGGCTATGGCAGAAGGATCACCAGGCCCAGCAGGTCTACACTGGGGTGGCCGTGGCATGCCACTTGAGCCTGGGCCATGGAGTAAGACTCCAGCTAACAAATATATATGTTTTTTGTTTAACTTAAAACATATTATCACCATGTCCCATACCTATAAGTGCTTTTAAAATAAAAACAGAATCAGAGGAAATGAGAAAATCAGCAATACAATTTAGCAACTACAGTTTGCAGTAAAAACCAACTGTTATGCTTTTTAAAATAACATTAAAAACTACAAAATCTTAATAGCACAAGTGAAGAATTTTGCCACGATTTAGTAATGTCATTTTGGATATGTGACTTTAAGTTTTTCTTCTTTTGATGCACAGTTGCTGTTGGACTAGGAAGCAGCAGTGAGATACTGAGTAACTCCATATCACATGTCCCTAAAGGCACTACATCAGCAGAGATAAATTGTGGAAGTACTGTTCGGGTGTGAACTTTCACTTAGGAGGTGACAAGTTTAGTTCTCTCTCTAAGTAGATCCATTTTGGTCATGTCTGAGTAAAAGCAGTTACTCTCACAAAACTGTAAAAGGTACTGAGATCTTCCTTATGGAGTGCATTTTTCCCCAGTCATACTGAGGATTGTGTCCTTATTATCTTGCTTTCCTACAACATAAAAAATATCTAAAGATTTATCTATATTTCACTCTCTCCAGTTCTTCTGCCAATGTGAACCTCAAAAGAATAGATATTTCTAGATGAAAAATAGCTGAGAAAAGGGAAAGAGGCCCTAAATGACAAATTTACTACGAACAAGAATATCAAATACTAAACACATACAACTGAAAATTAAGACAGCAAGGAAGGATGGCAAAACACCACTTATTTATAGGAGACATATGTTTCTACAGAAAATAAGTTACAAATAGGGAGGATAGTATGATTTATTTTCTCACTTTGTAAGACAAAATACCTTCACTTTTGCCCCCAAATTATTATATACGTATCACTAAAAAATGAAACCATTTTTTTTGTGCAGCAAGAAAGTATTAATTTACTGAGTTAAATATTCCACCCTACTCCCAGCCACGTGAAACCCAGAGTAAATACAGCATTTATACAGGTAGCATGGGAGGAATTTTAAGCAGTGTTAAGATTTCACATTTGTTAGAATAACAATAGAAAATAACAATGTACATAATGTGTGTGATATGGCATTATGTTTGGCACTATTAAAAGTTTCCTCTCTTTATAATGCATGTAGGATAGGCAATAATTAAAGAAGCTTTAAAATCACTAGCCTTATCAGAACAACTTAACATTGTCTAATAACGCATGCCAGCCTGGTAGCATATGCCAATGGTCTTTGATATTAAAGTGAAGAATCCTAAATGTCATAAAATATCTGCATTGTTTGAATTTTGCTAATTTCTCAATAAATCTCAGTTTTAAAAACTGTACTGTAATTTTTAATAAAAAAATTATTCCCTCTGGAGGGTCCTGCTGCTATAAAAATGCATTTTAACACTAACAATGCTTGCCTAACCAGAGAAACAATATATTCTTAAGCCTCAGAGGAGCAAGTACATTGACATAAATGTGTAAAATATGCTTTGGCCAGAATGAATGGGACTATATGTACACAAAATTCCTCTCAACACATCCCTATCACCATTATCAAGGTAATTATCATCAATCACCATCACCACATAATTGAAACACTGTAACCATGTTCTCCCTTTTTCCTTACCCCTCTCCTTAAATAGTCTTACCTCTCTCCCTCCTTGTACTGTCTCCACTCTTTTCAAGCTTAAAACCTGAAAAAGAAAAGCAAAATATGTTATTGTTGACAAAGTAGGAGCACATTATATTTAGTACTAGTGTAAAAATTTTGAAATAAAGAAAAGAATTTCATTCAACAAATAAAATATGAATATAGATGAATATTGTGTGTGTGTGTGTGTGTGTGTGTGTGTGTGTGTGTGTGTGTGTAGCGAAGTAAGTCTTCAAATGTGGAAATAATGTATTTCCTGCTGACCCCTAAGACCTAAGTAAAAATACAATGAAATGCATCTAGTTTAAGCCATGATTGTCCACCCTATAGAGAAAACAAAGATGTTGCTTAAACTTGAGGTCCTTCTCTACCTCACCCCACCTAGCAGGTCTCTGGCACAAACATTAAGTAAGATTGATACAAAGCATTAACAGTCATTGCATTACTAGAGATTATTCATAAAATATTCAGGATTGTATTTCCCGACAAAAGACTTTCTTTCTCTTTTATTATCATACCTGCTTTCCACACTATAAGGGAAGATTCACTTTAAGTTCCTAATAAGCACTATTAGGAAAAGATGAACTCTTCATCTTTTTCTTAGTAAGTCGGTTGCAAAATGTGCCGTGGCACAAGATGGAGAAGCAAAGATAAATCAGTCTATCTATCTATCTATCTATCTATCTATCTATCTATCTATCTGTCTATCATGTATCATCTATCCATCTAATGTATCATCTATCTATCAGTCATCAGTCTATCTGTCTATCTAATCTATCCATCTACTTTTCTTCACTAGGAGTAATACTGCATAGAAACAATATAATGGAAGACTGGTTTGTTCTTCTCTAGCCCTAATGAAATCTTTAATTCCTGTTATTTTTCCTGTAGTAGCTTTGTAGGTTGGGAGCCTCATAAAAATTAAAATAAGATTTTACCTTCTAATACTTAGTTCTTCCTTTTTACCTTCCTCCCTTTTTTCTTACCTCCCACTATTTTTTCCTTTCTCTCTTCCCCACTTTCCTTTAATTACTTTACAATATATAGTTATTTCATACTAGATATTTGAGATAGAAAAATAAATAATAAATAGCACCCTAAATTTAGGAGGTCATTAACTAGACACACACACAAATATGAGAAGATAAAATTTCAGGAGAATGATGTAAAGTTTATAGAATTTTCTTAAGTGATAAAAGGAG
The DNA here is from genome assembly GCA_027257055.1 of Cephalopachus bancanus. Lineage (NCBI taxonomy): Eukaryota > Metazoa > Chordata > Mammalia > Primates > Tarsiidae > Cephalopachus > Cephalopachus bancanus. Next base: position 3,061,495 of record JAPVLO010000205.1, on the reverse strand, counting down.
AGAGATAAATTAGGCCTGGGTATGTATGTGCACATAGAAGAGAACAGAGGAGGCTCACAACCGTCTTGGAGGCTGAGGAGGTAATGCTGACAGAGAACAGCATACACCAAGAAAGACAACTAATATTCTAAAACCCTGGCAACTAACAGGATTAACTATATTATCACCAGCGAGGTTCTGAGAAGTGCAGAACCTCAGACTCTGTCCCTGACCCAATGAGCAAGAATAGGCATTTTAACAACATTTATAGATGGTTAATGTGTACATTAAAGTTTGAGGCACAATGCTCTAAGAACTTCAGGAAAGGTGAGTGGTTTAGTTGGCATATTGTAAAGTGGGGGAAATGAAAGAGTAGTGGGAAAATAGGCTGAAAAACTGGTCAAATTGTGAAGTATTTCGAAAGAAGGAGTTTGGACTCATTTAAATAAATGTTCACTCTGATAGCAGATTTTGGAAATTAAATTAGAGGTGAAAATTTTAAGATAGATAAAAATGAGGAATCAAATATTCTCAGAATGTAGTCTTTAGCTATGTTTTTTTCCTCCTCCCCCTCCCCACCTTTTTTTAAAACGCTATTAGGGGAAAATTGGAAATAATACAAATGCATAACAGAATTTATCTTTACCTGTAATATTTTTTTTACATTCCTCTAAATTATTTAACAAAGTGTTGGAAAACACAAAATTTACAATTTTTCACATTGAGATCTTTAAGTATTTCTCTATTTCTGATGAAAATCTGAATAGCACATAATAATAACTATATATATGCATTATCACCAATGCATTTGGTAAAAAATGGCTTGTAGGCCAGGTGTGGTGGCTCATGCCTATAATCCCAGTACTTTGGGAGGCTGAGATGAGAGGATTGCCTGAGCCCACGGGGTTCTAGACCAGGGCAACTTGGTGAGACCTCATCTCTACAATAAATCAAAAAATTAGCCAGACGTGGTAGCACGTGTCTGTAGTTCCAGTTACTTGGAAGACTGAGGCGGAAGAATCACCTGATCCCACCTGGTTGAGGTTGCGGTGGCCATGAGCATGCCACTGCACTCCAGGAAAATATGTTAGACTTATGTGTTATATATGCAGTTTTATATTTTAGAATTTAAGAGATTATTACCTTTTTTTGTATTTAGTAATATATTGGGAGTATAATGATTTAGTTATTAAGTATTTTTTAGCTATAGGGAAAATAAACTATAGGATTAAATTTTTTAATCTGCTGACAGTATTTGAGTTTTTTCAAAAAGTGATCACTTAATATAAAATCAATTTCTTGATTGCTTATATAAAAACATATGAACACAAACATTAAGTCCATTCTATTTTAATCAATTGATGTATTACTCTCTTGATTCCAGAAAACATTCTAGAATCAACCTGGCAAATCAATTATTTTTGTAAAGAGATGGTAGCCTGATTTCTGAGTATAAAAAATTATCTGCATTTACAGAATACAATATGAAAAGTCTAAATTTTATGTGAAATTTTTATATGAAAAATTATATAACACAAAATATTAGAACATTTCTTAAACCCAAAGTTGGACTATAATAAATTCATGCTCATAATTTTTAGAATCTGGGGGATGGCATAATAGGGTGTAAATGAATTCAGACTGATGTTTTAAATCTTTATGTTGTCACTTTTTTCTGTGTGTGCTCTAACAAGTGTCTTAATTTCATATTTTATGCTTGAAAAATATAGATATAGTAGCTTTCTTATGTGGTTGCTATGAAGATTAAATAAGATAATATATTTATAGCATTAAGCAAAGGGCAAGCACAGTATATGCCAAAATGGTAATTATTGTGTCCTTTTTAGTCTTCTTACTGTTATTTTTATTTTCATTAATACACATATATTTCTAAATTCAAGATCAATTTGAACAAAACACCTCTGTTTTTACCTGTCACTGGAAGAATGCAAATTATCTGGAAAATATTTCTAAACAATGATAATATTTACTGATTAAACATAGGTTAAAAAAATTTGCATTTTCTTATTTGATACTCACTGCAATCTTCTCAGGTAGATTTTTTAAAAAGTTTTAGGAAAATATTGGCCTTATTTTTCTTTTTTCTTTTTTTTTAAACATATCCGTGTTTATAGAAGCCAACTGGTATCAAAAGATAATTAAGATTTATACACGTTGATAATAAACACACATTTTTCCAATTTTGAAACAGTCATCATCATTGGTAAAAATGACCAACATAAGCTAGATCTGACTGAAGTATCAAGATGTTCACTTATGCTTATAGAAAATGCAAATACAGGCCAGATGTGGTACCCAACACCTATCATTCCAGTGCTCTGGGAAGCCAAAGTGAGGGGAGAGCTCAGGGTCAGCGGTCACCTCCACTTCCATGAGCATTAGTCTTATTTTTTCAAGCAGTTTTTCTGACCCTCAGTTTTTCTGTCATCTAATTCTGTAACTCAAATGTTAAATGACTTGTTATTGTCCCACAAATCACTGACATTCTCTTTGCCTTTGTAACATCTTTCTTTGCTCTTGATGCTTCAGTTAATATATTCTATTGTTCCCCTTCAAATTCATTGATCTTATCTTCTGCAGTGTTTAATCTGCTGTTAATCCCACTGAATGAAATTTTATTTTAGATATCTTAGTTTTCACCTCTAGAAGTAAAGTTTAGATACTATTTTGTTTTGTATTTCTCTCATTATATTTATATTTTTCTTTCAATCTGTGACATATATATATTTATAATAGTGCTTTGAACTTCCTATGTGTTAACTCCATCGTCTGTCATTTCCAGGTCTGTTTCTATTGACTCAGTTTTCTCCTGAGCTGAGACACATTGTCCTATCTCTTCTCACATCCATTAATTTTTTATTGCTTACCAGATATTATGAATTTTATTTTGTTTAGTGCTAGATTTCATCATATTCCCCAAGAGAGAGTTAGAATTGTTTCTGTTAGACAATTGAGTTACTTGTGAATCAGACTGATTCCTCTGAGACTTACTTTTAAAATATGTTTAGGGTGACTTTGGAGTAGTCCTTACTCTAGAGTTAATTAAGATCTGTTACTAAGACTTGACCCATCTGTGCTCTCTACCAAATAACCCATGTAGTCAAAAGATTGGTTGATGAAAATTCAAGATTCTCAGACCCATGGAAGCCCTAAAAAGTCTTTTACTTACAATTCTCCAGTAATTATTTTTTCTAGTAGATGTTTTTTACTTGGCCATGTGGAATTTCATACTACATATGTGGAGATTGCTATCCAAAGATTCAAGGGAACACTTACATAGATTTCTAGAGTTTTATATAGTTCCTTCCTCTCTGATAGTCTGCCCCACAAATTCTAGCAGCCTTGTTCTCTCCAAACTCAGATCTTTGTCTCCTCAAATTCTCAGATCACTAAGTTCTGTTGATGCTGTGCTTCCAGGTACTATGGTCCAAAAATTGCATTCAATTCAGAATGTTCTCTTTATTTGTTTTTCTTGTCTCATGAATTACAATGCTTCCCTGCCTGTTTTTGAATGTCTGAAAATTGTTTTATATATTTAATCCAGTTTTCTATTACAGTTGACGGACAGTCTTATAGACATAACTCTTTCTTGAAGAGAAACAGAAGTCAAGGTAAATATTATTTAAGCTTATTTTTTCAAAGGAGGAAATTGACGCTTACAAAATTTAAATTATGTGATCTGAGTGCCAGACCTAGTAAGTACAAATGTAAAACTTAAACCTGTGTTACATACTTATGAATACAGATTTATAACAACATGAAAATCATGCATGAACCACAGTGATTCTTTAAGGCAATACGGTGATCAAAAGGACCTGGGTATCTGGATTAAAAAAAAAAAAAGCACACTCACATGCATGGAATATGGGTTGAAGGGTAAGTTTTAGACACCAGATTATCAAAAGACCCATCTTCAAGTTGAAAAGCTAAAGCAGTGCATCTGATGTCAAGAATTTGAGACCCATATGGGCAAAGATTAAAGTCTGAAGAGGATCTTCACATAACAGGGACTTAGGCAAGTTTGTGTTTCACTGGAGAAGTCAATGATCTAAGGTATTGTGAGATTCACTAAGAATTCTATGATCTAGGATATGCAAAACCCTAACTGACAGCAGAAATCAGTGTAAATACTAGAGCAAGACCGAGTCTTTAGGTAAATAAGGCCAAATACTTGAATAGGGAATGCTATTAGGAAAGTATAAGCTGTAACTTACAGTCTCTACTTGGAAAACCACAGCAATCTTGGTTTTTACTGACTCTTAACCTTGGTCAGTTTGCTTTAAAATATTAGAATATGATTTCATCCCAACTAACCAAGCAATAACATTTAAAACCAGGGAGATTTTCAAAAAAGTATTAATCTCAAGGAAGCCAAGCCCCTTATTTGTGTTCACTTACATATATACCACACAATTTTTAAAAATCCTTTGCATTTTAATGTTTTTATATAATTTCCACGGAAACACATTTTTTTTTAATTTCAGAAAAAATTAAATATGTTTTTATTCTATTCACTTAGACATTCTTCCTCTCAGAAAGACTTGGAGTACTATGAACAGTGAAATTACTCGTGTGTGTATATATGTAGAGAGAGAGCACACTTATTGATTGACTCTAAAATTAATATAAGTGTGGGAAGCTTTCATCATGTTATAAAAAACATGTATTATGCAATAAACAACATGGCCGCTGGCTGGTAGAATAACCTATCAGAAACAACCACGTAGCCACAGTACGTTGGCTGCCAGGCAGCATATATAGGCAAACAACTGCGCCAGAGGGGAGAGCCATTTTGTCTTTGTAAAGAGCACATTAAGACCTGGAGTAAACTTGTCTGCAGAAGAATGGTGTCAGTGTCGTCTTTCTTCGGCTCGCGACAACTGGTGGCCCGTACGGGGAACCTTTTCTCCTTTTGTGCCATACGGCATTCAGAACTGCGACAACCAGGGTGGTCGACCGGTAAGTGAAGTCACAAGGTCCTCGGTAAAGAGGCGATTAAAAAGGTCCTCGGTAAAGAGGCGATTAAAAAGGTCCTCGGTAAAGAGGCGATTTGCACAGGTCCTCGGTAGAGAGACGATTAAAAAGGTCCTCAGTAAGGAGGCAATTTGTTTTAAGGTCCTCGGTAGCGAGGCGATTTGTTACAGTCTCTGGCATAGGAATTTCTCTGCCATGGGCACTACTTCCTCTCACCCACTTTTTCAAGCTTTAAAGTCCCTCTTGAAAACGAAAGGTTTGAAACTAAGGGACAAGACCTTGACAGACTTTATTCAGCAGATAGATGAGATTTCACCGTGGTTTGCCGTGTCTGGCAATCTCACCATAGGTAGCTGGGACAAAGTTGGACGGGACGTTGATCGTGCCCGAGAGAGAGGGGATTTGGTTGGAGGAGTACAGCCTCTCTGGAGGCTGGTCCGGGCCTGTCTGGAGGATCAGAAATGCAATCAAACCGTGGAGCAGGGACAGGCGGCTTTGGATTCGATAAAAGAGGAACGCTTCGACTGTTCCGCCTCACAGGCTCCTGACTCTGAGTCAGAGGAGGAACTGGAACAGATAATGACGCAGGCAGAAAAACTGACCTTGGGTGATTGCGGCTGCCATCTTGCGGAGAGTAAAGGCCAACCCCCTCCGGGTCTTGGGGCCCTTCCTCCATATGCCCCTTCAGCACCGCCTGGTGGCAGCAGTGGAACAACATTTAATGACGCAGTCTAGTTAGCAGTCCGCGATTCTGGCATATCCCAAACCTTCCCGGTCTTTGTGAATGGGCAGGGGCAGAGGTATCATGAGCCCTTGGACTTTAAAATGGTAAAAAATCTCGCCGAAGCTGTACGCACGTACGGCCTTGGACCTGCTTTCTCATTAGCCATTTTGGAGTCCCTGGATAGGACAGCCATGACCCCTTCGGATTGGCAGCGACTAGTAAAGGCATGCATGAACCCTGGGCAATACTTAGACTGGAAGGCTTACTATATTGAATTTGCTAATGAGCAGGCCGCTAGAAATGCTGCTGCTGGCCAACCTGCCTGGGATGCAGACATGCTGTTGGGACAAGGCCGTTTCAATGGTCAACAGACAGGATATCCACCCCTCATTTATGATCAGATTAATAAAATAGCTATGAGGGCATGGAAATCCCTCCCTAACAGGGGAGAAGTGACAGGAAATCTGACCAAAATTACACAAGGTTCCACGGAACCTTTCTCTGATTTCATTGCCCGTATGATGCAAGCCGCGGGCCACATTTTCGGAGACCCCGATGATGCCATGCCTTTGGTGAAACAGCTCATCTTTGAGCAGTGCACCAAAGAATGTCGGGGGGCTATCACTCCATACAAGAACAAAGGATTGGAGGTCTGGATGAAGGTGTGCAGGGACATTGGGGGACCCCTGTCTAATACAGGATTAGCGGCCGCGGTGCTGCAACTAACAAAGCAAACCAGAGAGGGCAAGCACAATGTAAGAGGTAACTGTTTCCAGTGTGGGAAGACAGGACACATAAAAAGGGACTGCCCCCAAAGGATGAAAACGCAGCCACGGCCAATAGGGCTGTGTCCAAGGTGCCAAAAGGGAAACCACCTCGCAAGCGAGTGTCGCTCGGTGAAGGACATACAGGGCAGATTACTTTATCCACAGGGAGGACAGTATCCAACTTCCCCGTCAAAAAACGGGAGGAAGGGCCCATGGCTCCAGGGCCCTCAAAAGTATGGGGTCCAACCGAGGCAGCAGGTGTATGGAGCAATGGAGGTTCCACCCCAGCTCCAACAAGCCTCATTTCGACCCCCCAACCAACCAGGAGAGCCACTCCAGGTTCAGCCGGACTTGACGTCCGTTCCACCACCCGACTGGTATTGACCTCCTCTATGGGGGCTCAGTTAATCGACTCAGATCTTTTGGGACCACTCCCCCCTAATACAGTAGGCCTTTTGTTAGGCCGATCCTCCGCGGCCTTAAAAGGGCTCATAGTCCATCCTGGGGTCATAGACCCTGATTTCATGGGCCAGGTCAAAATTATGGTGTCTGCCCCCAACGGTATTGTTCCCATTTCACCCGGGGATAAAATAGCCCAAGTGTTGTTGCTGCCCAGTTTACATGGGTCCTTTCCCTCCGGAGATCAGGAAAGAGGGAAACGAGGATTTGGTTCTTCAGGCGACCCGGTTGCCTTTGCCGTGTTTGACATGGGGCAAAGACTGCTTCTTACCATAAAAGTAGAAGGGAAAAATATTACAGGTCTTTTAGATACAGGGGCAGATAGGAGTGTAATATCCAAATTAGACTGGTCACCTGCGTGGCCTATTCAAAAGGCTACCCAGGCTCTTCAAGGACTGGGGTATGCTAAAACACCAGACATCAGTGCTAGGGATTTACATTGGGCAGACCAAGAAGGTCATTCAGGGATGGTCCGACCTTTTTTGCTACAGCTACCTGTCACGTTGTGGGGATGAGACCTGCTGATAGGTATGGGCTTCTCTCTAACTAATAACCAATATTCCCATACAGCACAACAGATGATGTTACGTCAGGGCCATCACCCCAAGGTAGGGCTGGGAAAAACCCTACAGGGTCGACGCTCCCCAGTATCCATGACCCCGAACCTTAATAGACAGGGCTTGGGTTTTTCGTAGTGGCCACTGGGAGTCTCATACCCATTACTTGGAAATCCGAGGATCCGGTATGGGTAGCCCAGTGGCCCTTGTCCTCGGAGAAGTTAGCCGCTGCTCGGCAGCTCGTGGCAGAACAACTAAAGGCTGGCCATATTCGACCCTCCACGTCCCCGTGGAATACACCTATTTTTGTAATCAGGAAAAAATCAGGGAAATGGAGACTTCTGCATGATCTCCGAGCTGTAAATGCGCAAATGCAACTCATGGGTCCAGTACAGCGGGGCCTTCCATTGTTGTCTGCGTTACCCAGCACTTGGAGAATAATTTGTTTGGATATTAGGGATTGCTTTTTTTCTATTCCATTACACCCCGATGACGTCCCACGTTTCGCCTTTACTATCCCTTCTACCAATCACGAACAGCCTGACGAAAGATATGAGTGGGTCGTTCTACCGCAAGGTATGGCTAACAGTCCCACACTCTGTCAGGTGTATGTAGACACCATTTTACATCCTATTCGAAATCAATTCCCGAAATTAAGATGCATCCATTATATGGATGACATATTGCTTGCATCTAAAGACACTGAAGAATTGGATAAGGCACTCACGCAGACTTGTAATGCCCTTGAAGCCCATGGGCTGTACGTGTCACCAGAGAAATTACAGCGCACGGATGTCGCTACGTTTTTGGGCTCCTGTATATCGGCCACTGCAGTTGTACCTCAAAAACTTACTATCAGAACTGACACATTACAAACCCTCAATGACTTACAAAAACTGTTGGGCGACATTAATTGGATACGACCCTATTTAAAGCTTACTACTCATGAGTTACGCCCACTCTATGAAATGCTAGTGGGGGACCCACATTTGGACTCCCCTCATACCCTTACCAATGCAGCTAGAGCTGCTTTGAAATTAGTTGAAGAAGCCATTAGTGTGGCCTCCCTACGGCGAGTGTCCCCCGATAAATCAATTACATTATGTATACTCCCTACTACTTCACAACCATCAGGGGTTTTGTGGCAAGATGGCCCACTGCTTTGGATACATCCGCGGGCTACAGTAACAAAAACTGTTGAGCATTACCCCACTGCAGTTGCTGAGCTCCCCCTAAAGGGATTGCAAGCTTGCTTAACACATTTTGGGTGTCAGCCACATATCCTAGTCGTTCCTTACACCCTGCATCAAGTACGCATCCTAATGGCCTCAATCGATTCGTGGGCCATTCTTGCTTGTGTATTCTCTGGAACCATAGACAACCATTTTCCTCAGCATCCACTATTGACCTTTGCTAAACAGCATCCAATAATTTTCCCACGTGTTTGTCTTGCGTCACCCGTTGCAAACACCATCACAATTTTTACTGATGGTTCTAAAAATGGAGTGGGGGCATACGTGGTTCAAGACCAAACCCCGGTCGTGTTGCAATTTCACTGTTCCTCCCCACAGCAAGCAGAATTGAACGTTGTACTTGTTGTGTTCAAGTCTTTTCCTCAAGCTTTTAATCTGCTGTCAGATTCCCAATATGTGGTTAATCTAGTGGCTGCGCTCGAACTGGCTGGTCACGTATCCCCCAACAGCCCTATTTGCGCTGTTGCAAAGGAAATCCAGGCTCTCATTTGGCAACGCAAAGCCCCCTTTTTTATCCAACACATCCGTGCACATACCGGTCTCCCTGGACCGTTAAGCAAAGGTAATGAATTAGCTGATATGGCCATGCGCCCTGTGAACATTTTTACCCTTTCCCCAGTCCAACGTGCTCAAGAATTTCATTCCAAATTCCATGTTAACGCAAAAACTTTGCAACTGCGTTTTTCCATCCCAAGGCACATGGCAAGACATATAGTCACCTCCTGTCCATCTTGTGTGACTTTCCAGCCTAAGCCATCTCTGGGTATTAACCCTCGAGGTCTACTCCCCCTCTGGCTGTGGCAAATGGACGTCACTCACGTGGCGGACTTTGGGATCCTTAAGTGTGTCCATGTCTCAATAGACACCTGTTCCGGAGTGATGTTCGCTTCTGCATTGGCGGGAGAAAAGGCCTCTCATGTAGTCGCCCACTGCCTTGAAGCCTGGGCTGCGTGGGGGGGTCCCTGCCAACCTCAAAACAGACAATGGCCCTGCATATACCTCCCAGTCTTTCAACGATTTTGCTCCCAAATGGGCATTCACCTTACTCATGGTTTACCTTACAACCCGTAAGGTCAGGGGCTAGTCGAAAGAGCTCACCACACGCTCAAGGAGCTTTTGTGTAAACAAAAAGGGGGGGCTGCTGGCCTTGCCAACAAGCCTAAACAGAGACTTTCCTTAGCTTTACTCACTTTAAACTTTTTTCGCCTGGATGTGAATGGCAAGTCGGCCGCTGACCGTCATATGCAGACAGGTCCTAGTGAACGGGGCTATGTGAAATGGAAAGATATACTGGCGGGTCAATGGAAGGGTCCAGATCCGGTATTGACTTGGGCGAGAGGATCTGTTTGTGTCTTTCCACAGAACGGTCAAGATCCGGTGTGAGTACCGGAGAGACTTGTTCGTCCGGTGCCACCCTCCAAGTCTCCGGAAGTTCCCTACGAGCAGACCGAGGATGATGGCAACGTGGACTCTGAAAATCGTCATATGGATGACTGTGACCATGAATGAAGGGCAAGCGGAGCAGAGGTGGGGCATTCTTACGGCCTTCCCACTACCGATGCCAGTTACACATTCAGCCCACACTTTTCCGAGGTTTTTCATTACCAATCAATCACTGAATTTGCCTACCTTGCCTTATGTGCAAGACGAGACACCTTTTGGAGACCGCAATTTAACCCTTACTGGGGCGTTGTGTTTTACTATTTCCCTGAACCTTTCTGATATTAATAACAATCATACTTGTTTAACCTTATATAATCAGACAGCTGCTTGGTTGGACATGCCGCGTATCTACGGCACCTTGGCAAGCAGTAATGGGTCCATTATATCAGGACGTTGGCCAACTTTACAACTTAATACTAGTAAACCTAATCCCCCTTAGCCTTGGTGGGCACCGTTTTGCCGCAGTGCTCGCTCCGCGGACTTACACCCTTGGACCGGATGCCAGGCTAGAAAAGCAAGATGGGTCAAGTGGCCCTATTTTACCTTTTCCCCATACATTGCTACAGCCCCTAATATGTCATGGCCTGGGTTCAATTTTATATACCAGAACCCCATTATGAGTGCCCCATCTAACCCTTTCGATTTGTGGCTATTAGGCGGCACTAGAGGTAACGACTTTGTACAGACCCCGCTGGGATTTCGGCATCACGGCTGCTGTTATCGCAGCGATAGCTATCGCCACCGCGGCCGCTACCGCAACCGCTGTGTCCCTTGCGACCACTGTTCAGACAGCAACCACCTTAAATACGTTGGCACATTCTACTGCGGTCGCATTAAGTACACAATCTAATGTGAATAATCACTTGCGGGGCGGTATCATGATCTTGAATCAACATATGGATTTACTCCAGGAGCAAATAGACATCATGATACAAATAGCGCGCTTGGGGTGTGAGGTTCATACACCAGCCCTATGTATTACTAGCATCCCATATCACAACTATACAGCTGCTGCTAATTTGTCTTAAGAGCTTTCTAAGTATCTTGTAGGTAATTGGACTCAAGAATTTGACAATCTGATGGAAACGCTGCGGCGCGAGATTATTACATTGATTTCTACCAGAGTGGATCCTGTCGTGGCACAAACTCTAGTGTCCTGGATTGCGCGAGCCGCCCATCATTTGAAGGAGTGGGCGGGCATGGGATGTTTTGGCGTTCTCCTCATTGGATTGGCAGTTGTTTGCCTATATTGTTTGTGCACTTTACGCCGTAGGTGAAACACTGATATGGCCCTGCTCGCGCAGGCAATTTTGGCCTTGGAGGAAGGGCACTCTCCCCATGTCTGGCTTGCAGCCGTGAAGAATCAACAGTGACAGGATGCCAGCCGTTGACTGCACTTGGAGCCCCGATGGGTAAACTCCATGGAGGTTATCCCCAGTTGCATACGGGTTGATGCCGCAACCACCCGTCCCCTGCAAAAGGCATCGGGCCGGTGCACAGTTGCTGGGTTAGCGATCCAGGGACTGGGGTACATAGCCCAAGGAAAAAATGGGGGCTGTGGGCTCTAGCCTCTCCTGTCATATAAACAAAAAGGGGGAGATGTGGGAAGCTTTCATCATGTTATAAAAAACATGTATTATGCAATAAACAACATGGCCGCTGGCTGGTAGAATAACCTATCAGAAACAACCACGTAGCCGCAGTACGTTGGCTGCCAGGCAGCATATATAGGCAAACAACTGCGCCAGAGGAGAGAGCCATTTTGTCTTTGTAAAGAGCACATTAAGACCTGGAGTAAACTTGTCTGCAGAAGAATGGTGTTGGTGTCGTCTTTCTTCGGCTCGCGACATATAAGATATACAGAATTTTAATTGATTTAAAATCCACTTCATGACTGAGTGTGATGGCTCAAGCCTGTAATCCCAGCTCTTTGGGAAGCTGAGTCGAGAGGATTGCCTGAGTTTATGGGTTCAAGACCAGCCTGGGCAACTTGGCACGACCTCATCTCTATAATAAATCAAAAAATTAGCCAGGCATGGTAGCACTCGCCTGTGGCTTCAGTTATGTGGAAGGCTGAAGTGGAAGGATTGCCTGAGCCCAGCAGGTCGAGGCTGCAGTGGCCATGAGAGTGCCACTGCACTCCAGCCTGGGCGACAGAGTGAGACTCTAACTCAAAAAACAAACAAACAAAAAAATCCACTTAATTATGGGTCAACTGTATAGCTGTAATACTTATCCAGCATGTCTTGAACAAATTATATTTTAATCATACTCTGGGAGTTACTGGGGAATATGACTGTGGAAAATACATTTTCTGCCCTATGCATGTTTTCTCACAAGAAGATATAAACTCTTTGCATTGATCAAAATTAATCACATGACACCAAACCAAAATGTTATAAATTGTAGGTAGGAATGAAAAACTACCCTAAAGTAAATGTTCTGCAGTGTGCTAAATTAAGATGGTTTAGTAAGACATTAAAGAGAAAAAGCTATTAACTGAAAAAAGTCAAATTTCCTGCAAAAATCTTTCTTGTGTTCAGATATCTGTGTGAACACCCCAGTAAATGTGTTGGAGTATGAGGTCATCTATGTCTAAAGTGTACATGGGGAAGAGATCTGGACTTCTGTAATTATTATAAATCCTTCCAAAATCGCTATCATGTCATTAAGATTTCCCTGTTTCTTTATAAACAAAAAATCAGAAATATGCTATTCAATATCCCTAGATTTGGTTGATTTATTTTTTCTGATGTAAAAATATAGAATGGGAAGATGATATAAATATTTCTAGCACTGCAGATATTTCATTGTGATAGATTTTCTTGAAATGTAGAAAGTAGTCATGAATTAGCTGGATAAAATAATAATTAATTTTTAAAAGCTTCAAATAACTGTGACTTTTTAAAAATGTAATGTAGCTTCAGCTGTGGAGGCACAGGAAAGGGCCAGAAGGAACTTTAAATAACTTGTAGTTTAACTTTTGAGGAAACTTGCAGACAGAGAACATAATTTATAAGTGGCAGTTTGGGGACTTGAACTATGGATGTTGGATCCCAAATCTAGAATTATCTTTGCTTGACCAAATTGTTTTATTAGTCCTATCATAAATCATTGTTTAAAAATCTATATAACTTTTGGAACATTCCTTTACCATTTCATAGACCAGGTTTCACAGCTGTTAAATTGAAATAATTTGTAGGAATAAAGGAGAGAATCTATATAAAATGTAGCACAGTGCCTACTCCATAGTTAACTGAAATATATATTGATTTTTATTAGTGGTTTAACATGCTGGTGCTCTTGTTGGCATTATCTAAGTGAAAGATTCATTACTGTTAGTTATAAAAATAACTAATATTTATTGAGTGTTCTCTATGCATCAAGTACTGTCCCAAATGTTTTACTTGGATCAATTCATTTCTTTTTTTTTTTTTTTTTTTTTGAGTTGGAGTCTCACTCTGTCGCCCAGACTGGAGTGCAGTGGCCGCTTCCGGCCACCGCAACCTCGACCTGCTGGGCTCTGGCGATCCTTCCTCCTCAGCCTTCCAAGTAGCTGGAATTACAGGCATGCGCTACCACGCCCGGCTGATTTTTTGATTTATTGTAGAGATGAGGTCTCGCTGCCCAGGTGGGTCTCGAACCCGCGGGCTCAGGCAATCCACTCACCTCAGCCTCCCAAAGGCGTGGGATTACAGGCTGAGCCACCGAGCCCGGCCAATTCATTTCTTACAATAACCTTACTACATAATATAACAAAATAATTCTTCCCTTATGGGGCCAAAATAAAAATGATCTTCCAGTTGTTCTGTCGTGTTTTTGAACTAATAAGTTCTTGCTATCGTCAGTTTCATTTTCCAGCTTTGGCATAGGACCCAAAAGAATGTCAAGAGTTTCTGTAAAACACTTCTGTCCTTCCTGCTTCTTATTGCCATAGTTCTTATATAAAAGAATCATATTAAGGAGAAAAGCACACTGTTAGAGGATGAGAATAATGTTTAACTCTCTGGATCTTGGCTTATCTACTAAGAAAATTATGGTGGAGGGTGAAGAGCACATAGAGAATTTTAATGGATGATCTCTTCAGAGTTTTGAAAATCTAACATCTGTGTTACACTTTTTATTTTAAGACAAGTAGATTCATTCTCTTTTGAGAACCATGTGTCTTTCTATCTTCCATGGTTTCTCAGTGAAACTTTGTAAGAAGTTAAGAAATTCCAACAAGCTTGAACACAGCCTGATACACCTATTGTCAGCCTTATTCGGTCCTAAATTTGGGTGTCTTCATTTGAACATCTACTTTTTCTTCTATCAGTTTGCTGCACAAATTTTCAATTCAGTGTCAATTTCCAATTATATTGCTGATAAATATCATTAGTTGTATACTGGATTTCATACTTTACCCTTATTTAAGATTCATTTTGTAGCTGATAATATTGAGGTGTGCCATAGGTTTACAGAATTGACTTAGAAATTCAGTTTCCCAAGGCTACTTAACCTACTTAAAAATTGCATGAATTCATCTTTACACATAATTTCCAGTCTTCCTTTTAAGTTAAAAAACATAGTTTAAATGTTTGTGATTCTCTTATCTCTCTCTTAGCCATTATATTGGAAAATATTTTTTCCCTTAGGCTATTTTGAAATTATCAGTCACAAAGAGGTTTGAAAAGCACATGCTTGAAAATTTTATGGAGTTCATCAGGATTTGGGCAAAAATTATCAAAATGTAAAAAATAGACAAATGTCAAAATTTATCAAACTCTCTCTTTTTTCTTTTTTTCTCTCTAAATTAGTCATTCTAGTCATCTCTGAAAGTCTATACTATGATATCTGTAATCCATTCACTGGAAGCTTTGAATTGCTCTTCATCTCCCTTTTCAAAAACAAATGTGTCATTATTTTCAGGCACTTAACTATTCTTCACTGTTAAAATTCTATATTTTGCAAAAATGGAAAATCCTCACTTCTTTAGTCAATATTGTAACCACACTACGGCATCTTTCTAAATGTGCATATAGGTATATAACAAAAATATTTACATTTTGAATTCTAACTAGATGGCAATCACCCTGCAAGCATATTATATGACTTATTTTTTTTTTTAAGTCCTCACATTACACTGTGTTGCAGGTACTACTATAATCCCCATTTTTGTTTCAGGAAGATTGAGATAGAGAGGTTAATTAACTTGCCTAAGGAGACACAGTTCATAGGAAGTAGAGTTGAAATGTTGAACCCAGAGTCTGATTACAGAGCTTCTTTTGAAACCATTACATTTACTATCTCCAAAAACAGACACTAAAAATAAATAAAGCATTACCTTGTTATTATACGTGTTGAGATGAATATATCATATGAATTAGAAAAATACATTTTTTAAAAATGAATGTTTAATGCATTAAGTTAGTAAGCCAAATTCCAGAATTATATTAAAGTTCAAGGGAGCAACCTAAACAATGTTATATTTACATACTAAAGAAGTAAATGCAAGATAAATTATTGGCTTTGAATTCACTTAAGATTTGGGATTAACTTTGAAAAAAAGTTAAAGTAAATGATTCCTTGAAAAGAAATTTAAAAATCAATTGAAATATCTCCTGGGGCAGACAAAGATTAAAAGAAAATTAATGCTACTATGTGGGCACAAATAACATTTCATAGAGTGTGTCTGTGATTATTGTTGCTGTAGGCTAACTAAAATATTAAACTAGTATAGCATCCCCATGCCCCTAGTTTCCTGCAGTTCTCATTTTGGAATACTGCGTAAGCTAAATTCCTTGTGCTCCAGGGAGTTGTGTCATCATATTTCATGAGATTTGACACAGTAAGGTTCATCTTGAAACTGGATTATTTCTAAGACCCCTGATGTTTGCAGCTCTGTGGTCATTTCTGATGAAGATGTCTTTCCATTTCAGATATGAGACTAATCAACAACATAGAATTTCTAGTAATTGTATTATTTCTGACCACTTCTAATGGTTCATCTAATCCTTAAAAAGGAAACCAAGTTTCCTTAAATATTGTCAATGAAAAGTATATTACTTTAGGATCCAGTTATGCTATAACGTGTAACAGTGAATTTAAACATGTAAGAACAGGATTTGCAGCTAACTTGTGATATGTGACATCATAAGGCAATTGTTTTACAATTTGCAAAGCTATTCTTTGATAATAAAGAACTTTTTATTTTTTTTTTAATTAATTAATTAATTTTTTTTTTTGAGTTGGAGTCTCACTCGGTCACCCAGACTGGAGTGCAGTGGCCGCTCCCGGCCACCGCAGCCTCGCCTGCTGGGCTCCGGCGGTCCTTCCGTCTCAGCCTTCCCAGTAGCAGGAATTACAGGCATGCGCTACCATGCCCGGCTGATTTTTTGATTTATTGTAGAGATGAGGTCTCGCTGCCCAGGCGGGTCTCGAACCCGCGGGCTCAGGCAACCCACTCACCTCAGCCTCCCAAAGGCGCGGGATTACAGGCTGAGCCACCGAGCCCGGCTTAATAAAGAACTTTTTAAATTAGACTGTCTAGTAAGCTATCTTCTATAGTCTTACCGTGGACATAAAAATAGAAGATGCTCTAAAATAGTTCAAGACAGAGAATTAATAGCTAGAATATGGTTATTTACCTATCAGTCTATTGTCTGTCTCTCTTCTCTATTACCACCTTTATCTATAATCCATCCCCTTCACTTCACTGCAATCTTCAGAGACACTTGATAGTTCTTAAAATGTCACTCATTCACCAAGGCCTTTGGGTTAGATGTTCATTCTGCCTGAAATTCTGGTCACTTAGATATCTGCATAGCCAACTCCCAGGACTCCCAACTCTTTGTTTCTATCGCACCTCGGTGAAGCCCACTTTTATCACTCTACTTAATATTACAGTCTACTTACTCCACCTCTAAGCACATAAAATCTTTTAATATGGTTATAAATGTATTATTATTGTGTATTATCATCTTTCTATGTCAGAACATTAGTGTCTCTAAGACACGGTTCTTTATTTTTATGTTTTCTAAATTATCCCAATTACCAAAATTCTGCTTGGTGCATTCTAGGTGCTGAACAAGTACTTAAATGTTTGTTAGATGACTGGAATACTTACTTTCCTAATCATTTGTGTATCTAAAGTTTCCACTAAACTTGTACTACATTAATTTATATCGGTAGGTAATGTAAGTAACGTTGATTATAAATCTATCACAAAATAAATTAATTTTTTTTCTTGAAGTTACATCAACAAAATCTAAAATGTCACTTATAATTTTAGAGATTCAGCATTTTCTTATCACACTATATCTGTTTATATAACCAAAGAAAGTGTGCCATCATGTTTTTCTACTAAATACCTAAACAATAATCAGTGACATATTTTTTGATTGTTGATTTCAGACTATTCCTTTGAGCACAGTTCTTGACTGAACACTGTCCCCTTTCTACCAAGATGACAAAAAATATTTTAGGATCAAAATTAAACTAGCATATGTGAAGTTTAGAAATATAAACTGAGTTCAACTAAAATAAAGAGCATGTGATAGAGAAATCTATCACAATGCTTAGAGTAATTATTTAGTTTCATAATTATTTAAAAAAATTTTTTAAATGGTTACTTGAGAAAGCCTAAATCTATATTATAAATTGAAAACAATCGTTTAAAAAATAACAAATTTATATATGATTATATTAATAAATTCTAAACGACATTCAATGAGTTTCTGTTACTGACACTGTTAATTTCTTCTTACTAAATAGGTTCTCTTAATGAAAATCCAAGAGAGACTAGAAAACACTCTAAGTTAACCATTTATATTTATTCCATCTGCTTGACTGACTGGTCCAAGTTCTGTTAATTTTCTTTCCTGTGTTCAAAACATTTCTACTCTCCTGGTAATCTGCCTTAGATGTATTTTCTTTTACCAGGGTCATCTTTATTTACAAAAGACTTAACACCTGCAGTTCCTCAAATTTCTCAATATGCTATGAGTCCATATGAATTTTATCATTAAAGGATATCTGAAAATACCTACTGCTACTTACTTATTACCGAACCAAAAAAAAAAAAAAAAAAAAGAAAGAAAGAAAGAAGAAAGAAAGAAAGAAAGAAAGAAAGAAAGTCACATTAGACTTTTTAGGTATACCTCTTTCTGCTTCCTTGTTGAGTATGCAGGTTCTGTGGCCAAAGAGTCTCTGCATACCATCTCTATGTCCCCAGTTTCACTGAAGTGATAGGAAGAATTACCCATATATCTTGCTTTTAGAAAAAAAAAAGTATAGACTTTGGAAACAAGTTAGAAACCACCATTGTATAAAAAACACAGACTCCATTATACTTGATGTCTACCACTACTAAACATCATTGGTTGTTACTGCAGCTTAAGTTCATTAACAACTAACACATTTCATACCACTAATGCAGGTTATATACACAAGAACATTGACTATTTACACGACTCTCTTCTAGGCTCTCAGATACAGTCACAAATAAAATAGACAGCTACCTCCACCCCTAGGGAGTTTATAATCTATTCACTATAATTATATTGTTCCATGCTAAATGTTTCCATGTGAGTGTGCATACGTATATTTTATATTATTTTACTAAAAAATAGTGTGTTGAGTACTGCTTCCATTTACATGACAAGATAATATATTTAAATAATTTTTCTTCCAGTATCGGATTTGAGTGCAAAGAGCAGTGACAGAGCTCAGCTAATTTTCACTAGATTCATAAACAGCAACATTTATACGAAGACATTTTTAACTACTTTCTTTGATTTTTTTTTTTTGATGTTACAAAATATTTTCCATGGGCATACTATTAAACACTTGGAAAAAAAAGTTCAAACAAGTAATTAGGAATTACTTAGTAATAGAATAGTCACATGCATTTTTACTGAGGTTTAAAAAGGGAAAAAATTGTGGTGTGTTTCTCTTTTTGATTACTTGCCTTTAAAATAATTATTCTAGTTTAAGTACTGTGGGTTTCATATATCTTTATGATTTATTTGTTTATTTTCTAGTTAAGTAAACACATGTTCTAAGCACACTCAAAGTCTCCTAATTCTTGAATATGCTCCAATAGTCATATAAAGGCTCCAGTAGTCATATAAATCACAGAAAGCAGTTTTTTCTCAAAAAAGTAACTTTCTTTCATGAGAATATGAAATTTCAAGTATCACAATGTCTATATATTATGTTCTGAAGTTGCCTTCCTTTCAATTAATGTTTTCACTCATTTTCTGCCTTTCACTTTATTTAGCCATGTCATTTCTGTCTTTTGTAAAATTTTATGTTTTTAAATTCACAAATAATAATTGTGCATGTCATTAGGTAATAGATTTCGATACATGTAATGTGTAATAATCAAATCACAGTAATAAGCATATCCATTATCTCAAATATTTATCATTTCTTTGTGTTGGAAATGTTCAATAACCTCCTTCTAGCTATTTGAGATTATAAAACATATTACTGTTAACTATAGCCATCCAACATTTATGGTATAGAATATTAGAAATTATTCCTCTTATTTAACTGCAATTTTGTATCCTATAAACAAATCTTTCTCTATTCTTCTTTCCCCTACCCTTCCCAACCCCTAGTAACTTCTGTCCTACTTTTTACGTCTATAAGACAAACTTTTTTTTTTTTTTTTGAGTTGGAGTCTCACTCAGTCACCCAGATTGGAGTGCAGTGGCCGCTCCCGGCCACCGCAGGCTCACCTGCTGGGCTCCGGTGATCCTTCCACCTCAGCCTTCCAAGTAGCCGGAATTACAGGCATGTGCTACCACGCCTGGCTGATTTTTTGATTTATTGTAGAGATGAGGTCTCGCTGCCCAGGCGGATCTCGAACCCGCGGCCTCAGGCAATCCACTCACCTCAGCCTCCCAAAGGCGCGGGATTACAAGCTGAGCCACTGAGCTCGGTCTATGAGACAAACTTTTTTTAGCTGCCATATATGAGTGAGAATATGAGTTCTTTAACTTTCTGTTCCTGGAATATTTCTCTTAATGCTTTTCAATTCTATACACATTGCTGCAAATGACAAGATTTCCTTCTTTTTATGGCTAAATAGTATTCCATTGGGGATATATACCAAATTTTCCTTATCCATTCATCTGTTTTTGGACTCCTAGGTTGATTTTACTTCTTGGTTATTGTGAATAGTGCTGCAATAAGCATAGGGGTGCCTATGCCCCTTCAGTATGATTCACTTCTTTTGCATCCATTCCCAGTAGTGGGATTATGGGATTACATGGTAACTACATCTGTAGTTTTTTGAGGAAACTCTATACTGTCTCCATAGTGACTATACTAGTTTACACTCCTAGCAGCAGAGTACAAGAGTTCCCTTTTCTCCACGTTATTGCCAGTATTTATTTTTTGTCTTTTTGATAACAGCCTAACTGGGATGACTGACACCTCATTGTAGTTTTGATTTACATTTCCCTGATGATTAGTGATGTTGAAGATTTTTAAATATATTTGTTGGCCATTGGTATGTCTTCTTTTGAGAAATGTCTATTCAGATAATTTACCCATTTTTTGCACAATGACATTTCTTGTAACAAGGATCTTCCTCAAAGAATCAGCATGTGTTTTTTTCCCAACTCTGTAAATAAATGCCTACAAAGTGGTTCACTCATACTTGTACGCAAACAAATGTGGGTAACTTCAGGCATTTAAGCTGGTGAAGTTTAACAGACACTTAAATATATTGGATTTGGGGAATTGAAGGGACCATTATTCTTGAGATAAAAACTATTAGTACATATATTTTAAAAGTATTTTGTTTAAAGATACATAATGAAGTACTTTGAATACAGGTTTTCACTTTGTGTCACCTTTCCACAAGTACTGTAGCATGCATAGCTGACACATTTTTAAAGGCAGATCATTTTCTCCAAAACCTTTCTTTGAATCTGTATTGCTAATAATGCCTACCAGATGAAATTTAGAGTTGCTGTTTATGACATCTAAGAAAAATGCTCTAAAGATTTTGGCAGATTCTCAATATTAATCTAAATTTTTCATCCAAAATTTCTTCAAATTCATGGATCTTCAATATTTTAAGCCTACCACCTTATCACTCTCATTTCTTTCTCTCTTTTTTTTCCAGCTTAAATGCAAGGCCATGATTAATATCAGACTGAAGCAAAAAACTTTCAACTCTTTTGATCCTTTCTTTCTTTGTTGTACTTCCCTACTAAATTCTAAACTTGGGTTGCCATCTATATAAGTTATAATTGCACCTAATACCTAATTATTTGTTGCTGAAGAAAGACATAGTTATTATGTTTAAATTTATGGGCACACATTTCAAATTTGCTTTCAACATTATTTCAAAATTAATCTTTCTTATTGAAGAGATTTTGTACCAGCTCTTCCCTTCTTATAGCAATCTCTCCCCACAACTTCCATAGGGCTATAGGATTATCCCCTGGTCCTTCAAATATAAATTTAAATATTCTGTATCAAGGGACTTTCATGAACACTGAATCCAAAACAGATATCAAAATGCTATTGTCACATCATCCAATTTTAATTTTCTGTTCAAGATCTACCACAAAAATAATTCTTCTTATTTATGTATTTGCTATTTTGGTAGTGATTATTACCTTCCACCAGAACATAAAGTCCATGACAGTGAGCATTATGTCTTGTCTTGCAAAACTTTATAACCTCAGTTCTTAGAACAGCGTCTCGCACTTAGTAGGTGCTAAACAAATATTTGTTAAATGAACTCAATGAATAAGCCTTTATAATTCTTATAAAATAGATATATATTAACCTTTTAAAAATAAACAATATTAATATATTGACTATAACATTCAAAATCCAAATACATTCAGAAGAAAAGTAAAATGAATAATTGGTTTCTTTCTCTCACTGATCATGAGTAAATCACCTAAATATCTGAGACTATATTTCCTTTTCAGGAAAATTAAACTATGTAGCCTTGAGTTTCTGTTTTAACTCTAAAATTCTTGGATTTTCTTTTGCTTTAGAAAATCAAATTTTTAAAACCTCTCAATTTTATTATTTGAACTTTACTATCTAAACAATTTCAACTTAATAACTGTACCAGTGGATATGTCTATATCAAACTAGAGTCTCAAGACTTTTCTTTAAAAATCTCCTTCAATTCTTTTAAGAGTTCTCCAAAATATTAACAAGTAACCAGGGCCAGTCTGAAAGTCCATTATATATCCTCTGCTGTATAGCTATATATAACAGATATTTTATATTTTAATATTTATTACCCTGTAAATTGGCATAGCTTTCAATATATCCACTTGAAGTTTCCACTTTTAAATGTAGTAGTATTCCTAATGTACAACTATATATTGTTTGAGCAACTCCATTGAAGTCAATATTAAACAAATAAATCAGATTGTGTTAAAATCCACTTCTGGAAATCTTACTTTATTAAAAGTGTTTATTTCTGTCATTAATTTCCAGGAATGGCAAAATGGAACAGAAAAATAAATGTGCACTCTCAGACTGCAAGTCAGAAAACGCACTATGGCTTAACTGTTTATCTCACAGATCAATATTTCATAATCTTAACAAATCAGTATCCCATAATGTAGTTTAAGTTCCTCTCAAACACAAAGATCTACCCAAAAATAAAAGACTATTTGTATTTCTCTATAGAATCGACTCCAATTTAACTGCATTTGCATCATGAATTTTTGGAAATTGGATCCTTCTAGGAAATTCATGAACATTAAGAATATAATGTTTAAAAAAAAAAATTGGCCAGGCTCGGTGGCTCAGCCTGTAATGCCACGCCTTGGGAGGCCGAGGTAGTGGATTGCCTGAGCCCATGCCTTCGAGACACTCCTGGGCAACTTGGCAAGACCTTGTCTCTATAATAAATCAAAAAACTTAGCTGGTCGTGGAAGCGTGCGCCTGTAGTTCCAGCTACTAGGAAGGCTGAGGTGGAAGGATCGCCGGAGCCCAGCAGGTCGAGTCTGCGGTGGTCAGGAGCGGCCACTGCACTCCAGTCTGGGTGACAGAGTGAGACTCCACTCAAGAAAAAAACAACGAAAAACAACTAATTGGGTATATTTTAATTCTTCCCACCTGGTAATAACATAACATCTTTCAAAAGTCAGTGAGAAGAATAAAATCTTGAGATTATTAAAATAGAAAAGTCAGGTGATGCCTTAAATACATAATCTACTATCATTAGATTCCTATTCAGACTAGTACATTTATTTGTTATAGCAAGAAGGGATAATTAAATAAATTCCATGTCTACATTTGACAATGGTTAGGATCTACCAGTTAGGAATACAGATTTTGAAATTAAATCTGTGTATTAACTCTAATGATATTGTTTTCTGTTTATTCAACTTGAAAGACTATCCATGGAAAAGTTTGTCACTGTTTCTTATGAAGTAGCAGTCTGACCATGGCTTGGAGGTATAGAGTTAACTTCCATGGCAGAAAATTGGTCAGATATGGTATTCTTCAGTACTAATGATTTCAAACTGTATTTTAGCTTTTCCAACCAAGAACACACACACCTAGGAGAAATTTTGAGACTCCTTGGGGAATCTCTTCTTACCTATCTGCTCCACTATCACCAAAGGCGCAGTTTACCTTTAAAAAGGATGAGACAAATGCCTTACTGTAGTGATGTTTGTGCAAGCATATGCTACCTTTCCACTAATAGTCACTTTACTACCCAACCTTTCACCTTTATTTTTCAGTTTACTCATTTATTCAACAAGTATTGTTTTTAATGGCAGCTATGGACAAGACCTATTCTATAGGCCAGGTCAACATGAATAAGATGTTTCTTATGCTCTCATTCCAGTAAGATGGTAATGGCACAGGTGGGACTGTGATATTCTCTGAAAGTGACTTCCCATAAAGACTCTTACTTTCCTTTCCCCACCTCCTCGCCCACCGCCAGCCGCACTGGTCCGAGGCCTGGAGACCCTCAGTTTCATGCACACTGGCTACCGCGACCCCTCTATGCTTCTGCTGTTCCACCCCAGGTGGCCCCAGGCAGCTGCGTGGAGCTCCCAGCTCCCTCCCCAGCTATGCCATCCCACCCAGCCCCAAGCCATCTGCCTGTGGAGGCCCTCGGATACTGCCTTGTGGAGATCTGGGTTCCCTTGCTGGCTACACTGATCTGCCTGGCACTGAGCCACTGCCAGCTCCCTCCCTGGCTGGGTGCCCAGCCCAGTCTTGGGCTGTGGCAGCCCGTGGAGTCCCTCCACACCCACTCCTCAGAACTACAGGCTCCATTCCCTCCTAGGGTGCCCCACCAGGCCCAAGGCCACTGCTTCCCATGCAGGCTCCCAGTGCCCATGCCTCTGGGCTCTGTGCTGCCACCTAGACTGGAGCACCCAAAGTTACAGCCTGTGCTTGACCCTCAGAGTTCCGGGTCTCCACCCTGGGTTCTGGGTCCCCGCCCAGCCCCATCTCCAGCTGCCGCCACCCAGGGAGGTTCTAGGCACCCGTCCCTCAGAGATACCAGCTCCATTCTTGGCTGAAGTGCCCTGTGCGGGGGCCCAAAGCTTTTGCCACTGCCTATCACCTGCCTTTTGGAGTTCCGGTTCCCACTCTGGCTGAGGCACCGAGCAGTTTCACACTCCACTTCCCTAAACTCGCCCCTGGGGCCAGAGAAGAGCTGGAGCCCTGTGACCAGGCAAAGACCTGCAGTGACTTATCCACCCAGTTCTGCCTAACTTCCAACTTGGGAGCTAAGACCCCATGGTTGTGTAAAGGAACAGTACCATCTTAAGGAGGTGCTGAACAGCCGCTCTCAGCTCTCAGCTCCCGGCTCCAGCCCTGGGAATTCTGGACTCCCTCCTCTACCCCAAGCCACTGGTGGCACACCAAATGCAGCGCCCAGCTATATTGCTGATTCCCAGTGCCTGACACCAGACACACACCACCATAGCCTGTCATAGTGAATCATCCACAGAAACGGATGAGTGTAGAGAAAGGACTGGTGGAGAGAAAGGATTAGTGAAAGAAGAGCTGCCCACCACAGCCATTTTCCAGGTAGAGATTCACATTGCCCCACCTATCTATGAGCAGCCTTCACCTTGGTTTCTAAGGTAACCTCACAAACCAGGAGACAGAAGACCTTTCCCTACACTTAATCAGACACTGACAATTCAGTCCTGTGGCAGACCTCTCAGGCAGCAAGCCAACAGAACCAACCCAAGCTTTGAGTAAATCTATCTGCCTGCCATGAGAACAAAGGGGAGAGGCTAGAGATCAGAGCTGAAGAGACTTTAGACACTCAGGAAAGACTCCAGAGCTAGTCTGATTTCTTATTTTGATTTTATTGTTTTGACTATTTGTTTTGTTAACTTTTGTTTACTTTATGAGTTAGACTACATGTTTGTGTTGGGGGAAAGCACATCAAAAGATATGATTTATTGGACTGTCTTTGTGTGATTACTGGTATGCTTTAGGGAATTTTGTTTGTTTTTTACTCTTATGGTCTTGTGTCTAATTTCATTCATTAGTTGATATATATGTTTTTGTTTTTGTTTTTGTTTTTACTCTGTCGCCCAGACTGGAGTGCAGTGGCTGCTCCTGGCCACTGCAGCCTCGACCTGCTGAGCTCCGGCGATCCTTCCGCCTCAGCCTTCCACCTCAGTCTTCTGAGTAGCCAGAATTACAGGCATGCGCTACCACGCCCAGCTTATTTTTTGATTTATTGTAGAGATGAGGTCTCGCTGCCCAGGTGGGTCACAAACCCGCGGGCTCAGGCAATCCACTCACCTCAGCCTCCCAAAGGCGCGGGATTACAGGCTGAGCCACCAAGCCCGGCTGGTATGTATGTTTTCCCTCTTACTCTTCACTCTCTCCAACTTCCTCTTGACCCCCCCCTTCCATTATTTTCCTTTTTCTTACCTGCTTTGGTTCCAGGGAGCAAACCTAAACCCCATTGCATGGACAGATTGTAAGGAAGTGGAAAGTGGGTTCCAGTGTGCCCATACACCTGTTGGTGGATACTGGGATCTGTAGATAGTTTCTGAATCACGGTTTCCCCCTCAATTAAATCTCAAAACTGCAAAAAGTACAGCCCCAACCCATAGTCCAGTCTCAAAAGTGAACAAAGCCAGAGAACGCTCATAAGGAAGAACAGGCGATGAACAAAAAGAAGTAAAAGCAACCCCACATTCCCTAAAAACAGAATTAAAAAGGGGGAGGGAGAGGGGGAGAGAAAAATCTACACAAATGAAGAAAAACCAAAAGAAGAATATGGGTCCCTCACGGACCCCTGGGAGGTCAGACACTGAGAAAACTGACTTTAGAATGCAAACAATGAAGGGCCCCCAGAATGACTGGTCTCAAACTACAAACCCAGATATCAAGACATTAATGGAGAGATTAAAAGAATTGAGGAGAGACAAGAGGAAACTAGAAAGGGGTTGATAACTGAGATTACAGAAGTAAAGAATACTGTGAATGAAATAAATAGCAAACTGATAAACATGGAAAGCAGAATTAGTCAAGCAGAAGAAAGAATCTCAGAACTTGAGGACCAAAATATAGAACTAACCCAAACTGTCAAAAACATAGAAAAGCAGCTAAAAAAGACAGAACAAAACCTTCAAGAGATGAACAATTATTTCAAGAGGCTGAACCTAAGAGTGATTGGACTTCCTGCGGCAGAAAGAGAGTCAGAGACCACCCTAGAACAAACATTCCATGAGATTATTCAAGAAAACTTCCCTCATCTCATCAGTAATGTGAAAATTCAAACACAAGAGATTCAGAGAACCCCTGAAAAACAACAAATGAGAAGACCAACTCTCAGACACATAATAATTCACCTAAACAAATAGGTATAAAAAAAAATCCTAAAGGCAGCAAGAGAAAAAGGTCAGATTACCTACCATGGAAGACCAATTAGAGTAGCAGCAGATTTATCTACAGAAACCCTTCAGGCTAGGAGAGCTTGGAGCCCTATCTTCAAAGTTCTAAGAGATAAACAATTTCAACCAAGAATAACCTAACCAGCCAAGATAAACTTCATCAGTGAGGGAGAATTAAAATCGTTCCCAGATATCCAATCCCTAAGAATTACACTGCCATCAAACCACCTCTACAGGAAACCCTTAGGAAAGTATTAAACACAGAAGAAAAGGGAAAAAGAATAACAAGTACTTCATAAGAGCACAGGAAAAAGATTAAAGACATACATGAACCAACCCCAAAACCAAAAGAGAAACAACAAACAAACTGGAAAAACAACAACTCTATAAGAACATTAAGATAGGGACCAACTCTCACTTTTCAATAATTAGCCTGAATGTGAATGAACTAAATGCACCACAGAATACA
Source organism: Cephalopachus bancanus (assembly GCA_027257055.1). Lineage (NCBI taxonomy): Eukaryota > Metazoa > Chordata > Mammalia > Primates > Tarsiidae > Cephalopachus > Cephalopachus bancanus. The sequence goes on along the minus strand of JAPVLO010000205.1, from coordinate 3,033,990 downwards.
TAGAATGGCAAAATGGATAAAATATCAGGAGGCAACAATATATGACATCCAAGAGACTCATCTAAATAGAAAGGACACACAGACTCAAAGTAAGAGAATGAGAAACAAATTTTCAGATGAACGGAACAGAAAAGAAAGGAGGAGTCATGATCTTAATCTCAGACAAAATGTCTTTTAAGCTATCAAAAATTAAAAAAGATACAGAAGGCCACAACATAATGATAAAAGGTTCAATCCATCAACAAGAAATATCTATCCTAAACCTATATGCACCAATATAGGAGTGCCAACTTTCATAAAGCAGCTTCTAGGTAAACTCAAGAAAGATATTGACTCTAACACTAACATAGTTGGGGACTTTAATACCCCACTCACAACCGTAGACAGATCATCAGGACAAAAAATCAGCAACGAGATCCAAAACCGCAATGTGACTCTCGACTAAAAGGACTTAATTGATACCTATAGAACACTCCACCCAATGACCACAGGATATACATTCTACTCATCACCACATGGAACATACTCTAAGATCAACCATATACTTGGCCATAAATCAAGTATAAACAAATTTCAAAAGACCGAAATTTTGCCATGCACCTTCTCGGACCATAGTGGAATAAAAATAAACATCAACACCAAAAAAGTTCCCCCCAAACCCACAAAGACATGGACACTAAATAGCATGATGCTAAACAACTCCTGGGTCAATGGTTACAGAGATTAAAAGATACCTGGAAATGAATGAAAATGAAGAAACATCTTACCAAAAATCTCTGGGATACTATGAAAGCTGTGGTAAGAGGGGAATTCATATCTCTACAAACACACATGAAGAATATGGAGGGATCACAAATAAACACCTAACAAGTCACCTAAGGAAGCTGGAAAAGCAAGACCACCAAATCCTGAACTTCAGCAGAAGAATCCAGATTACCAAAATAAAAGCCCAAATCCGGGACATAGAAGAAAATAACATAATACAAAAAATAAATGAAAAAGAAAGCTGATTCTTTGAAAGGATAAACAAGATCGATGGACCCCTAGCTAAACTGACCAAAAAAAGAAGAGAGAGAGAGAGAGAAAGAGAGAGAGAGAAAGCTCAAATAAACACAATCAGAAACATAAAAGATAAAGTCTCATCTGACCCTGAAGAAATACAAAAGATCATTAGAGACTACTATGTACACTTGTATGGAAACAAACTTGAAAACCTTAAGGAAATGGAGGATTTTCTGACATCACACAGCCTGTCTAGGTTGAAACAAGAAGAAATCGAGACCCTAAATAACCAATAACAATCAAGAAACTTCACTATGTAATAAGAAAACTACCTACAAGCCGGGCTCGATGGCTCAGCCTGTAATCCCGCACCTTTGGGAGGCTGAGGTAAGTGGATTGCCTGAGCCCATGGGTTCAAGACCTGCCTGGGCAGTGAGACCTCATCTCTACAATAAATCAAAAAATCAGCCGGGCGTGGTAGCGCATGCCTGTAATTCCAGCTACTTGGATGGCTGAGGTGGAAGGATCACTGGAGCCCAGTGGTTCGAGGCTGCAGTGGCTGGGAGCGACCATTGCACTCCAGTCTGGGTGACAGAGTGAGACTCCAACTCAAACAAACAAACAAAAAAAAACAACAACTACCTACAAAAAAAAGCCCTGGACCAGATGGATTTCCAGCAGTATTCTATAAGACATTTAAGGAGGAGCTGATACCAATCCTACTGAAAGTATTCCAGGCAATTGAGAAAGATGGCACTCTCCCCAAGTCATTTTATGAAGCTAACAACACATTGATATCCAAGCCAGATAAAGACCCAACGAAGAAAGAGAACTACAGGTCAATATCTTTGATGTATATAGATACTAAAATTCTCAACAAGATCCCTGCAAACCAGATTCAACAACACATTTCAAAAATCATCCATCATGATCAAGTAGGCTTCATCCCTGGGATGCAAGCCTGGCTCAACATTTGCAAGACCATAAATGTAATTAAATACATCAACAGACATCAAAGCAAAAACCACATGATTACATCATTAGATGCAGAAAAAGCTTTTGATAAAATCCAATACCCCTTCTTGAGAAAAATCCTTGAACATCAAGGCATACGTGGAACATACCTCAAAATATTAAAATCCATCTACGAGAAACCCACCACCAGCATACTCCTAAACAGACAAAAATTGGAGCCATTTCCCCTGGAAACTGGAACAAGAGACAGATGTCCACTCTCACCCCTCCTGTTCAATATAGTATTGGAAGTCTTGGTTAGAGTAATCAGAAAAGAGAAGGAGATCAGGGGTATCCAAATAAGAAAAGAGGAAATCAAGTTATGTCTCTTTGCAAATGACATGATTGTGTACCTTGAAAACCCAAGAGAATCTGTCAAAAGTCTCCTTGCACTGATAAAGGACTTTGGCAAAGTCTCAGGGTATAAAACAAATGTGCAAAAGACAATCGTATTTCTTTACACTAATAATAAACAAACAGAAACCCAAATAAAAAGCACAATCCCAGCCAGGCTCGGTGAGTCAGCCTGTAATCCCACGCTTTGGGAGGCTGAGGTGAGTGGATTGCCTGAGCCCATGGGTTCAAGACCCACCAGGGCTACTTGGCAAGACCTCATCTCTACAATAAATCAAAAAATTAGCCGGGCATGGTAGCGCACGCCTGTAGTTATTCCAGCTACTTGGAAGGCAGAGGCAGAAGGATCGCCGGAGCCCAGCAGGTTGAGGCTGCAGTGGCTGGGAGCAAAAAACTAAATAAATAAGCACAATTCCATTCACAATAGCCACACAAAAAATGAAATACCTTGGCATCTTCTAACCAGAGGTGTGAAAGACCTTTACAATGAAAACTACAAAACACTGCTCAAAGAAATGAAAGATGACACAAACAAGTGGAAAAATATCCCATGCTCATGGATTGGAGGAATCAACATTGTGAAGATGTCCATCTTACCTAAAGCAATCTACAGATTTAATGCAATACCCATCAAATTACCAGCAACATTCTTCTCAGAGCTAGAAAAAACAATACAGGAATTCATATGGAAGCACAAACGACCAAGAATAACCAGAACAATTCTCAGCAAAAGAAACCAAAACAAAGCAGGAGGTATCACAATACCAGACTTTAAACTTTACTATAAAGCTCCAATAATCAAAACAGCTTGGTATTGGTACAATAACAGGCATATAAACCAATGGAAAGAACAGAGATTTCAGAAGCAAAACCTCAATTTCTCAACCAACTCATCTTCAACAAAGCCTCCACCACCCACCACTGGGGAGAGGAGAACCTATTCAGTAAATGGTGCTGGGAAAACTAACTGACTACATGCAGAAGATTCAAACAAGACTACTATCTATCCCCATACACAAAAAGTTAACTCTTAATGAATCAGAGACCTAAATGTGAAACCTCAAACCATAAGAACTTTAGAAAACGCAGGACACACCCTTATGGAAGTTGGAACTGGCATCCAATTACTGAGCAAAACCCAAAATGCACGGGCCATAAGAGATAAGATAGACAAGTGGGGCCTCATTAAACTGACAAGCTTCTGCAAAGCCAAAGAAACCACCAAGTGACAGGGAGACAGCCCACTGACTCAGAAAATGTATTTGCCAACTCCATGTCTGACAAAGGTCTAACATTTAGGATCTACAAGGAACTCAAACGTGCTGAAAGGAAAAAACAAACAACCCCTGCCGGGAGCTGCAATCACTAGTAAAATTAAGGTAAAAGGGATCTGAAAACAGGAAAAACGCCGGCTGGGAGCAAGGCCCCAGTAAAATGTGGCCATGACGGAGGCAAAGCCCCATGGATCCTGTTGACGGATCTTCCCTAACTTTGAAGGATTGCGTGCATAGGCTTGAGAATATTCCCTCTTTAATTGAGATAATAGATGTGCAAGTGGATGATGGCATTTGACAGCAAATATTATATATAGGCATAATGGAGGTGAGATGGCAGCAAAAAGGGTGCCCCTTAGAATGTGCAAGGATGTGGAATTAGCAGTGAACCTATGTATAAAAATATAAAAAGGGCTCAACAGCAAAAAATTTCCCCCCTGAAGGGACAAGGGAATGCAAATTTTACAACCTTTAGCTAAAAAGGAAAAACAAGTACTTCCTCACACCCTTTATAAGTAACAACATTGACAGTTGTGATTGATGAGGAAGTGGGAAATTGAGACAGAGTATCTTCAAAAACAGGTGTTTTCGGGTAAAACAAGTCACAGACATGCCTTTTGATTTAAGAAATATTATAGTTTAATTAGAGGGAAGGTTGAAATTAAAGTAAGGATTAGAATTAAATAGATAGCAGTTATAATTAAAAGATAAATGTCTATTATAGATGTAGGTATTAGTTAAATATAAAGAATAGGAAATAATTAAGTTTTAAGGTAAACTTAAAATTATATACACTTAATGTAGGTTTAAAATTAAATACATTTAGGATTAGAAGTAAGATTAGTTTCATATATAAGTGTAGATTCAGACATAAGTTTTGTTTAGAAATATAAAATGTAAAATGGGTAGAATTAAGAAAATAGAACAGCGAAGGAAAGAGATTCAGTTGGCCTAGAGGTCACAGGATGTGACTGATAAATTCTTGGCAGCTGGTATTTTGTTACACCAGTGGTAGCAGGAAGGAAAAAATGAAACTTGTAAAGGTCAACTTCCCCATAAACAAAAGAAAAACATGATGTAAACATTTAATGTGTAACATGGGATACATTTTGTAGGTAGGGGGGGTCAGTAAAAAAGCTATTTAAGCTTGTAAGAATTGAATAAAAATTGGCAGAGTCTTGAGCTCTCCCCAGGAAGAGGATTCCTGTCATGTTCGTCTTTTCTTTTTCGCTGCTTCCCGATTCCCCGATCTCAAGCCCTGACTCTCTCCTGGAGCTGGACTCCAGCAAACCCCATTACAAAGTAGGCAAAAAAATAGGAACAGACACTTCTCAAAAGAAGACATACGAGTGGCCAACAGACACATGAAGAAATATTCAACCTCACTAGTCATCAAGGAGATGCAAATTAAAACTACACTGAGCTACCACCTAACTCCAGTCAGAATGGCCATTATCAATAACTCAAAGAATAACAGATGTTGGAGAGGATGTGGTGAAAAGGAAACACTTCTACACTGTTGGTAGAAGTGTAAACTAGTGTAACCTCTGTGAAAATCAGTGTGGAGATTCCTAAAATCTCTAAAAATCGACCTTCCATATGACCCCACAATCCCCCTACTGGGAATATACCCTGAAGAACTCAAATCACTCTATAAAAAAGATAACCTGCACACATATGTTTATCACAGCATTGTTCACAATAGCAACATCATGGAACCAATCATGCTGTCCATCAAAAGAGGACTGGATTTAAAAAATGTGGTACATATACACAATGGAATATTACGTAGCCATAAAATAGAACAAAATCATGAATTTTGCAGCAACCTGGAAGGAATTAGAGTTTATAATACTGAACGATCTCTCACAGAAACAGAGATCTGAGTATCACATGTTCTCACTTATAAGTGGACCTTGAACAACTATCATAATACTATAAGAAAAGGATACTACTTGGAAGACTGAGGTGGAAGGATCACTGGAGCCCAGCGGGGCGGCCACTGCACTCCAGTCTAGGCGACAGAGTGAGACCCCAGCTCAAAAAAAGAAAAGAAAAGAAAAGAAAAGGATTGACAGTGGTGGGAAACTATGGGGTTGGGCAGGGAGGGGAAGGAAGTGGGATTAACAGTAGTCACTATCGGGGGCACATCTCACCAACAAGGGTACCTGCACAATGCATATTTGTATACCTAACCCTTAACTGTACCCCACAATTTTAAAATAAAAATATGGTTAAAAAAAGAAATATGTCAGGCTGATAATTAATAAAATATTATGTTATCTTTAAAAAATATATAAATAAATAAAAGATGACTTTAAAAAAAAAGATGTTTCTTATGCTACCTACACTCATATATTCTACAAATATATTCTTTTACATAAGGACAGAGAATATTAGCATTAAAAGCAGCCTCTGTAATCACTGAGCCCACCCCATCCTTATTTTATTTGTGAGGAAACTGAGACCTAGAGACAGGGAATATTACTTCTGAAAGATCACACAGGCAGTCGCTGGAGGTCCACAGTACATGTGACACCAGTGTTTGTATGTTTGTTCTGTTCCACATATGCAGAAGGATTTGTTCACATCTGCTTGTAAAACATTACCTTCTCCTTATTTTTTCACTGTGCTCTGGTTATTCTTCAACATGATGTGGATGACCTGTTTAAGAGAGTCACACTTTTCAGTTTGCCCTTTTTTGAGTCACCTTCAGTTCTAAGTATTTTAATTGTTGTCTGACACCATAGGAACAATCTTGGCTGCAGAGGAGGCCAGGTGAATTCCCAAGGTTTACTGCTCTGTGCTTCATTTCTCTTCTGTCACTAACTGTGAGACCATTTGGCAACAGTTCACTCAGAGTCTTAAGATAATTAGCTTTTTCTCAGAATGGCATGGGTTTTAAGGAGAAAAGTATGTGACATTTGTTTCAAACCCCAAAACTATTATTTGTAGAATGTGTCCCATTTTTGTGACTCTTTAATATTTTTGAAAATAGTTTACATGCCCAATATCCCCCAAAAGGTGATCTTCTTGTGTCTTTCTTTTGAATTACTTCAAATAATCCCAAGCATATCTTGTTTTAATAGAAGGGACTTGCTGGAAAAACATAAAATGCTATAAATTAGGTATAAAATACAAAGAAATTTTTAATTAAAGTGAATCAATAATGTTTAATACAGTAATTGCACACTTCATATGATTTCATTTTTATTATATGGGTACACTTAGCAGTTAGCATTTAGAATAAATTACTACATTTTGAATCTATCAGTATTTTCTGAACATTTTAATTCAGTTATATTAATGTAGAAAGTCATATTCAAATATGAGTTCTAAAATAATGACTGCAAATTTTTCAGAATGATTGGGTGAAAATTATTCATAATTTCTACATGGATATGTATCAGACAATGATCTAAATCTAAATAGAAAGCTGCAAGATGTTTTTTAATAAATAGAATATAATTCCTGAGGGAATTTGTTTAAACATGCCACAACTATCAGATCAAGTCTTGCTAAGTTATTTTGTCATTCCTTATTCTATAACTAATAAGGCAAAAATCAAATCTTTAAGCAATTTTTATCACATTCTCATCCAACACTATAGAAAATAATTTTTGCTTCAATCCAATGGGATGGTTCCTTCTTTTTAATAGCAGATAGGCAAACCACTCCCTTTAGTATGAATTCAAAATCCTCTTAACCTTGGTTCAGTTCCCAATTCTGACCTCATTCATAACTAACACAATAATAATTAATATGAATAGTACAATATGAATATAACTTACACCATCATTACTATGTCAGTTAAATAATAATGTACATCATCATATCACATTGTATTACACCAAAGTACTCAATATTTCTCAATATTCTGTACATTCACAATTCTCTGTGTTTGTCTCCAATAACAATGATATTTATCATCTTTGCCACAGAAATCTTTAAGGATGATGAAGCTCAGATGTCACTTCTTCCTGGAGCTGTCTTAAACCTTAAAAATAATTCACACTCCCTTTCCTTATACTTCTTTAATACCTTTGAACATGTATTAAAGCATCTAACATGACCTAAGGTCACTGTGGTCTTAGGTTTACAAAAGCACTATACATTTTTGTTTTTGGAACGTGCTGACAAAACAGTCAAATATCCCTTAATAAATGTGTGTTCTTGAATTAACCATCTTAACTTGTATTGCCTTTACAAGGTAAGTGGAATTCTGAAGAAATTTTTGAAAATGCAAAATTATTATTATGATTATTCTACTGAAAAAATATTTTGCAGTCTTTCTTATTGTGACTGTATATCTTATTTCAAAACTCTACTGTGTTCCACTGCCCCCCATATATTGACATTGAAAAGTATTCAGGAGAAAGTTAATACAGCAGGTCTGATATTGTTCTTTAGAAGAGTCTCCTTGCAGGGCTGGTAGTTGGCTGGCATCCAGAAGTTTGGCTTTTGAAGTTCCCTACACTGATAAAGCTGTTTTGTTTGCCTGGGGCACTAAATTAGCTGTATCAGTCTGATTTATGTAAACACCTGCTTTCCTTCTGGGAGTCTGGAATTTCTATGGTTGTGGCTGATCACACAGGCAGAGAGTTCCTGTATGAACAGTACCCAACACTTTGGACTTTTTAGCCGATAGCAGACTTTCCTAGTCAGAAATACCGCATATGTGTTACTGTATTTAGCTGCTAGAAGAAGGAACACATACCATGTGGCCCCTCTCAAAAGAAGTAATTTTTCAAACCCTAAACATGAATTTCTCCAGACTCTGCAGGTTGTGTTTTTTTCCTTACTGACCATGTTGTATATGTTTCATTGTAATAAACCATGGCAAAAGTCCAATGCCTCTGAGTTCTGTGAGTCCTTCTAATGATTCGCCAAACGTGGATATTCTTGGGACTCATGATACAGAAGGAAACTACTTAAATACTGTCTTGTTATTTTTTGGCAAACTTCCTCCAGTCACTGAGATACTATTATTACAAAAGATGAATAACCCACTGTTACACAGAAAAATTATTTTCCCTATTATCTCCTAACATCTCATTATTTTATCAGAAAATTCCTACCTGTTTTACAATGGTAGGATAGTTTAAATATGGCTTTGTCTAGTTAAAAAGAGAGAAAGTGAAAGAAAAGAGAAGTAAAATATATTTTTCAAGAGTACGTTGTATTTTGAAAGATGAAGGGGCAGATATGCAGTAGAAAGAAAATATTACTGAGTTTTATGATCAATTTACTATCCTGCCATTTCCCAGCCGTGAGGTCTTAGGGAAATCATTTAACCTCATTGAGAACCAATTCTGAGTATGTAAAATGGGATAATAAAACTTTCCTATCACTTGTATAGAGATACTGGGATCAAATAAGTTAAAAGGTATGAAATATAGCTGAACATTGTTACAGTTAACTAGGATTGCTTCCCTTTCTAATTCTAGGTTTTAGGCTTAAATCCAAAGGAAGTGTAGTTTCATTTGATTATTTTTATCCCCATACCAGATTAGAACTACTGTATACAGGCCTTTACCCTCACTTTGGAGAAAGCAAGGAAGTTCAGAAATTTAAAAAAGAAATAAAAATAAATAGCAGGCACTCAAGAGTAAAAAAATAAAATTTAAACACATATGTTAAAGAACCCACGAGCTTCTTCAGAAAGCATCTAATTCAAGCAAAAAAGTTTGATAATTACCATATAAGAATCTGTTTTCAACTCAAGCTATGTGTGTTAAACAGAAATATTGATGATGATGATGATGGTGGTAATTGTAATAACCTTTATCAACTGTATGCTGTGAGCCATGCACTAAGCTGCTAAGTGCATCACATACCTTATCTCATTTAATCCTAAGTGTTACCTTAGAGATTAAATATTACTAGTATCCCAAATTTACAAATGAGGTGATCAAAATTTTGCAATGTTGCAACAGGTTCCATCTAAGTAAGGACCCAGGAGACTAAGAGCAGAGGCACTGGTGTAGCACAAATCTTGATTAATATTCTAGTACTTTCTTCTTCTTCCTCTCTGGTTTATTTTCTTTATTATTGCAAAGTAACTATTCAAGTCATAAACAGACACCTGAAAAATATATTTTTCATAACATGAATGTGAATATTATTTGATCTCAAATTAAAGTCTAATAGAATACAAAACTAGGCCCAAAGACATAATTGGTTATTCCAGAAATTTTGCTTTTCAAGATTCCTGTGTCATGTCTGTATAAATTAGTATATCTGAACAACAAAACCAAAAGGGTACAATGATTTTTAGGGGTATTTAATATTTGGAAGATTATATCAGAAATTATATTTGTGGTTTTTTTTCTCTTCTTCAGTGAGAAAGATGACAAAATAATCATCTTATTAAAAGATAAAGGTCTCTCAACAATGAGTCAAGGGCCAATAGAGTAATAAAAGTTTCCTCTTACATGAACAAACTTGGCAAAAAAGAGTTATAAAATAATTCTTTGTATTTTTTGATAAATGATCATCATCACCATCATCATCAACTGCTTGACTTGCATGTATGAGTCAGCTCAAGAGAAGGAAGCAGAGTGTTTTGATGTGGTAGACATCATACAGTCCAAATCAGCACTCCAGAGACCATCTGGTTCCAAGGAAATTAATGTATAGACACTGAAGAAGGTTAAGACCAAGAACTGTAAGACTAGAAGACAAAGTCTGAGAAGCTTTTGACTGAGATGAGTCCTGAAGATGGGTATCACCATCTTAAGGGACAGAGTGAGTCTGTACAATAAACCAGATCAGCAAGACATCAGGTATCTGTTGAACTGTGTATAATAAGTATTGATGATGGACAGACACTAAAAGGCAGTAGGAGTCATAATTAGGGGCTTTCGTCACCTCTAATAAACTTAATAACTAAATATTTATCAAATACCTACTATGTTCAAGAGATTTTTATCTATGTTGTGTTATACTAAGGAACAAAATTAGCAAAACTCCTACCCCAAGGAGCTTACATTCTACCACAGGTGGAAAAAAAAGTGAACAGTTAATTTGCACACACAAATATTTGCTTATTTATTTATTTATTATTATTATTATTATTATTATTTGAGTTGGAGTCTCACTCTGTCGCCCAGACTGGAGTGCAGTGGCCGCTCCCAGCCACCGCAGCCACGCCTGCTGGGCTCTGGCGATCCTTCCGCCTCAGCCTTCCAAGTAGCCGGAATTACAGGCATGCGCTACCACGCCCGGCTGATTTTTTTATTTATTATAGAAATGAGGTCTCGCTGCCCAGGCGGGTCTCGAACCCACGGGCTCAGGCAATCCACTCACCTCAGCCTCCCAAAGCCACGGGATTACAGCCTGAGCCACCGAGCCCAGTTTATTTGCTGATTTATTATTCAAGTTATGATAATTGTTATGAAGGAGAAGTAATAGAAGAACCTATCAATGAAAGACACACCTCTGTCCACATGAATTAGATCAGACATGAGCATAAGAAAATCTGAACAACAGGGTGAAATGAAGTTTGTTATAGCTTCTGGGAAACTTGAACTTAATCTGAAATTTGCCACAGAAAGAGACAGTGTCTTTTCTAATTGGACATTTCATCAAAGATATCTAAAATTAGTATCTCCTGTATTTATTTCATTCCCAGCCTAATGACAGCACAATAAACATGGTAGAAAGGGCCAAGAAAATCCCGTGGAAGAAGATCCAGAGCTGAAGTCATTGGATTAAGTCAACTTTGAAGGTTTTCTTCTCTTTTATTTAAAAGAATACACTCCTTTATTATTTGTGTAATTTTGAGCTGGGTTTTTGTTATTTGCAGTTGAAAGTGTCTGAACTGATACAGCCTCACATAAGTCATTTAATATCACAGTATTTTCTTTCATTTACCATATGAGCCCTAAGGACATTAGAGGCTTATTATGAATATCTAATGAGATGTTTGTCATTGTGCACTGCAATCTATTAACTGCAATTCATTTTAAAGTTATTATTTAGAAGTATGAGCAAAAAAACCCAGTAATCATATTTAAATTCATCTTCACTAACAATCATGCTGGCTCACACTAGAATGGCAAAAATATACCTGGGTATTGTTTGTCATGAGAAGAATTCAGAAATTAAAAATTATCAATTTTTATTTTTTATGGCAGCAACCAACAACATAACTGGGTCTTTAATGAAAACTGGACATTTCAAAACATTTCCACATTAACATTGTAAGATGAAAACAAAGTTATTGATGGAGAATATGTGGAAAAATCATGAAAAATTATGGTCAATAAAATCGAGCATTTTCCTGTTAAAATGTTCCAGCTGTTAGAATATTAAATACTTATACCATCACCAAACCTACTTAAATTGTTGAACTAGGAAATACATTAAGTATTATATTTGGATGAGGACACAGGCCTGGCATTTAGGTTAAGGTACAACAACCAAACTTTAGAGAACAGAGCAGCTAACTAACCCAGAAGAAGAACTGCAGCTCAGATACAATATAAGAGTCAAGAATAAATAAAGTAGAACAACTCGGGAGTGGAAAAAGTTGGAGAGGTTAAGAACATATTCAATGACATTTTAAAAGAACTTGCTTCAGAGAATTTCCCAGTTGGAGACATAAATTCTAATGTTAAGATTGCATCATTGTAGCTTTAAAAATGCATTCTTCTACTGTAAGGAGCATCTTATTTAGATTGCTCATTAAATTATACCAGTATGGCCTTGAGTAAAGAATATAATTAAATTTTGTAAAAGGACTAGCCAAGTTTTTCTGCTTAGTAAGACTAAAAATTATCAGTATTTCCTAATAAATACTTTTGGTTTGCCAACTACTTATCTACACTTGATAATACCTAGTACTCTTCAACTAAACTGCAGAAAAGGATATAGGTTTTAACATCATAATAACAGCCGGTCGAATGCTTTCTGATAATAACACAATTGTTCATGAGGAATTTTAAAGTTACAGAATAAAAGGAGAAAATTTTCAAAGCTAACAAATGTTAGTAAATTCTCCTGAATCGAATACTGATCCCAGCAGGAAAGAAAAGGAGTTTGTTAAAGGACCATGACTAAAAGACCGATTGAATGATTGCTCAGCAGCCTGAACTATAACAAGAGAATTGATCCTGGAGAAAAAAGCAATTACTATTTTTGTTGGCATTTCAGCAGTGATAGAGAGATCTGTGTGAACCTGTCACTGCTCAGACTAATGAGAGGATTTTTAAAGGCTTAAAATAGAAAACTTTTTGAAAATCATGATTGTCCTAAAGCACACAAACATGTTACAGTGTAGTACTGGTCATAAATGTTTTGGGGGGAAATTTGCAAAGCACAGACTCATGATAGATGAAATTAGTTTTTTTAAAAACTAAAAGTAGTCACATAAAATGAAACTATAATTGATGGGTTTCTAATGAAATTATAAATTATTGGAGTATTTTATGTAGGTTTTTTCTTTAGTTATTGATTTCTGAGTTTATTCCTTTGTCAATTTTGCTAATAAGATTCTTTTTTGTGCACTTTCATTTTAAAAACAAAGAATATATTTATATACTGTCAATCATATTTATTATTCAAATTCTTTTATTCAAACTACTGATAGTTATTATTAAGCCATTCCATAATGGAAGCAAATTTAGTATTTAAAGTTGGGATTGGTACTTTGGAGACATGTACATATTACTTTAATAAAGTGCACAAATCAAGTCTTTCATTAATAAAACTTAAAAAACACCACAAACCCACTCCAACTTAAATAATTTGATTTTAAAAATCCACCTTTCAGCCGGGCTTGGTGGCTTAGCCTGTAATCTCTCGCTTTGGGAGGTGGAGGTGAGTGGATTGCCTGATCCCACGGGTTCGAGACCCTCCGGGGCAAGTTGGTGAGACCTCATCTCTACAATAAGTCAAAAATTAACTGGGCGTGGTAGCGCGTGTCTGTAGTTCCAGCTACTTGGAAGGCTAAGGCGGAAGGATCGCTGGAGCCTAGCGGGTCAAGGCTGTGGTGGCCGGGAGTGACCACTGCACTCCAGCCTGGGCGACAAAGTGAGACTCCAATTCGGAAAAAAAAAAAGTAAAGCACAAAAATCCACCTTTCTTCATTGTGCACATGCAAAGTCAAGAACTGGTTAGATTTTTTTAAATGCTGCAAATATAGTAATATATACTATATATATTATATATTTATATAGTAATATAAAGCAAATTAGAATGTGGCATAAAATAAAAGTGTCACCAAGTGTTGATTGGAAATCAAAAAAACACTACCAAAATAATACAATAATCTTTCAAATTTTGTAACTTTTTAAAAATATCACATACTACTTTCTAGCACTATTACAGCATTTCTTACTTTTGCATTAAAATAGCTTTGATAGCCCATATTTTAGGGGAAAAGATAGTAGGAATTATAGGGCAAACTACAAATTATAATTGATCAAACATCTAAATTTGTTATTGCAAATGATACTTGTGCATTTGGGGAAGGTAATATTTCATATTGGTGAACTAAAGAGCTGCGTTCAATGTTCATATCCTTCCAAGAGTTTTGTAACTCTGAGTAGGATTGTTAAGCTTTATAAGCTTTGGTTTGCTTATCTAAAAGACAGAAAAAAATCAAACTTTACCTGAATATTTTTCATAAATTAATATGTTAACTTTAGCGATTCTAAGGCCTGTAGCAAATAAGACTTTCAGAAGGGATGGCAAAAAATGTGTTTTCTATAGCTAGAGAACCAGAGAATAGAAAAGTAAGAGAATAAAACTTCTGCGGACAAGACTGACAAAATTAGTTTTTAAATAAGTAAAAATAAGAATACAAGATTGAGAGTCTGGCCTAAAATAAGTACCATTATGATTTTTTTTTAATTAAGAAATCATCTGGAAATGAAGGGAACCTGTCTTAACACCAAACCATGGTAGCTATCAAGCAGGAAACAGTACAAGTGGGTGGGGATGTAGCTTGGGCTTGTGAAGAAAAATAATTTTTAAAACCTAGTTTTTGACATGAAGCAGAAAAGGAAGTATAAATATTACAGTGAGATTCGGCATGAATATTACCTTGGCTATTTGATTAAGAAGTGATAATGGTAAATGTATATAGGTTATGTGAGTATGCTTACTAAATTATTCACATAGGCCTGCTTTGAAAAGTTACAATAAAAGTAGAAAAATAAAAATTTATACATATGAATGATAATGATCCAAGTAATTTTGGCTGAATAAAATGATCAGTCAAAATGATATATGATCTTATACTGGTAGTCACTCTCAATCTGGATCTATTTAAGCTTAAGATTGAGATAGCTTTATGAAATGACAATCTAGAGAGTAGGTAAACTGGTTCTTAGAGCAAGACTTATCAATTACCTATACAAGCATTAATGACAGAGTAACTTTGAGCAGAGAGGAAGATTTCAAATTCCATTTTCCTTTCAATGAAAATCAGAAACAACTACTGCTGAATATTTTTTGTTTTAACTTTGTAACTTCCAATTAATTTTCCAAATGTTAGTCTCCCTTCTGTTTCTCTGATGCTCCTAGCAATAGAAATTGTCAATTAAAAAAGAGCAGGAAGGGAGGATTCTGGAGAGATAGAAGAGTGGGAAACACCAGGAATTCTTCAGCCCATCCAGACAACAATTACATTGTCAGAATCTGTTTGATGTAGCAATTTTGGAAGCATGGAATGTATTGAATGCTTTCAACTTTCCAGAGGAAGGTTCGAACAGGTAATTTTTGTCAATTTCAGCTCTTAGTAATGGCTACTACTCATTCACTCCATCCCTGTGGCAGGCAGTTCTCGGAGTAGTTTGCACAGGGCTTACAGGATCCAGTGTGGGCAATAAGAACCTTGTCCCCCAAATATCAAGGATCTATGCTCTGTTGATTGCTGCTTCTAATCATAGAAGTGCAGACTCAGAGGTGGACAGTCATTGTTTTACCTCTCTCTCATAGTTCCTATTTTTTCTCCCTCTGACTCAATATATGTCTAAATAATTTAAATAGATAGTACATTTTTTTCCCACCCTGCATTTTTTCTCTTTTTCTCCTTTTAAAAACCAAGCATTAAAGACAGACATTCAAAAGCAACTATATATACGGAGAAAATTAGAAAGTCACCATACATGCCTAAATAAAGGTACAGGCTTGAAAAAAACTTGAAAAGACCTTACTTTACACATAGGGCTGATCCTTAGCACAAAGATAGCTATAACAATAAAACAAAGCATAAAACATCAGGTAAGGAGAATAATCTGATTTCCACAGTTACCACATTAGATTCAAAAGCAGTTTTCAACAGTAAAAAATCAAAAAGCATATGTTATTTTCTGAATGTCTGCCCCCAAATTCATGTGTTGAAAACTCAATCCTCAAAGCAATTGTGTTGGGAGATAGAGCCTTCTGGGAGATATTTAGGTCATGAGGACATAATCCTCATGAAAAAATTAATGCTGTTTCAAAAGGGCTTGACAGAGGAAATTGGGTTTATCTTGCCCTTTTGCCCTTTTGCCATGTAAGAAAACTATATTCCTCCCTATGGAGGATACTTGTTCAAGGCAACATCTTGCAAGAAGCAGCCTTTGATGTCAGTTCTTTGGTCTTGGACTTCTCTATACCCAGAACTGTGAGGAATAAATTTATTTTATTTATAAATTACCCAGTCTCAGGTATGCTGTTACAGAAGTACAAAGTAGACTAAGATAACATATAAAGAAACAGTAAAAGTATGGCCCTCAAAGAAAAAATTAAATCCAGAAATGGTCCCTGAGACAGCTCTTATGACAGATCTACTAGAAATACACTTCAAAACAACTGTCTTAAAGATACTCAGAGAACTAAAAAAAGATATGAAGAAAGTCAAGAAAACCATTTACGAACAAAATGGAAATATCAATAAAGAGATTTTTTTAAAAGTTAAAAGTAACCAAAAAGAAATTTTGGAGCTAAAAAGTACAATAATTAAAATGAAAAGCTCAATAAAGGTATTCAAAGGCAGATTTGAGCAGCTAAAAGAAAGAATGAGTGAGCATGAAGATAGTACATTAAAAGTATTGAGTCTGAGGAACAAAAGGAAAAAGATTGAAGAAAAATGAGCTGAGTATAAAGTACCTGTGGGATAACATCATGCCAGTCAATATATGCATTATAGAGTTCCATGATGAGAAGAGACAAAGAAAGAGAAAATATTTCAATAAATAATGTGCAAAAATATCTCAAATTTGATGAAAGTACTAAATTAAATATAAACATTCAAGAAGCTCAATAGACTCCAAGTGAGATGAATGCAAAAACAAACAAAAAGCACTATAACAAATTATAATCAAACTGCCAAAAGAGACAGATGGCCATGTTTGGTGGCTCATGACTATAATCCCAGTACTTCAGGAGTCTGAGGTGGAAGGATTGCTTGAGCCCAGGAGTTCTAGATTAGTCTGGGCAAATAACAAGACCTTGTATCTGCAAGAAAATAAAAGTAAAAGTAAATTCGTTCAGCATGGTAGTGATGCATGCCTACAGTCCCAACTACTTGGGAGGCTGAGGCAGAAAGATCTCCTGGACTCAGGAAGTGAAGGCTATGTGAGTTGTGATTATGCCAATGCACTCCAGCCTGAGTGACAGTGAGACCAGCCTGAGTGACAGTGAGACTCAGACTCATTATTTTTTTATTTCTTATAAAAAAATTAAAAAGATAAGAACAAGAAATATCAAGAGAGATCCTCAATAAGATAACCAGTAGATTTCTCATCAGAAATTTTGGAGGCAATGGGTTGAGACATATATATATATATATATATATATATATATATATATATATATATATGTCTCAACCCATTGCTCTCTCTCTCTCTCTCTATATAGAGAGAGAGAGAGAGAGCAATGGGTTGAGACATATATATATATATATATATATATATATATATATATGCTAAAAGGGAAAAAAAACTGTCAACCAAGAATCCTGTACCTGGCAAAATTATCCTACATAATTTAAGAGGCTAACACATTCAAACTAAACAATTATATAGATCAATGAAACAGGATAGAGATTCTGGAAGCAAAACAGGTTTTAAATAAAAAAAATTACAAGAGACAAGGAAGGACATTGCATATAGTAATAAAAAGTAAATAAAGCAAGAAGAGATAAAAAATAAAGAAATGATTCCATTTAAATCAAAACTAAGCAAATAATAGAAGAAAATGTGAGTCTGGAAACATATTGGTTTAAGAAAGGAAACCTGAGACTACAAGGTGAATTTGAGGGATTCACCTTCCCTTCACAGGATCTGAGATTAAACTGGTTCTTGAAATTGGGTGTCCCTTCACAACCCTATCCATGTTGTAAGAAGCTGTGATTCTGGACACCTCCAGAGGGGAAACCATAACACAGTTGGCAAATATCTGAAGTGGCCAAAAACCAAAACCCTCCTCCTACAAGTCTGAGGGCAACCTCTCATATCTCTCAAAAGCAAACCTATAAGCTTTATAGTGATGACACTTGTAGCAATGTATCCAAAGTACATTCATGTATATGCAAGAGGATTAGTGATGACACAGTGATGACACTTGTAGCAATGTATCCAAAGTACATTCATGTATATGCAAGAGGATAAATATACACAGATGTTTATTGCAACAATATGTTATACCAATAAAAGATTGATACCCATATCCCTCCTCAAGGGCTTGGCCTAATACATGGTAGTACATCCATGCTGTGAAAAACTATACTGTCAGTTAAAATGAGCAATATACTTAGTGTATGAATGTTTTTCTCATTTTTTTAATGTAAGAAAGCAAGATAGAACAAATTGTTTGGCTGTGTAAAAATCTCTAACTGAGCAATGCTGAAATTGTGTAAAAAGAGAGATGTATTCACATTTAGGTTCATTTGTCCACAGAATAGCTTTGTATGTTTCTCAGACTCCTGATAGTGTTCACATCTGTGAATAGGAACTGGGTTTTTTTAAAAATATTGTAAAATGTAAATAAATTTTAAAATTCCAAAGCATAGAGATAGGTTAAAAAATACCATATCCTCTGGTGGTCTGTGAATGCAGGATTGCAGCTCAAAAATGGTTAGTCACCACCACAAATAGAAAGCCAAATAGACCAAATCTATGGGACTTAGACTTACGAGGAAGAAATAGAAGGAATTTAAGTTAACCTAGAATGAGCTAGGAATATCCAGTTTTTAGGATTCTCTGTATTTGTGATACCATTTTCTGCCATAGTTTGTCAAAACGTATACAATCTTTGCATGAAAATCTTATTTCAAAATGGATGACAAGGTCTGAGCAAGTATCTTTTGTAATTGCTTCCCACATTATTTCCATATGTCTAAATCAAAGAAATCCAGGCTAGAAAGAGTTGCCCTACTAACGATAGTGATAGGAGGTATGTGTAGAAATTTTGTTCATCACAATTTATGGAACTTTCTAATTCGTAGTCATATTCACAACGAGAAAAAACTTTTCCCAAAAGATTATGGTTTCTACAAGGGCGTTTTTTGTTTTTTGTTTTTTTTTTTCTAAATTTATTCTCAAACACTTTGGGCTCAATAACATTACTAGAAATTAAAAACTATTTTGCTTAAATAATCATTTTTATTTCACCTTCTCTTGGCTTATTTTCCATTATTTTAATGATTTATATATGCTAAACAACCTTGCCAGAGGAGAGCACCTACATAGCTCATCCACCAATTTAATATATTTTAAATACTTTAAGCTATGTAAACAGGCTATTTTCATCGTACTAAGCTACATAGATTTTTTTTAAACCATGCCCTATGTAAAGATGTCATTTAAAGGAGCTTTAAGGACCCAACAATCAAAATAATACTTTTTAGCACTTTCTTGAATACATACATTAAATAAAATTTTGTTATTTATTTATAAGAAAATTAGAAAATACTGTTCTCACAGTATCATATTAGTTATCTATCTCTATCTTTAACCACAGACAGTCAGACAGACAGAGATATATGTTTTTATGAAAAGTCACAAAAGTGTCCTTCCTTTAAATGTTATCTCTAGAAGTCTTCTGCATCCTTTGTTACCAAAGCATCTAGGAAACAGATTTTAGGTTCTCAAGTTGTCCACAGAAGAAAGCCAAGTAAATAGTTTGTGATAACTTGTTTCAATTTCTAGATCATAACACAGATAATCAGATAAAGCTTTACACCCAAATATGTTCAATAAACACAATTGATTATGTTTTTTAAAAAAGCTTTATGTCAGTTATGATTAAGGAGTAAGGCTGAGCACAGTGGCTCACTGTAATTGCTGTAATCCCAATACTTTGGGATGCAAAGGCAAAAGGATTACATGAGCCCAGGAGTTTGAAACTAGTCTAGGCAAAAATAGTGAGACCTCTGTTTCTACAAGAAAAAAGAGAGAAATAAAAAGGAAAGAAAGAAAGAAAAAAGAAAGAGTAAATACAAGTTATATAACAGCAAGTATGAGCCTCTGAATTTTTCCAAGTTTATTCAATGAGTAAACTAGGTCTTTACCTATTCGGGGGGTGGGGTGAGGAGTGGTGAGAGGTAGAAAGCTAAGAAACAACATATGTTAACCATGTAGATATAATAATCATGTCATTTAAAAAGTTTAGAACACACTAATCTTAGGAAAAAAGATGACATTTTGGTCAAAAATGGCAGATGGGTGGGGTGTGTGACACTCCACTGTAGTTAAAATACAAAGCTTTCTACCTTCCTAACGCCTGCATATGTAGGATCCAAGTCAACATGAAGTATGAGTGTGTGAGGCTGTAAATAAAGATCTTGACTTTGATTAATTTGCTTTCCAGCTTATTTTGAAAGTCTGGCAGATTAATAGTGTAAATTAAAATATCCCAAAACATGCTTTCCATCTACTCTTTTAACTATTATAATTTCTCTTTATGAATTGAGTTACATTCAAGCACTAAATATCTAGACTTCATTAGATGATCCCCCTGCAGAAAGGCTTTTATTAAGTTTACTGTAGACTCTTCCTTTTAATTTAACGTTGATATTAATGCTTATAGAAAAAAGTTTCTAAACTTTCTATGAGCAGTGGTGGAAGACTTAATTATTTTCACAAATTGATACATTATTGGGCACAATGAATGTGTGACTGTATCTATTTATTGCTTTCATATTTATCATCCACATAATTAGATGATTTAGAAGTAAATCACTTGAAAAGCATTTCTTTTTTGAATAAATAACTAATATATTTACACTGGACACCTAGAAAAAATCTGTTTATTACGCTTGCTAATCTTTCTAGATTTCTAATTCACAAGTTTTAACATATATGATTACAAAATATATTATTATGAGCTATTTTAAATGCTTTCCAGAAATAGAAAAGTATATGTTATAGATAGAATTCAAATATTAAATTAAGTGAAATATACAATCAAAATGTTAACTGCATACAGAATATACATAATTGTTTAAAATTTATTTTTGGAAGCAAGGAAAAAGTATACTCCATGATGATAATGTCCCAAAAGTTTAAAATTATACAAAGGTCAGAACTGCATGTGAAATCTTAACTGCAGCATTACATGGTAGTGTCAAGTATTCAAATAAAATTTTTAAATGTTCTTTGGATTTCAGTTTATAGCTCCTTATAGCAAATTTTATGTATTTCTGCATTGTAAAAAATATCTCGCCTCACTGATTTGTAACAATTAATATCAAGAAGGTATTTCAAATAATTACCTTGTATCTTCTCATGGAAATTTAAAAAATATAATTGCATGTCTTCTTATGAACTTACTGAGGTAGATTTTGAAATATGATTATCTAACTATACTATTCATTCAGAAAATATCTGGTAAAATATTACTACTATATAACATTTGTTTTGCTGTGTCTTAAATTAGTAAAAACTAGTCTTTTAACATTTGCACAGAATGAAGCAATGCTTATGATAAAATGCATAAATGAAAATGTTCACTCTAAAGTAATGACATAGAATGAATCAAGCAATATTGTCTGATGAATGTATGTGACTCTCTTACTGAAAAAGTCCATTCTTCACAAAGCTGCCTGCCATCCTACTTCCTTCCTTTCTTTCAAGGCTACTGTATATCCCATGGTGTGAATGCACCACAATTTATTCAGAAAGCCTGATGTCACTGAGTCATCAATCCATTTTTCATATTTTGTCCCAGTACATAATGATGTAAATAAATAATTCTACATAGATCTTTAAGCACTGGTGATTTTGCATCTGCTTGATGGATATTGAGGAGGAAGTTGCCAGGTCAAAGAGTATATACATTTTAGTTTTAATAGATGTTGATTGAACGCTTTCAAAAATGGTATGAAAATTCACATTTCTACAGGCAATATATGTATATTTTTCAAATATCCCAGGCAACAACTGATATCACTGGTTTTAAAATTTTTTGCAATCTATATTAAGGAAGAATAGGAGATTGAGCAAACAGAAAAAGAGAAAAAAATATTATTTTTTGCAAGTGTAATGGCTCTAAAATACCTCATTTAAAATGAAAATGTAAGTTACAGCCTGACAACTGTAAGTTTAAACATCTTGTCTTATTCATTTTCCATTTGAATGCATTTCTTTTGATTAGTTTTGTGCTCTAAATTGCATTGGGTATTTTACCTCCTTCTTGGCTTTTGGTAAAAGCTATTTGCATATAATAGATATTAATCCTCTGTGTTTCAAGTATCTTTTTCTAAGTGCCTCTATTCACCAACAGAAATATGTGAAATAATGCTTCCAAATATTGGAGTTTCCTTTTTTTTTTCTAATTAACCTTGTACTCAACAAATGTATTCATTAAAGAAATATTCCTATATGGCATGAAATTCCAAAAAAGTGCAAAACTAGACAAAAATCTTCCAGAGTCAAGAAAAACTACATCCTTTTTCCTCCTGTTTGAAAATATTATTATAAAAAAGAAATGAAATAATAATATGGGGTGTTTTCAATTTCTTATTTGTTTTCAAGGAGATGCCCGTCCAAAAAGGACATACAACCTGAAAGAAGAGGCTAACAGTCATCTGTGCTATGAAACCTAATGGCATTCACAAAGGCTAAGAAGATAAATCACAAGTTACAGTGTTGCTTCTGCTGCTTTATCTTCCATTTTGACTTTCTACAGTAGTTCTTCGGGCTTCTCTCCAAAGAATGTACTGCTCAACTAGTTGAAATAAAGCAAAGCTAATGAGACTGGCAGGGTGACTGCTAAGCATGTGCCTTTGCTCCTTTGTAACTTAATTTGCATAAATAAAAATGTATACTACTGGTACAATGGATGTGTGGGAGCAAAAGGCATTGCTTCAGTGTAAGCTCTACTTTAATGGAGTTGAATAACTTACACAAAATGATTATTATATGGTTTAATGTATGTATTTTTTGTTTTCAGTTATATACATACATCCCTACATACACATATGTACACACAATCACGCACACACGTGTGTATAAAATACCATAACTGATTGTGAAAGCATACCCTTAAAGTAGGCAAAGCAGAAATTAAAAGCCTAATTTTACTGTGGAGATATGACGTTTAGAAAGGTTACTACTATGACTAGGGTTAAAAGTGAATACAATAGCCCAGCCCAGTACTCCATATTTCTGCTGACTGCTTCTGTGTTGTATCCATTAAAGATCGTCAAGTTATGAAAGAAATACAGAATTGGAAAATATTTTTAAATTACAAATGAAGTAATGCTTCCTTGTCCTATCTCTTTAAGAGAAATAGTTCATAAAATTGATACCACCTACCAGGAGTAGGCATTTCTTATTATAATGACTCAGTGCTGGCACTTTAGCTTTTCAGGTCACTTGTGCAGAGACATGATTACATTTGCTTTATCCACAAAGAATGACACAATTTGGTTACTGTTCTGCCTCAGTCCTGAGATTACCATTATTAATTTTGTTTAATTTGGCTCTGTACTTACTCAAAAATAGCATAGATAAGAAACGAGAAACACCACCAAGCAAGGTACCATAATGTCTTTGAAAGTGAAAAATCCTTTTCCTTTGTGTTTATCTCCATTAGCTTCAACTAAATTCAGGCTTTGGCGTTGGACGATAGCTAGACTCTTGATTCACTATTTGTTTATGTGATATCGGACATGTTTCACTGTAATTTTTAGCTTCTTCACTTCTTCAATGGTAAAAATTTACAAGTATATGTCATGCAAAGGACTCAAATAGGTACATTGAACATACTCAACCTGTTACATTATTATTCCCAGATCCAATTACTCTCCTGCCTTTAATTATTATCACCATTGTGAAAATGCATGATACTTTCATCTTGGTTAAACTGTGGAGACTAACAAATATCTCAGGATGAATGAAATATATTTTCATTCCTTACTTTCTTGACTTTTTCTCTCATTTAAAAGTTTGTTCATAAAAATAGATTTACCATTTGACCCAACAATCCCCCTACTGGGTATATACCCAAAGAAGCATAAATTGTTCTCCAAAACACCTGCATTAATATGCCTATTGCAGCACTATTCAGAATAGCAAAAGCATGGAGCCAACATAGATGTCCATCAACAGTCAACTAGATAAGAAAAATGTGGTAAATAAATATCATAGAATACTCTGCAGCCATGAAAAGGAATTAAATCATGTTGTTGGCAGCAACATGAATGTAACTGAAGGACTTCATTTTAAGTGAATTGTCACAGAAATAGAAATCTGAGTACCACATATCCTCACTCATAAGTGATATCTAAACACTGGGTACACAAGGGCATAGGATGGGAACAACGCTCACTGGGACTACTAAAGAAAGGAAGGGAGGGGGTAACGGTTAAAAACCACCCATCAGGTACCATGCCAACTACCAGGAGAAGGTTCAATAGAAGCCCAAACCTTACCATCACACAATATACCTGTTATAACAAAACTGCACATCTACTTCTTGAATATAAATTTTAAAAAAGAACTTTAAAAAAGTTTGTTTATTAAATGGATAGCTATTTATAACCTTCACCCTGGTTAATATTAAGAAAAACCATTATGCTGCTCATGCCTTTACTCTTGTGTGCCCTTACGGCCAATTGTTAGTCTTGTAAAATTATCCTTTAAGTATGTTAAAAGCCTTAAATATCCCAGACTTTAGCTTAGAATTTCATCATTAACAGTTTTGTCTAAGCCCATATTATGCCAGTAATGGATCATTAAGCATGGGATGAACTCACAGAGAGTTATAAGGGATCCCATTATTTGATCTTCCCATGACCATACTGCAGTGTGAACTTGAAATTCACATAGAGAGTTTGAAATGCATAATTACTATGAAGAATCACTGCTCCACCAGTATAAGTTTATTTATCCTATTTTGGACTGTCAGTAAATTTATAGAAATGTAGAAAGATTTTTCTCACATGTAGGGTTTTTGGAGGTCATTTGCCCATCACAACAGTGAAAGAGAGTGTATAATTATGTTCTTCAGAGGGATATTAGATTATTAAATAATTACGTACAAGTATATATACTAAATCCATTATTATAAGTCCTCTCCCATTTTGTAGTCTATCCATGATAATATAGATTCTTTACTATCAAATAGTAGAAATTAGATTTTAGTTGCAATTATTATATTTAAAGTTCCTCTTTTGGAACAACTTTATAAACAAAAACACATATTATTTGAAAGTTGAGCACTACATATCCTTTCTTAACCATGAAAATTTTTGCAAGTTACAGCAAATTGAGGAACAAAAAGGAAAGAATATAAATATATTTGTAAATGTCTGAGGAAAAGAAACAAAGGAGGGAATTTGAAAGTTTAGTTGTTATTCATGCTATGAATATATATTTTAAAATTTTATATGATGTCTATCTCATATATAAAATGATATTATCAAGGCCATTCATCTAAATCATTCTGATAATTATCTTACTAGGAATAAAATTAACATTCATGGAAATATGATGAAACCTCTTAAATAGCTACACAGTACCTGGCATTATACCATTAATAAAGTTTTATATGAGTGAGTTTTAGTCAAGGGACAATGAACAGTAGAATTTCTACTTGTAATTTTTTTTTTTGGATGGGAGCTTGTAAAACAATAAGCTTATCCTCAAGGAGCAAGAATAAAAACTTGCTATTTATTAATAAAAATTAAAACATGCATGTTGCTTGCTATTGGTTTAACTTAGATGAATTAAAGAGAGAAAAATTAAATAAATATTACTTTAAGATTTCTGAGGATTTGAGCTTGTTTTCTGGAAAATGCATATATGGTTTAAATAAAATTTGGCTGCCTCTCCAAGATATGACCATATAACTCTTTCACCGGACACCTACATACATCTGAAAATAGCCTCCTGGAAATTAGAATTAGTGATTTTTCCATCAATAGTTGAAATCTCACCCATAATATCAGTAGTGAATCAAATTCAAGTTCTTAAACAGAATATGAAGTCTGAATCTCAATACTAATTATGAAGGAGCAGAAGTAGGTCATATATGGAAAACAGAGTCAAAAGTTAGGAGTAATCAGAGTTGGAATCCAACTGGTAGAAAAAAATGAGAGCAGGAATGGGCAATTTGCCATAAACTGTGCTTGTAACTTATTTTGGTGATCAAGCTGAGTCAAGGTATATTAATTGTTTACTCTGGCTTACAGAGTAGGAGTGCCAAAGCATTATTTTTCATGGTTTCATATTTAATTTTTTTATATACATATTTAAATAAATAGTGAAAAGGGGGAGATAAAAGCTAGGTAGATATCATTTTGAGATGAATAGATATGTGTTATATATGTGCTTTAGATGTGTACATTAATGTTATATATGTGTGTTTATATAAGTATATATACTTATTCACATATATGTTTTTGATAATCAACTGTGACTTAAGTATAAACTAAAAGGTAAGTATCAGATCACTGCAGCTCTCACTTATCAATGATAACAAAGATTGTTAAGGCTTCTGCTTTCCACCATTTCCCAGCATTCCTTGCAGTTTTGGGGGGCAAGTAACTGATTTCTAGTCACTAGGATTGGGACGAAAATGATGTAAACAATTTTTAGCTCTGGAACCTAAAAACATAAAACCTCCCTCTTTGACGGTTAAGTGTCCTATTGTCACAGCTACGATATGCAGGGGATTGGTTCATCCATAATGGACACAGTGTGAATGAACAACAAACTTTTCCTGTGTGAGTTCAGGAACATAAGTTTTAACTTAGATTTGAATCTTATAATCTGAACAAAGAAACAATTAAAAAGACAAAGAAGATGATATTTTCATAAATCAATGAAAAAAGTTACAATTAATTAAAATAATAAAAATGTAAAATTAACTTATGATAATTACTAAAAATATAAAAAAACTGTAGTATCATAAAGTCATAGAAAGTGTAACAATTTTCTAAAAATGGAAAACCATATATACATAGAACATTTAATTGACTACATTTAGAATACCTCATCTTAGTTAAACACAGGGTGACAAAATTAGTTTGGACTATAATTTAAAATCATCAAAAGAGTAGTTTAAAAAAATCAGATAGACTAGTTATTTCTTCAAAAGTATCTGTTTTTAGCATACCTCAAGGATGTACATTTTTTTTATCTTGTCAAACTGTATAATGGAAACAAATTAGAAAAAGAGATCCAACATATAAAAAGCTACTTTATAAGATTTTTAAAAGAATCGTGCTTATCAAAGAATATCTTTATAATTCTGGATATTCTGGATGATTATAGAATAAAAATATACCACCTATTGCCACCACAATGAAGTTCTGATTTGACATTCTGTATGACTCAAAATAAAATAGATATGTTTTGAAGGGATTTCGAAAAAAATATTTTCAAGCAATATTTCTATTTTCAAAGCAGAAACCCAATTGTGAAAATGTAGGAAATCTACAAAAAAGTATCAAATCTTTTTTGAAACAATTGATAGTATATCAAACAAAAAGAAAATTTTATTTACTTCATAAGGTATAGAATAAGAGCACATTTTCAAATATTAATAAGAACTATTTTAGCAATTATTTTTTTAAATGTAAATGCACTCGGGATTTTTACTGGACTGACTTAGAAGTTTAAAAGGATCTGAGTGAGTTAATACAGAATTTTTAAGTAGTAGAATAATTTCAAGTTGAATATGAGTGCCCTTGTCATCAACAATAGCTGGCTATCTTCTAGCTATAGAACACTGTTCTAGGTAAATGTACATAATTTATAGCCCTCTGTCTTTCCTTCTCACTTTCAGAATATGTAGATTAAGAGGCAGCAATAATATATGCTTTTCTAAGCAAGATATTGAAAATTGAAAAACAGATATGTCACGTAAGCAAGTGTATAAATACTCTCTTTATTGAAGAAATAGAAAACAACTTTCCAGACAGAAAATTATATGCAAAAAAAGTTGCACATATTCATTTGATGAACAAAGACTTCTTGATCACTTATTATGTGTCAGGTGCCATGATGGAGAGGACAGGTGGATATGGTTAAGAAAATGAGGGTAGGTTTAGCTGAAAACTCTGAAGGAATTTAGGAATAAGGTAGAAGAAGAGAGACAGCAGTCCAAGGTTGACAGAAAAGCTTGTATAAAGGTCCTGAGACAGAGAAGAACCTTAGTGTGTATGAGGAACCAACAGACCAACCTGAATAAAAATGTATGGGATGATGGAGTGGGTTAAATAAAAGGTGGCTGGGATGAGCCAGGCTTGGTGGCTCAGTCTGTAATCCCGTGCCTTTGGGAGGCTGAGGTGAGTGGATTACCTGAGCCAGCGGGTTTGAGACCCGCCTGGGCAGCTAGACCTCATGTCTACAATAAATCAAAAAATCAGCCGGGCATGGTAGCGCATGCCTGTAATTCTGGCTACTTGGAAGGCTGAGGCAGAAGGATCGTGGGAGCCCAGCAGGTCGAGGCTGCAGTGGCCAGGAGTGGCCACTGCACTCCAGTCTGGGAGACAGAGTGAGACTCCAACTCAAAAAAAAAAAAAAAAGGTGGCTGGGATGAAGAGAAGGTCAGAATCTAGGTCCAGGTGCAGGATCATCCAAGTCAGGATAAATCACAGTTAACCCTTTATTGATTTGTCTATACATAAAATATGAGTTGGAAAAATTGATTATAAACACTTTGTGAACTGTTAAGTCAAAGATCTATAGGATTATATTTCTACTGTATAGACACTGTCATGTTAACAATACCATTCAACAAATAATATTTTAAAGTAGAGATCAAATGATTTCTCCTACTTTCTTTGAATATGTTTGAATTTTTAGCAAATTTATAATTTATGTTTATTTCCTGGAGTCCTCCTTTTCAGAGAACTCTGGTTATATTATGAATTAGATGTTCTTGTTAAAATTTTGTCTTGGACAGAATTGCACAACCAAACACTTGGTTTCAGTGTTGCCTAGACTCCATAATCTTTTTCTTGACTTTATGCTCATTTTATGAGTTATTTCTTTAGTAAAGGTGTGTAGGAGGCAAATACCCTGGGCCTTTGCAAGTGTAAAAGTGTCTTTATTTTACCCTCACACTGATAGTCTATCTGGGTATAAAATTCTAGGTTAATTATAATATTCCCTCAGAACTTAAAATATCTTGTCTACTGTCTTCTTAAATCCAGCTTTCTGATAAGAAGTCTGAGGCTATCTAACATTGTCCTTGTACTTTTTCAGGTGAATAATTTTTCCTTCTTATGGAAGTTATTTGTGTTTTATTTTCTGCAATCTTGTAGTCATATATTTTTAGGTAGACTGTGTGTTTTTGGTTGGATCTATGAATCTAACAACTGTAAATCCAATGGGTGAGATTTGGACTCTGCATGGCTATCCTCTGTTTTTTTGTGTTATCTGTAATCACTTCTGTCTCTTTTGTTCTTTCTAGGAAGAGAATTGTTCTATGATCAATCTTAAAGGAATAATTTGGAGCATTTTATTTTTTTAATTTTTGAAATGTTTTCTTTTTCTATAATTGCTTTATTTTCATGACAACCTATTTTTTTTAACAAATGCTTTTTCTTCTAGGATTGTAATTGGATACATACAAAATAAAAGCTGTCATTATTTCTATTTCCTTTAGGGCTTTGTGTGTGTGTATTGATGGAGGTCAGGGAGTTTGGGGTTTATTTTGTTGTTGTTATTTGTTTTGGCCCTTTACTTTTATGTTGCTTTCTGACCTCAAACATTGGGTGTTACTTGGTAACTCATATACATTTAATTGTGAAGCCAAATAAAGTTTCTTGAGAGCTCTTTATAAGATTGTGGGAATGGTTGACTGGCAAGGAGAAGGATTTGTTTGTTGGTGATTGGGAAAGAACCAGATGGTTTTATTTTTTTGTTACTTTCCGAAATGTCAGAATGTAGAAATCTTCATTTTCAAGCACATTTTTTAACTGCCTTAGATTTTCCCAGTGCATATGCTAACTTTCCTTAGAAAAGTAACCCCTCACCAATACCTACTTTTCAAATACATTTTTCCCTCCTCCTGTGTGTTAGATTTCCAGCTGCTGGAAATTTAGTCTTCATAGTGGGAGGATCAAATATAGTCTTTCAATTAGCACTCTATAGTCTCATATCTTATGATTGTTCACCTGCAAAACCAGTTTCTAAGTTACATAATTTGCTGGGGCTATACATGACAGGTTATTTCTTTATCAAGCTGTGGGCCACTGTGCCTATATAACAGGCTATCACTGATAGCCTGTTCACTAATACATTAGTTACTACTCTTTCATCCCCTATAAATAAAAATATATTGTAATCTCCAATCTGCAGAGGACACTCAATCTCTTAATTGTGGTTGTGGAACTGTAGCCTTACCATTTTTTTTTCCTGCCATTTCAGTGGGGTCTTATGAAAATGAAAAAAAAGTTAAGGCCTGTGTGATCAACCAAAAGTCCCCAGAAAACTAAGCTTCTTACAGGAACAGGTGATTGGGTAATGGGAATATTTACTACTGTAGAAAC
The DNA here is from genome assembly GCA_027257055.1 of Cephalopachus bancanus. NCBI lineage: Eukaryota > Metazoa > Chordata > Mammalia > Primates > Tarsiidae > Cephalopachus > Cephalopachus bancanus. The sequence continues at coordinate 3,003,405 of JAPVLO010000205.1, read as the reverse complement.
ACAAGAAAAGAAGTAGATTTTAGATGGAAGATTACGTACTGAATATTAGTAAAAGATCAAGGTTGTCTGTATATCACATTAATATATGCTCAGACATCCTTTGATCACCAAATAAGGAGATGTCTAACTAATTTTACCCTTAAAAAACACTTTTATAAAAGCAAAAAAAAAATACATGAAAATTAATGCAAAAATTTTTTCCTTCTTCCAGTTTAGATTTTTATCTAAATGAAAAAGGTCAATGAACACATGAAAAGGAAGATCATAGACAGCTTGAAAAACTTATTTTCTGATAAACAAAGAACTAAGAAGTGGACCTCAGATGTGACTATTTTAATCAGTCAAACAATGTATGTTCATCCTCAAGAGCATGGCAAGAATCCACAATACTTCTCAATAATCTGAGGTGCATGTGAGTGATTTTTGAGAACAGAAGATTTGGGAACATTATAATTCATGTGTACTGAAACAAGTTGTTTGTTCCTTAGCTAAAACAGCTGGAATTGACTTTGTTGAAATGTAAGCCAGGTATTTTATGCTGGCAGAATCTGTTCTGCTTCATTTGTGAAGGTGCTTACATCTTTTTTTCACTTTTATTTTAAAAACAAGTGAGCCTATAACACCTGGAAGCTGTCATGTCAAACTCAAATAACACAAGTGATGGCATCGTCCATATCTGGGGATCTGCTGTGCAAAGTCAAGGGGATTCTTTACTTCTAATTATCTCCAAGTGATGCATGTCTTTTCCATAGTTAAAACTAAGTATCAGAAATGGGAAAAAAAATGTTTTTCAGAATTTTTTTCCATTGTAACCCACAAAGTAATGCTAGCTCATACAGGAGAAAAGTAATCCAGAAGAATATAAAACAAGATTTTTTTTCACATAATTTGCCATTTCTAAGACTGTTGAACTGCCACTGACCAAAATGAATAACGTGTGGAAGAACTGTACTGAAAAAGAATCAAGTAACTCTTCAAATAAAGTTCAAATGATAAGCATACAAATCTTCTAAGGTAGGATGAAAGCCTGGGACTCATGGCATGGAGTTTATAATACAAAAGGAGAATTCTGTAACAAAATCCACTGCTTTACTGGTCTCTCTCCCCAGGTCCACTTGATACTTAATTTTTAAAATTTAAAGTTCTTAATTTTTAAAGAGTTAAAATTAGAGTATAAATGTCTGTGAATTCCCAATTTAGTTGGATATAATACAGATGTCTTTATTTCCTACATGTAAAGACACCAAAAATAATAAGGAAATGTAACTAACATTTTTAGTTTGCTTTTCAATTTGCTAATTTTCATTATCCTTTACACATTGACTCTCACCATAACACTTTATTCCCCCCAGTAATATTTTTAAAGTATGTCTCTTACCTCTTCCCATACCTTTGATAGTTCCCCACTAAAAAGTACAAAGTTAACAGTGAAAGCTCTCAGAAATCTGGTTCCATCCTGGGTTCCTGATGCTATATCTTCTTATGATTTTTCAGTTTACCCCATGACCATGAGCAAGTAGTATTCAACTATTTAAGCCTTGATTTTTTTCCTTGAAATTTACAGTATTTCTCCCTTATTCCCTTCTTCGCAATAATTTCAACCTGCATCAAATAATCAGATATAAAAGTTAAAGTCATAAAATATTAGAGAAAAATAAGAGCTTTGTAGGTATTAAAAATAAGATCTTGGACTAAAGCATAGACTTTTCTATGCATGGCAACAGAGATAAAAAACTAAATTGACAGTAAATTTTTCAAAGTATGTATAGTCTTCAGCACAGCAATTCTACTTTTAAAAATTATCCTTATAGATATAAATTCCTCAAATATGTTACATGCATAAATGTGTATACATTATATATGCATGTTATATGTACATATATAATTCTACATTTAAGAATTTTCTTTACAGATAAACTACTCAAGTATGTATATATACATTTTAGTTCTATGCATACCTATGTATGTTATAATTATGTATATTTGTATATGTATACATACACTTTTTTGCAGCATTTTAAATAATAGCATCCAAATAGAAACAACCTAAATTATCAATAATCAGGAAACAGTCAAATACAATTTCACCATTTCCATACAATTGGCGATTGTATAGTTATTGGAAAAAATGAGGTAGACTTAATGTACTAATATTGGAGAGATGTCCAGAACACACAATAAAAAATAAAAACAGAATGTCATATACAGTATAACTTTTGTGTAGAACAGGATTCCATGTTGGGATTAAAGAAGGGAAATTATTCTTGCATGAAACTAAGATCTATGATTTTTAAAGCTGCAAGTGTTCCTAAAATTAGTCTCCTTAGGATTTACTGATCAACCTAACATTTCTTCAAATTTGCCTCTTTGACCAGTCCTAGTTTTGGTTTTACTATGTCTTATTCCTGACCACAGCAAGATGTTTAAATTCTATCTTTCCTTTTACTTTCTTAAGAAAATATGACTTCTATGTCATCTACATTTTCATCCCACACCATTATTTAATCAAAGAAACACAAGATAGGAATTACACAATAAACTTAGAATAAAAAGGGAGAAAATATGCAAAGATGAATTTTTCTTACTTTATGTGGGCTACTCCAACAATCAAATGCTAGTTCATGACTAAAAGTAATATTTAGTTTAGAAAAATCAAGTCTAGGATTCATGATCTTTATTTCATCATAATTATTTATAGTTTATATTTTGTTAATTATTCATTCCCCTTAATGAGAGTATTACATTACTTCAACTACCTCTGGAATCAAAGACATATTTTTTAAGACTCTTACTCTATTCACATGAGATTTCTTTATTCACATTTGATTTGTTTTTTTCCTTATATTTTTAAAATATGCTACTAATTGTGTATTTGTAGTCTTAGCTAAGGAACATTAGCTACTCTTTTGGACTGCTCACTTAAAACATGGTCTCCTTTAATTGTATATTCTTTTCAAGTACTCAGGAAACAGTGTGTCATCCTTCATTTATAGAGAATTCAAATGAGCAATGTTTCATACTTGACTATATATTTCTTTACTATAAATGAAATGTAATGAAAATTTATAACACCAGCAATAAACTTCAGATGTTTAACAAGGACAATCTGTACTGTTCATGAACAGAGGAGCAATGAATTCCTCATGTCAATGCTAGCACTCAGCTGTCTCTGCCTGTCTGGTGAAGAAACTCCTGTGGACAGAGTACCTTTCAATTGACATTACCTCCATAATGTAGTCCCCAAATAAAGAGCAAAAACTTTGAAATACATGCATTTGTGAGGTTTTTGTTATAAAATTAACATATGTTCATTGTAAATATGATATGTACACAGAATGACTCAAGAAAAAATAAAATTTTTCATCTTTCTATGATCTAGAGATATCTGTTGTTATATGTATGCATATTTCACAAAGATGTATTAACTGCAAAAGTAACATTCTACAATTTCCATTTTTTCTGCTAAACATAATTCTTCAGTAATTATTTAAAAAGAAAAATAACATTTAATTTCATCAAATAATTTTTTAAAAGTATAAAGGACTTATAAATACATATATCTTAAAATATTCACACAAATATTTCTTTATGGAATTGTCTTTTCACTTTCATGAGAAATACTGCAAAGACTCACAGAAGTGTTAAAATAGATGAAAAGAAGATGGGAATTTGAATGTAGACAGGAAAGAAAAGAGGAACAAGTGAGAATATAAAACCATGTATCTAATAAGAAAAGATTGGCCTAAAACAAGGATGAAAGTAGAACACAATTAAAAATAAGTAAAATGAAATGTATCAGCAAATAGATTGCTTTTGCCTCCAATCTTAAGAGTTTAATTTGCTCCAGCTGCATCTGAGACTTCTTAGAGAGTCTGAGCAGGAGAAAGATTTTGCTGAGTGACTCTTGTTCTCCAAAGACAACTCTACATCTGCTTCTTGTCTTCAGGGTCACAGGTCCCAGGTGATGTCAGTGGCTTGCCTCTGAGCAAAAAAGCGTCTGTGTGAGCATGTGTGAGAAAAAGTGTGAGTGTGTGTGTGTGTGTGTGTGTGTGTGTGTGTGTGTGTGTGTGTGTGTGTGTTGCTTTGTGGGGAGAGCTGAGGAGGAGTATAAAAAAAGGAATTCACGGGTAACTAGGCGAGACCTCATCTCTACAATAAATCAAAAATTAGGCGGGCGTGGTAGCACGCGCCTGTAGTTCCATCTACTTGGAAGGGTGAGGCGGAAGGATTGCCGGAGCCCAGCAGGTCGAGGCTGCGGTGGCCGGGAACATGCCACCGCACTTCAGTCTGGGCGATGGAGTGAGACTCCAACTCAAAAATAAAAAAATAAAATAATAAAGGAATCCAGAGACATCTCCACATGGTTGGCTGTTCTAATTCACACATCTTAGCACAGTTTGGTGTAAAATTTTCCAGGTATTTGCACAATCTCTTCTTTACCTGTATTGAAATCTATCCTCCCTCTTAATTTTAAGAGAAATAATGGGGACTTTAATGCAAATATCTGTTAGCACCTATCAATTAGTGTAGCCCCTGCTTAACTGTTAAATCAAATGACCTTAGATAAGAAAAAGATCATTTACCATCACATTAACCAGTTGGCAGTAGTTATCAAAAGCTCAGTCTAGAGCAACAAAATTGATGGTTAATTTTCTGGAAAAAAAAATAGTTATTTATTTTCTTGGATACTTTACAGTGTGTTTTCATGTTAAGCCACCCCAAGAAGGTCACATATTTCAATGATAATAACTCCCCTGTGGTTTATGCTTATAGAGTTATGCTTTAGCACTGTGCCCTCCACTTTTATGGAGGGAAATGTCCAATTGCATTGTGCATTTACTCTACGAATGTCACTGTTCACTGCATTAAAACATATCATTTACCTAAAGGGTCAAATCATAGATTTTTGTCCTCAGGAGTTAGTTCTAGAAATAGCTGTGCTTCTCTTTAAGCAATTTATGTTTTTCTCTTATGTGATTTGCATAGTACTCGGGAGGGGGATCTAGACCCACTCTAAGCTTGATTTCAGGTTCTAGAATGTTCAATACTAATCTTGTGGTCTAATTTCAGCACTTAAGGTATATCTGGCATAAAATTAAAATCCTTATTTTATCTCACTTCCATGCTTCTTATTTTTATCTTTGACTTCAGTGTCCCACTTCCTTAGGATTACTCTTCTGTTACAATACCTTGGTGCTTCTTATACATTTAAAAAAAAATTCTTAAAACTTTCTTTGTAAAAAATTCCGCATACCTATATACATGCACATACATGCATATTGGGTTTGTCCCAGCTTTGTCATCATAAATAAAATGTCGGCTGGGTGTAGTGGCTCACATTGGTAATCCCAGCACTTTGGAAGGACAACGTAAGAGGATTTCTTGTGCACAGGAGTTTGCGGCCAGTCTGAACAACACAGCGAGACCTTGTCTCTACAAAACAAAACAAAACAAAACAAAAAACTAGCTAGGCATGGTAGCCTGCACCTACAGGTACTTCGGAGACTGAGGCAGAAGCGTTGCCTGAGCCCAGGAGGTAGAGGCTGCAGTGAGCTGTGACCGTGCCACTGCACTCCACCCTAGGTGACAGAGTGAGACTCTAACACTCTAACACACACACACACACACACACACACACACACACACACACACACACACACACACAAGAAAAGAAAAAGAAAATCATCATCAAGATATTTTTACCCCTTGCTCCTTTTCTTTATGCAAGGAGGAGAATTAAGAAATTTTTTTTGATAACTGAATTTTGTTTTCCTTTTAATAGCTTCACTGAGGTATAATTGATATGCAAAAACTGCACATATTTAATGTATTCAATATGATATGTTTGGACATATGCATATACCTGTGAAACTATGACCACAATTGAGGTAATAACTATATCCATCACCTTCAAAGGTTTTCTTATGTTCTTTTGTGCTTGTTTTAAACTGTTTTCTTGTGTGTGCATGATAAGAACACAGCACAAAATCTTAACAAATTTTTAAGTGCACTATAAAGTACTATTCATTATAGGAATTATGTTCTACAGCTGCACTTTAGGACTAATTTATCTCCCATAACTACAACTTTATACCAACTAAACAACTCTCTGTTTCTCCATTTCTCCCTCCTTCCTGGTCCCTAGAAATCACTATTCTATTCCCTGCTTCTATGATTTTGACTACTTAAGCTGCAGTACACATATGTGTAAAGGTATCTTTTTTTGTAGAATGATTTGAGTTCCTCCAGGAATATTCCCAATAGGGGAATTGCTGGTTCATATAGAAGGTCAATTACTAGTTCTTTCAGAAATCACCACACTGTGGATTTTGCAGTAACTTGGATGGATTTAGAGTCTATCATACTCAGTGATCTATCACAGAAACAGAGTACCATATGCAATCTTTCACCTATAGGTGAAAGCAGGCAGTATTGTCTTTCTGTTACTGGCTTATTTTATTTAGCCTAACGGCCTACAGGTTTATCCATGTTGTCCCAAATAGTAAGATTTCTTTCTTTTTTAGACTGAATATGCCATTGTATGTACATAGCACTTTTTCTTTATTTTTTATTTTAAAGATGTGGAGTACAATTCAGAGTTAGGTATACAAACGTTGATTATGCAGGTACCCTTGTTGATAAGGTGTGCCCCTCCTCCCCTAGCAGTTTCCCTCAACTGCCAATCCCACCCCCCTCCCCTGGCACTTTCCCACTACTGCCAATTCCTTTCTTATAGTATTACGATAATTGTTCAAGATTGCTTATGAATGGGAACATATGGTACTCTTTGTTTCTGTGATAGATCACTGAGTATGATAGACTCTAAATCCATCCAAGTTACTGTAAACTTCACAGTGTAGTGATTTCTGAAAGAAATAGAAATTGACCTTCCACATGACCCAGCAATCCTCCTATTGGGAATATTCCTGTAGTAACTCAAATCATTCTACAAAAAAGATACCTTTACACATATGTGTACTGCAGCTTTATTCACAATAGCAAAAACATGGAACCTGCACAGCAAAGTTGAACTAGATTTTTTAAATGTGGACAATAGACTATTACGCAGCAATAAAGAAGAATTTTAATTCCAGTATAGAGTTCTGTGAACTTCAAATGTAGTTCAATGTAATACAAACTTTTTTATTTCCTACCATGTAAAAGAAACCAAAAATGCTAATAAGTAATTGTACCTTACAATATGGTCTGCTCTTCAGTTTGCTAGCTTTTATCATTATACATTTGACCCTCATCATTACCTGTTAGGCAAGTAAGATAGTAAGCAATTTGCAAATGAAACAAGAGTGATAAAAATGACTGAATTAAATAACTTACAGAAACTCATACAGCTAGTCCATGGCCAAAATCCATTCAAATATAAATGGCAGAAAGAGCATCAAATTGAGGGTGTAGAATTTTTAGTAATTTTTAACCATAATTAAGGGAGCATAAAGCTTGTTTAAAAGTAAGAAATTATGCTCTGTGTATTCAAGTTTCATGTTGGAAGAATCAAAGAAGTATTCATGAAAAGAATAGTAATTGAGATGAAACTTTACTTTTTTTTTGGAGTTGGAGTTGGAATCTCTGTCACCCAGGCTCACAGCCACCACAGCCTCAACCTGCTGGGCTTAGGTGATTCTTCTGCCTCAACTTTCCAAGGAGCTGGAACTACAAACACAAGCCACCTTGCCCAGATAATTGTTTTGTGGTATTATTGCAGAGTCGAGGTCCTGAACCCCTGAGTTCAGGTAATCCTCTCGCCTTGGGTTCCCAAAGTGCTGGATTTACAGGCTGAGCTACCACGCCTTGCCGAAGCTTTGCATTTTTTAACAAACAGAATTAGAAAATATCATTTCAACAAAACAAATTGCAGCCCAAAAATTCAGAGTTAAACGTGGCATATTGAGTGAAAAACGATTTACTTAGCTTGCCTAGTACTGAGGGTGTGTATTGAAAAGTTGTAGAACTTAAAACTAAGAAGAAAACTCTGGTCTTCTAACATCTTGAATGTCAGACATCATCCATTGCTATTGCCAGGCAATGAATTCTGCCTCTGCTCTTGCTTCAGAAATTCTGGAGAAACTACAGGAAGAGTTCCTAAAATGATTGAGACAGTAAAGGCAACCTCATGTTTGAGACTGAGAATTAAAAATAGTGCTGGTATTTATCACACTGAGCTATCTTTAGGTATTTAAAACCAATTCTAAAGGGTGCTTCCTCTTTTATGGTGGGACAACTAAGCTCTTACTGTTTTCTTGGTATTTATGTTAGGGAAAGTCCCCCCAAAATGGAATTTATAAAAAATTGTGTATTTATTCTTACATGTTTAAACTTCAGTCACTGTCAAAGTACTCTCTGTTTGATGCAACACACCTATCAAGATACTTTTTCCACTGCTCAAAACATTTTTTGAACTTGTCAATTTTGGTCCCTTTTAGGGCTTCTGCTGGGTTTTTTGTTTGTTTGTTTCCACCTGTTCCACATCAACAAAACATTTCCCTTTGAGCACTTTTATGATCCGGGAAACACAAAAAAAGTCCCTCTGGGTGCAATCAGGTGAACAGGGATGGTGGGGCACAGGAGTCATGCTGTTTTGGATCAAAAACTGCTGAACACTCAGTGTGGTGCGGGCAGGTGCGCTCATTTATCACCCATCAGGAATGGACAAACATGTTGAAAGAATCTCCAAAGAAATTTTTCACTGAAGTTGAACACAGCTTCTCGCAACAACTCTTAGTTGGTACACTGATGTGAATGGGTGCCTAAAACACTTACGTAGTGGGGGGAAGCATGTACTACAAGAGACACACCCTCCAAAATATAATCCCTTTTTTGTGGGAGGGGGGATTTCCCCCTTTATACAACAGCCTTAGGGCCTAGCAAGACAGCTCAAAAAGAAAGTGCAAATTGTCCAGGTGCAGCTTGAATTGGACAATCATCATATTCTTTGTATTCAGAGCAAAAAACAAGCTTTTAACAGCACTTGTTAATTATGAGTACTTCTGCTTAAGGTTCTACTGCAGCAGGAATATTTCAAGTTAGTTTTGCCCAACTGATAGGATAGGGCTTCTATCAGTTTGAGTCACAAGGAAGTAAGCAATTAGACTGTTCATCTCACTTCCATGCTATGATGGTCAGTCTGCTGCTATCCAAATACAAAGGCACGGAGTTGAAATTACTAAGATAAGCCTGGGCAATGAGACCTTATTTCTACAATAAATCAAAAAATCAGCCGAGCGTGGTAGCGCATGCCTGTAGTTCCAGCTACCTGGAAGGCTGAGGCGGAAGGATCGCCGGAGCCCAGCAGGCCGAGGCTGTGGTGGCCAGGAGCAGCCACTGCACTCCAGTCTGGGCAATAGAGTGAGACTCCAACTCAAAAAAAAAAAAAAAAAAAAAATTACTAAGATAGCTTGAGTAGCAAACTTGGAGCAGGGCTTAAAATGAACAAGAGGGGAAGTAGTATGAGTTACCTCGCTTTTAAAAAAAATTTTCTTATTATAAAGATGGGGGGTACAATTCAGGGTTAGATATACAGACATTGATTATACAGGTACCCTTGTTGATGAGGTGAGCCCCTCCCTTCCCTAGAAGTTTCCCTCAACTTCCAATCACACCCCTCCTCCCCTGACACTTTCCCACTATTGCCAATGTCTTTCTTATAGTATTATGATAATTGTTCAAGCTCTACTTATGAGTGAAAACATATGGTTCTCTGTTCTTTGTTTCTGTGATAGATCACTGAGTATGATCGACTCTAAATACATCCAAGTTGCTGCGAAGTCCATATGTTTGTCCTTCTTTATGACTGCATATTATTCCATTGTGTATAAGCTTCTTCCAGGATATCACCTGTGCCTTTGGACATGGATAACAACAGCTGCCTCATCCTGGCTTCAAGTTGGTTTCAGACAGAAGAAGCACCAGCAGAAGATGCAGTTCAAAATGAGAGAGATGTTAGGACATTCCTTTTCACTTCCTTTCATGTTTCAAAAACTTTTTTGACAATAGCCGTATCCTTTCAAGAAGACTCCCAACTCCTTTCCACTGGGCAGCCTCTCCTTCATGGTTCCAGCTACACATGAAACCATGTGTTTACACTATTCTGTCTTACCCCTTAGCACCTAGGGGTGGCACTGGCTTCCAGCTGCCTCAACTCTGTCCATATTTCTGAAGCTATCCCATCATTAAAATCTCTTTATTTAAACCATCTTTGTGTATTCTATTTCCTACTAGGGCACTGACAGGTAGACTGTTTACTTATTGAAGTTTGCTTACTAGAATTATCTTTTTGAAGGTGGGCCCTTTGTGGTATTGGCTTCCCCCATTAGGGAGGTGTTCTAGGAATCCATTGGCATCAGTGTACCAGCTAGTGTTGTTGTGAGAGACTGAGTTTGGCTTTGGTAATATTTTTTTGGAGATTCTTTTGATGCCCTTGTCCACTTCATAATGGGTGATTTACCAGCATGCCTGCCCACACCATGCAGAGTGTTCAACAGTTTTTGAGCAAAAACAGCATGACCCCTGTGGTCTAGCCTCCCTATTCTTCTGACCTCACCCTGAGTTACTCTTTTATGTTTTCCCAGATGAAAAAAGTCTTCAAAGGGAAACGTTTTGATGATGTACAAGAGATGAAACAAAAAACAGCACAAGCACTAAACGGCTTCAAAATTGACCAGTTCATAAACTATTTTGAGCAATGGAAAAAGCATCTTGACAGGTGTATTGTATCAAACAGAGAGTACTTTGAAGGTGACTGAAGTTTAAACATATACAAATAAATACACAATTTTTATAAATAAATTCCAATTTGGAGGGGTGCCCCTTGTACTTAAATAAAGGTTTAACTTTATGTATTTGTATGCATTTTGTCCTCGGTTTGTCACAGAGCATTTCAATATACATTGCAAAATAACTTCTAAAAAAAAAAAGTTCAGTTGCATTTGACTCCTTTGCCTTGGAGAGAGAGGGCAATTATCAAAGCAAAGTTTGTTCTACACCAGTGGTTCACCAAGTGTGATCCTGGGTTATCTCCACCAGCATCCTCTGGGACCCAACTGGAAAAGCAAGTTCTTAGGTCTCAAATCTTACTGAATCAGAAAGTCTGGGGATGGGCCAAGAAATCTGTTTTAAAATGCCTTCCAGGTAGTTCTGGTGCATGATAATGTTTGAAAAGTACAGTTTTTAATAATAATTTTTAACACATAATCTTGATTCCCTGCAAATTAAAAATATTCAGTATCTCCCTATTCCCTGCAATAAAATTCACTTATGACTTAAAACATTCAGAAGTTGACACTAACCTACCTCCTTTGCTTGTGTTCTTTCTTAGCTATTAAAATTTTATCAGTTAATAGATGTTGGAAATGAAAGCCACTTGCCTTTAAAATCTTCTGTATTTTCAATATCAAGATTTTTTTCCTGCCATATTGCATTTTGCTGTGCTGTCTACAGCACTGTTATAAATTTAGTTTTCTTTTTCTCCTTTTAATGGTCTTCACTTTGTTTTTTTAGTCTACAAGACTGTTATTGAGATAAAAAATGATGCCTCATTTTTTTCTTGAATTCTTTATTCTAGCATTATAGAATGTAAATGATCAGATATTATTCTAATGTTTGATTCATAAAAAATATTGTCAATATTCAGAAATGCATATTAAAATATTCACTCCCACAGTTAAGTTCTTTGAAGAAATTTATAACATGCAAATAATATAAATAAAGGTTAGGAAATTAATGAAAGTATAGTTTTAAGACAATGTATGGAGTTATGCAAAGGTAGCATACCTTTTCTTTTTTTTTCTAGACAATTGCTTTTTAACAAATAGGATAGAAAGCATAAATGTAAGGAGTATAAAGTCAGAACTGATTGAAGTGACAAAATAACCTAGCCTCTAAAATATTTATGCCTCAGAAGTAGTCACTGTTATTTAGAATGCAACATTTATCAAAATTAAGTAATACTAGAAAAAAGATCTACGTGACATAGGAATGAATTTGTGGTAAAAGATAATTTTTTACAGTATAGCCTTGTATGTTTTAATGATTCATTTCATTTACTTGCTACTATGCGCTACTCAAATGTAGCTATGCTATAATGTAATCATTTATAAATAATGCTCTAAACAATCTGTGGTATTTTAAATCCTTACAGAATTTATGTGACTTCAAAGAAAGATAAAATTTTCAGAAAACCAACTAATTCCAAAAAAATAAATAAATGAATAAGATACAGTTAAAATGATCCAAATAAAATAAGTAGTCCAAAGAACTTCAACATCTCTACATTTTTAAATACCCCACAGGAAAATATAGTTAAATAAATAACTTAGTCTTCATATGACATTTGACATTTATCATACATTTTGCAGTTTTTCTTTTTAAGTTCCAGGGAGCTTTTATTGAATAAGCATTCACAAATATTTGTTACAAATCAGTAACCAGAAAGAATAAACACTTTGAAAATAAAATCCGTTGATTACCGAAATGTTTATTGTAAATACATGTCTTTCCCGGTGCTACAGTAGACCTAGTACATAAACTACTGTTTAGGGAAGGGTTAAGTGCTTATCCATGTAGGACAAAGAGAGTATTCTAGGGCATTATATTGGAAGAATAATTTATCCCCATATAACCTAATATACTTTTACAGCTTAGAGTTGTAAACAGTAATGTAAAAAATTAATTACATGTTTTAAGACAAAATCAAACTCATCTAGGTAGTGGCATTTGCAATAGCCCAAATTATTTTGTATGCTATCTGTATGTGAAGATCACTGACTATATGCCATAGTGAAAGAGGTCTATAACTTCACTTTTCCCAGAAGAAATATGTTTTTTCTATAGAAATATATTTCTGTTTCTGATTTTCTGTATATGCAAAGGCACACATTTCTGAGATTGCTGTCTAGTCAACAGTCTGAAACTAAATAAAATATTTGAAGAGAGAAGGTGTAATATTGAAGATATTCGACAATTACCATAAAAAACTGTGCTAAACAAATACAATAAAAATAAAAACATGTCTAAAAGAATAATGTGTAATTATTACGTAGACTGTCTGAATAGAGTGATGCCTTTTCATCTAACTTTTGCAATTACAGATTTTAAAAATGTGGCTAAAAGAGGCTGGTTAATTTTTTTCATAATTTTTTTTCCAGAGAAGTTGGAAGTGTTGAGGTTTTTATATACACTCTTCATGTTTTGACACATCCAATATGACTGAAAGACAATCAATTTGTAAATTCTTCCTACTTCAGTTTTCATTTACCCAAAATGTTGCTCTCTTTTCCTTCTTAGATTTAGAAGGTCACTTGTTTCTCATAATAATGAAGAAACAAGGGCCCTCTTTTGTGATTCCTGCCTCCATGGCTCTTTCAGCCCCAAGAATGGCATCAGCTCTCCCTTGCTACCTGTCCAGAGGTGAGCTGCCCAATAGCCACACGTAATTACTTAAATTAAAATTAAAGTATGAGCTACAAAACACAGTCCTTCAGTCAACACCCATATTTCAAGTGATCAATAGCTATGTGTGCTTGTGACTTTTGTAGTGACACAGTAGATATAGAATATTTCCATTGTCACCAAATGTTCAATTGGACAATGATGGTGTCTCAACTAATTTTGAAATTTCCTTCTCTGTTTTTCTTAGTATATTGATGATGTGAATTTCTGGTCTTAAAAAAAAATCATGAACCTCTGTTCCCAATTCTGCAATTGTCTATGCATTCTCCAGCAAGCTGCTTAGCACACTTAATGGCTTATACAGTATTTAGTGTGTTGTGATTTTTTTTGTAAAAAAAAAAAAACAAAAAAAACTAGCTACAATGATTGCATCATAATAATAATAATAATTTTTTATATTGAATTTTTCTGACTTCTTTTTTAATTTTTCGAATGCATATTTTTTATTTTAAAATTGTGGGATACAGTTAAAGGTTAGGTATACAAATATGCATTGTGTAGGTACCCTTATACCACTTATAACTTGTTTTCATTATTCCTTAATTAATGAGACTAATAGATAAGGCATATAAAGCACAGAAATATAGTTAATAATATAGAAGGCAATGAACGCATTGATATAAAACAATAATATTTTAATGGTACAAAAGTTTGCACAATATTAGCAGTGTGAATTCATTGACTGATTTTTATGTGGTGTGGTAAAACAAACTTAAGCTAGAAACTTATACATTTAAATAAAACTCATTATACGCCAAGCACTCTTCTAGGTGCTTTATATTTATTAATTGATTTAGTCATCAGAACAACCCATTGAAGTGGGTACAATAAATATTTTAATTTTACAGAATAGAAAGCTAAGGCAAACAGAGATTAAGTGACCTAACAAAAAGAATACAATTACTAAGGAGAAGGCTTAGTCATTCTAACGGTGTTCTAACTCTGATTTTTTTTTTTTTTTTGAGTTGGAGTCTCACTCTGTCACCCAGACTGGAGTGCATTGGCCGTTCCTAGCCACCGCAGCCTCGCCTGCTGGGTTCCAGCGATCCTTCCGCCTCAGCCTTCCAAGTAGCCGGAATTACAGGCGCGCGCTACCACGCCTGGCTAATTTATTTTATTTTATTTTATTGTAGAGATGAGGTCTCGCCTGCCCGGGAGGGTCTTGAACCCGTGGGCTCAGGCAATCCACTCACCTCAGTCTCCCAAAGGCGCGGGATTACAGGCTGAGCCACCGAGCCTGGCAACTCTGACTTTTATAATTATTAGCTCTATGACTTTGGACAGGTCATGTACACACCTGTTTTTAAAGTGAGGATGAACTTTCATGATTGATCTAAGAACCTTGGAACAGACGACTAGTACTAGTAAGCATGTAATAAATACTCATTTAATGGAGAGCCCTCCTCCTTGCTTTTCAAAGTATCTGGTGGTGTATTTCTAAGATCTAGCCTTTAACACGTTTGCTTATTTTGAAATAAATCAATTATGGCATAGTTTTGCTTTGGTATATAATTTCATTAAAGAAGTATCTTTAGCCCTTTCATATATTTTTATGCCCAAAGACCTGTATGATAAATATTCTATTAAACTACTGAGATGTATCAAATAGAGTCTAAAGTAATAAGTACTTTTTGAGAGCACAAATATGGATCTATTTAATGAGAAAAATGGGAAAACACTGACTAGCAAATTCAGTCATTTCATTTGCTTTGCAGTTTGAGGATGATTGCTCTGTACTGCTTTTCCTGGCCTTGTTTTGAATTCATTCAGTTCATTTGCGTAAGATTTATTCTAGTTCACATACTAGAATTAATTATACAATTACTGTATGACTGTGATTTTCTTTAGCAGAGATTTTATAAAGTAGAGTAACTGCATTCTTCTACTGGATCTTTATTTGCTGTTTGCTGAAGCTTATAATTGTCTTGAACATAGTATTAATAAGTATTAAAGCTTCTCAATGATGTTTCTGCTACATTGTGATGTGGATACAAAAGCATTCCCTCTGATTATGGCTGCATCTGTCTCAAACCAGCAATCTAACTTTTGCAGACCTATAGGGAACCATGCTCATTATATTCACCAGGTTTAGAGATTGAAGCATTAATTTTTTTTCTGGACATATGAAGAATCAAAGAACTGTTAACAAGCACCAAAGAAACAAGTAGATTACTTTTGTGTATTAGTGGAGCATTATATGATTCAATAAGATTGTGTTGCTAATATCATGTGTCATGCTTACTTTTGTTCAAAAGGTTATTTCTTGGCATACTTGGTAAGTATTACATAACGTGTATAGTTAACAACAGCATTTTACTTTTTGTTAGCAAATAATGACTGACCTAATGGCAATAAGATATGTTCTTTGAGTTATTTTGCTCCAGTAGTAAAGTATGCTTAACAACATTTTTCCCGCCAGGCTCGGTGGCTCAGCCTGTAATCCCGCGCCTTTGGGAGGCTGAGGTGAGTGGATTGCCTGAGCCCGAGGGTTCGAGACCCACCTGGGCAGCAAGACCTCATCTCTACAATAAATCAAAAATCAGCCGGGCGTGGTAGCACGTGCCTGTAATTCCGGCTACTCAGAAGGCTGAGGTGGTAGGATCACCAGAGCCCAGAGGGCCGAGGCTGCGGTGGCCGGGAGTGGCCACTGCATTCTTGTCTGGGTGACGGAGTGAAACTCCAACTCAAAAAAAAAAAAAAAAAAAAAAAAAAACCAAACAAACAACATTTTTCCTCTTAAACTTGATCATTTCAAGAGTTAATAAACTTGTGTCTATTAACCTATGGTTCCATCCCATTAGCTTCATACTTTAGCCAATTTAGGACCCCAACATATAAAGGCATTATTTTTAAATTTCAGGTTAATGTAGAAGAAAAGCACACCATGCTGATAAACATTCCAAATATTGATTTTCAAATATAAGATTATTATAGATATACATTGCATATCTTCACAGAAATATGTACCTGGATATAGTTATATGCATATATACGCACAAATATGTACATATACAAATTTTAGATATACAAATATAGAAGTTGGAAGTTTTAGTTATTAGAAATATAACAATGTCCAAACATATTTATAGGGTTTATGCTAATAAATCAGGAATTATGCTGCTGTATTTTTACATAAAGTAGTTTTCCTTGCCCATCCTTTCTGTCCTTTCCTCATTTGCTAGAAAGAATAGAATGATTAGAATACGTTCAGCCAAATTACATTGTAACAGAATTACAAAGAACAGAAGATATTCAAACTATCTGTGACTGTAGAACTGTTTCTTCTTCTACACAATTTTGGCTTATATGTGGTTTCACATATGTGTTAAGAACATGTGCTTGGATTCAACAGAAAATCTGATACCCCACACCCCAAGATAGGCTTGAACTCATACTATCATAATTGCAAACCCATAGGGGAATATACTCCACTGAAATTAGATGTGTACCCTAATCTATATAGTAGTGGCTGAGAATGCTGTGTTTGGAGAGAAAAGGAAGGAGAGTTAGACATGCTATAAATTGCCACCTAAGCTTAAGAGGGTAAAGGAAGGACAGGCATCCCAATCTATGCACCACACTCCTAAAAGACATTTCACTTCATCAGTTTTGCTACAAAAGAGTCTTTTAAAACAGATATACTGTCTTTGCTGATCTACTAACAGCTAGAGCAAAGACATTTAAACATGTATTTTTTCTGTATATTCATGACCTACTATGATATCTTGAAGGTAACTTCTATCTTCTTAATAAGAATGTAGAGAATCAACTAAGTTAATCCACTAGACTCATTAGTCATCACTTCTGTGATTATCTTTCTTAGATCTAGGATTATCTTCCTTAGATCTAGGTCATGTAGATCAATTTGAACTTTAAATAAGTAAAGCATTTTTTCAAGTGTAAATGTGTCCCATGTAATATCTGGGACATATTTATGCTAAAAATCACTTTTTTATATCTGAAATTCAGATTAACTTGGGGCATTCTCTATTTTATCTGATATCTGTCTCTGATCCAGCATAGTTTTATATGGGCAGTTACCAATAAATAGCATTTGTTTGAATACTACTCTTCTAGCAATAGTATTAAGATAAAATCATTTCTTATTCATAATTGTGTTCTAAAACTTGCCAGGGTAATACAAATTTTTAAATTTAATTTAGAACTGCAATTTGTTCATAGGCTTCATGCCAACCTTAGACCTTTCTTGTTCAAGTGAAAGCCTTTAGTTTTCATACTGCCTAATCTGCCATAGCTTTTATTAATACCTTTCAACTAATGGTATGCACAAACATGGCTTCTTTCTTTAAACAAAATTGTTTACGCTTAATAGCCTTTTACACTTTACACTAAGCTATTAACTCACAAAGAACTTACAGAATGTGTTCAAATGGTACATAATGAAGTTTAATTGAAGAATAATCAGATCAGTTCAACTCCCTATCTTGTGTATGAAAAACCAAAAATTTTCTTTTCTTACCTCAAAAGAAAAAATGCCTTCGTGGATTTGGAACTTCTCATTATTTAAAATGCATTTCTAATAACATCTTTCAAAGTAGTTTGCTATAATGATGAACTACAATTCTATGACTATTACCAGATAGCAAGAAAATACAGTTTCAGGAAATGCTAAAAATTCACTGACACTTAGAACACAGTAATTCTAATTTCAGAAAAAAAGAAAAAGGGAGGGGACTTAAAATGTGATTTCTGATTCTAATCCCTTTAAAGCTTTAATTCATGAAGGACAAATACTTTAGATTATTTTATCATTCTTCAGTGAGCAGAAGCCATAATGGGAGACCTGAACAACGGACATAGGAAGAAACAAACAAACAAAAAGACTATTACAGGAAAACAAGAAACAAAAAAGAGCAATGGCAATATTTATAATCATTTATCATTTTATATGTATGTAGTGTAAAGCATAAAGCAAGCTTTAGATGTCATGTACCTCCCATTTAGCAAATTATAGTTTAAGAAATGTTTGCTTGTTTAACAGTTCCAGCTTGCACATAATCTGTAAACACCTTTAAATGCAGAATGGGTTTGCCCTTCCGTGAGCAATTTACAGGATGGTAACAAGTAGACCATTGGAAAGTCAAAGCATATGTGTGGTGTACTGAAACTCTCCAAGCAAAGGGCTGTCTCGTGTTTTTCAGATTGTTCATATTTCTTTACATCAGTGAGCCCAAGTTGAATTCCTAGAAAGAAGACAGGCATAATCAAAACCACACACACACACACACACACACACACACACACACACACACACACGGAGTAAAATTAAAAGGAAATGAAAACAGAGTTGGGGATATGTTGCCAGGAACTGAAAACAGAGTTGGGGGTATGTTGCAACAGTATGACCCACAGAGAAAGGAATTCCCCCTTTTCACCTCAGAACACTGGGTATTATCATTGCAGTAATCATGTCAGCAAAACATTCTGTTGCCTTTGGCACGGTGTTCTAGCTCTTGCAGAAAAGAGAAGTTTCAGGAAGGTTCAGCATTGCCACAAGATGACTTCAGTCAGTATTGACAGGACAATCTGCTGTCACAGTGGCAGCAGCAACAATGGGACAAAAATGCACCTGCACAGAATTTCTGACTTCCCAGCGTTCCTGAAGCCTCAGCATATAACATTATCCCAAAGTGAACAGAGTAGAAATTGGAGAAAGAATGAATGAAGCTAAAATGGAAACTTCTACATGTATTCTTAGAAATATATAAGATAGTCCCTGAAGAGTCTCAGAGATAAGAAAGTGTGACATTAAAGAACTGAAGACTCACGAAGAGCTGATGAAAAACAGTTAGAAGAATACTGCTTTTTAAACTATTAATCTGTCTTTCTGTTTTTTAAACTCTCAGGCTGGACCCATAAAAACAAAAATTACATGAGACAAACATGGGCTGAAATATATTTGAGTTTATTAGATTAAGTCTATGAGATTTTCAAAATGCACATTTTCCTAAAAAGACACTTTATAAAGCTATAATAGTTGGATAGCAACATTTCACATTTCAACATTTCTAAAAGTGTTTGCTCATTCTTAAATATATATTGAACATGACAGATTCCTTTGTAAATATTGTACTAACAAATACAAATACATTTGTACTTTTTAACACTAGCTTTTTTATATGATTGTGTGGTAATTTAGATAAAAATATTACTAATAAATACTATATTCAAGTGTCTACAAGTGTGCATTATACTTATAAATAGATATAAGAACTGCAAATTTTATTGAAAATAATTTGGAAATATTAGTCTTATGAATAATAGACTTGAAATAAGTCAGGTACCTTATTTATTTTCTTTCTAGAATGGATTAGGATGAATTATCTCAAACCACTACACAATATTTAAGAACTGAAGCTCCTTTGTGAAGCTTTTTATTCCAGTTAACAAAGTATTTTAGTATTCATAGATTTTATACAGTCCATTTTAAATTTGTTTTAGATTAAGGAGGTACACATGCAAATTCATTACATGAACGTACTGTGCAGTGGGGGGGATTAGGTCTCAGATGTCCAATTCCCCAGATGGTGAACATTGCACCCAATGGGCGATTTCTGAACCCTAATCCACCTCCCCAACTCCCCCATATTGGTATCCCACCAGTGTCTATTATTTACATCTATAAAGCAGAGTTCTAAAAAAAGGCAAAATCTTCTTTAATTTCTTATTAAAATTCTTGTTTAAAATCTAAATAAATCAACACTCATCATTAAAAAAAAAAATTTTTAATCTGTCCTAGACTGATGTTTTGGAAAACACAATATAAATAAATTCTAGACATGAAATTAAAAATCAGAAAAACACAAAATGGAAGTTTCTTTTTTACTATTAAATTTAAGAGACATGAAAAATTCCACTATGAAATTTTTTAAAAAGTTTGTAAACACCTTGCTTTCAGTTTCTATATTTACTATGGTTTCAATGTTTATTCCCTCCAAAACTCATGTAGAAACTTAATTTCCAATGTGGCAGCACTGAGAGGTGAGGGCTTTAAGAGGTGCATAGATCATGAATGGCTTAATCTCTTCATTAATGCCCTCATGAATGGATTAACTCATTCATGGATAAATGGATTAAAAGATTATCATGAGAAGGGTAACTGGTGGTTTTATAGGAAGATGAAAAGAGACCTGTGCTAGCATGTTAGCACTCTCAGCTTCCTCACCATGTGATTCCCTGTGCTGCCTTGGGACCCTACTGGCTATATACTCCCTTGACCTTAGACTTAGCCTCTGGAATGGTAAGAAATAAATTTTATTTCTTATAAACTACTCAGTTTCACATATTCTGTTATAAGCAACAGAAAGATAGCTAATACAATAATACTTATATCACATTTTGTACCAGTAACAAACATTTTGTGGGTCACACTTTGGAAAACACTGAATTAAATGATTCAATATAAACTAATTTTGAGAGTACTCACAATGGCAAGATTTAAACCAAGTTAATCACTTGAGTTACACCTTTCCTTTTTATGCTGTAGTTCTGTCTGTATCTTTTTGTGTTTGGGTGTGTGTGTGTGTGTGTGTATTTATACATATACACATATTATCCAAAACCAAATTAATGATTCATATTAAATCTTTTTTTAAAGGTTCAGCTTTTAAATTTGCCCCATAGAGTGTTGCCGTTGCTCCCAGCAGGTAGGAAGTCTTATGGTGTTAGATTTGTTGGTGCTGGTTTAAAGGAAATGATTGTATATCATTTGTTCCTGTGTCTTTTACAGTATCTGGGACATAGTAAATGATCAATATGTAAGTAATGAGTACTGAATGGTTTAGTCTATGCTTTATTAAGTTAAGAGAATGTCATAAAATCTTTCTACTAAAAAAAAACCACAAAACAATGTTTTTCTGAATAAAAATGAATAAAGAATTTTACTTGGACTCAACTTCTGTTTTGCAAAAATATTTGCACTGCATAATTAGATTGAAAATTTACACTTTGTCATTGAAAATTAATAAATTATTTTTAATCGAGGTTAATATCCAAAGATCAGTTTAAAATATGTATAGCTTATATAAATAACCTAAGATCAGTGCTTGCAGTTTTTGCAAAGTCTATCACTTATACAATTGTTTGGATAAAAACAATCTGTAGCAATATTTCTTGCTTTTTATCACAAGTATTATCTCATGGAAAGTATCATTTCAGGTTTTTGACAAAATATATGCTATAATTTCTAACAATGTACTTAGAAATCTTTGAAGGAAAAAAGAAAGAAGTGGAAAAGAAGAAGCAAAGTTAGATATTTGCTTAAATATATGATGTATATTTTAAAATTGCCCTACGAGGTTAAAAGTCAGCTTTGTCAATTCTTCCTCTTATCTATATAGGGATTTAATTTTTAAAATCTTTGGTTTCTTATTGGCATAATTTCATAATGAAAAAGTGTTTCAGACGAGACGGTGAAATATCTCATTTTCCTAAACATGTAAAGGAATGTAGCTAGCAGTCTGGGTTTCTTATAATCACAAATGTTTTAACCTTTCCAATATATACAGTGTATAGTAGATCACCTTCAAATAAAGTTTAAGTTCCTTGAGTATTAGTTTCAAAGTAGAAAAAAAAAATGAAACAAGAACAATGAAAACACAAGCACCTTAAATACTTTTTTTCTAATGACAAACTGAGAAATAAATGTGATTTAAGACCAAATATATTTTGGTTATATATACAAAGTACAGAAATTATTTTCTTGTTCTTATAAAGATATCAAGGTAAAGACGTGCCTTTAAAGAGTGACACAAAGTTTATTTAAAGTTACTTATCAATAATTATACTTATCAAAATAACCAAATATCACTGAAGAACTAAGTGGATACATCTTTTCAAGAGATGTGGATTTGTAGCAACATTTATGATATTGTGTTTAACTGACTTCTAGTTTTGTATGTACATGTAAATTTGAACTCCAAAAAATTCTTAGCCCAAAGAATTTATAGGTACATTATAATCTTTACACTCAACAAATGAAAGCCCTGGCTAATTTTCCTTCAATTAAATTTCATGGCAATTTCTATTTTTAGAACATATCATTAAATTGAATATATATATATGTTTTTTCTTCTTTGAAGGCTATTAGATCAATATCACATATTTGTAAACAGTTGCCTGTAACTAGAGAGCAAGCCTAAAAAATAGCACTGTGTGATGACAAAGATTTACTTATTTACTTATGAGCAAAACCATTATGCTGTCTAAAGCTAGTCTGGCATGTACTGTGCTCTAAGGATCCCATTCATCAATGACTCCTGTGGCATTTCAGAGGGGATTTTCATGTAATTCACTTCTAAATTCCATGTAATATGCCTCTTCTGAGTGAGTTACATATATTATTATTCATCATTATTGATTACTTTCTCTGGTGGTAATAAAATAATGCAAATCTGATTATGAAAGAGAAGAAAAGTTGGATGTATGCATTATTAAACATAACTGGAGGCATAGAGATTACCTTATTTGTCCTTTAAATCATCATGTGAACATTGAAAAACCAACACAAAGCTGATAATATTACTTTCTATGCTCCTGATATTAAACAAACTTCACAGTCACTAAGTCAAACTCTAATGAAGAATTATCTCACATAGTAAGCTAAAATGATTTGTATTTTTAGAATCAATAAGGAATGATTATATATTTAATGAAAAATTAAATATTAACTAAAATAAACATTAAATAGTTTTACATAGAATCCATCAATATTAGGTTTGAAATTTGGAAATAACCAATGTGGAACATGTTGAGAGAGGTTCAGTCCAACATTGGTTTTATAAATAATTTATAAATATATATTTATAGAATCATAAGAAAATGGAAAATACTGAAAGTATCTTGAGCTTCAGAGATAAATCTGAAATTTGAAATAGTAAAAATAAAAGTACCCATTATTATATCATATTTAAACTCACAGCAATCTAGTCATTTATTTAGTAACTATTTACTGAGAGTCAGGATCAGACTAAATGATGGAGACAAAGGAAGTAAACTTGATCTGCACTCTTACAGAGAGCAGTGTAGGAGGGAATACAGTCAATTAAACAAGTCATTATCACAATAATATTTAATGAATATAATCTAGGAGAAGTATAGGATGCCATAAGAACACAGAGTGGGACATCCAATAATGTCTCCAAAATTAAGAAGACCTGATGGAAGAAATATTTAAATTTATAACTGTAGTATAAGTAGGGGTTGGTCCTGGTGAAAATAGGGATTAGGAAGCAATGCAACAAGCAGAAAGGGATTTGTCATGAGAAAAGACTCAGAGGCCTAAAACACTGGTATTGAACTTAAAACAAAAATCAGTGGAGCAAGAGCTTAGCATACTAGAAGTAAAACAAGAAATTATTCCAAAGGATAAGCAGATGCCGCGTTATGGAGGGCTTGATAGCCATGTTAAGGAGTGAGATGTGATCCTAAGGGTTTTAGAAAGTAACAAAAGACTATAAACTAGAGAATGGCATGACCAAATATATACTTTAATAAGATAAATTTGCTTATTAAGGAAGCTGGATTGTGGCATCAATATTGTCGATGAAGGGATACTTTATGAGGTCCAGTGGTTCAAATGAGAGATGAAGATGACTAGCATATTTGAAGATAAATTCAATAGAATTTGATAGTTGATTCAAAGCAAAGAAAGAAGAGGGAGGAAAATCGTTTCCTGGCTTCGGTGATACCATTTATAAAGAAAGAAAGTACCAGAAAGTATGTTTTTACTTTGGGAAAGATGAATTCAGTTTAAAATATGCTGTGAGTGAGAAAAGCAAGTCTGAAACTCTTGGTAGAGACCTGGGCTAAAGAGACAGATGAAAGCATTGTGAGTATTAATTTGTAGCTAAAACCATGGTTGTGAATTAGATCATCCAGCAAAAAAAAAAGAAGTTATTTGATAGCTCCATATGTTTTATATATGAAACATTTACTAAATAGAATTGTGGTTTGAAAGTTTCTCCTGAAAAAATTCAAACCAACCCGCCCTTTACTTATCTTGGCTGAGTGTTAAACACTCAAACTGTGATGATCAACCTCTACAATTAAGGAAGAATCATTTGGTTACCTTAAATGATTTTCAGAAATTATTAGGAGATATTAATTGGCTGAGACCTTATTTACATATCACTACTACAATTTAAAGCCCCTTTTTGATATACTGCAGGGGATCCCTCCCCCACTTGTAAAAGAGTCTTAACACCTGAGGCAAAAGAGGCCTTAACTCTTGTGGAAAAGGCCATTGAGTCCCAAAGGGTGAAAAGGGTAAGTTATGATATACCATGGGAATTAATTTTGTTGGCTACTTCTCATACCCCAACAGGGTGCTTGTGGCAGGAAGGACCTATGGAATGGTTACATTTACCAGTTTCCTCTAAAAAAGTGTTAGCATCTTATCCGTACTTAGTAGCTTTGCTAATAATCAAAGGAAGACGGAGAAGTGTGGAATTGTTTGGAAAAGATGTGGATAATATCATCATCCCATATGACAAAACTCAGTTTCAAACCTTGTTGCAAACTAATGATGATTGGCAAGTGACTTTGATTGATTTTAGAGGACAAATTTTGTTTAATTTGCCTAGAAATCCACTGTTGCAGTTTGTGAAATGTAATCCTATAATTATTCCTAGTGCATATTCCTTAGTCCCCCTTGAGGGAGCAGTATTGGTTTTTACTGATGGCTCTTCTAATGGTAAAGCAGTGGCAGTAATTAATGACAAACCTCATGCTTTAAGTACTTCAGAGACTTCAGCACAGAAAACAGAATTAAGAACTGTCTTATATGCCTTTACAGCTCTAAAAGACAAGAGATTTAACTTGTATACTGATTCTTGTTATGTTCAAGGGCTGTTTCCTCATATTGAGACAGCAACTATTCCTGTTAGTAAAACCACAATTTTTGAATTGCTTATACAACTGCAACAATTGATTCATGTTAGAAAAGAGCAATTTTTCGTTGGCCATGTCAGATCTCATTCCGGCCTTCTAGGACCTCTACATGAGGGTAATCAATTGGCTGATAATTTAACAAAACCTGCCATCTATGCAACTTTGGAGACAGAGGCAGTCACTCAAGCTCAACTATCTCATAATATTCATCATCAAAATGCTACTGCTTTACGTTATGAATTTCAGATACCTAGGGAAGCAGCAAGGCAGATTGTCAAGAATTGTCCAGCATGTCCTACTTTTGTTAATGTTCCAGCAGGAGTTAATCCATAAGGATTAAAACCTAATGTATTATGGCAAATGGATGTAACTCATGCACCTACATTTGGAAAATTGTCTTATGTGCATGTTACTGTGGATACGTTTTTCTCACATTATTTTAGCCTCAGCAAGAACTGGAGAAGCTTACAAGGACGTGGTACAACATTTATTTGTTTCTCACAATTAGGTATGCCAAAACAACTTAAGACTGACAATGGTCCTGCATATACATCAAAATCTTTTCAACAGTTTTGTTCTCAATTTAATATTTTTCATTCTACAGAAATTCCTTATAACCCACAGGGTCAAGCCATAGTTGAAAGAGCCCATCAAACTTTAAAAAATCAAATACATAAATTACAAGAAGGGGAGTTTAGGTATAGTTCTCCTCATCATGTTTTAAATCATGCTTTATTTGTTATAAACCATTTAAATTTGGATTCTTCAGGCAATTCAGCTATGACTAGACACTGGAACCAGAAGGAAACGTTAAACCTATGGTAAAATGGAAGGATCTTCTCACAGGCCAATGGAGAGGACCCGATATATTACTAACCAGTGGGAGAGCATATGCTTGCATATTTCCACAGGATGCATCAACTCTTGTTTGGATTCCTGATCAACTCATTTGAAATGCCCTGCTAACCCAAAGACTGAGATGGGTGACATAAATCCTGTTGAATCAAAGGAATAGACCAGAGAAAAATGTAAACAAAATAAGGGTTTTTCACTTCCTTTGTCCTCTCCTATTCCTCCTACAACTCCAATTCCTGCCTTCCCTCCTACTCTTGTTTCTTGTAATCTGTTCTGTGAGTCCTTTCGCCTTTACCTGGGAAGGAAGAGCAGGCATCTACAGCCATGAAGCCTAGCTCTGACTTTCAGTCTTTCTCTTTTACCTTCGGAGAAGGGGCAGGTGCCAAAGGCCACGGCACCTGACCCCAGCCTCCAGTCTTTCTCTTTTACCTTTGGAGAAGGGGTGGGTGCCAAAGGCCATGGCACCTAACCCCAACCTCCAGACTTCTCACACCCCCTTCTCAAGGGGGTGGCTCGGACAAAAGGATGTTAAAAATTCTTCTTTGTTATCTTCTTATGATAAATTTCTCTCAAGTTCAATTTTCCCAGATGGAAGTAAAGGAATCATATAAATGAATCCTGTTAGCTAACTACAAAATAGGTGTTAATAAGCAGACTAGACTGGAAGGACAAGTTCTTTTGGATGTATTTTATCTCTCAGTCAGCACTGGCGCAAACTCCAAGAATTAGAAAAGGGCCCACAAACCCCTCAACTATAACTATTGGACACAGCCTTTAAAGTCTTTAACAACTGGGAGGAGAAAAGAACGCAGGACCAAAAACAAGATACACTTACTGCGTGCAGTCCGAGACATCGAGGTGGGAGAAGAGCTCACCATCTGCTATCTGGATATGCTGATGACCAGTGAGGAGCACCGGAAGCAGCTGAGGGACCAATACTGCTTTAAGTGTGACTATATCTGATGCCAAACTCAGGACAAGGTGATCTGCAACTCTTTCACCATCTGTACTGCAGAGATGCAGGAAGTGGGTGTTGGCCTGTATCCTAGTATGTCTTTGCTCAATCACAGCTGTGACCTTAACTGTTCAATTGTGTTTAACGGACACCACCTCTCAACATACCTGCTTGCCCCTTCAATGATATGGAAAAGGACTGGTCACTCATCCAGCGAGATACTGGCTTCCTGAAATGGAGAGACTGTGCTTATAACTCTAAGGTAGACTATACTGTACCTGGTGAAAGACTATACATTAGTGACTGGGGTTTTAATGGCTCTATGCAATGTTTATAAGGTATCTTGTACTGGGTGTATTTTTAACTAATTGTTTAACTAATGCCTTTTATGAAGGTTTTGTTATTCTCAAGCAGCCATCTTATTTGATGATTCTTGTATAATTGTCATCTCATTGGTATGATGCATATGGTTTACAGATATTGTATGAGGCTAATGCTCTTTTAGAAAGACAGAAAAGATTTTTGGCTACTTTTAATTTTAGGAGTTACAGCTTTAATAGCTACTTTTGAGCTGTAGCATTATCTAGGGAAGTTCATACAACTACGTTTGCTGATCGGCTGTCTGAAAAAGTTTTTATTGCCATAACTATTCAGGAAATCATAGACCAGAAGTTGGAAAGTAAGGTTAGTGCTTTGGAGGAAGGAGTTTTAGCAGTAGGGCAAGAACTTGTGACCTCAAAAAAGAAATTGGCTCTCCAATGTCACTCTGAGTTTAAATCTGTCCATACTTGGGACAAAGTAACTTGGAATTTGGAACCATTCAGACCTGAGTATAGACCTTACTAAATTACATCAAGAAATTCAGTCATCATTTGCTAATCAAAAATTATTAACGTCTATACTCATCAATGTGGGAATTTGCGGAGCAGTGATTCTTTTGTTGCTGTGTTTACTCCCAATCATCTTCAGAGTGCTAAAGAAGAGCAATATGGAGTTTCATGGATTCATGCTAAAAAATAAAAAAGGAGGAGATGTTGGGAGCCAGCCACGGAGGCCCACTGAGCTTTAGGGATCAGGAAGGGCCATTGACCCCGAGACCACTAGGATGGGTTCGGGAGTTATTGACCCCATTTCCTCCCCCTTTCTACTTAGCACTAACCAGATTAAGCTCCTGTGAGCTCAAAACATAAAAGCTCTGAGACCAGGATGAATACAAGCTAACTTTAGAAGCTCATTGCTCCCATTCTTCCACAAACTGCAGTTTTAGCTTTCACACAACTTATAATTCAAACTCGTGTCACATTTAATGGCCTTAGTATTGGTCACAGGCTTCTGGGTCATGATCTTAGGATTTATTGAAGGTGTAAATTGTAGAATATAGTTTTAGAAGACAGCCATTTTGTTGAAAGAATGCTGCTTGGTTACTTGCAGGTAGCCCACTGTGAACTTTGGACTGGGCCACATTCCAAACATTCTGGGATGGACCACTTTCGTTTATAAAGTAAATACTTAAGCTTCTATAGAATTGTTTAACTTGGCATAAATCAATCAGCTTAGGATGAAAAAGGTTTATAGAATATGTCAGTCACAGATTAGGTTATCCTTTGTTATGGGATTTTAAGATTATCATATGAAAAGGGTTTAAGGGCAATCATTGATTAAGTTTTCATGGATTAAGGTTTCTGGTGGGTGGGGGATGCCCCTCCCACATTTTACTTTGTGTATAAAAGACCCGTTGTAATTTCCAATAACACACACATTGCTTCTGCACTAGACCGGAGTTCATAATTTTTAGTAAACTGATCAATCCTAGTAACCAATTAGTAAAGTTTCCCTTCAAATGTCTTAGGAAATTCACTAAAATGTAATGTTTAATAAAGAGAAGGTATATAGTAATCCTAATATGTGGTAAGAGAGTTGCAGAAAAATCTTGTGATTTGAGTCATAGTGCATGTAACAACTCCCAAGAGTAAACTTACTACATGGGATCCTACTTATTTGAACACAAGTTAAGAATATGATATGTCAATTATCCTGCAATGTCCCTAATAGACTCTTAGAAAACTTCAACAGCTCTAAGAATTAGCAAAAATAATGTACTAAGTTAAAATCCTCGTGGTGCATCAAAATAAATAACTCTGTAGGAGACAACGTAAAGGGATAAAAAGACAAGCTACAGAATATAAAAGAGATTTGCAAACCACATAGCTGACAAAAGTATTATCCATAATATATGATAAATGCTTAAAACTTAACAGTAAAAATCCCAACCAATCCAATTAGAAATGGGAAAAAGATATGAACAGACATTTTTACCACAGATGATAAACCACTGTTAAGTAAATAAATATGATATTCAGCATCATTAGGAATTGGAAGAATATAAATGAAAACCACAAAGATATATTGTTACACACTTACCAGAATGAATAAATAATAATAATAATAATGGCAACAGCCAAATCTAGTAAGTATGCACAGAAACTGAATCATTCAATATACTGGTGGTGGGATCATAAAATGGTAACGTTACTCCAGAAAACAGTCAGTTTCTCATAAAACTAAACAAGCACTTACCTTACATGCTAGGCAGAATAATGTCCCCTGCCCCCCACCCTAAACCCCAGAGCCTGCAAATATATTACCTTACTTACAAAAGGAAGAGTGCAGAGATGGTTAAATTAAGGATCTTAAGACAGGAAGATTAATTTGGATTGCCCAGGTGTGTGTGTTCACAAGAGTATTTATCCAGGAAAGAGAAAGGCAGGTCAGTCAGTCAGAGAAGAAGATGTGGTAACAGAAGCAGAGGAGAAAGAGAAAAATAAAGTGAGAGGGATAGAGATTTGAAGATGTTACACTACTGGCTTTGAAGATGGAGAAAGGGGTCATGATCAAGGAATGTGGACAACTTCCAGAAATGGGAAAAGCTAGAAATAAGATTCTCCCCTAGAACCCCCAGAAAGAACACAAAAATTCCCTCATTTTGATCAATGACATTTATAACCTCAATAACTGTAAGATAAAATTTTTATTAAGTAACTGGGGTAATTTGTTACAGTAGTAATAGAAAGTTAATATACCATTCCACCCCACAATTGTACTCTTGGGTATTTATTTCCAAGAAATAAAATCTGCTCACACAAAAACCTATAAGTGAATTTCATAGTAGCTTGACTCATAATATTTAAAACCTGGAAGCTGCCCAAATATCCTTCAAGGGGTGACTGGTTAAACAAACTATGGTGGATACATATATACATACCTTTTTATTACTCAGTAATAAAAAAGACACTCTTGATATGTATATGCATACCTTTTTATTACTCAGTAATAAAAAGACACTCTAGATTATCAATTAATTTCAATTATCCTTTATGGGATTATACTGAGCAAAAAAATAAACCAAAGATTACATAATGTATTATGCCATTTCTATAACATTTTTGAAATGACAAAATTTTACAATGGAGAACACAATACTCTTTTTCAGAGTTTGGTGTGGCAAGGGAGGAGAGGAAGTCTAATGTGAAATGTGGTAGGGAGAACTTTGGTAAACTATTAAGAGGAATTTAACTGGTAGAATAATTTAAGTTTTAGTCTAACAGATGAAAGTAATATAATTCTCCCTTAGCTATTAGAATCCAAAATAGTCACACTGTCAGTTGTGCTGTTTCTGTTTTTATTTTCTTCTTCATGACAAGGTTTGCTGGAATTTGCAAATAGGTAGAAAGACTTTAGAAGTAAGAAATACATGGATGTATCATCTACTCATCTATTAATGGAGATACTGTTTTAGGAAGTTAATATTTAAATTGTGTAGCCCAGAAAATTTATTAATATACGTTGATATGGTCCCAACCAATTCTCTATAGGAGATTATGGAACAGAAAGTTGAAGAACTCCTTATCAAAAATTTATTCATTATAAATATTTATATATGATGCCTACCTCTCTAAGACACATCTGCAAAACAGATTTGGCATGTTTAACAGAAAATATTATATTAGTCATCATCAGTACCTGCAATGACATATGCAGATAAAAATAAAATCCCATTTAATAAAATCCCATTAACTAAAATTCCCTTTTGTAATTTATTCATTTTCTTATTTATAGTATTTTTGGACTATCCAAAAGTTTATTTCCATCACAATGATTTTTATCATAAACCATGCATCTAAAATTTAAATATGTTGACTTCATAAAATGAGTTGGAGAGCATTCCATCCTTCTCAATTGACTGGAATACTTTCAGCAAGATTGGTATCAGCTCCTCCTTGTATGTCTTGTGGAATTCAGCTAGGAAGCCATTGGGTTTGGGACTTTTTATGGTGAGAAGATTTCTTATGACTGATTACTTATTACTTGATATCCTGGATTGTTATTGATGTGTTTAGAGTTTCAATTTCTTAGGAGGTTGTGTGATATTGAAAAGTGTTCCATTTCCTTTAGGTTTTCTAGTTTATTTGCAAATAGGTTGTTATAGTAATCTCTGATAATCTTATGAATTTCTTCTGGTCAGTTGTGTCTTCACTTTTTGCATTTCTAATTGTGTTTGTCTAGGCTTTCTCTCTCTCTTTTTTAAAAGTCATTCTAGCCAGTAGACCATCAATCTCATTTATCCTCTCAAAGAACCAGCTTCTGGTCTTGTTGATCCTTGTTTTTGTTTTTGTTTTTGTTTTTTTTTGCCTTCTATGTCTTGCAACTGTGATTTTATCTTGGTGATCTGGATTCTTCTGCTGAAGTTAGAATTTAGGTGATCTTGCCTTTCCACCTCCTTTAGGTGTGATGTTAGGCTGCTGACTTGTGCTATTTCTCTTTTCTTGATTTGTGCATGCAATGCTATGAACTTTCCTCTTAAAGCTAAGATAGACAAGGGGGATCCCATCAAGCTGAAAAGGTTTTGCACAGTAAAATAAATCATCAAGAGAGTGGGAAGGCAACCTACAGAATGGGAAAAAATAAACAAACTGAAAGGAAATAAACAACCCTTTTAAAAAGTGGGCAAAGGACATGAACAGACACTTTTCAAAATACAAGAAGCCAACAGACATATGAAAAATGCTCAGCCTCACTAATCATTAGAGAAATGCACATCAAAACTATAATGAGATACCACTTAACTCCAGTAAGGACAGCCAGCATTAATAAACCAAAAAACAACAGATGCTGGCAAGAGTACAGAGAAAAGGGAACGCTTCTAACTGTTGGTGAGTGTGCAAGCTAGTTCAACCTCTGTCAAAAGCAGTGTGGTGATTCCTAAAAGAACTATAAATTGATCTTCCATATTACCCAGCAATTCCTCTCCTGGGAATATACACAGAGGAACATAACTAATTCTACCAAAAGACATCTGCACCCGCGTGTTTATAGTCACAATATTCACAATAGCAAAAGCATGGAACCAACCCTACTACCCATTAAAAGTGGACTAGAAGAAAAAATGTGGTACATAATAGAGTATTATGCAGTCATAAAAAAGAACAAAATCATGGACTTCTCAGCAAATTTGATATTGTTGGAGACCATCATACTTAATGATCGATCACAGAAAAAAATAACTGAATATTGTATGTTCTCATTCATAAGCAGGACCTGAACAGTAATCACATAAGCACAAGGGAGGGATTGGCAGTCACTGGGCACAGCAAGGAGAATAGAGGGGCACATAAACAACAGAAAGGGTACCTGGTCCTAAACCAGGGGCAGTGAGGACCAGTTGGAGACCCAAACTTCACCTGCAGGCAGCCTATTTGAGTAGTTAATCCTTTGTACCTCACATTTCTATAATAATAATACAATAAAATAAATTTAAATATGGAGTCAACAAAAATCTCAAAATCTGAACAAATTAAAAGGTATATGCAGAGGTGATGCATTTTATAGGTACTTTTTGTTAAGTCAATTTGACATTAAAAATAAGAATAAAAGAAGAAATCAGAAAAATGTAGCAACTTATTTAAGGGTCAGATACGAGGCTACCAAATAACAAAGGATCTTTTACAGATCTAAAAATCTACCACTTGGTGAAACAAAGAACATATAGTTTTAATTTGGTTCTTTGAATGGCAGCACACTGAAATAATACAGCCTTTCTTAGTTATGTTATTATGCTATGCATTTTGGTTTGAGTTCATGTTCATAAATAGCAATATAACTTTAAACAATTTTGTAATAATAACTCTATGTTCTAAATGTTGGCTGTGAGTAGAAAGTAATCTCAGTTTAATTAGCTGCTTACTTCTATATGCTAAATTGGAGTTACATTACTTAATAAAAATCTTTAAATTATATAGTGAAAAAATCTTCAAACATAATTACCAGAATCTCTACAGGAAGACATAATTACTATGAGCGAAATACTTTCTTCAGCTTCATTTTTGCATCTCCCACAGAAGCCACTAGATAGAAACTGCACACATATCTAACGGCTGAATATCAGTTTACTGTGAATTCTTCTGAGCAATGTCCAAAAACTAATGAAAAATATATCATGAAAGCTTAAAATGTATAGTGAAACCAACTTAAGAGACCATTCATTTCTTTTAGAGGCAGGGATCTGGAATATTCAGTGCTAACCATGATTTACCAATCAACTCACTATATGCCCTTGAAGAACTTATTTAATTAGAATATGTCTAACTTTATACATCTGTAAAATGGAGATAATAAATATTCATTCACCTCATGGGATGTTTGGGGAATTCATGTTTGTAAAATGCAAAAAGACTGGAGGATGAAAGTTATGGATCAAAGTGTAGAATGTGGAGCATTTCACATGTTATGCTCTGCTCTGTGTCTAGCACATTGTTGGCAAGTAGTAAGCATTACTTGATAATAACTGCATTTAGAACAACTATCAGAGATGGAAACCTGAATATATACAGTTGTTGAACAATATAAAAGGATAACTATATTCTGGTGGAGGAGCTACATGACCTGACTTCTAATCCTACTACAGCAGATTAACAAATCACCGAAAGAAGAGGCTGTTCTAAAAAAAAAAACAGCATACTCCGAGGTATAACAATTTCCATAAAAGTGGGAATTTCACATTTCTAGACTTTAAACTTTATTATAAGGCTACAATAATCAAAACAACCTAGTATTGGTACAAGAACAGACATATTGACCAATGGAATAGGAGAGAGATTCCAGAAGCAAAACCTCAATTTCTCAACCAACTCATCTTCGACAAAGCATCCAACAATAACCACCGGGGAGAGGAGAATCTATTCAGTAAATGGTGCTGGGAAAACTGACTGGCCACGTGCAGAAAAATGAAATAGGATCCCTTCCTATCACCACACATAAAAATCAATTCCAAATGGATCAAAGACCTAAAAGCAAAACCTCAAGGTTTAAGAATCTTAGAAAATGCAGGAGATACCCTTATAGAAATTGGAATCAACAAACAATTCCTGATCAAAACCCCAAAAGCCCATGTCATAAGAGATAAGATAGGCAAGTGGGACTTCATCAAACTGAAAAGTTTCTGCAAAGCAAAAGAAACCATCAAGAGAGTGGGGAGACAGACCATAAAATGGGGAAAATTATTTGCCAACTGCATATCTGACAAATGCCTAACATGCAGGATCTATAAGAACTGAAGCATGCCAAAAGGAAAAACCAAACAGCCCCATTAAAAAGTGGGCAAAAAAACATGAGTAGACTTCTCAAAAGAAGACATAAGAGCAGTCAACAAACACACGAAGAAATGCTCAGCCTCATTAATCATCAGAGAAATACAAATCAAAACCACACTGAGATACCACCTAATCCCAGTAAGAATGGCCATCCTTAATAAAAGAAAAAACAACAGATGCTGATGAGGATGCAGAGAAAAGGGAACCCTTCTACACTGTTGTGGGAATGCAAACGAGTTCAACCTCTATGGAAAACAGTGTGGCAATTCCTAAAAGAACTAGAAATTGACCTTCCATATGATCCAGCAATCCCCCTACTGGGAATATACCTGGAGAAACTTAAATCACTCTACAAAAAAAGATCACCCTACAGAAATCTGCACACACATGCTTATTGCAGCACTATTTACCATAGCAAAAAACATGGAACCAACTGTGCTGCCCATAAAAACTGGACTGGATTAAAAAATATATGTAACATATACATGATGGAATATTATGCAACCATAAAGAAGAACAAAATAATGGATTTTGCAGCAACTTGTTTGGATTTAGAGTCTATAATACTCAGTGATGTATCACAGAAACAAAGAACTGAGTACCATATGCTCTCACTCATAAGTGAACCCTGATCTTTAACCATAATACTATAAGAAAGGGATTAGCAGGAGCCAGAAACTGCTGGGGACAGGGGCACATAACATTAATAAGGGTACCTGATCTGCTGAAAAGCATATATATAGCATAATCAGAACCATGAGCTTTGAAGTTAGGCAGACTTGGTTTCAATCCCAGTTCTACCTTAAACGAGGGAGGACCCTCCCTCAAGAAACCCAGAATTATATTTTGGAGGGCAGGCCCCTTGTAGTATAGGCTTCCCTTGCTAAGTAAATGTTCTGGGAACACATTGGCATTAGTGTACCAGCTAGCATTGTTGTGAGAGGCTGCATTTGACTTTGGTGATTTTTTTTTTCAAGATCATTTCAACACATTTGTCCACTTCATGATGAGTGATTTACTAGTGCGCCTGCCCATACCATGCTCTCTGAGTGTTCAGCAGTTTATGACCAAAAATAGAATGACCCCAATGCCCCATCCTCCCTACTCACCCTCTGTTGCTTCAAGCAACTTATTTTTATGTCCCTGAATGAAAAAAGTCCTAAAAGGGAAAAGTTTTGCCAATGTTGAAAAAGTGAAACAAAAAACAGTAGCAGCAGTAATAGGCATATTGCATCAAACAGAGAGTACTTTTAAGGTGACTGAAGTTTAAACATGTAAGATAAATATGTAATTTTTTAATAAATAAATTATAGGTTTTTGGAGGGGGAGTCCCCCCTCATATTTAATCTTGGATAAATTGTTTCACCATACTTAAAAAAATAGTTACTATGCAGCCATAAAAAAGAACAAACTCATGAATTTCGCAGCAACCTGGATGGAACTAGAGTCTATAATACTGAGTGACCTCTCACAGAAACAAAGATCTGAGTATCACATGTTCTCACTCATATAATGGACCTTGAACATCCAATGTAATACTATAAGAAAATGACTGATGGTACTGGGAAACTATGCGGGGGGGAAGGGGATGGGATTAACAGTTGCAAATATCTGTCTGGGGATGGGGAAACACCTCTTATCAACAGGGTGCCTGAATGAAACGTAATTGTACACCTAACCCTTAATTGTACCCCACAAAATCATAATAAAAAATATTGATTAAGAAAAAAAAACAGTTACTGAATTGAAAATAGACTCATAAAAGTTTTGTGAGGGTTAATGAAATAATATATAAAGTGGTCCCCAATTTGGGATGGTTCAACTCAGGATTTTTGGACTTTATGATGGGTTATTCATTCAGTGGAAACCATACTTTAAATACCCATACAACCATTCTGTTTTTCACTCTCAGTACAGTATTCAACAAATTACATGAGATATTCCAATTTTATTATAAAATAGGCTTTGTGTTAGACTATTGTGCCTAACTGTAGGCTAATGTTAGGGTTCTGAGCATGTTTATGGTAGGCTAGATTAAGCTATTATGTTTGGTAAATTATGTATGTTAAATGTATTTTGTTTCCTTTTTTGTACAGATGGAGTTTCCCTGTGTTGCCCAGGCTAGAGTGCAGTGGTTATTCACATGCATGAACCTCACGCACTACAGCCTCAAACTCTCATACTCAAGTGGTCCTTCCTCCTCGGGCTCTGAGTAGCTGGGACTACAGAAGTATGCCAGTGTGCCCCCACTAAATGCATGTTTACTTTGCAATATTTTCCACTTACAATGGGTTTATCAGCACGAGCATAACTCTATCATAAGTTGAGTAGCATTTGTATAGAGCACTTAGCATAATGTAAACATATAAGTAATATTTATCAATCATTCAATAAGTTATTGAATAATTACTAGATGCCAAATGTTTTGTATATTAGTGATTGCTTGTGCCTCTCCAAAATTCATATGTTAAAGCCCCAATGTCCAATATAACAGTATTTGGAGAAGGAATTCTAGGAGACAATTAAGTCATGAGGGTGCAGCTCTCACAATTGGATTAGCATCCTTATTAGAAGAGACTCAAGATAGATGAATTCTCTCTCTGCCGTGTAAGATACAGCCATGAGGTAGCTATTTACAAACCAGAGGGCCCTCACCAGAAATCAAATTGGCTGGCACCTTGATCTTGGAATTCCTAGACTCCAGAACTATGATAAATAAATATTTGTTGTTTAATTAATTTAGTATATGGTATTTGTTATAGCAGCCCTAGCTGATCAAGACAGTAATATAGTGGTGAACAAGCTTTCATGGAGCTTACATTCGAAAAGAGAGACAGAAAATGAATAAGGTAATACAGAAACATAATAACTTCAGTTGATGAGATATGTTATGAAGCAGACAAAACAGCAAAACATTAATAAATTAGTTATCAATCATAACTGCAAATTAGAATCATGTGGAAAGTTATTTTTAAATAATGATGATTGGGTTTCACCTCAGAATTACATTAATGTGTAATTAAGGCTTAACTACACCTTAATTAATTGTGTATAGTTAAATCAAAATCTCAGGCTTGTGGTTCACGCGCACAAAGGTAGGTGTCATTACTAACAATGGGAAAAAGAGAGGGAGCCATCTGAAGAGAAAGGAACAGTGCTGAGATTGGTGTTCATATACAAATGATTACATTAACATCAAAATATTTAGCTGGGCTTGGCGGCTCAGCCTGTAATCCCACGCCTTTGGAAGGCTAAGGTGAGTGGATTGCCTGATCCCTCGAGTTCCAGACCCGCCTGGGCAGACGAGACCTCATCTCTACAATAAATCAAAAAATTAGCCGGGCGTGGTAGCGCGTGCCTGTAATTCCAGCTACTCGGAAGGCTGAGGCGGAAGGATCGCTGGAGCCCAGCAGGTTGAGGCTGCGGTGGCCGGGAGCGGCCACTGCTCTCCAGTCTGGGCAACAGAATGAGATTCCAACTCAAAAAATATATATGTATATTTAAGAGTTGACTATTTGGATTAAAATCTTAGGATACATAGTTAGACTGGACTATAGATTTGGGAAGCAATAGTACACAACTAGCAGTTGAAGTCACATATGAAGATGAAACTGCCTAAGCAGAATATTTACAGTGTGAAGACTTACTGTGGTACACAAAAGGCACTTAAGGTGGCTCCCGTAACACCCACATCCATATATTCACATCTGTGTGTGCGGCCCACTACTTGAGTATGGAGTGATCTGTGACTTGCTTCTGAACAATAGATAGACTAAACCTGATTGTATAAATATGATTAGATAATTATGTAAGACGATCACACCCATACTCTGTGCTTTCTCTCTCTTACTGGCTTTGAGGAAGCAAGTAGTCATATTGGGAAGCCCTTCCAGCAACAAATTACAAATGGTCTTTAAGAGCTGAGGGGCCTCTACCAATATGAAGCCAGAAAGTAACTGAAGAGCTCAGCCGTACAACGAATAACTGAATTCTGCCAACAATCTGAGTGAACTTGCAAGTAAGCCCTTTTCTAGTTAGGCCTCAGGTAAGACCACAGTTTTGATGATCATCTTGATCTCAGCCTTGTGATACCCCAAGCAGAAGGCCCAGCTAAACCATGTGTTTATTCCTAACCCACAAAAACTGTGAGATAATAAATATATCTTGCTTTAATCCTCTAAAATATCAAGGTTTATAATAGTTGTAATATCATTACTTAGCAATAAGCTTTCTAGATGTGAAAAGAAAACAAAATGAGAGTTACATTACAGTGGTATTTATTATAGAATTTAATTTTAAATACTTTAGTATAGGCAATATAATATGATGCAGAGCTTATGCAAAATAATAGATTTCTGCTCCTTCCTGTGTCTGTTTTCAGTAAACCTTACATTCAAAGTTTAGTAGAAACTTTTAAAGGACAAAAAACAGTAAATTCCACCCAGTTAATGGCATAGGTTTTGCACTAGTTTCTAAATTTCTATTAAAGTTATCTGCATGTTTGACAGAATTTTGAAGATTTGTTTTTCATTATAAATTTTTTCATGGCTATAGTAATTGACCAAACAATCAAGCCAAATTGAGCTTGAAATACTGTTTGGTTTTGTATGTGATATTTTAAGAAAAATATGTGTATATTTTGGCCCAGTGTGTGTAATTCACACCATTGATGCTTATAAGGTACAGAGTTCAGGACTCTGTCAGGGTGGTGTTCCTCTATCTTCTAGCTGAAGCTGTTGCCAAGAAATCTGGGGAAATACCACAGTCTACTCTCCACTTAAAAGCACTCTGCAGGCTGGGCACAGTGGCTTAGCCTATAATTCCAGCACTTTGGGAGACAAGAGGTTTGCCCTAGCCAGGGGGTTCGAGACCAGCCTGGGCAATTTGGTGAGACCTCATCTCTACAATAAATCACAAAAACTAGTGGACATGGTGGTGTACATCTGTAGTTCCAACTACTTGGAAGGCTGAGGCAAAAGGATCGCCTGA
Organism: Cephalopachus bancanus; assembly: GCA_027257055.1. Classification (NCBI taxonomy): domain Eukaryota; kingdom Metazoa; phylum Chordata; class Mammalia; order Primates; family Tarsiidae; genus Cephalopachus; species Cephalopachus bancanus. The sequence continues at coordinate 2,963,589 of JAPVLO010000205.1, read as the reverse complement.
GCCCAGCAGGTCAAGGCTGCAGTGGCTGTGAGCATGCCACTGCACTCCAGCCTGGGCAACAAGAGTGAGACTCCAACTCAATAAATAAATAAATAAATAAGAAAGCACTCTGCAAAATAATTGCAGAGTCTGATAAAAATGAAACTAAAAGTTGTACTTAACCTGAGTGACTTAGGTCAGTTCAAATAGCAAGAGTTTCAAGAAAAGAACACACAATACTTGAGTGTGGTACATATATCAAATAAGAAATAACAAGTGCTCTTTAGATTTGTCAATTAAGACTTCAGTGGTTAGTCTAGCAAGAAAGTCTTACTGGTAGTAGGATAGATGGCCAGATTGCAGTGGTAAAAAGTGAGAATAACCAATGAGTATAAACTATTTGTTTCAGAATCTTAACTGAAGAGGAAAGATGAGAGATAAGTAGTTAGACTGCAGTACAGTTTTGTTACAGACTGACTTGTGTTTCCTAGACAGATATGTTTATGTTCTAATTACTCATAATTGTGAATGTGACCTTATTTGGAAATAGGGTTTCCAGGTATAAGCAAGTAAAGATGAGGTCATACTAGATAAGAGTGGGAACTAATCCAATATAACTGGTGTCCTTAGAAGAAGAAAATGTAAACACAGGGAGGAGAATGCCACTTGAAGAAACAGAAACACAATGACCCAGAAGGAAAACTGTCATGTGAAGACTTAGGCATAAATTGAATTTATAGTGCTGCAAGCCAAAGGATGCCTGGAGCTAGCAGAAGCCGCAATACATAAAGGAGATTCTTTCTCTAGAGGCTTCAGAGGGAGCATGGCCTGATGAAATCTAGCTTTCAGGTCTATAGCCTCCAAAATTGAAAGGTAGTGCATTTTGGTTGTTTTAAGCCATCCCGTTTGTTGGTAATTTGCTATGGCAGCTCCAGGCAATGAATATAAATTTGTAAGAAAATAATCTTAGGCTGGGTGTAGTGACTCATGCCTGTAATCCCAGCACTTTGAGAGGTGGAAACGATAGGATTGCCTGAGTCCAGGAGTTTGAGATCAGCCTGAGCAACTTGGTAAGACCTCGTCTCTACAATAAATTTTAAAAAAGAATAGCTAGCTTGGCAAGGTGGCACGCACCTGTAGTCCCAGCTACTTGAAAGGCTCAGGCAGTAGGAATGCCTGTGCCCAGTAGTTTGAGGCTGTAGTGGCTATGAATGTGCCACTGCACTCCAATATGGGCAATAGAGTGAGACTCCGACTCACAATCATCATCATCATCATCTTAGGATATACATGTTTTAAATTTGTTGAGGAGAAGAACCCATAGAAACAAAGAAGCTGAAAATTCAGTTAGGAAGAGAAAATCTAAAAGAAAGGTTAACAAAAGAACAGAACCAAGAGAAGACTCCAACCTGTGGATCATTTCCTCACTAAACTCCATAAACACTAGTTTAAAAGACAATTCCTGGGTCTCAAACTCTGTCTATAAATTTACAGTCTCTGACAGTAGAGCCTGGGATTCTGCAAGTTGATTATGATCTGATCACACTAAAGCTTAAGAAATACTGATTTAAAATGTAAGTAGTTAAATCATAAAAAGTTTAGAATTTGAAATTTTAAAATTTCTCTACCACTACCTAGTGTCAAGTCTATCTTTGACTGATATTCTTGGTATTCTTGTGAAAGCCCAATTCATTTCAAATCTACATATTTATAAATGGTAATAGACTCTCTCATTCTCCCAGACTCCCTCATTCTCCCAGAAAGCATAGGATCTGTTCTCAATCTTAAGGTATTTGATAAAAACCTAGGAAGTGTATTGTACTTGCAGATTCTTGGACTCTATGCTCAGAAGTTTTGATTCAGCACATCTGGGCCCAAGAATCTTGGACCTGTAGGAAGCTCTCTGATTCTGAAACAGGGGCAACCTAGACATGGTTTCCAGAAACACTCCCTGAAGAGTACTCATTACAAGCTCCAAGTGACTGAAGAATCTAATAAAGCATCCAGAAGTGCTACTGAAATCTTTGGCATCATCAAAAGCTGTCAGCTTTAAGAGCTGTCAGCATTAAGAGCTATAATATCCAAATCAAGGAAGGTAAGTCTCTAGTCCCTGCAATGGCCAAACTGAGCTTAAAATATTGTGTTGGTTACGCATATTATAATTAAAGAAGAACCTCTGTAACCATCTGCTACATTTTGACCCAGTGAGTGTCATTCATATCATCAATGCTTACAGGTTACCGAGTTCAGGCCCTTGTCAGAGTGGTGTTCCTATATCTTGTAATTAGAGCTGTCTCCCAGAAATGTGGGAAATGCCATACTCTACTCTCCACTTGAAAGCACACTCTGAATTATATTGTAATAGTTTATTTAAACAAAGGAGATAGGCATTATGTGACTTATATGAATCTATGTCATAATGTTACACAATCTCTTGAACTTATTTATGTTTCAAGATCTCATCTGGGTCTAAAAATCTCAGGGACAAGACATCTGAGTACCTTACGTCACTTAAAGTCCTGATGAAACAATAACCAAGTGCTAGGACCATATGACTTCTGATATTAATGCTTTATATATTTCTGGATCATCCTGCCCCCATCTCCTTTATTCTCTGTTTTTATCTCTCACTCTCCAGGCAAATCTAAAACCTGTTTTTCCCATTTAGTGTTTTTCAACACTGCTAGAGATTAGTATCATCTGGGAAGGTTTTACAATACAATACTAATGTCAGAGGCTCTATAGGCCAGAGACTGAAAATAAATTCCAGAATGGGAAACATCTCCATTTTAAGACTTATGCATCAAAATCTCATAGTCATTCTTCCTGCTACTCTTCAAAAAGATGCTCACTCATCTTACTGTAGACATTATTTCTGCATGAGAGCCAGTCTTTTCTTTACTCTTAGATTAGAAATCCCTTCAATCACTCACCCATTCAAAAAGGAAACTATTATTTTCACAGACTTTCCCAGATGGCTTAGTTTCCCCATTTTCTCAAATGCTCTGGGTAGAAATGGATAGAATGTATTTTAACTGAGGGTAAGCAGATCTTTTTCATTTTCCTTCAAAACATTATAGCCCAGATGTGTCTCATCACTCAGATGAAGGGCATATACAGGGTATAAACAATGATGCACAAATATCTATACTGATTATATTTCCCAGCAACTCAAGCTGGCAACTCAAGCTGTTCCATAATGGGGAGGCTTAGGTTTACTTTTGCTGGATTATTCCAGCTGAAACTGAAAGACACACACACACACACACACACACACACACACACACACACACACACACACACACCGGGAGAGAGAGAGAGAGAGAAAGATTCCATGATTCTTCCTTGTTACCAGGTATAAAATCTATCTTGAAGCAACAGGAAAATGTCTTGGTTGTAAAGATGGTTCAATATCCTCAGAATTTCAGGATCAGCCTGAAAATAGCAACCTTAAATTATTCAAAACATTAATAAACTGTATGAAGTTTTTGAGTTCTGTTGTCACAGACTACTAAATGAAAGCTTTGGTAATTTTACAGACTATACATCCCATAGCTTATCCTAGTGTTCAATATATCTTTTTCTAACTTAGAGATGCCTTGTCTAGCCACTGTTGTTAATTAGTTTACTGTCAAGAAGAGAAACATAAACAATGACAACAATAACAAAAGAAATATCCCACTAAGTTTGTCAAATCTTGCAGGAGAGCTCATTAAATTGTTTATATAATGGCTTCTAATTTGCCACATATTGTCAAAGCTTAAAATTTGTAGTTAAAATAACAGTAACAAATAGACTTATATGACAGCTGCAATGATAAAAATGAAACAAATTAGCTATCAAATCTATCATAATATTATAAATATTTATAGCTAACATTTCTTAAAAGGAAATATTAAATATAAATATCATGGGCACCCTCCCATAACACAGTAACAAAATTTTAAAATATCACTTTGTCATTTTTCTCTGGTCAGATAGAAATATGGTGATTAACACAAATAATAATTGGTTTATTTTAATATAATCAAAATTTCCTGCTGACATTTCACAGATATGACTACTGAGCAAATTAAACTGGTGGGATAAGGACTAAAAATATCAATATTACTTGGCTGAACTAATGAAATATCAAGGCTAGGACTTTTAAGTTTGGAATTATTTATTCCAACATACAAAAATGTTTAGTTATGACTTTATGCAAGATTCCCTCTTTTTAAAAATTTCCAACAAAATATTAACTAGATCTGTGAAAATGATTAAACCTGAATATTTCAAACATTAGAAGATATTAAATCTTATAGAGTTTATATAAATAAATTTTCCCTACTTAATAATACTATTCTGTCACAGCAGTACTTATCAAGTTTTTTCTCTTAAGTACAATTAACAGCAAATGAGAAAGAATTTGCATCCTCAGAGATTTATGGGACAAGTCCAAAGCTGTGACCCAAGTACAAAATATTTTTAAGTCCAGTGTGAAAGATTTTCCAAAAAATGGAAATTTTATACAATAATAAATACATGTTTAATAAAAATATAAAGCAATAGTTGTTTCTTCTCCCAAATTATCTAGAAATTTCAGTAGTCCTATCTATTAATGAGTACTTTGGTTTAAGTAGCATATATTTAAGAAACTGGCCATCATTTGAAAATCTCAAAACATTGAGGGAAGTCACATTTTAGAAGAATTTATTCCAAAATTATACTACGGTATATTTTGAGCCAGATTTTTTGTTAACTGCTTGGAGTTAAGCTTACAGGAAAAAACAAGTCTAGAACAAGACAAAACTGTCACTAGGTAAACTGTCACATAATGGTTTAATTTGACATTTTGGTGAATGACAATTTGTAAATAAGAATGAAAGACCTCGCTGAAGGGCTCTCTCAGAGCCCTTTCAGATGAAGTATAAATTGAAAAGGGAAGTCACTATTCCAAGTATTAGAAATGAAAGACAAACCACAAAATTCTTCTATGATTTGCAAACCGCATAAACTGTAAAGACCATGTTCTGCCATACAAACTACCTAATCTTGAATTATTTTAGCACCAGCTCATTCACACATACATTTTTCTAGATACAATCACAAACTGATGGGCTCATGGTTTCCAGATACAAGACTATGGACAGTTTCAGCAACTCACCTAGCTTACAAATTCTGAACAATCCCTGCTTAGACCTCATTTACCACCATCTGCACTGAAACAACCCTGTGACTAACTGCAGCCCTACAAACGCTTCTTGACTCTTTCCTAATTCTTCCTCTCTTAAGGTGGGTGTTCTCCCTCACTCAGAAAGCCTAATAAATCCAACTTTGCATAGTCCACAGGACTCACTGATGGTCTTGTTGTGGTACTTTGGCAAATATTTTGCAATAGTAGACAAACTGTAAATATAATTATACCAGTGATTTAAGATTTATGAATTTCAATCTTGCAATTTAAATTTAGTTGCCTTCCTATATCAAAAAAGCACTAGTTGCCATATTTTTTACTCAAGACCAACTTAAACTTGATTACTGACTTAGATTTGAGTATGAGGGTTACCCCTTGCGGTTTGGTGACTAATTGGGTTCTGTTCTCCAAGTATGATGATGTCAGCCTCTTCCTCTGATTAACTTGGCATGACAGGTGTCCTTGATTTCATGATCCTCTCTGGGCTCGCTGATCTGGGCTCGCTGAATACTTAAATATAGGTTCATATACACACTCCATTTTTTCTTTAACATTTTTGTTTCTGATAAAATATCAGCCATTTTATTTTATTATACAGATGTGGGGTACAAGTAAAGATTAACTACACAAGCAGGATGCAGCAGGTGAAATTTGGCCTCCAACTGGCCTTCACTTCCCCTGGTTTGGGACCAGGTACGCTTTGTGTTATTAAGTGCTTCCCTCCTTCCCTCTCTGCCCTGATAGTGCCCAGAGACTGCAAATCCCTGCCTTGTGCTAATGTGATTAAGAGTGAGAACATCTGTATTCAGTTGTTTCTGTAATAGATCACTAAGTATGATGGTCTCCAGCTCTATCAGATTTGCTGAGAAGTCCATAATTTTGTTCTTCTTTATGGCTGCATTATACTCCATTATGTATATGTAAAATATTTTCTTTATTCAGTCCACTGAGCACATGCAGAAGAATGAAACTGGACTCCTACCTATCACTATATACAAAAACCAACTCCAAATGGATGAAAGACCTAAACGTAAATCCTCAAACTATAAGAATCCTAGAAGAAAATGTAGGAAACACTTAAGTACATAAGAGGTGGCAACAAGTTCTTGACCAAATCTCCAAAAAGCACATGCCAGAAAAGCTAAGATAGACAAGTGGAACCTCATCAAACTGAAAAACTTTGCACAGTCAAAAAAAATAAAAGCCCACCACCAAAAGATTGGAAGCCAACCCACAGAATGGCAAAATATATTTGCTAATTATGTATCAGTATCTGACAAAGGTCTAACACCCAAGATGTACCAGGAACTCAAATGAGCTGAAGGATAAAAATAAACAATCCTATTAAGAAGTTGGAAAGACTCTCACCCCTCTTTTTCAACATTGTTTTAGAAGTTCTAGCTAAAGAAATTAGACCAGAGAAGAAAATCAGGGGTACCCAAATAGGAAAAGAGAAAGTTAAGTTATCCCTCTGCTGACAATGTGATCTTATACCTCAAAAATCCAAGAGAATCTATCAGAAACCTCCTTGCAATATAAAGGAATTTGGCAAAGTCTAGGGCAAAATAAATGTGCTAAAGACAGTTGCATTCTTATAGACCAACAACAAGCAGGCAGAGAAACAAATAAAAAGCATAATCCCATTCATAATAACCATGAAAAATGTGAAATACCTTGGCATCTTCCTAACTAGAGAAGTGAAAGACCTTTACAATGAAAACCACAAAACACTGCCCAAAGAAATCCAAGAAGACACAAACAAATGGAAAAAAAATCCATGCTATGGATAGGAAGAATCAATGTAGTTAAGATGTCCATCCTACCAAAGAGAATCTACAGATTCAACACAATACCCATTAAATTACCAACATCATTCTTCTGAGATCTGTAAACGGCAATACGGAAATTCATGTGGCAACATAAATGACCATGAATAGCCAAAACAATCTTTAGCAAAAGAAAAAAAGCAGGAGGTATCACACTTCCAACTTTACTATGAGGCTACAGTAATCAAAACAGCCTGGTATTGGTACAAGAACAGATATATAGACCAATGGAACAGGATAGGGATTCTGGAAGCAAAGCCTCAATTTCTCAACCAACTCATCTTTGACAAAGCTTCCAAAAACAACCACCGAGGAGAGGAGAACCTATTCAGTAAATGGTGCTGGAAAAACTGTCTGATCACATGCAGAACATTGAAACTGGACCCTACCTATCACCATACACAAAAATTAACTCTAAATGGATCAAAGACCTAAACGTAAAGCCTCAAACTCTAAGAATCTTAGAAAACACAGAAGACACCCTTATGGAAATCAGAACTGGCAACCAACTCTTGATCAAAACCCTAAGTGCCCATACCATAAGAAATAAGATAGACAAGTGGGAACTCATCAAACTAATGAGCTTCTGCAAAGCAAAAGAAACCATCAAGAGAGCAGGGAGACAGCCCACAGAATGGGAAAAAATATTTGCCAATTGTATATCTTACAAAGGTCTAATATTTAGGATCTACAAGTAACTCAAACATACCAAAAGAAAAAAAAAAGCCCCATTAAAAAGTGGGCAAAAGACATGAATAGATACCTCCCAAAAGATATACAGACAGCCAAAAGACACATGAAAAAGTGCTCAGCCTCACTAATCATCAGAGAAATGCAAATCAAAATCATATTGAGATATTACCTAACCTCAGTAAGAATGGCCATCATTAATAAAACAAACAACAACAGGTTCTGGTAAGAATGTGGAGGAAAAGGAATTCTTCTGCACTGCTGGTGCGAATGCAAACTAGTGCAGCCTCTTTGGAAGACAGTGTGGCTATTTCTGAAAGAACTAGAAATTGACCTTCCATCTGACCCAGCAATCTCCCTATTGGGAATACATCTGGAGGAACTCAAATCATTCTACAAAAAAGATACTTGCACACGCATGTTTGTTGTAGCTCTATTCGCAATAGCAAAAACATGGAACCAAACATGCTGCCCATCGAAGCTGGACTGGATAAAAAAATATGTGGTACATATACACAATGGAATATTATGCAGCCATAAAGAAGGACAAACATATGGACTTCACAGAAACTTGGATGGATTTAGAGTCGATCATATTCAGCGATTTATCACAGAAACAAAGAACAGAGTACTATACATATGTTCTCACTCATAAGCAGACCTTGAACAATTATCATAAAACTATAAGAAAGGGATTGGCAGTATTGGGAAACTGCTGGGGGCGGGGGGTAAGATTGGCAGTTGAGGGAAATTGTTAGAGGGGGAGGGTCACACCTCATCAACAAGGTGACTTGCAAAATGAACATTTGTATACCTAACCCTGAATTGTACCCCAAATCTTTAAAATAAAATAAAAAACATGGGCAAAGGACATGAATCAGCTGTTTTAAATTCAGTTATAAAACTGAAGAATTCAGTTTTAGATTGTGTGAACTTATATCTCTGCTCATACAGAAATACTCATAAGTATCAGTGTGTACTAAAAACATCAAGGTTAAAACTAGTCAATACAGTCTTGAATATGAAGCAACATTGAAATAATCTTCCTCCAGTAAAAGGTTAGAAAAAAAGACAGAGAAAACAGGACGCCAAAAGGTTACCAAAAATTGATTTAAAAATTCTCTTTGGAATTAGTGGCAAGTATTGAACAAAGGGAACACCTTTGGTTTCAGTAAGTCCAATTTATGTTATGGAAGATGTCCTGAATACATATACTCTGAATTACAAAATTAACACATATTTAATATGCTTGAAATTAAAATGATGATCTTTATGACAGTTTTTACATGTACTAATCAATTCATTTTATATATTCAGTTAAACTACTATAAATACCTTGTTTTTCAGTTATGGATAATCAGAATAGAAAAATAATATTCACCCAGAACGCCTTAACTGATCTACTTAAAGTTCTTAAACTAGCACTATGGACTCATCACCAAAATTATTTAATAACAGACAAGTCTTACACTAAATGCATTGGTTAATTGCAGGATTTTTATTGTCATAAATATAGCTTTTAACAATTTTCTGTCACTGCTACTTGGAAAAGTTGTTCTCTTTTTTTTCTTTAAACAGCAAATTTAAAATATAAGTGGGTGGATGAAAAGTCAGACAGTGAATTAAAATTGTATCAGTTAAATAGAAATGAACGGCAGCATAAAGATATGTCATTCAGATGACGTTTTATAATGAAAAGAAAATGTATTTAGTGCTAATACTAAGAGTCCACAAGGTGGTATTTATTGGCCAAATAAATTTAGAAGAACTTTTGATATAACAGGTTGCAGAGCTAATGACAATGAATAAATATTTAAAGGAGGCAGTATATTATATTGGCATTGGAGACAGACCTGACTTTGAATTTCACTTCTGCCAATATTAACTGTGCAATTCTATGAAACTGACATTAATCCTTTGCAACTTTGTTTTCTTATCTTTAAAACAGAAGTAATTAATTTAATGATGTTATTTTGTTTTACATTCTAGTGCCCATTTCCACATTCTTTAATAGTCATATCTTGATAATTCTGTCAATTTATTTTCCCTCTCAGTGTTGATTTGATACCATTCCATAACAAGAGCTCCTGATTAGCGTAAACTTATGTATCTGCCTCCCTGGTGGTTGGTTATAGTGATTGGTCCAGGCAAGGGGACATATCTCACCTGGAGAGGCATTTGCTTAGACTCCTCAGAACAAAGCTGTCCATTTCCAATGTTCTGAAGGTATGAAGTTGTTTGCTTTATAACTATAGCCATCTTGCAACCAAGAAGGAAGATGCTAAAGCTACTGGGAGCCAATACCTGGATAACACAGAGCCAGGAGACAGTTCCTTGCCAATGGGGGCCCAGAATCAAGTTATGCCATAAACCCTTACCACTTATGCCAGTTTGAATGTTCTATCACTTGAAAATGAAAAATTATGACTCAATATTTATTTGAGATTATTATGGGGATCAAGTGAGATAATATAAGTAAAGTCCTTAACACAGTGCTTGGTGCATGGCATTTTTTTCAGTAATGCACATCTAAGGACAAATGATGTGTGAACAGCTTAGTCAACAAAAATTGTTTCAATATCTCCTACCAACAGTAATTCTTCTCCAGTATGCATTTAATTTTAATTCAACTCAGCAAGTACTTATTCATTTATGCATTAACCCAACCAATATTGGAATTTATTATGAGCAAGGCATTGTGCCCAGGACTGTCAGTTATACTGAAAAGCATAATAATGGTTACTTCAATAATGTTGTGAATACAAAAAGAAACCAGTACTTTAGCAAATTGAATTACTTGTAATCTCTAAAGGAGACAAGCATTTAGAGAATCATATAAACAGTGTGTGATTATATGCCAGACAGTGTGGTACACAGGCAAATGAGTATTATAGATGCTCCACTAAAGAAAAAGAATAGTGTACAGAAGGATGAAATATTCTCCATAGAAAAATGCCAGGGTGTTAAATTTTATTAAGTAATACATTAAAGATTAAGTGTTTGAGAAACGAATGTCTTATAGCCCAAACAATTTCTATTCTCTTCCCTTTGATGCCTTTTGTTTTGTTTTTGATATTTGTAAGTTATTTCTTTTTCTAAATTCTTTTAGGTTGCTAGTCTTGCTGGAATACACTAAAACTTTGCTATACTAGGTTCCCTGGGGCTCTGTATTATTAGTAAACAGTGTTAAAATAGGACTCTTCAGATATTTCTAATAATAAGCAAACACTTCTGGACAGAGTTCAAGAAAGATTTAGGCAGAGAATCACATAATTCCAATGAAAGAAGAAACTCTGGAGACCACATATCCAGTTTTCTACCCAAATTATTTACAGTGAATTTCACAAAACAACAGTTACTGATTTTAAAAATCTCTGGCATATGTAAAGAGAAAAAATTAGATTAGACTTTGGGAATTTGAGTTAGCAGAAACATGAAACATGTTTTTCAGACAAGGGGAAAATGATGTGTAAATAATCATTAAAAACAACATGAGATGTCCTCCATAAAAATCTGTCATCTTAATTATTGACTACATTTCTCCAAGGGCAAAAAATAGGATTCAAATGGAATTGTTTTCATTTTAATATACTCCCAACCGTTAAAGGTTATGATAGTGATTCATGAAATAATGTGTTTAGGTCTCTGTGCTAGAGGCAGGGAAGAATGAATATGCATAACATAAGTCATGCTGCTGACTGGTAAATGAGAGGGTCTAAGGAGAGGGAGATTGATGGAGGTCATGGAAAACCTCAGGGATGCACTTAGATGCACTTCTATAACTACCAATTGTGTTCCCAGCCATAGGGTACAAGTGAGTGTGGGTTCACTGGTCTGCTTCTAAGGACTCTGCCTACTTTTATTTTGCTTTGTTTTGTTTTGGCTTTGGGGTCTCAAGCCTCAGGAAACCATTACAGGAGTTGTATTAGAGAATATCTTTTCTCATTCTTTTCAGTCACTGAGGTTCAAAAGAATGACCTTCTTTTCTCCTTTATGGGAACACCTCTTAGCTAAATTTTACTATCTTTCCTCACAAGAGTTTGTTTATTTGAGGCACTTTTTAAAGTATGTTGTGATTTATCATATTTTACAGAATTATCTTGTTTATATATTACCATTTACTTGTTAAAATATGGAAGAAGGCCTGTAGTCCCAGCTATTTGAGAGGCTGAGGTGGAAAGATTGCCTGAGTCAAGGAAGTCAAGGCTGCAGTGAGCTGTAATTGTGCCACTGCTCTTCTGCCTGGGTGACAGTGAGACCTGGACTCAATATATGTATGGAAAAGAAAATGCTAGTCTTTCTCCTCCCTTCACCCTATTGCTTCTTCATTAACAGTCTATATTTTCCATTCTGGTCCCAGATTAAGTCTGTTAAATTCCACAGTTACACATGAGAAATAATATTGAAAACATCCTGTTAATTTATGCACATTGTTATGGATTGAATGTTTGTGAAATTCCATTAGTATGTTAAAATCCTAATCCCCATTGTTATATTTGGAGGTGGAGCTTTTGGGAGGTAATTAGGTTTAGATGAGGTTGTGAGGGTGAAGCCTACATGATGGAATTACTGCCCTCACAAGAAGCAGAAAAGACCAGATGTATACCTCTCTCTCTCTCTCTCTCTCTCTCTCTCTCTCTCTCTCTCTCTCTCCTACTCTCTCTTTCTCTCCCATCTCCCCTCTCCCCTTACCCCTCTCCTCTCTCCCCTCCCTCCTCCTCCCCCCATGTGATGGTACTGCAAGAAAGAAGCCATCTGCAAACCAGGAAAAAAGACCTCAGCAGATACCAAGTGCTGTCACCTTGATCTTTAGCTTCCAAAGCTCTAGAAGGGAGGCAGAGGCAAGGCTGAGCTCACATTTAGTTACTTTCATTCATCAGTTTTGGGGCTGTGAATAGAAAACATTACTTCTCTTAGCCTTTGCTAATGCTTCTATAAAAATGTTTCTAACATTCACACTATCAAGGGGACCTCATAGGTGCTATCCTACCGATCACTGTGATTGCTTCATGTAATGGCTCTCCTTTGCTTGAAAACTCCTTTCTCCTTCATAGTTCATATGCTCTTGAACTTGAGTACATATGCTCTTAAACTTGACTTCTCCATAAAAAGCATCCTTCCCAGATGGAGGCTAACTATTTCAGCATTCTATAAAATACTCATCAAGTGTCTGTATGTCTTTTGGATTCATCAGTAAATAAAACAAACCCCTGCTCTTGTGCTTCAATATTATATTTAAATAGCTACTTCCTCTTCTAGCAGTTGCCAACTACAAACATAAAATGATTGCTTTGAGGATTAAATATGATCATCTCTGCAGTATTGTATCTATGAACCATCAGCAAATGTTGATTCACTTTCAGAACTTAAAAATCCTAGGATTTACGTTAGAAAATATTCAACCTCAAGAAATTTTCATCCATAAACAAACTGTCTTCATTTGGATTTCCTTAGATGCAGATCTGACTTGAGTACAAATTATTTATTTCCTAAGGAAAATACCATTAGGGAGTAGAGAGATGAGAAAGAGAAAAAAAAAATTAAGAGTGCATTGTCAGACATGTTAGCAATCTGGACAATAGAAGCTTAATCTCACCAGGAAGTCTTAGGTGTCATTGTAGAACACCTCAGAGTCTGCCCAAGGGGTTCAAGAACTGGGCATTTATCCACCTTCTGTAAGTAATTCTTTGAGGACTTCCACTACAAGGAGTTAATTTCCTCATACTTTAGGCCTTCCTGCAGAGACCTCACGGCAAAGATGATGGTTGACTGAGAGTGGGACTTACAAACACAGGAAATGATAATTAATCAAGGGAATTTAAGCAGGGTGCCAATAGCATGCACTACATTAATCTTAATGCTCATTGTAACTAAAGAGTAACTGTGATAGAGTATTCACCTCTAAATATGCCTCAAGGGCAAAATCTACTCTGGAATTCAAAATGAGATCTGACTTTTCATTCTGTTTGGTCCAGGTTTTCATTCTGACAGTCCTTCCTTCTCATAGCTCTTTCCCCCTACATCCCTCGTGCTCTCATTCCTTCTTCTAGTCATTGTCACACTCCCTTCATCTCACAACCATACAAATCACAGCAAATCTGATTGGCACACTCTCTTGACTCAGATTTCCATATTTCCTCATTGTTTATCCAAATATTCGTGAGAACTAGTTATTGTAGGGCTCAGGGCTGTGTAGACAGGTTAGTCTCAGAATCTATGTGCTAGGCCTTTAGCAATATGTTTGCTAGTACAGTACCTGAATGTTCTTGCCCTCCTTTAAGTCAGGTTGCTAATCAAGTACACCTTCACAGGTAAGGTAATAACTTTCATGAAAATTCTATATAAAATACTGCCATTCTTAATCTCCATACTAAACTTTATTTTTATAAAACTTAATACTATTCATCATCATATTCTATATCGATTTTTTGTTTTTTATTTTTTGTTTCATCACTTGAATATAAGTTTCATGGCAGGCAGGTACTTTATCTGCTTTAGCTACAATTACATTCTCAAGCATCTAGACTGGTGCTACATTAGTCAGCATATGCTATGTTATGCATCACCAACAAAAAAAAACTCCAGCATTTCATGACTTAACACAATATCTTTCATGTCAATTTACAGAGCCATTGTTAATCCAAAGTGGAGCTCTATTCATCATAGTCACTTAATCACCAGATTAGTATAGGCTCCAATTGCCACATTCTCCATGATCACTTTTATATTTAAATTCATTCAAAGTGACAGAAGTTATGACTCCCACTCACATTTAATTGGCTAAAGCAAGTCATCTGGCAGGGGGTGAAGAAGTGCAATTCTCTCAAGTGACCTTGTGAACAACCTTAATAACTACTGGAGTGGGGTGGGGGAGATACTTCACTTCAACAAGGGTACATGATCTCAAATCAAGCAAAGAGGGGACCAAAGGGAGACCAAAAGTATACCTGTAAAATGACTGCTTATCCACCCAATCCTGAATTGTACCCCACATCTTTAAAATAAATAAATTTATTTAAAAAAATATATAACTACCAGGAGTACTTAGCTAACATTAGATAATCAATATGCATTTGCATAATAAAAAAATAAATGAGCAGGTTGAATAAGTCACACACCATAAAAACAAATTTGAAGATACCTTTTCTTAACATATATCTAGTAATATAGATAAATAAATTACATTTAAACTATAAAATGCTTTATTAGATAATAAGTTCCTTGAGTATAGGACCTTGTCTGTCATCTTTAGATCCCTAGAGTCTAGAATTCTCTATACATGAAAAACTCTCAAAAAAATATTTAAAGAATGAATGGGTGAATTAACAAATAATACTAAGGTAATCTGGTGACTGTACAGGTAGTTATTTGACTTTGCTTTCAAAGACAACTTTAAAATATTGTGTACATATACATATATACAAACTTAAAAAATATATGTAGTTATCATCTGCATTTGTTAGATAACACAAACCTGAGACACAGAGCAATTAAGTAATTATCCTAGTATCACATTGCTAATATGTGGCAGAGCTGGGATTTGAACCCAGAGCAGCTTGATTCCAGAAACTATTCTTCATCATGAATACCTGAAGTTTCTGCTATTCTTCTTCTGCACTTTGTTTTTGTTTTTTGTTTTTTGAGTTGGAGTCTCACTCTGTCGCCCAGACTGGAGTGCAGTGGCCGCTCCCGGCCACCGCAGGCTCGCCTGCTGGGCTCCAGTGATCCTTCTGCCTCAGCCTTCCAAGTAGCCGGAATTACAGGTGCGCGCTACCACGCCCGACTAATTTTTTATTTTATTTTATTGTAGAGATGAAGTCTTGCCTGCCCAAGCGAGTCTCGAACCCGCAGGCTCAGGCAATCCACTCACCTCAGCCTCCCAAAGGCGCGGGATTACAGGCTGAGCCACCGAACCCGGTCTGCACTTTGAATATATTCATTATGCAGCATTTTGCCTAAGTCTTTTTGCCTAAGATTTTTAAAAAAAATTTTTATTTTAAAGATGTGAGGTACAATCCAGGGTTAGGTATACAAATGTTCATTATGCAGGTACCCTTGTTGATGAGGTGTGCCCCCCCTTCCACTGGCAGTTTCCCACTACTGCCAAACCCATTCACTCCCTGGCAATTTCCCACTACTGCCAATCCCTTTCTTATAACATTATGATAATTGTTCAAGGTCTGCTTATGAGTGAGAACATATGAGATTGTTCTTTGTTTCTGTGATAGATCACTGAGTGTGATGTGATTTTAAAATACATAAATTATATACATATATTTTTTAATATATTTATTTATTATAGAGCTATAGGGTACAAGTGAGGATTTCCTACATAAGTAACTGCATGCAGATGAAGCTTGGGCTTCTAGTTGGCCCTCATGCTCCCTGGTAGTGGACCAGGTACTATTTGTGTTGTCACTTGCCCACCATAGTCCCTCCCTCCCTCTTCCTTCCCCTAGCAGTGCTTAGCAACTGCTGATCCCAACCTTGTGCTAATGACTAGTGATCAGGGACCACTTATGAGTGAGATTATGTGGTATTCAGTTATTTGTTTATGTGATAGTTCACTTAGTATGATGGCCTCCAACTGCATACAAGTTGCTACGAAGGCCATGATTTCTTTTTTTTTTTTTGAGTTGGAGTCTCACTCTGTCACCCAGGTTGGAGGGCAGTGGCATGCTCCCGGCTACTACATCCTCGACCTGCTGGACTTAGGCGATCCTTCCACCTCAACCTTCCAAGTAGCTGGAACTACAGGTATGTGCCACCATGCCTGGCTAATTTTTTTTATTTATTGTAGAGACGAGGTCTCTTTATGGCTGTGTAATATTCCATTGTGTATATATATCATGTTTTCTTTACTCAGTCCTTTTTCAATGGGCAGCAGGGTTGGGTAAATGTTTTTGCTCTTGTGAACAGTGCAGCAATAAACATGCGTGTGCAGGTGTCTTTTTAGTAGAGCAATCTATGTTCAATCAAGTATATTCTCGTGAGAAGGATTGCTGGATCTTACGGAAAATCAATTTTTAGTTCTATTGGGAATCGCTAAACTGCTTTCCATAGATGTTGAACTAACTTATGTTCCTACCCACAGTGTAGAAGTGTTTGCTTTTCTCCCCAGCTGTATCAACACCTGTTGTTTTTGACTTATTAACAATAGTCATTCTCACTGGAATTAGGTAGTATCTAATTGTAGTTTTCATTTTCATTTCTCTGAGTATTAGTGAGGCTGAGCAGTTTTTCATGTGTCTGTTAGCTGCTTGTATGTCATCATTTGAGAAGTGTCTGTTCATGTCCTTTGCTCACTTTTTAGTGGGGTCGTTTTTATTCGGATGTTAGACTTTTGTCAGATGCATAATTTGCAAATTGTTTTTTCCCATTCTGAGGATTGTACCTTTACTCTCTTGTGGTTTTTGTTTGTTTGTTTGTTTGCTGTGCAAAAGATTTTCAGTTTGATGAGGTCCTACTTGTCTATTTTATCTTTTATGGCATTTGCTTTTGGGGACTTGGTCAAGAATTCGTTGCTGGGCAACCCCTCGGGTCCCCTACCACTGTGGGAGCTTTTCTGTTCTCTCAATAAATCATGCTTTGTAAAAAAAAAAAAATTAGTTGCCTATTGCAATGTGCATAAATGTGCTTCCTACATTATCTTCTAGGCATCTTATAATGTAAGGTTTTATGTTTAGGTCTTTGATCCATTCAGGTTTTTTTTTTTAAACAAAATGTATTAACAAAAAAAAGTGAAGAAGGAAGATTCATGACAAAAAAGACCTGCCATGACAAAAAGACCTGCATGTAGTTAGCTAGTTTTCCCAGCACCATTTGCTAAATATGGTCTCTTTTCCCTAATGGTCGTTATTGGTGGCCTAGTTGAAGATGAACTGGTTCAGAGACCATGATTTCACTTCCACAATATCTGTTCTGTTCCTTTTGTCTATGTACCTATTTCTGTACCAACATCATGCTGTTTGGTTACTGTAGTTTTGTAATAAAGTTTTAAACCTGGAAGCGTGGTAGCTCCCACTTTGTTCCTTTTGCTGATGATCATTTTGGCTATCCGTGCTCTTTTCTGTTTCCATATGAATTTCTGTATTGTTGTTTCCAGGTCTGTGAAAAATGTTTGTAATCTGATGAGTATTGCCTTGACTCTGTAGATTTCTTGGGTAGGATGGACATCTTGACAATATTGATTCTTCCAGTGCATGAGCATGGGATGTTTTTCCATTTGTTTGCGTCATCCTTGAATTCTTTGAGCAGCATTTTGTAGTTTACGTTGTAAAAGTCTTTCACTTTAGTTAAGTAGATACCAAGGTATTTCATTTTTGTGTTTGTGGCTATTGTAAATAGGAATGTACTTTTTATATGGTTCTCTGTGTGCTTGTTGCTGGTATATAGAAATGCGACTGTTCCTGCACATCGATTTTGTAGCCAGAGACTTTACAAAAGTCATTCATCAGTGTGAAGAGGCCTCAGACATACTCACCAGGGTTTTTTAGGTATAGAATCATATCATCTAAAGAGAGGAATAGCATAACTTCCTCTCTTCCTATTTGGATACTCCTGATTTCCTTCTCTTACATGATTGCTCTGGTTAGGACTTCCAGCACTATGTTGAATAGGAATGGGGTGAGTGGGCATTCTTTCTTAGTTCCCATTCTTAGGGGGAATGCTTCCTGCTTCTGCTCATTTAGCAAAATGTTGGCTGTGGGTTTATAACAGATGGCTCTTATTGTTTTGAGGAATGTTCCTTCTATGGCTAGATGTTCAAGCATTTTTATCAGGTCAGGACATTGAGTTTTCAAATGCTTTTTTTGTGTCTAAAGATATGATCATGTTGTTCTTGGTTTCACATCAGTGAATCTGCTGCATTACTTTTATATCTTTCCAATGTTGAAACAGTCTTGCATCCCAGGAATAAAGCCACCTGGCCATGATGGATAATCCTTGAGATGTTTTGTTGGATCCAGTTTGCTAGAATCTTGTTAGGAATGTTTGTGTCTATGTTCATCAAGAAGATTCACCTGTAATTTGGGGCTTTACCAGGTTAGGGTATCAGTATGTCCTCAAATTCACAAAATGAGTTGAGGAGAATTCCATTGTTCTAAATTGCCTGGAATATCTTCAATAAGATAGGTCTCTGCTTCTCCTTGTATGTCTTGTAGAATTCAGTTGGGAAGTCATCTGGTCCAGGACATTTTTGGTGAGAAGTTTTCTGATAATTGAATTGATTTCCTAGATTGATACTGGTCTGTTTAGAGTTTCGATTTCTTCTTATTTCAACCTTGAGAGGTTGTGTGGCACCAGAAAATCCTCCGTTTCCTTTAGATTTTCTGGTTGATTTGCATACAGATATTTACAGTAATCTCTGATATTATTTTTAATTTCTTCAGATGTCAGTTGTGACATTACCTTTTTTGTTTCTAATTGTGTGTATCTGGTGTCTCTCTCTCTCTCTCTCTCTTTCTCTCTCTCTCTCTCTCTCTCTCGTCAATCTGGCCACAGATCCATCAATCTTATTTATCCCTTCAAAGTACCAGCTTTTTGTCTTGTTGATCCTTTCTATGATATTTTTGTCTTTTATATCCTGCACTTGTGACTTTATCTTAGTGATCTTCCTAGGCAGGTGGTCTGACTTTATTCTCTTGCAGCCTTTCAGATTTTTTCATTCATGCTTACTATGTGCAGGCAGATTACTATGAGTCTTGGGGATGGTCTTCTCATGTGATACATTGCGGGAGTTCTCGGAATCTCTTACATTTGAATGGTGGCCTCCCTAGCGAGATGTGGAAAGTTTTCTTAGAAGACTTCATGGAATGCTTGTTCCATGGTGTTCTCAGTTTCTGCTTCAGGGATACCAGTCAGGCATAGATTTGACTTCTTGACATAGTCTTACTTCTCTTGGAGGCTTTGCTCTTTCTTTTTGAGTCTTTTTTCTGTGTTTTGACACACGGGGCTAGTTCCGTATTTTGATCTTAAAGTTCTGAGATTCTTCTCTCTGTCTGTTTCCCATGCTTGTTATTATGTTTTTAAATTCCAGGATAAAGTACTTAATTTCCATTATTTAGAATGGGCCTTTCTGAAATTGACCAACTCCACTTTTACTTTCTGTATGACGTTGGTGAGTTTTGCTTTCAGTTCCTCATAGTTCTCCTTATTCATTTTAGCCATCCAACCTCTGAGTTCTGTTACTGTTATCTGGGGCAGGTCATTTTGGGCATTTCCATTGTTTGTGCTCTGATACCTGCTTTTTTGGACACTATCTATTTAAGACATGAGGATTCGTTTGTTGTTGTTCGGTTTTTTTTGTTGATTCTCCCTCATTTGTGAAAAGTCACTTTTCTCTTTCTTCTTTGGTTTTGTTGCTGTGAAACTAGTCAATGTTCCTCTTTTCTATAGCCCTTTCTGTCATTCAATATAGATCACTCAGTGAGAAAGAGAAAGGCACTCACTTCTGCTCTGTGTTCCACTGTGAAAGGCCTCTCTGATGCAGATCTCCTCCACACCCCCCACCCCAGTTAGTCCAGTCAGGTTGATTTTCAGACCCTGTTGCAAGTACTCTGTGGTGAACAGGTGAAGGGATGAACCCTCTGTCTATTGTTTGCAGTTTGTAGCCCAAAAGCCTTCCCATTTTCAAAAGTCTCTGAGTGTCTTTCCTGTTACTCCCTCCCTGTTCAAGTCAGCACTCAGTACTTGAAAGAGAGAGTTCTCTGTTAAATGGGGGTTTGGGTTGCCCTGTGGACACACAGAGCTGGCAGGTAATCCTTCTTGATAGGGATGTTGGGTGTTAGATGTAGATGGCAGGCATCAGCCAAGTTTAATCCATAGGTGAGCTTTCTCTGCCTGGGAGTAAGGTGGAAGACATGCTCTTGGGGGCTGTCTGAGAGCAGGTTTATCCTCCACTTCTCTTGATCTTCAAGCACCTGCTGCTTTAGCCTTGACCAGGACTCCTCTATGTGGGACCAACCCACTTGCACAACTCAGAGTGGGGGAACTGACCCAGATCATACCAGGATCACTTACCCCCTCTCCTACATAGGGCAGGGCTTCAGTTCCTTTGTGAGCCTGGTGCAGGGTGGGAGATAAGGTGCCCAGATTCCAGCATCTGTCATCATTTTCTGGTCTCTATGTGTTCAAAGAGCAATTTGCTGGGTGCAGGGTGCTTCACCAGTCCCAAATTGTTCAGTGTGCCTGTGTCTATTGGGGACTAGGTCCCTACTCTTTGCCTCACTTGGCAAGAGAGGTGCTGTTCTGCTGCTCCATGGGGGCCATCTTGGATACCTCTATTTCAAAGCTTTCAGGGTGTCCTCCCATGGATCTCCCAGTACCTGCAGGTCACAGGGTGACAGAGGCATCTACAGAAACACTAGAGTCTCCCAGATGGAAGAAGGAGTAGTAGAAACAGATTACACAACAGACACATTGCTTGGCAATGATGTGTTTATATGTCTGATTCCCCAATAAACCCTGTCCTTATCAGGGAAAGCCTGTGCTTCATTTCCATATATGTAAATGTCAATACTTAGTACAAATATTAACATGTATTTGTGGAATAAATGCCACCTAAATAAATGAATGAACACATACACACACACACACACACACACACACACACACACACACACACACAGGCACACACACAGTAAAACAGTTTACAATTATTCATTTTACATAAGAAAGTATAACTTAGAGATATGAAAAGAGTTACTGTTTTGTTTGACTGAAAGTAGTTTGCTTTTTTTCCTCTTCCAGAATATATTCATGATTCTATTTAACCTTTATTGTACTTAAGGAGGCAACCTTGTTTTAAGTATTCATAATACTTAAATACATATTTTGTGACAGCAATAACATTACCTCTAAAATGAGAAAATGAATTAAAATAACTGCTTTTGAAGTGAAATTTTATGTGTTGAGCTTTATCACACAAGCTTTCTAAAGACTATCACATAAACAATTCCCATCAATGACTTCCTTACAAATCATGCATACAAAATATGTAAACTTCACATTTTCCCAGGGAACATCATCTAAGCTAAGCGAGGCAAAGAGAAAGATTAAATTACAGTCAATAGACTCCTCATCACAAAGCTAATTTGGGGATTGCAATTTCAATCTCTCTGACTCATTTTTGTTCAGTCTAAAGAATTATTTATTATTTTCATATTGAGAAGTTATGTGAGGACATTCAACACATTCCCTGAATCTAAATTAGATTATTGTAACATAAATATATTAATTAACTGCACATTTAATGAAGCAGTGAAAAAGAAAAGAAAAGACATTTTGGAAAGACAAACTCTTGAGTGTATTTTTATAGTGGCAGATTAGGACCTAATTATTCATTCTGACTACAAATAATTACTTATAGAGAGCATTTATTGAGAATTTCCTATACACCCAACATTATTCTAAGAGCTGTGTGTCCATTTACTGTGAATTTTCACAAAAAAAATAAAATGTCAAGTATTAAATGATTAAAATATGAATTATTTGTCTAGTATGCACTTATTCATTCATACATATGATGTATATGTATGTATACATATTTTTTAAATAAAATGTTATTATCACCCTTCTTTCACCATGAGGAACCCATAATATAAATGGTTAAGTGACTTGTTTGAATATACTAAGTTAGAAACTAGTGGGGCTCAGGTCTGCTCCTACACAGTTTGGTTCCAGAATCTGTGTGCTAGGCTATTTATAGCACTACTACTTATAAAGTCCCTGAAAAGGCATTCTATGTAAATATTTGAAAAAATCCTCTTACACTTCAAATCTAAATTCTATAACAATGAACACCAGATGTAATGCTTCATAATTTAGATGAAATTTGCAGACATCAATAACTCTAACACATACATATTGCAAATATTATCAGTAAGTCAATGATATCACTGAATGACTATTGTGGATATCATAACATGCAGGACATTGGAACAGAATTGAGAACATATCTAATTAAAGAGGTACAACCAAGATGAAAATAATATCTAAATGAATCATTAGAATGTTTGCTTGTCTATCTAACTAATCTATTATAATATATTAAATGCATACAAATGATAATTGAGGCAATATCTCTGACCAATAAAAACTGACAGTCAAGAGAGTGGGAGTAGGAAGGTATATCTATATACAACTGATTACAATATAAGGTTAATAATATTATAATAGAGGTACATTCAAGTTTAAGAAAGGAAAATGAAGATGTTTCCCAGAGGAAGTAACTTTGAGCTAAATCTCAAAGAATGAATAGAAATTATTTTCTAAATGGTTTCTTTGACTTACTTGTCAGTTGATGAGGTTCCACTTGTCTACCTTATCTCTTATGGCATGGGCACTTGGGGTTTTGATCAGGAATTGGTTGCCAGTTCCAATTGCCATAAGGGTGTCTCCTGTGTTTTCTAACTCCAGTCAGGATGGCCATTATCAAAAACAAAAAACAACAGATACTGGAGAGGACATGGGGAAAGGAAACACTTCTACAATGTTGGTGGGAGTGTAAACTAGCATAACCTTTGGGGAAAACAGTTCAGTGATTCCTAAAAGATCTAAAAATCAACGTTCCATATGACTCAGCGATCCCCCTATCGGGACTATAACCGGAGGAACCCAAATCATTCTATGAAGAAGATACCCACACACACATGTTTATTGCAGCATTATTCACAATAGCAAAAACATGGAACCAACCGTGCTGCCTATCGAAAGAGGACTGGATAAGAAAAATGTGGTACATATAGATGAAGGAACATTACACAGAAATAAAGAAGGACGAAATTATGAACTTCGCAGCAACTTGGATGGATTAGAGTCTATAATACTCAGTGATCTATCACAGAAACAAAGAACTGAGTACCACATGTTCTCACTCATAAACAGACCTTGAACAATTATCATAATACTATAAGAAAGGGATTGGCAGTAGTGGAAACTGTCAGGGGGGCACACTTCACCAGCAAGGGTACCTGCATAATGAACCCTGAATTGTACCCCAAATCTTCAAGTTAAAAATAACTTTTTAAAGAAAATATTTATCTAGTATACTCATATTTATTCATACATATGATATATATGTATGTATATGTATTTGATTCATATACCTATATATACAATTTGCAATTATATAGAAACAACCCAATCAATTCAAATATATGCAAGTACAATCGAATATATTAAGTATATTAACATATGTACTTACATACATAACACATATATAACTGTGCCAGTCAGAAACTGCTTTCAGCTTTAAGTAACAGAATGTGTAATTAAACAAGTTAGGAATTTAGTTTTTGCCTGTTAAGAAGTCTGAAGGTAGGCAGCCCAGGGCTGGAAGAATCTTCAAAACAGTACTAGAAATCCAGGTGCCAGCCAGGCTCGGTGGCTCAGCCTGTAATCCTAGCACTTTGGGAGGCTGAAGTGAGTGGATTGCCTGAGCCCGTGGGTTCAAGACCCACCTGGGCAACTTGGCGAGACCTCATCTCTACAATAAATAAATTAAAAATTAGCCGGGTATGATAGCGCGCACCTGCAGTTCCAGCTACTTGGGAGGCTGAGGTGGAAGGATCGCCGGAGCCCAGCAGGTAGAGGCTGCGGTGGCTGGGAACAGCCACTGCACTCCAATCTGGGTGACAGAGTGAGACTCCAGCTCAAAAAAAAAAAAAGAAAGAAATCCAGGTGCTCTCTGTCTTTCCACTAAGCCTTCCTTAGCATGGGACTTTAGCTTCATACTGTGGTCTTGTCACAAGTTGGATATTTCACTTCCACCATTGTATTTTATTGCAGGCATGAAGAAGGGAAAGGCAGAGAACAAAAGGTGGGTGCTATCAAGAACTAAAGCATTTTAAAGAAATTTTTTGAAGCTTTATTCAATCCCTTCTGTTTATATTTCATAAAGCACAACTGTGTCTCATGTCATCTTTACTTTCAAGGGTTACTAAATTTGTGTTGCACATAAGACTTTTCTAAAAGTAATTCAAAATTTTGCTAGTAGAAAAGAAGTGGAAAATGGCTTTGACTAAAAAATTCACTGTGTGCCACAAAAAGGAATAGTCATAGAAAATTAGAAAACGTTAAAAAAACTTATAAACAATCATCCATATTTTTATCACATACAATTACTGATAATGTAATAGACTGGAATCTCCAGAAATATTTTCCTTGACATCATTTGCTTTATTTTTATTAATTTACAAAATAACTGAACATACTGTATTTAAATACTAATTTATTGTTAGGACAGTAGATTATTTTTAGATTTCCAATCTAAAATTAATTATACTACAATGATCATGTTAATCTTAAAGAGTTTATACTAATTTGCTTACATTTTAAGGTAGCTTTCCAGAAATAGAATTACTGGGTTGAAGGCAGTGAGTATATTTTTAATAAATATACTCACCACCTTTTTATTTTTAATAAAAAATATGCTCACGGGTTCGAGACCTGCCTGGGCAGCGAGACCTCATCTTTACAATAAATCAAAAAATCAGCCGGGCGTGGTAGCGCGTGCCTGTAATTCTGGCTACTCGGAAGGCTGAGGCGAAAGGATCGCTGGAGCCCAACAGGCGAGGCTGCAGTGGCCGGGAGCGGCCACTGCACTCCAGTCTGGGCGACCGAGTGAGACTCCAACTCAAAAAAAAAAAAAAATATATATATATATATATATATATATATATTTTATATACTGCAAAACTGATTAACAAAAAAATTATTGCTAAGACTTAATAAAAGGAAAATATCATCTGATATACATGTAAGTTAGATATTATCATCTTAAAGCCTTTAAAATTTATATATTAATGCTGGATTCCAGCTCCAGGAGAGAGTCAGGGCTTGAGACGGGGGAATCGGGAAGCGGCGAAACAGAAAAGACGAAAACGACAGGAATCCTCTTCCTGGGGAGAGCTCAAGACTCTGCCAATTTTTATTTATTTTTCATAAGCTTATATAGGTTTTCCACTCAGCTCTGTACCCACAAATGTATCTTATGTTGCTAACCAAACGCCCACGTACATCCTTTTTGCACTCACAATAAGGTTGACCTTTAACAATTTCAACCACAGATGGTGTTTTTCTTAAGTCAAACATTTATGAACATCCTGATTTTCTTCCTAACTTTCTCATAACTATTTACTATTATAGGCCTATAATATCTTACCCTATAAAGTTAAACCTTAACCCTAAGTCTTATTTAACTTACTTACTACTATATATTTATTTCTATTAATCTTATTTCTATCCTTATGTCTCTGTATTTTCTTAACTATCACTTATACTATTATATATCTCTTATCTTACTAGTTTATCTTATCTTACTATCTTATTATTAATATTCTAAATTCTATCTTCATTAAACTACTTATTTAATCCTAAAATATCTTAACCTATTTTTTTTATCTCAAACGGTTGTTTTCCACCAGCTCTCAGCTGGGGTCTGTTGTTTATGAGGAAGTGGTTGACTCGTTCTTCTTAGCCTCCTGCTGTTACTGAAAAACATCCTTACACACCCTAAGGGGCACCCTTTTTGCTGCAATCTCACCTCCATTATGCCTATGTATAATTTTTGCTGTCAAATGCCATCATCCATTTGCGCATCTATTATCTCAAAGAGGGAACATTCTCAAGCCTATGCACGCAATCCTTCAAAGTTAGGGAAGGTCCATCAACAGGATCCATGGGGCTTTGCCTCCATGGATCCATGGAGGCAAAGCCTCCGTCATGGCCACATTTTACTGGGCCCTTGCTCCCAGCCAGCGTTTTTCCTGTTTTCAGGTCCCTTTTACCTTATTTTACTAGTGGCTGTGGCTCCTGACATATTAAAAAATGAAATCTTGCTTAATTTGTCTTTTGGTGAGTAAATTTTTTCCCTATTTCTTTATCAATTGTATTTAAATTTTTTGTGAACTATGCATTTATTTTCTTTCCTTATTAATTTGATTCTCAATACCTTTCTTAACAATGTGTCTATATCTCAATTCAAATTAAAATAGTAGCTCTGCCTATCAAAATGAGTAACAAATAGTTTCCTTAGGTTAATTGACTTTTAGATACTAATTATGTTTGTAACACAAAAAATAGAAGAAACTTCAGAGCAATCAACCAATTTTAGAAATAAATCTCTGAAATTTAAAAATGAAGTTAACAATAAAAAGGAAGTTAAATAAGAAGTTTAAGGTCAGTTTTAGAGACTTTAAATGAAGATTTCCCCATTACAATTTTGATATCTAAACATACTAAGAGGACTTTTGGCAAGATGGCGACAGGGCAACCTGGTCTATGAAACTCTCTCCAAAGGAGAATGCAGAGGGTCTCTGGCTCTCTCCCCAGGGGCTGTGAACCCCAATGTAGGCAGCCTGCTCTTCACATGGAGCTCGGCCATCGCCACTACTGGGGCATTGCAGCGGTCTGGACAGCCACTACAGCCACGGACACAGCAGCCGCTGGTGCTGCTGTGGCCTCCATGGCAGCTATAGTGCATCACGCCACCCATGCCTGAGGTGATCCACGACATCAGTCCTTGAAGTCCCTGCAGGCAAGATCTGCTGGGATCACTGCCACCTCTGCTGCCACCATGACTTCCTGCCAGCCGTGAGTCTCCTCCCATGTGCCCTGAGGCAGGCTTTCATCTCCGGCTTCTGCCTGACTCCTGTCCGGCTCCACCCCCTCTGGGGCAAGCAGCTGAGATAGCACAACCTGCTGGCGATTCAAGGTAACAACACCGAAACAGGAGAAACAAGCTTGAAAAAGAGACACAGGCCAGATTTGCGTGGTGAACAGAGGATGATCTGAACTGTCCTTCACAGCAGGCCAGGGGCAACTGAACCTAACTGTGAACTAACTTACCAGCTTGAAAAGAAAGCTAGAAATTAGAGCTGAAAGGACATTGGACTTAAACCAAAAGTCTCAGAGTGTGCTCGATTGGTTCTGTTAGTTTAATGACTTAATTCTATTCCTACGGTTTTGTTCCTTTTTTTTTCTTTCCCTCTTCCTTTTCTTCTCTTTTCTCCTCTCTGTAGACCATATCTTTGTATAGAGGAACAGCACACCAGTTAGGTGGTTGGTTAGCTTGTAGGTTACCATCATTGTATGTTTGATTTTTTTGTATGGGAATTGGTTAGTCTGTAGCTGTGGTCTATTGTTTTTATCTGTTTCAGTATAGGTCTCTCTCTCCATTCGTTGGTACACTCATCTATTTCTCCCCCTTACTCCTCTCTCCACCCCCCACTGTTTGCTCCATTCTCTTCCCTCTGCTAACCACATTTTATTTCAGGGAGTAAACCTACAGCCCCACTGCATGGACAGGTTCCAAGGCAGTGGGAAGTGGGTTTCAGATTATCCATACACCTCTCGGCGAATACCAGGACCTGCAGATAGATTTTGAATCACAGCTCCCCTCTTAAGTAAATCTCAAAACTGCAAAAAGGACCACCCCCAACCTACAGTGCAACTCCAGAATTGAACAAAGTAAGAGGACATATATAAAGATATAGGAGATTGAACAAACAGAAGTGAAACTAATCCCTCTACCCCTGAATAAAAGAATTAAAGAAGACGGTGATGTGGGGGGAAGGAAAAAGTAGGGAGGGGGAAAAATCGCACAAATGAAGAAAAAACAAAAGAAGAATATAGGTCTCACACAGACCCCTGGGAGATCAGGCACTGAGAAACAGATTCCGGAACACAAACAATGAAGAGACCCCAGAATGACTGGTCACATGCAACAAACCCAGACATCAAGACATTAATAGAGAGAATTAAAAAAATTGAGGAGAGACAAGAGGAAAATAGGGAGGAGCTGATGTTAGAAATAACAGCAATAAAGAATACTGTGATGGAAATAAATAACAAACTAATAAGCATGGAAAGCAGAATTAGCCAAGCAGAAGAAAGAATCTCAGAGCTCAAAGACCAAAACACAGAACTAACCTAAACTGTCAAAAGCATAGAAAAGAAGCTCAAAATGACAGAACAAAACCTTCAAGAGATGAGTGATCACTTCAAAAGACCGAAACTAAGAGTAATTGGCCTTCCTGAGGCAGAGAAAGAAACAGAGGCCACACTGGAACAAACATTTCATGAAATCATTCAAGAAAACTTCCCTCATCTCATCAAGGATGAAAAAATTCAAACACAAGAGATTCAGAGAACCCCTGCAAGACAACAAATGAGAAGACCAACTGCAGACATATAATAATTCGCCTAAACAAAGTAAGTATAAAAGAAAAAAATCCTAAAGGCTGCAAGAGAAAAAGGTCAAACTATGAACCAGGGAAGACCAATTAGAATAGCAGCAGATTTATCTACAGAAATCCTCTAGGCTAGGAGAACTTGGAGCCCTATCTTCAAAGTTCTAAAAGATAAACAATTTGAACTGAGAATAACCTACCCAGCCAAGCTAAGCTTCATCAGTGAGGGAGAATTGAAATCTTTCCCAGATATCCAATCCCCAAGAACCTATGCTGCCACAAGACCACCTCTACAAGAAACACTTAAGAAAGTATTGAACACAGAAGAAAAGGAAAAAAGAACAACAACTTTCTTCACAAGAGTACAGGCAAAAGATTAAAAACACACATGATCCAACTCTAAAACCAAAAGAAAGACAACACACAAACAGGAAGAACAACAACTCTGAAAGAACATTATGATAGGGATCAACTCCCACATTTCAATAACTAGTTTGAATGTGAATGGACTAAATGCACCAATGAAAAGACATAGAATGGCAAAATGGATAAAATATCACCAGGCAACAATCTATTGCCTTCAAGAGACTCACTTCACTAGAAAGGACACTCACAGACTCAAAGTAAGAGGATAGGAAACAAATTTTCAGGTGAATGAAACACAAAAGAAAGGAGGAGTCACGATC
Source organism: Cephalopachus bancanus (assembly GCA_027257055.1). Lineage (NCBI taxonomy): Eukaryota > Metazoa > Chordata > Mammalia > Primates > Tarsiidae > Cephalopachus > Cephalopachus bancanus. The sequence continues at coordinate 2,934,041 of JAPVLO010000205.1, read as the reverse complement.
TTAATCTCAGACAAAATACCCTTTAAGATATCAAAAATTTAAAAAGATACAGAAGGCTACTACATAATGAAAAAGGTTCAATCCATCAACAAGAAATATCCATCCTAAACATATATGCACTGAACATAGGAGCACCAACTTTCATAAAGCAGCTCCTAGGCAAAATAAAAAAAGATATCAACTCCAATACCATCATAGCTGGGGACTTCAATACCCCACTCACAACCCTAGACAGATCATCAGGACAAAAAAATTAGTAACGAGATCCAAAACCTCAATGTGACTCTTGATCAAATGGACTTAATTGATACCTACAGAACCCTCCATCCAAAGACCACAGAATACACTTTCTACTCATCACTGCATGGAATGTACTTTAAGATCGACCACATACTTGGCCATAAGTCAAGCATAAGCAAATTTAAAAGGACTGAAATTTTACCATACACCTTCTCGGACCACAGTGGAATAAAAATAACCATTAACACCAACAAGGTCCCCCACAAACCCACAAAGACATGGACACTAAACAGCATGATGCTAAACAACTCCTGGGTCAATGATGAAATCAAAACAGAGATTAAAAGATACCTGGAAGCAAATGAAAATGAAGAAACATCTTACCAAAATCTCTGGGATGCCATGAAAGCTGTAGTAAGAGGAAAATATATCCCTACAAACGCACATGAGGAAAATGAATCACAAATTAACAGCCTAACAAGTCACCTAAGGAAGCTGGAAAAGCAAGACCACAAAAACCTTAATTTCAGCAGAAGAATCCAGATCACCAAAATAAAGGCCCAAATCCAGGACATAGAAGACAAAAAGATAATACAAAAAATCAATGAAACAAAAAGCTGGTTCTTTGAAAGGATAAACAAGATCGATGGTCCCCTAGCTAGACTGACCAAGAGAAAGAGAGAAAAAGCCCAAATAAACACAATCAGAAACACAGAAGATGAAGTCACATCTGACCCTGAAGAAATACAAAAGATCATTAGAGACTACTATGTACACTTGTATGGAAACAAACTTGAAAACCTTTTGGAAATGGAGGACTTTCTGTCATCACACAACCTGCCTAGGTTGAAACAAGAAGAAATTGAGACCCTAAATAGACCAATAACAATCAAGGAAATTGACTACATAATAAGAAAACTACCTACAAAAAAAAACCCTGGACCAGATGGCTTTTCAGCAGAATTCTATAAGACATTTAAGGAGGAGCTGATACCAATCCTACTGAAGGCATTCCAGGTGATTGAGAAACACGGAACTCTCCCCAAATCATTTTATGAAGTTAACATCACATTGATACCCAAGCCAGGTAAAGACCCAATAAAGAAAGAGAAGTATAGGCCAATATCTGATGAACATAGATGCTAAAATTCTCAACAAGAACCTAGCAAACCAGATTCAACAACATATCTCAAAAATCATCCATCATGACCAAGTAGGCTTCCTCCCTGGGATGCAAGTCTGGTTCAACATTCGTAAAACCATAAATGTAGTTAAATACATCAAGAGATGTCAAAACAAAAGCCACATGATTATATCATTAGATGCAGAAAAAGCTTTTTATAAAATCCAGCACCCCTACCTGATAAAAACCCTCGAACAGCTAGGCATATGGGGAACATACCTCAAAATAGTAAAAGCCATCTATGAGAAACCCACAGCCAGCATACTCCTAAATGGACAAAAACTGGAACCATTTCCCTTGAAAACTGAAACATGACAAGGATGCCCACTCTCACCCCTCCTGTTCAATATAGTATTGGAAATCCTGGCTCGAGCAATCAGAGAAGAGAAGGCAATCAGGGGTATTCAAATAGGAAAAGAGGAAGTCAAGCTATCTCTCTTTGCAGATGACATGATCGTATACCTTGAAAACCCAAGAGAATCTGTCAAAAACCTCCTTACACTGATAAAGGACTTTGGCAAAATCTCAGGATATAAAATAAATGTGCAAAAGACAATCTCATTTCTTTAAACCAATAATAAACACACAGAAACCCAAATAAAAAGCATAGTTCCATTCACAATATCCACACAAAAAAAGAAATACCTTGAAATCTTCCTAACCAGAAACATGAATGACGTTTACAATGAAAACTACAAAACACTGCTCAAAGAAATTAAAGATGGCACAAACAAGTGGAAAAATATCCCATGCGCATGGATTGGAAGAATCAACATTGTGAAGATGTCCATCTTACCTAAGGCAATCTACAGATTTAATGCAATACCCATCAAATTACCAGCAACATTCTTCTCAGACCTAGAAAAAACAACACAGGAATTCATATGGAAACACAAATGACCAAGAATAGCCAGAACAATCCTCAGCAAACAAACAAACAAACAAACAAACAAAAAACAAAGCAGGTGGTATCATATTACCAGACTTCAAACTTTAGTATAAAGCTACAATCATCAAAACAGCTTGGTATTGGTACAGGAACAGGCATATAGACCAATGGAATAGACTTGAGATTCCAGAAGCAAAACCTCAATTTCTCAACCAACTCATCTTCGACAAAGCCTCCACCACCTACCACTGGGAAGAGGAGAACCTATTCAGTAAATGGTGCTGGGAAAACTGGCTGACCACATGCAGAAGATTGAAACAGGACTCTTATCTATCCTCATACACAAAAATTAACTCTAAATGGATCAGAGACCTAAATTTAAAACCTCAAACCATAAGAACCTTAGAAAATGAAGGACATACCCTCATGGAAATTGGAACTGGCATCCAATTCCTGAACAAAACCCGAAACCCACAGGCCATAAGAGATAAGATAGCCAAGTGGGACCTCATTAAACTGACAAGCTTCTGCAAAGCCAAAGAAACCATCAAGAGAGCAGGGAGACAGCCTACAGACTGGGAAAAAGTATTTGCCAACTCCAGGTCTGACAAAGGTTTAACATCTTGGATCTACAAGGAACTCAAATGTGCTGAAAAGAAAAAAACAAACAACCCCATTATAAAATGGGCAAAAGATATGAACAGACACTTCTCATAGGAAGTGCAAATACACTAAGAAAACATTGAATTTAAAAAAGACATATGAGCCAGTCTCGGTGGCTCAGCCTGCAATCATGCACTTTGGGAGGCTGAGATGAGTGGATTGCCTGAGCCCGCGGGTTCGAGACCCACCTGGGCAACTTGGTGAGACCTCATCTCTACAATACATCAAAAATCAGCTGGGTGTGGTAGCTCGCACCTGTAGTTCCAGCCTTCCATGTAGCTGGAACTACTGGTACATGCTAATTTTTTTTTTTTAATTTATTGTACAGATGTGGTCTCACCAAGTTGCCCGGGCTGGTCTCAAACCCCTGAGATCAGGCAATTCTCTCACCTCTGCCTCCCAAAGTACCAGGATTACAGGCCTGAGGCACCGCACCTGACTTCCTAAGTTATATTTCAGTAATATGTGTGTGTATGTATATCTATCTATCTCAGATTTCTTAATCCATTTATCAATTGGCAGATACCTAGGTTGTTTCCATGTTTGATTATTAGGAATAATGCTGCAGTGAACACACAAAAATTTCAGATAGTTCTTTGAAATGCTGATTTCCTTTTCTTTGATATATAACCAAAGCTATAGTCACAGTTTTGACAGTTCTGTTTTTAATTTAATTTTTTTAATAACCTCCATACTGTTTTCCATAATAGCAGTAATAATTTGCATTCCCACCAACAGGGTACCAGGGTTCCCTTTTCTCTATATCCTCATCAACACTAATTATCTTTTGTCATTTTGACATCAGTTATGCTAACAGGCATTAAGTGATATCTCATTGTGGTTATGATTGCATTTTCCTAGTGATTATTGATGTTGAGCACCTTTTCACATACCTTTTGGTCATTTGTACATATTTTCTGCAGAAATGTCTATTCAAGTCCTCTGACAGTTTTTTAATCAAGTTATTTATTTTCTGAATTATTTGAGCATTATATATTCTGGATACTGACCCCTAGTGAGATACAAATAAAGCTTGCAAATATTTTCTTTCCCATTCCTTAGGTTGTCTCTTTCCTTTGTTGATTGTTTTATTTGCTGTGCAGAAGCTTTTTAGCTTGATGTAATTCCACTTGTTTATTTTTCCTTTTGTTGCCTTACTTTTGGGTCATATCCAGAAAGTATTGCCCAGCCTAACGTCAAGAAGCATTGCCCTATGTTTTCTTTTAGTCGTTTTATAGTTTCAGATGTTACATTTAAGTATTGAATTCATTTTGATTTGATGTTGATAAATGATGTGAAACAAGGACCCAACTTCATCTGCATGTGAATATGAAGTTTTCTCAACACCATTTAAGAGTCTAGTCTTTTCCCATTGTATGTTCTTGGCACCCTTGTCAAAAATCAACTGACCACAAATGTGTAGAATTACTTCTGTACTCTCTATTCTGTTCCATTTTTGCAAACATCTGCTTTTATTAATGTACCATACAGTTTTGATTACTGTATTTTTGTAATATATCTTGGGATCAGTATATGTGCTATCTCCAACTTTTGTTTTTTACTCAAGATTGTTCTGGGGATTCTGTGTCTATTGGAGCTCCATATGAATTTCAAGATTTTTTTTCTATTTCTGCAAAAAATGACAAGAGATTTTTATACAGATTTAATTGAATTGTATCACTTTGGGTACTATCGGCATGGGGAGATATTAATTTTTTAATAAATGAACATGAACTATCTTTTCTCTTTTTTATGTCTTCTTCAATGTTTTATAGTTTTCAGTGCACTGATATTTCATTTCCTTGGATACATTTATTCTTAATAATTTTTTATATAATATTATACATGAGTTTACTTTCTTAATTTCATTTTAGATAGTTCATTATTAATATATAAAATTAAAGTGTACAACATGGCATTTTGGTATATGTATACAACTGATTTTTGTATGCTGACTTTGTATCTTGCTACTTTAGTGTTAACAGTTTTTGGCTGGTATCTTTAGCGTTTTCTTTACATAATATCATGTAATTTGCAAATAAAGACAATTTCTTTTTCATCCTTTCCAATTTGGAAGCCATTTATGTCTTTTTTTGGCCTGATTGTTCTGGCTAGGACATCCAGTTCTATTTTGAATAGAAGTAGTAATAAGTGGACATCTCTGTCTTCTTCCTGATCTCTAGAGGAAAAGCTTTCAGCTTTTTACTGTTGACCATATTAATGCTGAATTATTTGAGCACTATATATTCTGGATACTATCATACAAGGCCTTCATCATGTTGAAGTACATTCCTTCTATACTTAATTTGTGAGGAGTATTTTTCATGAAAGGATATTTAATTTCATCAGATTCCTTTTCTACATCGATTGAGCTGACTACATGTTTTTATTCTTTATTCTGTTTATGTGTCATATCACATTCATTCTGAACCATTCCTGCACCCCATGGTTAAATCTCACTTGATCATGGTGTGTCATCTTTTGAATTTGCTATTGAATTTAGGCTTTTAGCATTTTGATGAGAAATGTATCATAATACTATAACAAAGAGATTGGCAGTAGTGGGATACTGCCAGGGGAGGGGGGCACATAACATCAATAAGGGTACCCAAACTTTACCTGCACGAAGGCCACTTATATACCTAACCCTGAATTGTACCTCACATCTTTAAAATAAAAATAATAATTTTTAAAAAAGAAATGTTACATCTATATTCATCATGGATATTAACCTGTAATTTTTCTTTTTCTGTATAATAACTATCATATTAGGTATCCAGGACAATAATGGAGTCATAAAATGAGTTTGAAGTTTTTCATCCTCTTCAATTTTTTGGAAGAGTTTGAGAAATATTATCATTAATTCTTTGTTAAATGTTTGTACAATTCACCAATAAAACCATTTGGTTGTAGGCTATTCTTTGTTGAAAAGTTTGGGATTAATGATTCAATCTCTTTACTCAATGTTCTGTTAATGTTTCCTGTTTCTACATGATTCCATCTTCGTATGTTCTGTGTGTCTAGGAATTTATCCATATCTTATAAGTTAATCAAATTGTTGGCTTATAATTGTTCATAGTAGTCTCATGATCCTTTTTATTTCTGGGTATTAGTTGTGATGTCTCTTTTTGATTTCTGGTTTTATTTATTTGAAACTTCTCTCCTTTTTTCTTAGTCAAACTTAAGTCTGTCAATTTTGTTTATATATTTTTAAAAACCTCTTGGCTTTGTTGAGCTTTTCTATTGTTTTTCTAGCATCTAGTTTATTTTTGCTCTTGTTTATTATTTCCTTCCGTCTGCTAATTTGGGGATTGGTTTGTTTTCTTTTTCTAGTTCTTTGAGGTGCATAGTTAGGTTGTTTGAGACCTTTTTTTTTTCTTAATGTGGCAGTTTATTGATATAAACCTCCCTTTTAGTACTTTGCAGTATTCATTCCATAAGTTTTGATATGTCCTGTTTCCATTTTTTTCACTCAAGATATTTCCTTTTAGATTTGACCCACTGACTGCTCAAGAGTCTGTATATTTCCACACATTTGTGAACTTTTCAATTTTCTTTCTGTTATTGACTTAATACCACTGTGGTCAGAAGATACTTGCTGTGGTTTCCACCTTCAGTTTAAGACTTGTTGTGTGACTCAACAGGTAATCTATCCTGGAGAAAATTCCAGATATGCTTGAGAAAAATGTGCACTCTGCTGCTGTTGAGTGAAATGACTGTATATGCTATTAGATCCATTAGATTTATAATGTTATTCAAGTCTTCTGCTTATTTATTGATTTTTTAAAATATAGATGATATATCCAATGTTGACAGCATGGTATCTATTTTCTACTATTATTGTGTTGCTATCTATTTATCCTTTCAGTTCTGATAACATTTCCTGTATATATTTAGCTTCTAGATGTTAGGTGCATATATTTTTTACACAGGTTATATCCTCCTGATTAATTGACCCTTTTGGTATATAATGACCTTCTTTGTTTCTTGCGACAGTTTCTGACTTGATGTCTGTTTTTTTTCTGATATAACATAGCCACCTCTACTATCTTTTGGTTACCATTTGCATGGAGTATTCTTTCTATTCTTTCACTTTGTGCCCAAGTATGTTCTTAAAGCTAAATTAAGTCACTTGTAAGCAACATATTGTTAGATTTTTTAAAAATCCATTCAGCTGATCTTTGTATTTTTACTGAAGAAATGTAATCCATTTATATTTTCAGTAATGATTGCTAGGTAAGGCCATCACGTTGCCATTTTGTTATTTTGACTGTTTTGCAGTTTATATTCTTCCTCTCTTGCAGTCTTCCTTTGTAATTTTATAATATATTTTTGTTGTGGTATGCTTGATTCCTTTTTCTTTACCTTATGTATACCTACTAGAGGTTCTTTTTTTGTGTGGATACCAAGAGGCTCACGTAAAATATCTTCTAGTTATAAGAGTTTACTTTTAGCTAATAACAATTTATTTACAATTGCACACAAAAAGTCGAATCTTTTCACCCACACACACATAATTTTTATATTTTTGGTATCACAATTTGCATCTTCTTATATTGTGTATCCATTAACTTATTATGTTGACTACAGTTATTTTTAATACTTGTGTATTTTACCTTTAGACTAAAGTTAAAAGTGGTTTACACATCACCATTATAGTATTAGAGAATTCTGAATTTACATACTTATCTTTGCCAGATGGTTTTTACTTTCATATGTTCATGTTACTAAATATTGTAATTTTTTTTTTTTTTTTTTGAGTTGGAGTCTCACTCTGTCGCCTAGACTGGAGTGCCGTGGCCGCTCCCGGTCACCGCAGCCTCGACCTGCTGGGCTCCGGCGATCCTTCCGCCTCAGCCTTCCGAGTAACCAGAATTACAGGCATGCGCTACCACGCCCGGCTGATTTTTTGATTTATTGCAGAGATGAGGTCTCGCCGCCCAGGCGGGTCTCGAACCCATGGGCTCAGGCAATCCACTCACCTCAGCCTCCCAAAGGCACGGGATTACAGGCTGAGCCACCGAGCCCGGCTTGTAATTTTTTTTACTGAAAGAATTCCCTCTACCATTTCTGTAAAGCATGTCCAGTGCTAATGAGCTCCCTTAGCTTTTGTTTATCTGGGGAAGTGTTTCTCAAGGACTGTTTTTTCTGGATATAGTATTATTGGCTGAAAGTTTCTTTTCTTTTTTTTAAATCTTTCAGCATTTCGAATATATTTTCCCACTCTAGAATGGCAAGGTTTCTGCTAAGAAATCTGCTAATAGACTCATGAGGTTTCTCTTGCATGTAACAAATTGCTTTTGTCTCTGCTGCTTTTAAAATTTTTTGTTCTTGACTTTTGATAATTTTATTGTAAAGGTGTGTTGGTATATTCTTCTTTGAGCTGTTTTTTTAAAGGAACATTTAGACTTTATAAACATGAATTTTAATATCCCTCCTAAGATTTAGGACACGTTGAGTCATCATTTCTTTAAATGGGCTTTCTATTCCTTACCTTCTCTTCTGACAGTTCCATAATTCATATATTGTTTCATTTGATGGTGTTCCATATATCTCACATTTTTACTCTATTTCATTCTCTTTTCTCCTCTGACTGGATAATTTCAAATGCCCTATCTTCCTGTTCACAGACTCAACCCTTGACTTGTTTGAGTCTGTTCTTGAAGGTCTATTACATTTTTAATTTCATTTATTGTCTTCAGCTCCAGAATTTGTTTGGTTCATTTTTATGATCTCTGTTCCTTTGCTAAACTCTTCATGAATGGGCCTCTACTGGAGTTCACAAGATAATTAGTAGAACCTGTGGCCCTTTTTTGAATGCCGTATTCTGGATTTTGTGAGTCCCTGCCTGTTTTCTCTGCTCTTAGATACCAGCAGAGTATTTAGTTCTACCATTCCCTTCAGTGTTCTAACTGAGGTTTGGGAGAAGTAGGCCTCTTAGACAGCATTCTACATGCCTGGGGAAAGATTGGCACACACTGTGCTTTCTCTTTGTACCATGAGAGATATTGTGCATTAAGGGGTCTTCTCTTAGCACTGAGCTTTTCTAACTTGGAAAGCGGGTAATGCAGGGAAAGTGAAGCTGCTCGTCTTACTTTCTTCAATGTATCTTTTTAAAAAATTATTTTCCCCAGTGGGCTGCGGACACCATTCTACTGGGTCCCAGGTCCCCACGAGAGTGCATTTGTCTGATAGCAATTGTGAAAATTCATGTTTTTTGGGAGTTGAGAGAGATGATAACTAAAATTTTCTATTTTATCATCTTGCTGTCATCACACTCCAGCACAAATTCTTAATTCTGATACAGTCCCATTTATTTTTGTTGCTGTGTTGGCTGTGCTTTAGGTGTTGTATCTAAAAAATCATGACCAATCATCAGCAATAAGATAGACTCCTATGCTTTTTTTCTAAAAAATTCATAGTTTTAGTTATTACATGTAGGCCTATGATTCAGCTTGAGTTATTTTTATATATGATATGAGGAGGTGTACAGACTCATTCTTTTACATTTAATTATCCAGTTGTCCCAGCACCATTAGTTGAAAAGATTGTTCTTTCGCCAACGAAATATATCAACACCCCTGTGCAAAATAAATTGACTATAAATATAAGGGTTTATTTTTGGATTCTCAATTATATTTCATTCATCAATATGTCTAACCTTATACCAGTACCATACTGTCTTGATTAAAGCAGCTTTGTGTTAAATTTTGAAACTGAAAAGCATGGGTTATCCAACTTTGTTCTTGTTTTCAAGATTGCTTTATCTACCCTGTGTGCTTTACATTTCCATATGAAACTTAGGATCAGGTTGTTAATGATAAGAATTATGATGAATCTGTAGATCAATTTGGGTAGTACTGTCATATTAAAAGTATTAAATCTATTGATCCACGAACATCTATCAATACAATTTTATAACTATTGCTTTATGCAATTGTATTTTATATCAGATAAAAGTTATAACTAAAAATAAAGCATAATATGTTTTATATTCTCTTATGTAGTTACTTATATAGGTGTTCTTTATTTCTGCAGGTGAATTCAATTTACTATTTAATGTCCTTTCGTTTCAGGTTGAAGGACGTCCTTTATTATTTATTGTAGAACAGGTTTTCTAACAATGAATTATTTCAGTTTTTGTTTATCTGGTAATGTCTCTAATTTGCTTTTATTTTTGAAAGACAGTATAGTTGAGTGAGAATTCTTGGCAGGTTTTGTGTTTTTGTTTGTTTGTTTTTCAGCATTGTCAATATATCATCCCACTTTCTTCTGGCCTCTATGGTTTTGATGAGAAGTCACCAATCTTTTTAAGAAGACTTTGTGTGTAATGAATTGCTTTTCTCTTGCTACTTTCTTTTATTTTTCTTTTTTCTTTCTTTCTTTCTTTTTTTTTTGAGTTGGAGTCTCACTCTGTCGGCCAGACTGGAGTGCAGTGGCCGCTCCCAGCCACCGCAGCCTCGACCTGCTGGGCTCCGGCGATCCTTTCGCCTCAGCCTTCCGAGTAGCCAGAATTACAGGCACGTGCTACCACGCCCGGCTGATTTTTTGATTTATTGTAGAGATGAGGTCTCGCTGCCCAGGCGGGTCTCGAACCCGTGGCCTCAGGCAATCCACTCTCAGCCTCCCAAGGCACGGGATTACAGGCTGAGCCACCGAGCCTGGCTTCTTTTTTTTGGTCTTTGTCTTTCAGTTTGACTATTATGTGTTGAAATGTACATCTCTTAAAATTTATCCTAGGCTGGGCTCGGTGGTTCAGGCTGTAATCCCAGCAGTTTGGGAGGTCGAGGGGGGTAGATTGCCTGAGCCCATAGGGTTCATGACCGGCCCAGGCAACTTGGTGAGACCTTGTCTCTACAATAAATCAAAAATTAGCCAGGTGCGGTAGTGCCCACCTGTTTTTCCAGCTACTTGGAAGGCTGAGGCAGAAGGATCACCAGAGCCTAGCAGGTCGACACCAGGGTAGCTATGAGCATGCCACTGCACTCCAGCCTGGGCAACAGAGTGAGACTCTAACTTAAAAAAAAAAAAAATGTATCCTACATGGAATTTGTTAAGCTTCTTGGACAAACAGATTGAAATATTTATTCATATTTGGAAAAAATTCTGACTGCCATATCTTCAAATATTCTTTTTTTTTTTTTTTTGGTTACTATCTTTTCCCTCTTATAGTCTCATCATGTGTATGTTAGTATATTGCACAGTGCTTCATATGTTTCAGAGGTCCTGTTTGTTTTTCTTCACACTTTTATCTTTTTCTTAGACTGAATAATCTCAATGGACCGATCTTAAATTTCACTAATTCTTTGCTTGCTCAAATCTACTGTTGAGTTTTCTAGTGTATTTTCTCTTTAGTTATTGTATTTTCAACTCCAGAATTTCTATTTGGTACTTTAAAAAAAATTCTGACAGTCTTTATTTCCTGAGACATTATTCTCATACTTTACTTCTTTGCACAAAGTTTCCAACAGTTATTATATGTATAATATTACACATAGTCCTTCAGCTACTATATACCTATATAATATACATGTGCACATACGTATATCTAGTCTATTGATAGACTCATCTTGTATAGATAATAATTTCCTGGTTCTTTCCATGTCTCAGTTTTTGTTGGCAAGTTGGATATTTTAATATAATGTAGAAATTTTAGAGATCAGATTCCTAGGGTTGCAGTTTATTGTTTTTGTTACTTTTTTTAAAAAATGACATTATCAGACAAACTAAAAAATCTTATTCTTATCATGTATGTAAGTCTCTGTTTGATCAGCTTAGAGGTCAACTAATAATTAAACAGAGATTTTCTTGAATGTATTGACCAGTAAGTCTTTCAACCTCTGCCAACTGGTTTTGTGTATGTGTTGGGGGCATGTCTTCAATGCTTTTGACATTTTACAATCTACCTTAGCATTTATTTCCATCCTATTCAGAGTCTCAAGTCTTGCCAGTGGTGAGAAAACAGGCCCTTCTCAGGTCTTTTAGGGGCATGCACACAGCCTTGCATATGTGCATAGTCCTGTACATGTGTGTAGTCTTCTGAACTTCAGAAAATATATGAAGTTTTCTACTTAAGTGTTTTCTACTTAAGTGTTTTTGTCAGACTCTAATTTTCTGCAACTTGTATCACTGCTTCAGGCAATTGCAGTATTAAACAATTGGTTGTTTTTGACAAATGTCCTGCAGATAGGGCTTTTTGCATTGAGTAAGCCTTGTGTCAGATCAAATAAAGACAAGTTTTGTGAATGGTAGTGTTATTCCAGGGAGACAGCAGATAGGTCAAATATTGGTAAAACTCTGAGCATGGAACTTTTGGGGAGTTCCAGACCTATAAGGCCCCCATAGTGATTCTAAAGGTGTTCTATTACACAGCTGTCGTTTCAAAGACATTGGTATTCAAGACAACACCATATGAGGAAGAAGGAGATGAGAATGGGGCAAGTTCAAATACCACAATTCTTGCTGTTATGAGATTCAACTATTTTTCTCAAATACTCTTTTCTTGTTGAAAGCCTTTGGTTCATTTCCAGAACTTGGAAAAGTAGATTTGGACAAGTTTCGCCAGTATTCTTGTTGCTATTCTGGGAGAGTGGATTTTCAAATGTTCTTACTCCACCATTTCAAAGTGCTTCATTATATTAATGTCTCTTAGGGAATTTTTATCTCATCCATTATGAGCCAGTTCCATGTTTAAAAATACTCATATTTATTATTATATTTATGGGTACAAAGAATTACAACTTATAGGAATACTATAACTTGACAACTTAATGTTATTTTTAGTTTCTCACGTCTATGAACTATGGTATTATTAACACCTGTTTGTATAAATCTTTGAGCAATTGTATTATTTACTTATAATAACTTATAAAAGAAACTAAGTCAAAAGATGTAACATTTTTAAGGCTATTGATAGGAAGGTATATCAATTGTATGTAATTTTGATCTCCAGCAATAGTGTAAAAGGGAGTTCTTCTTGTCTTAAAATAAAACAATTCAAACTAATTGGTTTCTATAGATGAAATGTTGAGTATCACACAGATTAGTGAGTAACAAATATTTTTCTCCAGGGATTCTTGATCAACAAAAACAGGAGGAAAGGGAGAATAGAGAAATAATATTTAACAATAACTCCTAGTTTTTGAGTTCCTACTTAATTTTCTTTTTTATTTGAACCTTTCAAAAGATCATAAGATACTGTTTTAGTTTGCTAGGACTCATAGTCAAATACCACAAACTGGGTGACTTAAATGACACTGATAAACATGAGAAATTTATTTTCACAAAGTTATGGAGGTTTGAACTTTATTTTATTTTATTTTATTTTATTATTTTTTTGTTGTTGTTGTTGAGTTAGAGTCTCACTCTGTCGCCCAGACTGGAGTGCAGTGGCCGCTCCCGGCCACCGCAGCCTCAACCTGCTGGACTCCGGCGATCCTTCCGCCTCAGCCTTCCAAGTAGCCGGAATTACAGGCATGCGCTACCAAGCCCAGCTGATTTTTTGATTTATTGTAGAGATGAGGTCTCACTGCCCAGGCGGGTCTCGAACCTGCGGGCTCAGGCAATTCACTCACCTCAGCCTCCCAAAGGCGCGGGATTACAGGCTGAGTAGCTGAGCCCGGCTGGAGGTTTGAACTTTAAAATCATGTCAACAGGTTTGATTTCTTCTGAGGCCTCTCTTCTCTCTACTGATTTGTAGATGGCTGCCTTCTCACTGTGCCCTTACATGGCCTTTTCTCTGGGCATTCCCATCCCTGGTGTCTCTCCCTTCTTATAAAAACATCAGTCATATTGAATTAGCGACAACCCTCATTTAAAGTTTTGGCACCCCCCTTTAGTCCCCACTTCACCTGGTTTGAGATCAAGTACCTTTATTGATGTTGTGTCCCCTCTCCTCCCTAGGCAGTATACCAAGACTGCCATCCCTTTCTTACGTACAGTATTTTGGTGAATGTTTAGGGTCCATTTATGAGTAAGAACATGTGGCACTCAGTTCTTTGTTTCTGTGATAGATCATTGAATATTATAGACTCTAAATCCATTCAAATTTCTGTGAAGTCCATATGTTTGTCCTTCTTTATGGTTGCATAATATTCCATTGTGTATTTGTATTACATTTTTTTTTATCCAGTCCAGTTTCAGTGGGCAGCACAGTTGGTTCTATGATTTTTCTATTGTAAATAGTGCTGCAATAAACATGAGTGTGCAGGTATCCTTTTTGTAGAATGATTTGAGTTCCTCCAGGTATCATCCCAGTAGGGTGATTGCTGGGTCATATGGAAGGTCAATATCTAGCTCTTTTATAAATCGCCACACTGTTTTCCAAAAATGTTGAACTAGTTTGCATCACCACCAGCAGTATAGAACCATTCCTTTTTCTCAGCATCCTCATCAAAATCTGTTGTTGTTTGTTGTATTCATTATGGCTATTCTTAATGGGGTTGAGTGATTTTGATTTGCATTTCTCTGATGATTAGTGAGGATGAGCACTTTTTCATGTGTCTGTTGACTGGCCGTATAGCTTCTTTTTTCTTTTCTTTTCTTTTTTTTTTTTTTTTTTGAGTTGGAGTCTCACTCTGTCGCCCAGACTGGAGTGCAGCCTCGACCTGCTGGGCTCCGGCAATCCTTCTGCCTCAGCCTTCCAAGTAGCTGGAACTAGAGGTGCACACTACCACGCCCGGCTAATTGTTTGAATTATTGTAGAGATGAGGTCTCGCCAAGTTGCCTAGGCGAGTCTCGAACCCACTGGCTCAGGCAATCCACTCACCTCAGCCTCCCAAAGCACAGGATTACCAGCTGAGCCACCAAGCCCGACTTCGTATATCTTCTTTTGAGAAGTGTCTATTCATGTCTTTTGCCCACTTTTTAATGGGGCTGTTTGCTTTTTTTCTTTCAGCACTTTTGAGTTCCCTTTAGAGCCTAGATGTAAAGCCTTTGTCAGATATATAGTTGGCAAATATTTTTTTCCCATTCAGTGGGCTATCTCCCTGCTGTCTTGATGGTTTCTTTTGCTTTGCAGAAGCTTTTCAGTTTGATGAGGTCCCATTTGTCTATTTTGTCTCTTATGACATGAGGACTTGGGGGTTTGATCAGGTGTTGTTTGCCAGTTCCAATTCCCATAAGGGTTTCTCCTGCATTTTCTAAGGTTCTTATTGTTTGAGGTTTTATGTTTAGATTTTTGATCCATTTAGATTTAATTTTTGTGTTTGGTGATAGGTAGGGGTCCTGTTTCAATCTTCTGCATATGATCAGCCAGTTTTCCCAGCACCATTTACTAAATGGTTCTTCTCTCTCCAGTGGTTGTTGGTGGAGGCTTTGTCAAAGATGAGTTGGTTGAGAAATTGAGGATTTGCTTCCAGAATCTCTATCCTGTCCCATTTCCAGGTGCCTATCCTTGTACCAATACCAGGCTGCTTTGACTATGGTAGTCCTATAGCAATGTTTAAAGTCTGGGAGTGTGATATCTTCCTCTTTGTTGCTTTTGCTAAGGATTGTTTTGGCTATTTGTGGTCATTTATATTTCCATATGAGTTTCTGTATTGTCACTTCCAGGTCAGAGAAGAATGATGTTGGTAATTTAGTGGATATTGCATTGAATGTCCAGATTGCCTTTGGTAGGATGGACATCTTAACAATGTTGATTCTTTCTATCCATGGGCATGGAATAGGTTTCCATTTGTTTGTGTCTTCCTGGATTTCTTTGAACAGTGTTTTGTAGTTTTCATTTAAACTGTCTTTTGCTCATGATTTTGTACCCTGAGACTTTGCCAATTCCTGTATCAGTGAAAGCAGGTTTTTGACAGATTTTCCTGGGTTTTTGAGGTATAGGATCATACCATCAGTAAAGAGGGATAACTTAACTTCCTCTTTTCCTATTTGGATACCCCTGATAGTGGTCTTAGTTTCCACAAATTCCTTTAAACAAACCAATATATGGGACTATATAGGTAAGAGCCATTCAGTCAACCACAAAATCCAATCATAATTATTTATTAAAATACTATTTTAAATAAAAAATATTTGAACAATGAGCAATATATTGAAATTCAATATGATTTATTTTACCAAAGACTAATGGCATTCAGATTTTTATTTTTTGCTAAAATACAACAATATATAATTACCTAAATTCATGTTCTCATTTGTTCCTTTCATGCTACTCTGGCTACGTTATCATTAAATTTGATAAAGTGCCTACAGTGACTAGCAGAATTTTTCATTATCCAAAAGTGAATAAATGAATATTAAAATAGCCCTATATTTAAAATATGCACACTCTGGCTATAGTGTGGAAAAAAAAATTCTGTTGTGCCTCTAATACTAGCTAGAAGGTAAAAGGTAAGACCCCACAACTTAGCTTATCTTTTGTCATTAACTAATATTTTGCCATCTGTAATGCACATTCCTTCCTAATATTGCTTGCTGAAACGTTACCTTTTACCAAACTCTGTGTTTCCCAGACGTAATGTGGTTATATTCAGTTACAAATACTAGCTATGTGGGCCACTGAGGTACATTTTGAGAAGCAAGATTAGAGGATATATAAATATTCAGAATTTCAACCACTATTTTATTTTACGATCAAACTGAATTTAGATCAGAGATATTCCTATTAAAAATGAAGTTAATGAAGTCAAAATAACATTATTTCATTGTTCTATTTAAATAGTATATTAATTACCTAAGTAATAATAAGTTCCTATTCATGGTATTGACCATGATTTGGCAAAAGTCATTGCTTCAGTTTTATAACAAAGGAGAAATCAATAATTTTTCCTTTTTCCATTTCCCATGCTCATTTATATATTACTATGTTTAATCTAAAGTAACAGAAGAAGTAATGCTTTCTTACACTGACATCAAAATTGAGAAGTTGGGAGAATGTAAATGGTGAAGAATGCTCAGTGATTTAGCAAGACCTGGGTCTTATTCCTGGATCTACTATTTACATGAGTTACCACAGACTAGTTATTAAGGTTCTAAATCCCAGTTTCTTTTCAAACAGGGATAAAACTTTTCTCAGAGGAATGTAAGAATTAAATGAGAATTCTCATTAGCATAGAAAAAGTGCTCAAAGAAAGACTTTAAACAATTTTTTTTCTGAAATGAGATTATCTATGCATTATGAGCATTCAATATTTGTGGTTTTGTTTTTCTGTTAGTGCCATCAGACTAAAAAATAAAATGATCAAGTTAATTAATTTCAGGAATGAATTATCAACTTTCTTTTTTTTTTTTTGAGTTGGAGTCCCACTCTGTCGCCCAGACTGGAGTGCAGTAGTTAAATGAACTGCTTAAAAACAACGTTATATTATATTGACACTAAAGCCTATTATGTATTTCCTAGTCTTTTGTAATTGCAATATTTTTCTACCATGCTGAACGGTAACTGAACAAATGTATATATATTTGATTTTTATATTTATAAATGTAAACATGTTTACTTAAAATTTTAAAAGATATTGTAAAATATGTTTTGAAGTCAAATTTATGTCATCTGTAAATGATTTCTAATCCATTCTTAAGTTGTCAGTACTTAAGGGATGAAAACATATATTAATATTCAATATTAATTTGAAACATATGAAGTCTTGGGACACAAATCAGTCCATAACAGATAATAAGAATTTATATCTGTATCTATATTTACATCATTATGAACTATAGATCTATCATCAATTTTCATAATTCATAGACTGAAAATCTTGATATACGTTGAAAACACATTGTTGCATTTTCTCTACATTTCACTGATATATTTTTTAATACACTTAATGTAGGTATGGACATGTACCTAAGATGCACCATTCATAAGGTTAAAAGCTGAGAGATGGATCAGATGACCTAATGGCTGATTTTTTTGGTCCTTGAATTAAGCTGTAGTTATTGTCTCATATATGTTTAAGGATTTATATATGGATAGGAGAAAGGGGCAAACTGGAATAGCTAGAATGGAATTAGGCAGAACCATTTGACAGGTGTTGGACAGGTAGATCGGGAGAAACCAAATGTAATTCCTGGGAACATGAACTCTAAATAGGGAGAGAATGGTGATAGGTAAGTAATTTGAACCTGGGAATGTAACAAAAAGAATAGAATAAAGTAGAATCTAGGAGCAGGTACTACTGGGAAATCTTAGAGTTTGTCAATGTACCACAGTCAATAGAGTTAATAGTGTGGAGAACTGAACATCAACAACGAATGCACCTCCTATGACAGCACAAGTACTAAGTGTAACGTTAGGCATACGGTGGCTAAAATAAAATCACAGCTGTAAGTTCAAGATTAATTTGACAGGCAGGTTGCATAATTGTTAAGAGCATGGACTCTGAGCCAGACTTCCTGGGTTACTTGTCGTCACCATCCCTTATTTACTTCACCTATTAAATGAGGAAAACAAATGTATTTCCCTGATACTACTTGGAGAGTACTTATGGCAGTGCCTAACCTATATTAAGGTGCTAAATAAGTATTTCATAGCTTCATAGAAACTTCTAAACATAGTCTAGTCTAATAGTCAAGAATAAGAACATAGTTCCAGCTCATGTAGCAAGGAGTCAAGAGTCAGGATTTCAAGGACAGTAGTTCCATTAACAGAATAAGAGCTCTGGGGTGAAGGCAAGTGAAGCTTTGACACTGACTGAAAATGAAAGCCCACACTGATAGCAGTGAGGCATTAGTGCACAGAAAGGTGACAACGGAGGAAGACAGTGCTAAATCCATCTGGCCTGGGGGTAAGCTGAAAGGACTGCAGATCAGATAAATCTGCTTCTCACTTCTGTCCAACTTGGCTTAGGAAATGAGATGCAATTGAGGTTTCAGATAAGAAATATCACTGAACTTAATTATGTAGACTGTATGGAGCCGGAAAACAGGCAAAGAATAAAGACTGAAAAGATACCAGAACGAAGGAGACGAATGTAATATCACTACTATGGGGAAAAGACTGGTTGAAAGGTTAGAAACAAGGAGTTTCATTTTTCTACGTAGTTCCTCTAGTGAGTATAATTTTCTTAATGGCTGAATCTATTTCAGAATAATGTCTAATTTTCATGTCTGTATTCCTGAACTATGCTTCATGGTGTTTTACATATAAAAGGATTAAATGAAATCTTTTTTTAAAAAATAATGAATGATTAATGAAAACAATGTGAATAGGCTTGCCCTGTGAAATACAATTTCAGGTATCTTTCTATTCCAACTCATAGCATTAAATGTCCAATTATTACAAAGGAAAGCTATTTCCTTATCTTTGTGAAATGGAATTTAGGTTGTTCTTGCTGAGCTGTCATGCTGGAGCACAATTAAGAGACAAGCATAGACAAATCTAATGTTAAAGCAAAAAAGAATAATTAAAATTCTGGATTTGGTGAGTAGTTGGAAGCAGACATCACAATGTAGAAGTGGGGTCCAGAGTACAAAAAGTCTGTATCGAATGACAATGTTAGGGTCAAGAGCTCAGAGGCCGCAGACATGAAGAGAGGTACTGTGACTTAAGGTCAAGATGTGGATAGACTGAGTTAGGAAAACAAGAGGAATTATCATTGGAGAAAACAAATCACAGCATAACATAACAAGACAAAAAACCTAGAAGCAGAACTTCAGTAGGTTTTAAAAGTCTCTTCCTTTATCTGACCAGGGGTTATATTTTGAAGTTCCAGATAATGGTGTCTAATTTATCTTTGGCACATTATTTAATCCTATGTTGACTAGTTTTTTCTTAAAGTGAGGGTAACTTTTATTGTTATTTTTAGGATTAAAGAATACAAGACCTATAAATCCCTTAGTGTAGTGCCTGACATATAGTAAGTTTTTAATAAAAGAAAAACTCAGGTTTGCCACTTATTAATGATATGAGCTTTGGGAAACTTATCCTCCCTGAGTCTAGTTTGTTTATAAGAATTTACTTGGTAGTTATTTTCAGCATTTGAGAAAATGAGTTCTAGCATCTGACCAAGTGCTTGGCATAGAGTAGGTGCTCAAGAAATAGAACAATCACTACGATTAACCCCTGTATATTGATCTGGAAATTAAACATATCCCTTTTGTGCCATGTTCACCCAGGAAATGCTTATCTTGGCTGAGATATACTACCTACGCACTGGTATGTTAAGGATATGTTAATAAAATACATGACTATGATCATTAGACTTACTGTTCGCCAAATATTAACTTTCCTCTTTCCCTCACTGTGAGCAGAGTGTATTTATCTTTATGGATATTAGGCTTTACTATGAAACAGTGTATTTATCTTTATGGATATTAGACTTTACTATAAAACTTGCTTTGGCTAAGGGGATATTGTCAAACATGAGTCAGTGATTGTGCAGTTTGGCACAGCTCTTGCCCTTTGGTTATTTAGCACACTAAGACTACAACCTTGGATAGTCCCTAGTCCAAGGAGAATGTGGAAACATGTGGAGCCAGCAAGAACCTAACACACAAAACCTAAAATCAAGCCTAGTAAATCCCAATAGAATCCAGGATAGCTATAGTTCCATGAGCAAAGAAATAAATGCTTGTTGTCACTGGGATTGGAAGCATTTTGTTGTACAGCATCACTGTGGCAAAATGATTTTTAAAAAGTTCTAATAAAAAGACTGATAAAGTGTTCAAATAAGGACAGACATGGTGCAGTGTATCTCTCAGAATCTCTCTGAGAGTTCACTGCGTATCCTCTGATGTTGAGGACATCAGAATTAGCCATTTGGGCCTAAGGTATGTATTGGGTATTGTCAAGATTAGCATCTGGGATAGTCAGGAGCAAAGAAAGACTAACTCAGGAAATACTACCGGGTGATAATACAAATAATAGACAAGAATGATTTCAAGTGTTAAAGATCAATTCCAAACACGGGCTAAAAATCTGATAGACTATATTCTTTAAAAACAATTTTAGGGAGCTGTTTGAGGACACGTACTGTAGAAATACAATGTAGGTATTAGAAATAGGAAAAGATAACACTAGATGTTCTTTCAGTGTAGTGCTGGGCTATAGCATGATGCACTGACTTCCTTTTAACGAAGCTATTTTATAATTCTGTAAGAGCAGATGTTGCTTTATAAAATTTACAGTACAGATCCAAATAAATTCTGTCTGATGAACAGATAACTCCAGCAATCTTATTCTAACATTCTATATTGTTATAAATATCTAGTTCCTCATATGCAATTTGGAACAATTTTAACATCCTACTGATAACCTAATTAATTACTATGTTGAATAAAATCTTTGACTGACATTCATTTTACATTTGTATGAGATTCATGTGTTTAACATTTTGAAAATTATACTTTAATAATCTAAGCACAAGATGAGACAGAAGAGGAATGGAGACCCATATTAGTCTGCTAAGGCTGAAACAAAATACCATAAACTGGGTAGTTTAAACAGCAAACATCTATTTCTCCCAGTTTTGGTTCCTGGTAAGTTCAAGATCAGTATCTGCTGAAGGCCTGCTTCTTGGTTCATAAACGGCAGTTTTTTCACTGGGTCCTCACATGGTGGAAAGAAAGCAACTTTGCTCCCGATCCTTATAAGGGCATGAATTCCATTCATGAGGGCTCCACCCTCATGATCTCATCTAGTTCTAATTATCTCCCAAAGACCCCACCTCTTAATATCATCACATCAGGGGATGAGTTTCAACATATGAATTTGGGGATGGGGAAGACACATGCATTCGCTCCATAACAAGACCTGTCTCAAATGTTGGTAAGTAGGCTGCAGCCACCTGACTGACCTTTATTAGGCCTCTCCTCACCTTCCTCTAAACACACAGCCTGCTTCAGGTTGTCAGTGCAGAAAAAAAAGGAAAAAAAAAAAAACCAAAAAAATTCACCATAAACTCAAACAAAGACATGTTGGCTAACAATCTTCAACAGGAAACCTTACTCAAGAGGTAGGTAGGAAGACGACAATGGGATATAGATAACAGTCACATTTGGAAAAGTGAGAGATACTGTTTCCCTGCAGTTTTTTTTTCTTTTTTTTCCCCCATTGTAGAACTTAAAAAGGAGACAGAAACCAGCAGAGGACTGATTGCTTACTGTAATCTTATCACAAGATGGTATTGTAGAGACTCAGTTATTTTAAAATTTAGTTTCTTTGCCTTTGACCATTGACTTGCACATGGTTTTCTGAAAAAAGGATGATTTCCAATTCACAGAAAATTCAGAGGTCTTAAACATTAAATAAAACTTGATACATTCCATGAAAAATTTTAAAGAAGATCTCCAAGAAGATATCGGAAAAATATATCTGATACGGTGTTCTTAATATGTTGCTGGAATTTTGTAGGCCCTCTCAGCTAACCTAGAAATCTCTCAAGTAACTCAATGTACTTCAAACTCTAAGACACTATTCTATATTTTTCCCAATTTAGTAAACATGGCTTTTCAAGCTCCTTGCAGGTTAAAATTGATATAATATTTTCAGGAGCCAAGACACAGGCCCTAGTCTTTGATCATTTTATAAATCAGCCTTGCCGGGCTCGGTGGCTCAGCCTGTAATCCCGCGCCTTTGGGAGGCTGAGGTGAGTGGATTGCCTGAGCCCGCGGGTTTGAGACCCGCCTGGGCAGCGAGACCTCATCTCTACAATAAATCAAAAAATCAGCCGGGCGTGGTAGCGCGCGCCTGTAGTTCTGGCTACTCGGAAGACTGAGGCGGAAGGATCACCGGAGCCCAGCGGGTCGAGGCTGCGGTGGCCGGGAGCGGCCACTGCACTCCAGTCTGGGCGACAGAGTGAGACTCCAACTCAAAATAAATAAATAAATAAATAAATAAATCAGCCTGTAATGATCTGTTAGGTTGGATGTTGCCCGAATACTTAAAGAGACACAAACAAGGATCCTCCACGAGGGAAAATCATCAATTTAAAAATCCAAATCTGGCCGGGCTCGGTGGCTCAGCCTGTAATCCCGTGCTTTGGGAGCCGAGGTGAATGGATTGCCTGAGCCCGCGGATTCAAGACCTGCCTGAGCAACTTGGTGAAACTTCATCTCCACAATAAATCAGAAATTAGCCAGGCGTGGTATCACTGACCTGTAGCTCCAGCTACTTGGAAGGCTGAGGCAGAAGGATCGCTGGAGCCCACCAGGTCGAGGCTGCGGTGGCCGGGAGCGGCCACTGCACTCCAGTCTGGGCGACAGAGTGAGACTCCAACTCCAAAAAAATAAATAAATAAAATAAAAATAAAAATCCAAATCTTACCTTTTGTGTGATATATACCAGTGACCCCTCTAATTGTCTCAGATATGTTTTTGCTATTCTCCAGATTCTTTCCTTTTTTGGTGCCTTTGCTATTTCGTGTGCCTGCAATTACTTTCTGCCCCACCCTTTTGTTGATCTGGTAATTGCTAGTCTCCTTTTAGATTCATCCCAATTAGAAATATCAGATGTAGTTCTGTATCCATACTTCCCAGGAAATGCTGATATAAACTGACAGCATAACACATCTTAAAGTGTCTGTTAATTGCTTATTTATATGCTTTTCTCCATAAGAAAGCTGATTTTGAAAATTGGTAAAAATTCTTTTCTGTGTGTCTCCCATACAGCATCTTTCCAGGAAACAGAAGTCTCTCAGCTTTTATTGAATGGCCCAATGAATAAATTAATTTAAAAATAAATTATTTTAGATTCCTTGTATGAACATTGTCCCTCTATCACTGGGAACATGTTCAAGAGATTCCCTTACTTACCCATGCCATTTACATAGTATTTCATGTATAGTATATAATTTTATTCTTTAAAAAGTTCTATGAATTAGATAGTATGCCCTATTTTTTCAACATGAATAAATAGAGGCTTTACATGCTAAGTTGTTCTAGAGTATAGTTAGTAGGTCTTTTTTTTTTTTTTTTTTGAGTTGGAGTCTCACTCTGTGGCCTAGACTGGAGAGCAGTGGCATGCTCTCTGCCACCGCAGCCTCGAACTGCTGGGCTCCAGCGATCCTTCCGCCTCAGCCTTCCTAGTAGCTGGAACTACAGGCGCACGCTACCACGCCTGGCTAATTTTTTTTGATTTATTGTAGAGATGAGGTGTCGCCAAGTTGCCCAGGCAGGTCTCGAATCCACCTGCTTAGTCAATCTACTCACCTCGGCCTCCCAAAGCACGGGATTACAGGCTGAGCCACAGAGGCCGGCTAGTAGGTCTTTCTTAAGGCAAAATGTGACCTGAAACCACTATATAATAATGCTTCTGTAGGTTTTTATTTCATTGAAATTACATAAGAAATAATTTTTTGCTGTAGACAAAGCTTGAAAGTATTTGGTAAGATATCAAACACTTTTTTATTTCTAGTAAATTGATTTTATTCATTTAAAACAAATATTTACTGAACAGCTATGGTGGGTCAGGCATTGTTCTAGGTGCTGCACTTCTTACAGTGAACAAGTGAGAGACCCATGCTTTCAGGTCAGGAGAGACAGAGGAGAAACACATACACACACAAGAAAAATACTAGATGTTGATAAATCTTATAAAGAACATTAAATTTGGGTGACAGAGATTTACTTGTTTAGTTGGCTTCTTTAGATCATACGATGAAGAATGGTCTTTCTAAGCAGGTTATATTTTAGCCATTATCTGCATTATAAAAGTCAGTACAACAACAGTAAGGAGTAGAATCCTTTTAGAGAGAGAAAACATCTAGTGCAAATACCCCAATATATGATTTAGTGTGTTTCAGTATGAAGGCATTAAGAATAAGTCGTGCTTTTGAAGTTGCAAAGGTAATCAGGAGTTTAACCAGAGAGTAAATGTTTCAGATTTTAAGCATAATAAAATGTTTATTGGAGTGGGATGTCCTGGGGAAGTATCTTCTACCACAAATATCTTTGTCCATTTACTCCAATATTCTACTCAAATATCATCATTATCTCTGTGTACTATAATGTGAAAAGGTTGGGGAGTATTATGAGGGACTGTACTATTGGAACATTGATTCAATGAACCTTGAAGTTGTGGGCTATCTGCAGTCATTGGTTCAGTTTTCTTCAGTCAATTTGCCTTATTTTGTGAGCTAATACTTGCCTGCTGCCATCTCTTAGGAATGGTTTCCCAGATCTTATACAAGGATTAAAACCAACACAAGTGTGGCACTCCGAAAAGTGACATGGGCCTTGTTCATTGCAGGTGTCTGACATCATTCATTCATAGGGCATTTATTGAATGTCTTCTGGGGACCAGCTACTCTTCTAAATGCAGGGGTATAAGCAATAAAAAAAAAAAGATTAAAATCCCCATCTTCCTTGAGCTTATATTTGAATGTGTATGTTTATACATGTTGGTCTCTGCACTTTAAAAAATGTAGACATTCATGCTGAGTATGCAGTCAGAGAGGTGCTTATTCTAATTGATTATTGTTACTTAAGTCACTGGTCAACTCTGTGATTATTTGTTTTAACCAACATCAATCAGTTTATCACTTAGTAATCATTCTTTATACTTTATTTTAATTTTTTAATTTTTTTTAGAAATCAGGATTTATTGAGAGGACAGAAAAGCTTCCAGAGCAGAAAGGACCCAAGGAGGTTGCCCCATTCTTTATATTTTAATAAATGAACTGCTTCCCCTCTCTCTACACATAAGAATTAATTTCAAAGCCATCTAGTAAAATGTTTTCACATTTTACTAGGTGAAACTCATTTTACTAGGATTTATAAAAAAATATTCACATAGAGATTGAGACTACTTATGTATCATTTGTTTTTCATTCAGCATGTGTTTTCATTCGATCCCACACTAAGTAGATGCTAAAAGCACAATTTCATGTGTAAGTACATGTGTGAACTACCATGGAATAATATAAAACTAACATTACCAATTTTATCAGCAACTTTGGATAAGAACTATGTAAAGAATTCCTTGAGACTCTTGTGATACATTGACACAATTCTTTCATAAGATCAATATCCAGTGAGATATTGAGTATACTGAACTTAAGTGTAAATACAACACTAGGTTGAATTATAAATTTGGCTAATTTACTGGCAAAATTCAATACAAATACAAATGTAAAGTACTAAAATTGTCTTGTTATAAGAAAATATGGCTCTGAGAAAAGAATAAACACAGCTTTATTATCAGTTCTTTATAATTCTTTCACTTTGAAGCATGCAAGATATTTTATTCTGCAAATATATCACAAATTTTTGTTTCATGTAGTTACATATTAAATAAGTGAATAATAAAAATAGTGCAGAAAGTATGAGCTTTCAAACGAAACCTAGAAAAATATATCTGTAAAGGAAAATGTTGCAAAAATCTTAACTTACTTAGTGGAAGAAAGTGTTTATCAATACAAATCAACAAATATTTACCAGTTGGTTAGCATTATAGAAGCAATATGCGACTTTTATAAGAGGCAAGACAGAGGAGTGTCGTTGAAAAAGCATTTAAGAACTTCTGTTATGACCGCTCCACTGAGCTTTATAATATTTTCCTATCGCTAAGGAGATTACTGGAAAAGTTTTGGGGATTTACAATATGATAGAATCTTTTGTAAAAAGAGTCTGTTGCTTTTTATTTGAAGGTTTATAGGTACAAATAACTGATGAAACCTATACTATGGATTAAATTATTTAATTTAGTACCAAAAAATGTGAATCAATAAAAAATCTCTATATACAAATAAGCATTTA
Source organism: Cephalopachus bancanus (assembly GCA_027257055.1). Classification (NCBI taxonomy): domain Eukaryota; kingdom Metazoa; phylum Chordata; class Mammalia; order Primates; family Tarsiidae; genus Cephalopachus; species Cephalopachus bancanus. The sequence continues at coordinate 2,907,423 of JAPVLO010000205.1, read as the reverse complement.
CGTGTTTAAAAAAAAATACTTAAGTGTAAATATACACCTATATCCATAAAAATAAATATATTTAAATTTTATAAATATATATTTGAATGTATTATATGTATGTGTATATTAAAATGAATGTAGGTAAAATAAAGTCGAATCCTCTCCTTATCTACATATTTATTTAACTTTATTTTTGAAATACTAGTACAGTCTGAAATATTTCCAGAGTGGATAATTTATGTAATGTCTTACCAATAGTAAATGATGAATTCAGTAAATTATTGAATTAATACTGCAAAAAATTTATTGTGTAAGAAAATATTTTCATTTTAACCAATTTCTGTTTATTAATTTTTTTAAATCAGTGAAATACCATTTTAATGAGAAATGCCTTCCTAAAATTAAAGTTGGAAAATACTTTCCTTGATTTTCTTAGATGATCAAGTTGATTCGACTTTATTTTACTGTAATTTTTATGGTGTATAGCCGGCTGCTCTCCCCCTACTGTGCCCCCAGTTCCTAACAGCCCACAGACTGGTACTGGTCCATGGCATGGGGATTGGGGGACCCCTGAACTAGATGAAAAAAATTGCATATGAACATAACACATACTGATCTCAATCTGCTTATTTTACCGAAGTTACAATATGAAAATCCTTTGTATAGAAAGCTAATATGTAAATAATAGATTAAAGGGAAAGATAACAGAAGGAAAATAGTAAAGCAGAAATTATTTAGATTATTTCATTCTATGGTCCTTACATTTACAACTTTGAAAAAAATTTTAACTCAAGATCATTATTAGATTTCTGTGTGGGTACCAAGGGTGTTTCTTGATACAACAGTATTTGATCTTCTAGAGCCAACTGGCAGTGGGTAGAAACTCATGTTCAAGTGGTGTACGATTTTAATTTATTTCCTTAGATAACTTAATGCAAGCATTGTCACAGGAAAGTGAGGTTCTGAAAACAGAACTGCTCAGAGCTAACTCTGGAAAATATGATAGGCTACCACCTTGAGAAACAGAGACTCAGATCCAGACTAGTTGTAGGAAAGGAACTAGAGAAATGAAATGTCTAAGGACAGGATATCATGATGCTTCCTCAGTCAGAAAAGAGTGCTGTGAAATAGTAAATGAAACTGCCCTACGAAACATTTTTTAAGTTACCAGTACAGATTCCAACAGTGTTTACAACTTCCATCTACAGTAGGGTTTCTCTGCCTCGGTACTATTAACATGTTGGACCAGATAATCCTTGACTGAGGGAACTGTTTTGCGCATCATTAGATATTAAGCAGCAACCCTGGTCTCTCTACAATAGCTGCCAGTAGCACTTCCCAACTGTGACACCCCAAAATGTCATCAGGCATTGTTAATGTCCATTGGGACATACAAAATACCTCTGGGTGTCACTGCTCCAAAGATAGTAATAAAAAGATTAAGACAGGTTACCTAGATATTATTTTTTCTTACCTCTCCTCTTGTATGTTTGACATAATATTTTCATTTCATGCATTTGCTTTGCCACCTACTAATAAATATTTTCATACGAAATCAAACAAAAATAAAAATGTTTTAAATTGTCTCTGTTGAAGTATGACTCCATTTAATGCTTATTCACCAGTGAATTTTCTTGCAATGTGATTTAGGTTTTAGTTTTTATTAATATCCCACCCCAAATTCACAGTTTAATGTTTTATTTCTATTTATGATAGTAAAGTAAGAAAAGAAAGGTGTGTGTAATTAACATTCAGAAAATCCCTCGAGAATTACCTACTGTGACTGATAAAGTTAACCTAAATAACAGAGTTCATGTGTAATAATCATCTCAATATGTCATCCTTAGAAAATCCAACTTTCTATTAGCAATAATGAAATCTAGACTTAAAGAATTTAATAGCATTTGGGATAAATTATAACTGCCCATGCTCACTGAAAGTCTTTAAATGTGTCTTGGAAGCTAGACATCAAATTATATTTCTCTTTGAAAGATATTCCAAGGGTTAACAAAATGTAGTTTTTATAACATCGATTTATTAATATTTGCAAATGCATTTCTTACATTTTTTATCACATTCAACTTTAACAAAACCTTGTGAACCTTCTACAGAATGTTTTGCAAATAGTAGAACTTACAGAAACTTACAGAAAAGCATCCCCACACTTACAGTACTCTTTCTGTCTCATGAGACATTTATGAAAGAAAGGAAGGAAGGTGACTGGAAAAAATATTCTCTACTTTTTAAAACATTCTCTGTTGAAAAGGGGAGTGATGCTCTTCATAGCATTTTCTTTTCTTTTTGTGGCCTAAAGATTTCTCAATGAAATTCCTTGGTAAACTATTTTGTTACTGATTATGTTAAGTTTTATTATCTCAGACAAGTATGCTAGACCAAAAGCTATGGATAAGGACCTGTTGTAAATTTCTCCTATAGCTCGACAAACAGGTAAATAATTCAGAACCATTGAGAGATGAGTCATTGGTTCATTAACTCTTGGATATGAAGTGGTGAGTTTCACGATTCATGAAGTTCACATTCCTGAGAAATCACATTCAGGGATTTATTAGAGAGAGAAAGTATACTTATCCTTTTAATGTTTGCCAATTCTGAGTACAGTTTCTAGCCTAATACTCTCATTAATCCTGCTTACAAAAGTACCTATCACAGGTACACAGTGCTCAATAAATGATTATTGAGTAAAAATCAATAATAACAGGAGATTGTTTATGATTGACAATACTAAATATATTTGTGAAAATTAGAAAAGTAACATACAGTTCCCTTAAATTATAGAGCAGAAGAGTAGCATGTTAGTTCTGATTTAATTACATGTAGGAATAGACAGAGACTCCACAATACAATCATGTTACTTTCAAGAGTACCCTGAAGTCAGCAAAAAGTGGTTCTCTCCATTCCCAAAATAACCAGGCTATGCGGCTGAAATCTTGTTTTTAATTGCTATGTATGCTTGTTAATGGGCTATAAATATAGGTATCTTGGCTCTATAGTTTTATAAAAAAGCCTGTACAGAGATGACTTCCATCCTGTCTTACTAAATCAGATGGCTAGAGCTGTGCTAAATCAATTTGGTAATTTTTAATTTTAAGGATTTCTATATTTGATTAGTAGGAGATGATATTAGAATGCTGCACCATAATTCAGTTTGGATCTTTATTTATTCAGGTCTTCAACAGCAGATGTACTCAGTAACAAAAATAAATTTCAGTCGCCATCAAGTTTGGTTAAAAAATTAAATGTAAAAGACCTCCACGTGATAGCTCAGAAATGTAGAGGCAATATTATCAAATGAAATTCAAACTCATGTATTTTCTACAGTTCTCAATCTATAATATTAATATATTATATTAATATAAAATAACAAATGCAATTAAAAAGTCACCAAAGTTAGCAAGGTTGTTTATTGACTTTTTCATTTTACTTTCTCTTTCTGTTAATATATAGTTTTAATTGAGGTCTAGAAAATAATCTGGGTGGGAGAGTTGATATTACCATACTGTGGTTCTTCCCTCACATCTCCATCCACATCAGCCTGGCAATGTAACAAAAGCACCACTCATTTTTTGCTCTTTTTAGATACAAGTGATCACTCCTTTCCCATCACCATGCCTGGTAAAGGGGTGTGGTACGATGGAAAGGGGTCTCTGTTGTCAGACTAACATGAGGGACACATGGGACTTATTGTGACATTAAGCAAGTTATCCTTTCTAGGCTTCCATATGTCCAACTATATAGTAAGGGTAATACTGGGGACCACTACTTAGAGTTGTCATGGGTATTACAAGAGATTTAAGTGCCACAGGGTAGAAATACTAGTTATCATATTTGCTGTGTATGCCCCAAAACTACACAAATATATGGCATATAACAGTTACTCAATTTATATTTTGTTAAATGAATGAATGCATAAAAGACATGACACTTATTTTACTTTATTATAAATATTTGTTTTCCTATGTCACATGAGAATGAAACATAGAACTCCAGACAAACATTTAATTAGCAATTAAATAGTGTTTCCCCCGACCCACTGTGGTGGGGACAGAATAATTGTGACCACACCCTATCCACTCCTATTTATGACATTGTGATCTGATTTTTAGAAGTTAATATATTCTACCAGACTGAGATAATGATATTATATCAAGTTAATATTTACTTTTTTTTTTTTTTGAGTTGGAGTCTCTGTCACCCAGACTGAAGTGCAGTGGCCGCTCCCAGCCACCACAGCCTCGACCTGCTGGGCTCTGGCGATCCTTCCGCCTCAGCCTTCCAAGTAGCCAGAAGGAGCTACAGGTGCGTGCTACCACACCCGGCTAATTTTTTGATTTATTGTAGAGATGAGGTCTCACCAAGTTGCCCAGGCGGGTCTCGAACCCAGGGCTCAGGCAATTCACTGACCTCAACCTCCCAAAGTGCAGGATTACAGGCTGAGCCACCGAGCCCAGCTAATATTTACTTTTTAATGTGTTTTTATGTCTTCGAGTTATATGTTATGACTGTTGTATTCTTTTTAGAATAATTCTGAAATACTCGATGGAACAGAAAGGTTTAAATTGTGTTGCTATACAGCATGGTTGCTCACATTAACAAATACCAAATGTGTGTTTTTCACACAAAAATTAATTTTTAAAAACCATAAAAGTGAGTGAAACATACTGAAAAGCACCACGCGTAACTGTGTCTGGTACTCGAGAGGTATTTAATATGTTAGCATCTCTTCTCTTTCTCGACATAAATAAATAACAGTACTAAAATTCAATAAGCCGAAAGGAGGTCTCAAATTGTGCTAAAATACATTATATTCCTAAAGTTACTAAACTTCATGAGTAAAGTCTAACAGGATAGTTAGGCATAATCACAATGCTTTTTAATGTTATTATAATGACATATTTTTGTCATGGTCATTATAATAACATTAAAAAACATTGTGATTATGCCTAAGTATCCTGTTAGACTTTACTCATGTGTGGTTGGTTGGTATGTGGCATTATATGGTTTTATAGTCACAGGACTCAACATACTGTAGGTGATTAGTAAACATGTCCTGAATAAATAATTAGACAAAAATAATGTAAATCTATGCAAATCTTGATTTCTAGAAAAATTTGGTTGAGAAACCAAATTACACTGAACCTAATATCCTGAATACTTCATCCATTTCTATTTTTTTTACAGTGCATAAAAATATGCAATTTTAATGCATACAAATGCTCAAGCATATCAGAATCTATATTTTAAAACTTAGAAAATTAGCTATTGCCAATGATAATTTATTTATTCTCATAATTTGCATATTTATTTAAAAATCCTGTTGAGGTTCTGGATTTCCTTTCTGAGTTTTTGTCCTGATGATCTCTCTAGGGTTGCAAGTGGGGTGTTAAAGTCCCCAGCTATGATAGTGTTAGAGTCAATATCTTTTTTGAGTTTACCTAGAAGCTGCTTTATGAAAGTTGGTGTTCCTATGTTGGGTGCATATATGTTTAGGATGGATATTTCTTGTTGATGGATTGAACCTTTTATCTTTATGTAGTGGCTTCTGTATCTTTTTAAATTTTTGATAGCTTAAAGAGTATTTTGTCTGAGATTAAGATCATAACTCCTCTTTTCTTTTGTGCTCTGCTGGTCTGAAATTTTGCTTCCCATCCTCTTACTTTGAGTCTGTGAGTGTCCTTTCTAGTGAGATGAGTCTCTTGGAGGCAATATATTGTTGCCTGGTGATATTTTATCCATTATTGCCATTCTGTGTCTGTCAGTGGTGCATTTAGTCCATTCACATCCAGGCTAATTACTAAAATGTGACAGTTGATCCCTGTCATGAGGTTCTTACAGAGTTGTTGTTCCTGTTTGTTTGTTGTCTTTCTTTTTGTTTTGTGGTTGGTTCCTGTCTGTTTTTAATCTTTTTCCTGTACTCTTGTGAAGAATGTTGTTCTTTTTTCCTTTTCTTCTGTGTTTAATACTTTCTTAAGTGTTTCTCGTAGAGGTGGTCTGGAGGCGGCATAAGTTCTTAGGGACTGGATATCTGGGAAAGATTTTAATTCTCTCTCACTGATGAAACTTAGCTTGGCTGGGTAGGTTATTCTTGGTTGAAATTGTTTATCTTTGAACTTTGAATATTGGGCTCCAAGCTCTCCTGGCCTGAAGGGTTTCTGTAGATAAATCTGCTGCTATTCTAATTGGTCTTCCAGGGTAGGTAGTCTGACCTTTTTCTCTTGCGGCCTTTAGGATTTTTTTCTTTTATACACACTTTGTTTAGGCAAATTATTATATATCTGGGAGTTGATCTTCTCATTTGTTGTCTAGCAGGAGTTCTCTGAATCTCTTGTATTTGAATTTTCGCATCACTGATGAGATGGGGGAAGTTTTCTTGATAATTAATTTATTTTCATAATGTATGTATTTATTTTAAAAATCTATTGACAAGATTTGAAGTGGTGACTATAAAATATAAACTCTTAATGTTTCTGGTATTTATAATTTTTAAAGCTGTTTTATATAAATATAGAAAAATATATGTGCAAAAAATTTAGAACACAAGTTATGTATCTATAACTCTGATTAATGTTCTCTTCCAACTTACAGAATTATTTTCTATATTCTGCAAATGAATTTGGAAAATATTGTCTAAAAGATGAGGGCTCTATCTTTATACATATATATCTATACATATGGATATATTTATATTTGTGTTATACTTTTAAAAAACTAATCATCATCTTGATATAATGTTCACCTAATTATTTCTTTTACTTACAATGAAAACAGTTTGAATTAATTAGTATAGCAGGAGTTAGCAAATTAATTATAGACTGAAAGTAAATCATTCCAACTTTGTGAAAAAGACATGCAGAAAGATGCAGCTTAATTTGCTTATGTATTAAAATTCCAATAGAAAATTTTCTCATTAAGCAAATATGTGTACTATGGGAATTGAAGGTGATCATATTTTTATATCATAAAGGCTGAAAATATAATACATAATTGGAGAGATGATAAGAGACGGTTTAACATCAAATTTTCAGGGAGAAAAAAATTACATGAGACCTATTTTCTTCAGTTGATGCAAGTTGCCTACACTTGGATTAAGCAAAGCATATTGCTTGGGAACAGGAAAGTTATTTTTGTTCACACATTTAAGGTATTATACTTGTCACTTAAAATCTCTAGAGATACTTAGAGACAAAACATTCTTTATGATAAGGTTGTAAGGAAGTAAATGACTAAAATGTTGTTGGAATAACAATGTCAACATAAATGATTCTGACTATTACAATAATAATGTTTAGATCATATATTGTCAAGTTTGATCATTTTTTTAAAAACTAGTTAAAATAAGCTGGAATAGGAGCATGGTAATAACAAACTCTAGACAATTCAGTAGATAGTCTGCTGATTAAACATTTTTTAAAAAATATATAAATATGTGAAAATCTAGTTGAACTACTTAAACACAGCTGGAGAATATGGTATAAATAAGTTTATGCCATACTGAGAGAACTTTATGTACACATGACATTTTAAGGGGAGGCATTCACTTATAGGCTTAAAAAATTAAACTGTTTTTCTGAAAAATTATGATAGAATAAAAAGATTTTTATGTCCACGATGCAGCATGTCTACCAACTGACAATTTTCACATTTTAACTAAAGTTAGATTAATTCTGGGAAAAAAAATCACACAATAGTAGGCATTAGTGCTGTTTGTCCGTTATATTTTGTCTCTCCACTTCTGGGCATATGTTGATTTGCTTTTCTCTGCTCCCTGGAGTTAGTCAGTTGTGATCATATGACTTCTTTTGTCTTGACCAATGAAATATGAGTAGAAGTATTATGCACCACTTTGAGATGAAAATTTAAGACCTATTGTACAATCTGTGTCATTCTCTCTCCTTCCCTCAGAGACTGCAACATAACAGATAAGGATTGTTCTACCAGCCTGAGTCTTGGAGTGAGGGAGCATGGAGGAATGTTGCCTATTAACCAGCAATAAATGTACAGCAGAAGCAAGACATCAAATATTTGATGTTACGAGTCACTAACATTTGTTTCTTCAGTACTATGTGACCTACTCTGACTGATACAGATATGGTTTATATTGTTTTATGGGTAGGTGGTGACAGTGTAATAATGGTAAAAGGTGTAAATTCTAGAGTCAAGACTGCTTAGATTCATATTCCAACTCTGTCAGACCTAGGAAATTTTATGTCATCTTTGCGTGTCTTAATTTCCTCCCCTATAAAATATGAATAAAAATAGTATCTCTCTTCGGGTTTTTGTTGTTGTTTTTAAGATTATGTAAGTTAGCACACATAAAGCATTTAGTACATTGCTTGGGACACAGCAGCCCCTAATAAATACTAGCCATCATTCCCTCCACCTAGAAGAACTTGTATGTGCTTATGGTTTTATGTATGATTATTACTTTTAATTATACTTGCAAAAATAAAAGGCAAAAAAATTATCTCATTGAGATTTTAGTTATTTTATGAAATGTGGCATACTCCAGGATGATGAATATGAGATATTGCCCTCTTGAGAAGAATATTTGATTGCCAATAAAATTAGTCACATAATATGGGGCAAGTTATTTAACTTCTTTATATTTCAGTTTCCATTCTTGCAAATCTGGTAGTAGCTACCTCACAGTGTGTGTGAGGATTAAAATATTCAAAACATGTAAAACTTGTAAAACAGCACCTGAGAATGAAAAGTGCTAGCCACTATTAAATGGAAGAGTGATCTAGAATAGACAGAGATCAATGACACCTGGAGAAGTCAGGATATATGTTAGGGGCATGTGGAACTTGGTGTTCTCTTCAAATGAGAGAATAAATAGCATCATAGGTTAGGGATCTGATATGAATGAATGAACTGGAATTTGAGGGTAGAAATAACACAGTCTGTCTGTGGAAAGCAGGAGAACAGATAAATCAGGCTTCAGATATTGTATTCAGGTTTTCTGTTGTGTTTTCTCTTGTGGGAATTGCTCTGTACTTTTGAGACATGCCAAATAGAAGAAAATGAAATATAAAACAATATTTTATAAGTCATTAAATAAAACTACATCTGAAATATTTTGAGACAAGATATTTTGCATTCAATAAAATATATAATGAGGTCTACAGTATAACTGAAAGAAGGAAACATAATAAATAAGAAACATACTCTATTCCAATTAGCTGAATGCATTATTCCTCCAGCAGAGGCAAATAATAAATAAATAAATATTGTAATCTATAAAATGATATATAAATTTAAATAACTGGCTTGTCTCTTTCTGTTGTATATTATGGCACACATCCAGAAAAAAATTGAATTGTAAATTTTTCCTAGTTGAATCACTAAATTTTTTGTCCTTCAAAAATTGTAATTCATGAAAGTTTGTCTTAAGTGAAAAATAAAAGGAAGCATAAAAATAATCATCAAAAATAAAAATCTCCTAACTCTTGCTTCAAACTGTGTTTTGAAATATTTAAAACGCAGAAGAGAAATCAGAAATAACTGCAATCTCAATCAGATAAACATTTTCTATAAAGCATTTTCTTTACAATAAAAAAGAAATAAAAATCCAGGGCACTAGCTTTACCATTCTATTCCAATGGAATGCCACTCATAGAGTGAATGGTGGAAATGGAGCAGGTCAGGCAAAAGGAGTTAGAGCAACTGATTTGTCTTCAGAGGAAACAAAAGGAGGGAGGTAGCCTCCTATAATCTCTTTTTCAACATGAAACCAGTCCTTCAGGTAAATAGATTAATAATATTTGGCAGAAGGAGAGTCCTTACACATGGAAGTTGTAATAGCATGTCCTTGATGAATAACTGACTTGAGTACATGAATTCAGAATGTATGGATTTATGAGTATGGTTCTTTGTAAAACATTTCATTGTTGAGATATTAAAAAGCGAGTCTTCATGGATGAACTGCTCATTCTGCTGTGTGAAGTAATTCCATGAAACCTCACTTGGAGATGTCATCGGTGACACTGGATCTGTAGAGTGAATGTTCAATGCAAGATGGAATGTTTTGGAGGGATGCCCTCTATATCCCAGATCTGTTCCTGCTTCATCTGAGATTCCTAAGTGCTACTACCCTTGAAATGATTAGTACAGCTTGATATTGGGTATGATCTCTGATCTGTGTGAGTCTAATCTGACAATATGATCCTCTGTGTTAGTTTAACAGGTATTGAACAGTCATTTTCATTTAAAAACAAATACATTTCCAATGGATACGTAACATTCTACTAGTTCTTTTTTAAATCAATAAAACATCTGCTATTTGCTTTCTGAAGCTTACAGTCTGATAACAAACCATTAGAAAAACAACAATATATAATATGTGCTTATTAGTGCACTATATAAACTTTTACTCATGCTGCATATACATTACTGAAATTGCTAGTTTTCAAGAGACTATCATTAACTTTCAGGATCCTATTTTATAAAATTCACATGGCTACAACCAAATGACAATTAGATGATAAAGTTCTCCGAAAACAAAAATAAAAAAATGTCTTATAAAAATTGTACCAGGACTATAAATTAAACCATAAATTTATATTAGTATAGTAACTTAAAAAATATATGAACCATAAGGTAAGGAAAATGAAAATCTGTGTAGCATATTTATTGCCAGGTGAAGTTACTTGTTCTTTCACGTTTACCCCGGTATTCCTAGTGAAATACCAGAAAAAAGTACACAGAAACTTATTCCCAGGTCAGAAACCCTGCCAGCCTTATTAAGAAGAAACTTCTATGAAGGGCTTGAGTATAAAGACATGATATTTATTCATTCTCCCTGGCCATTATATTCAACATTTATTAGTACATACACCTTCCAGACTGTTCATCAAAGATTAAGGTGCTGACTATTCTTCCTTACAGAGGTGAGGGAATATTTCCTTCATCTTTTGAGCCATTAAAAAAAAAACACTTTAAAAACTGAAGTAAATCTTAGAGGGAAGTGTTTTAGCAATCAGTTTACTCCTGTTGCAATTAATTGCTTATCTTTATCAGAATCAAATTAGCATTCACTTGTCATTGCTCTTCCTGTTTGTCAGGAAACTTTTGCTTTATCTTCCCAAGAATGCTTATGCTACCTATATATTCTCTCTTCCTTATCATATTTATTTTTCTAAGATAACCTTAAAATGAAGAAACTCTCAAATTCCTATGTAATCTGACCATGATGTTTACAAATGAAGGACACAAACAGATTCGGAGAGCAAGATCAGACACCAGAAAATAATTTATTATCATTGAAGAATCCTGTTCATCAACTTCTTGTGTATGCATTTATATGCAGCATTCAAAGAGGAAAATGGAAAAGTAGAGAAAATCTTTCACAAAATAGAGGTGAATGAGCACCCAACAGACATACTCAGGATGTTTAGTTTGGGGTAATAGAGAAAATAAGAAAGATGCTTATATTTCTCCTCTTTCCCCCATTTTATGGCCTATCCTTCCTTATTCTACTCTATGAAGCAAATTCAGATATCCAACAGATGTCACTTAGAAGACATAGGGCATTGCTAAGAGTTCTTGAAGCTTATTAATACCAAGAAAAATTTTTTTCCAATGGGGATGGATACATCAATCTATTCACTGACATGTAGACTTGTTTCAACTAAATATATCTAATTAATTGACATGTTGGAAAATACCTGAGTTAGGGTTACTGTGTGTGTGTTTGTGTCTGTGTGTGTGTGTGTTAGAAGATGCCAGAATATCACACTGGTGATTACCAAATATAGTACCAAGTAAGATAAATATTTGTTTTAGAGAGAATGATTATACTTGATAAATTTTAACAAGATAGAACTCTATTTGGAGAAACCTGTAATGAGAAATAAGCACAAAATACAACATGAAAAACATCCCTTTGTTAAATATGGACATTTCTGCCTCTAGTTGCAAGTGAAATATGAAAAAGGAAGAACGCGTTGTTTTCTAAATAAATTTTTGAAACAATAAATTTAGTTAATTAAAAATGGTACAATTGTTAAAACTTTAACAAGATAGTATTTACATGTGCTATAATAAAATCATATGTGTACAATAACATATATCACTTTAGCTTCTTCATAAAAAATCATTTAAAATAAAACCATATTTCATCAACTTAACTGAGAATGGTAAGTACCTACATGTTAAAATATGGCAAGTAAGAATATTTAATATGTATATATCTCAGAACATAACAAATTAAATTTTCAGATTGATTTTTAACATATTTTGTATAGGTTAATAGTTGTTAAAGTACATAGCAAAAATGTCCATAGCTTTTCTTCCAAGCACTTCTCTATAGTTCAATAATAATTAAGTTATACAATAATTTCCTTAACTCATATATTAAACATCTTATTTAGGCACAATAGGTGACATTCACAAAGTAATATATATTTTTGCAATTATTCCTAGTTCACAATGACTATTTTAAAATATTAATCATATATAATATATGATATATTTGCATATGTAATCAATGTACACCTTTGTATTGAGAAATAAGCAACTCACGAGCATTTTGCAATCAGGAAAACAAGATAAAATTCTGACTTTTGATCTGGAACACCTAAGTGTGTTGACTTTGTCTCTTTTTAGAAAAGTTATAAAAGCCACAAGAATTTGAGAAAGTCACTTATCTTCTTAAATTTTAGTTTTCTTATTTGGAAAACGAAGACAATCAAGTTTGTTCCATCATTTATTGTGAGTTAGTGACTATGAGAACATTTTGGAAAAACTTGCTGCTGTAATAGTAGAGAATAATGTTTCTTTTGATCAGTCATAATGATGTCTCGTCTCTCATTTGAGAGATAATTATCAAGGACAGTTTTGTTACACCCTGGACTACACTACAATAATTAATATGGTTCTCACACATTTTTCTAAAAACAATAACATTCCCATCAATCCCTATTTTTAATCTACTTTTGCTATAATCATATAAATATTCACAAAACATTTTTATTGTTAAATGGACAAATTGTGTAATTAACATTGTGAGAAAGTCTGAAAATATTTCCCTTGAAAGTAAATTTATTGAGCTTTAAATATGTTTATTTGTGTATATTCAGGAGGTCTCATTAAAAATAAAAAAGCTGTAAGAAAGAAAGGGAGGATAAAAAGAAAGAGAAATAAATATTTTGCAGGTGTTTAGCAATCATGAAATGTTCCTGTTGAGATAGTGATAATTTTTTTGGTCTGTAGTGACAGTTTCTGCTACATTGCTTTTGAGGAAAAACAAATGCTTTTCTTTATCAACTTACTCAAGTCGCTAATACATGCTTTTAGTCCTTGTAGCCAATCAAAATATCTTTGATTGAATTCTTGCTTCTTCAAAGTAATACAGTATTGACCATTCATGATGATAAAAATCTTTACCAGGAGCATGCTTTAAGGAATGGAGTTTTGTATTATCTGAATTTAAAGGTTCCAAAAATAAAATAAGACAATAAAAATAGAGATAAGATCAAGGATAAAAAAATAAACTCCAGAAAACTGTATTAAAAAGTTCTTGTATCTTTGATCATAAAAGAGTGTTTTAAGGGGCAAAATCAACAAGGGCACATACAATGTTTTTGTGTAAATAAATATATTTATAGTTTTATTTTAATACCATGGATTAGACACAGAATCTATTATTCAAATTATATGTTACAGAATGATCAAATAATTTAATACATTTTATAACATATTCATGAAGGTTACTACCATAATTGTGATTACTTCATTGCCTTTCTGCACAATATAGAGAACTCAATAAACCTGCTTTACTCTTCTTAACTCTGTGGCTTTTCCCCACACCCTGCCCACAGAACTGAGACTTTCTTTTGGGTTGCCTATCTCTGCCACTTCTCCTTGTAATAAACTACAACATTCAGGCGTGCCCTGTAGTCATCTGACCATTTGATAATTACAGTGAGTTATTATAAAAAGGCAATAAACAGAGGACACACAGAAATCAGAGAGCAACGTCAAGGCCAGGACATAGGCCTCTTTTTATGAAAAATTCAAGAAACTTCCTTTAATATTTACAGACCTATTTTTTTTAAACTTCCTGTAGTTAGAACAAGATTCTTCATTATTTATTCTATTTGAAGATATACTCCTTTCATCTTTTGTCTTGATGGAAGGGATAAAAATTTATGATTTAGTTCTTTAGTAGGAATTGTCCCATTAAGGTGAAAGAAACTAAAGGCATTGTTTTCAAACTTATCTAATACTCATAGACTATGTGATGAAATTAAATGAAAACCATGACCAGACAATGATATGAATGAGAAGACAACAAAAAATATTTACGCCAAGTGGAATATTACACTTTAGAATATCTGCATATAGAAATATATTTTTAAACAAAAGTCTATTTTAAAAAATATAAGAATAAAGCAGAAGTATATTGGTTGGCTCTTCATTTAACAATATTTTATATGATTTCTTACAAATGAAAAAGTGTGAAGTATTTAAAATGAAAGCATTTCTGTATTACATACTCTGAGAAAAAGTTACCATACAGAATGATGAAAAAATTGATCTTATGCAATATTTAACGTCATAGATTAGTGATGCATTTTTATTGTAAAATAATAATTTAACTTAGGTTGAAATATGTACTGGTTTAAATAAACCTTCAGTGCATGTAGGATTCCACAGGGCCTTGAAAAGAAGAAAACAAAAAGAAATAAATGAATGGAATTAATAAAATAAAATGAAATTTTGCTTAATATGAAGACTTAAAATGTTAAACAAATAAAAGTAAACTACAGACCAACATAAAACTGAACTGTTCTGATTTTCTAAGTCAAACATTGCTATTAACACTTATAAAGAATATTTATGTCAGAATATTATGCTTACAGGCCCTCAGTTTCCAATTAAATATGCTTTAATATCAAGCATGAGATGAAAGAGGAAATATTAATTAGAAATATTTTATTTCCTCGTTTTTATAAGTAGAGTTTACAAAATAAGTTTTACTTTGATTTCTGTTTTCTTTTTGCATTCCTTGAGTAAAAAAACAGCAAAAAATTAATTAATTAAGCACTAAGTGTCACGTGGCTCTTCTGATATATTTGTACACCATAGTCAAACATTCACAGTACTAAACACACAAAGCTCCAACAGAATTTTGTCAATTTGCAGCACTTGGTATTAATGATTTTAATCTCTAAACTTTATTGCAATTTTAGGTGATAGGAAATTAAAATATTTTATGATATTTCATCCTTTTTTAAAAGAAAAAAAGTCCATATTGTGGTGGTAATGTGTCTTAAGAGAATTATAATATTTGAGAAGTATAGAATATCGCATCTGCTCTCAAGGAATGTAGAATTTTAGTAAGAAAAATATAAATAGATATAGGAAAAAATGAGTCATACTACAAGATGGTAGATTATATGTTAGTATATAGCTGGGGGAACCCCCAAAAAACCAGAATTTTTTTGGAGGGCCAGTCTCTTGTAGTACAGGTTCTCCCCAAGAGGCAGGTGTTCTAGGAAGCCATTGGCATCAATGTACCAGTTAGTGTCGTTGTTAGAGGCTGGGTTAGGCTTCAGTGAATTTTTATTTTTTTTATTATTTTTTTTTTTGAGTTGAGTTGGAGTCTCACTCTGTCGCCCAGACTGGAGTGCAGTGACTGCTCCCGGCCACCGCAGCCTCGACCTGCTGGGCTCCGGCAATCCTTCCGCCTCAGCCTTCCAAGTAGCCGGAATTCCAGGCATGCACTACCACGCCTAGCTGATTTTTTTTATTTATTATAGAGATGAGGTCTCGCAGCCCAGGCGGGTCTCGAACCCACGGACTCAGGCAATCCACTCACCTCAGCGGGATTACAGACTGAGCCATCGAGGCGCGGGATTACAGACTGAGCCATCGAGCCCGCTGTGAATTTTTTTTTTTTTTGAGATTCTTTCAACGAGCATTTGTCCATTTCATGATAGGTGATTTACACAAACCTTCTGCCCACACTACGCTAAGTGTTCAACAGTTTCTGACCAAAAACAGCAATGACTCACAAGTGCCCCACCCTTTCTATTCACCCAGTTTCACCCTGAGCGACTTTTTTTTTGTTTCCCTGGAAGACAAAATTCCTCAAAGAGAAACATTTTACTCATTGTGGAAGAGATGAAACAAAAAACAGCAGCACTAAAAGGTATCACAATTGATGAGTTAAAAACTGTTTTGAGCATTGAAAAAACTTCTTGCTAGATGTATTGCATCAAACGAAGAGTACTCTGAAAGTGACTAAAGTTTAAACATGTTAGAATAATATACAATTTTTTATAAATAAATTCCAGATTTTTAGGGTCCACTGATAACAACATATAGAACTGGTAACTGTAAGATGAATACAAGTTTATTAAGACTGATAACTACTAAAGGAATTCTATAGGAAGAGAAATCACTCCTGGTTTGGGTGGTTAAATCAAATAATTAGAGTTTTGCCTAAAAGATATATATTCTTCCGGGGGAGGAGTTATCACAGATGAAACATGAAAAAAAAACCCATAATTTAGCAACAGACATGAAATAGCAAATTATAATGAATTAATTTACATGGAATAAAAGGTTTTTTGAGAATGCTTTTAAGAACTAGAATTACATAAATAGGTAACAGCACCATTTTAGCAGCCATGAATGCTAGTTTGGGTGTGGACTTTATCCTAAAATGATAGCCTTTGTTAGTCGCTGTGTTGTGTGTGTGTGTGTGTGTGTGTGTGTGTGTGTGTGTGTGTATGTGTGTGTGTGTGCATGCGTGTACATGCACGTGTGCGTGTGTGTGTGCAAGTGTGTTAAATTAGAAATACAATACAATGTCAGCTGTGTTTGTATTGATTTTTTTTTTGCAAGTTTATCTGTGGAGCAGTATAGATTGCAATGTGTAGAGCCTAAATATAAGATGACAAGACCAACAGCAATGTTAAGAAGTCCTGAAGGATCCAGTATTAAAAGGTGACTGTTCCTGGGAATATTATTTTCCCTGTTGAGATGCTTGTTTCAACGCTGTGAACAGCTTGACCCATTCATTCACTTGGGTTCAGGTTCAAATGCAACATCCTCAGAAAGATTTTCCCCAATGGCTCTATTACAGCCACAAGCCCCTTCTCCTCACCTGGTTTCTCTTAATCTCATATTTTTCTTTTTGCTTATCTCCTTCTTCCTCTATCACTATGTGAAATTCTTTTGCTTATTTCTTTGATTTCTAACTTATTGTCTGTCTTCCTCCCTGAGAATACGAGTTTTCTGCGAAGACAGACAAATTGTCTGCTTGTTCACTGCTACAATCTGTGTCTAAAATACCTCTTGTAATGACCATCATTAATAAAACAAACAACAACAGATGCTGGCGAGGATGCAGAGAAAACGGAATGCTTCTACACTCCTGGTGGGAATGCAAACTAATCCAACCTCTTTGGAAGACAGTGTGATGATTTCTGAAAGAACTAGAAATTGAACTTCCATATCACCCAGAAATTCCCCGATTGGGAATATACCCGGAGGAATTCAAATTATTCTACAAAAAAGATACCTGCACATGTATGTCACAATAGCAAAAACATGGAACCAACCATGTTGCCCATCAAAGCTGGACTGGATAAAAAATGTGGTACATATATACAATGGAATATTATGCAGCCATTCAGAAGGACAAACACATGAACTTCACAGCAACTTGGATGGATTTGGAGTCATTCATACTCAGTGATATACCACAGAAACAAAGAACAGAGTACCATGTGTTCTCACTCATAAGCAGACCTTGAACAATTATAATACTATAAGAAAGGGATTGGCAGTAGAGGAAAACTGTCAGGGGAGTGGGGTGGGATTGGCAGTTGAGGGAAACTGCTGGGAAAAGAGGAGCATACCTCAACAGGGGTACTTGCATAATCAACTTTTATATACCTAACTCTGAATTGTACTCCACATCTTTATAATAAAAAAACCTAAAATACCTCTTGTTTGCTTAATATGACTGTATAAACGAATAAGAGTGAAATATCTTGTGATGAAAGGAACCTCAGGACTTCATCTGTATGTTACATACCGAGGCAGATATTTATTTTCCAACATCTTCAAAAAAAGTCTACAAAATCATTAAGACTAACAAATAAATATTAAGATGATGCCTGGTATTCAGGACCTATTCTACAAATACTAGTTGAATTAATATGAAAGTCAGAGGCAATATATCATTATATTTTATTTTATGCATTTTAGAAATTTGAACTGTTTTCCAGTGTATTTTAAGGCTCCTAACAGTCATATCTTTAATAAAAATCTAACTCAGATCCACTTTCTAATATTCGACAAAAAAGGCAGTCAAATGAAAGAAAAGATTTCATTATAGGTTATATTCAGAGACACAAATGTAACTTAAATATGATACTAACATTTCTCTTTCCATAAAAGTTTGTAATATTCTAGTGTTTGCCATGTACGAGGACAGAAAGCCTCCATACGTCTGTGCCATTTTAGCTAAAGGAACATGAAGAGAATTGTGAGGAAATATTAAAGCTCCCCTAATGAGAATAAATGGCTCCCTGTGACTATTCTGTAGTGACAGTAATAACTTGAAAGATGGGATTCTTTTTTATGATTAACCATTCTGGGGATACTATAAATTAGGAAAATCATTTACAAAATAGATTACTCTTCTTGGGCTTTAAAGTATACTGCATTCAATACATTGTAAAATTAGAAAGAAAAATTCTCCAGTATTTAACATTTATATTTTCATAATTATATTTTGGAAGAATACTATCAATAATGACTTTATTTCTTCAAAAATTTCATGTTATTTTATCTTGCATGGAAGAGGGTCTTGTACAGAAACTAAATACATTGTACAATTTCATATTTACTATAACAATGAGGAGTTTGCTTTTTAAAATAATATATTTCTACACTAAAATTAGGTTTTATTACTATTAAAAAAAGAGATAAGCTGAAATAAGGAAGTAAACTTCTACCTTTCTACCAACCACAAATAATCACTATGCCAACCTTTATGTGTTCATTTTCACATTTTTTTTACCAAAATGAAACTCATACAGTACATTCTGTTTTTTTATTTCATTATACTATCCATCTTCTTTTTTCCAGTAATGACTTCTAATTGTCTATTTCAATAAGTTTTGTTCTATCTAATAGCAATCCTTATTAAATTTTCCTCAAATGTCCCTCAAATACAATGTTACTGCTGGACTGCCCAACCCAAAATTTAGACTTGGACCACATATTACATCTGAATATAATGTCGCCTAAATCTTTTTCTATATAATATCTTTATTTGGGAAGCCACCCTCTTTAATGAAACAACTAAACATACCCCCCCCAAAAAAAAGACTGGCACTGATAATACCTGCATCGTCCTTACCTAGTGTCTTAGTCTGTTTTGTATTGCTATAAGGAAGAGCCAGACACTGGGTGATTTATAAATTTAAAAAAAAAAAAAAAGTTTGTTTGGCTAATGATTCTGCTGGCTGGAAGGTTAAGCATCTGGTAAAAATCTCAGGTTGCTTCCATTCATGAAAGAAGTGGAAGTGGAGTTGGTGTGTGCAGAGACCACGTAGCTAGAGAGGAAGCAGAAGAGACAGTAAGTAGGCTCTTCTTAATAACCAGCTTTCTCAGGAACCAATAGACTGAGGACCCACTCACCTTTTGGGATGGTACTAATGTATTCATAAGGGATTTGTCTCATGACCCAAAAACTTCCCATTAGGCCCCACTTCCAACATTGGGATTCAATTTCAACATGAAATTTGGAAGGGACAAACATCCAAACTATAGTACCTAAATTCAAAGCCATAGTTGCTTTGTGCTTCTCTTTCTCTTTCTCATTACCTCCCTATGTGTATATGAATTACATTTGTTTTTACATATTTACTTTGAGAAAGCAGGATTTATTGAGAGGACAGAAAAGCTCCCATGGTAGGAGCTTTGTTTAGTTGCTTTAATCAAGATGGTCCTTCTATTTTCTCCTTAAAGGAACCATGTAAGTTGTCTTTTTGAATACTGCTCATTTGGAATTTGATTGTTAACTCAAGGTATCATTTTACTTAACCAGCCACCTCTTGTGTTTCCTGTATACTGAAAGTTAGGCCTATAAGCTTCAAAGTTTTCAGGTTAGACGTTTTTGGCTATTTCTTTACACCCTTTCGGTGGGCAGAGCAAGGAAATATGATTTATATTAGTAAGTTATGAGTTTATATAGATATTTTCCATGTAACTGTAACATTACAGGGTTCCTTAACTTTTGAACTTTTGTAGATAT
The DNA here is from genome assembly GCA_027257055.1 of Cephalopachus bancanus. NCBI lineage: Eukaryota > Metazoa > Chordata > Mammalia > Primates > Tarsiidae > Cephalopachus > Cephalopachus bancanus. Next base: position 2,887,142 of record JAPVLO010000205.1, on the reverse strand, counting down.
ATTTCTTTTCTCTCATCCTGAAATAATCTGGGTGCTAGAAACATTAAATTTAATTATCTGTTGAATCTTACAAAAAATAGCTTCTTTATTAAAACTAAGCAAAATTTTAGTTTTTCTTCCTTTCTTTTTCGTAGTTCTCTTTCTTCTTAGACTATTAACCAGTGGTTAAGTAGGTGCAACCAGAGAAATAAATTCCAAACCACTTTTTAAAAGTTCATTTTTCTTGGGCAAACTCCTCAGGTCCCTTCCCACTGTGGGAGCTGTCCTCTCAATAAATCCTGCTTTCTCAACATAGAATAAATAAATAACAGTTCTTTTTTCTCTATGGTTATGATACCAAAATGGTATACAGTTAAGCTTGTTTATTTCAAGTGGATTTTAATCTTTTAGTTTTCACTTATCTATGAAATTTACATTAAAAGACCTAGTCAAAAACATTTTATTTTATTTCTTTCATTCTATTCTATACTGCTGTCATGTTTCCCTTTATAGATTTTATTGCTTCTTTGTGTGTTTTTTGCACATATATTTTATTACAAAAATTACAAAAATTTCAAAAAATATTGCAAATGCTTCACAATTTGCTTTCCCTTATCAACATAGTCTAGAGATGTCTCCATATTAGAAAATTTATTCTTCTACTCTGTTTTATTGGCTGTATGCCTTCCATTTTGTGAACAAGTCATTATCAAACTGTCCTCTACTGATAGACATCTGCATTGTTTTAAATCTTTAGCTATTACAAAAATTATCATAAAGAGAAATCCTAAGGAGATATTGTTTATATATATATATATATATATATGAAAGTGCATATGCAGAGTAAATTACTAAAGACGACATTGCAGGGTAGAATAAAACCATATATAATTTTGTTAGGTTTATCAGGTGTGTGCCACAGGACATGTGCTGTTCTTTAATAGGAAAATATCTTTTAAGAAATTAAAAAAAATTTTTTTAACGTTCGTGTAATTAAACTATATTCAGTCCTGTAAATTATGAAGTAGAATATATTTATTAATATTGCACTAGAATAGTACTCATTATACTTCAAATGCCTAAAATATATATGAATGCATGTTTATATATGCACAACATATAGATAGATAATTATTAAGCATTTATATATTTATCTTAACATATAAAGGTGGAAGAAAAAAATTTCAAAAGTATAAAAAAATGCATTCACACCAAATAATTTATGTATACTTTTATGACTTACATACATTACTCTTAATTTCATATTATATAATTCACAATAAGGAGTCATATTACTGATGCTCCCACAAAGAAGAAATGTTAATCTTTTCAGGCTCAATTAGAGTCTGCAGCAACTCTTTTATAAGTTAAAAAAAGACTCTAAGTATCATTTTTGGAACAACATTAAGTGTTTTTTGAAATCCAGAGAAGTTAAAAATCACATTTTCAATTCTACATTAGCTCTTTCCTAGGTATAGAAAATGACCAATTTGTCAATATTCAGGTTGTACTTTTCCAATGTAAAAAAATGCTAAACATGTTTACAGTATTTTCTTTTTAAAAATTACTCTAAGCCGGGCTCGGTGGCTCAGCCTGTAATCCCGTGCCTTTGGGAGTATGAGGTGAGTGGATTGCCTGAGCCTGCGTGTTCGAGATCCGCCTGGGCAGGCGAGACCTCCTCTCTACAATAAATCAAAAAAATTAGCCGGGCGTGGTAGTGTGCGCCTGTAGTTCCAGCTACTTGGAAGGCTGAGGCGGAAGGATCGCCAGAGCCCAGCAGGTCGAGGCTGCGGTGGCCGGGAGCGGCCACTGCACTCCAGTCTGGGCGATAGTGAGACTCCAACTCAAAAAAAAAAAGAAAAAAAAAATTACTCTATGTTAGACTATACTTTAAATAAAATTTTCTCTAATTTGATAGTTTAATTTTAAGCCTATAAATTCACTGATAAAATGGAATTCATAAAATAATAACAAATCTGACATAATTCTCATATATTTATAGAATTTTGACTCTTGGAAGTCCTCTGAATTGCAAATTACACTCTTTTTATAAAAGTTTTTTCTATAAGAACTCAGTTTTATACGTTTAAAATTCAAATTACCATCTTAACATTGTGGCATCACAAAAGAGTATAATTTCCTGGTATTCTTATTTTAAAGAGCATAAGGTTAATAATACTTGTGGTTCTCTTTTAGGAAACTTTCTAATATAATATCCTGAAAATTCCTATTCCTTTGCTGATCTGTTATGAAGTCGAACATTTATGTAACTTTACCCCTTTGACCTCGCTATGGCTATTTTTAAGTTGTGAATCACTTTCTATTTTTATTTTAAAACACTATTAATCTAAATATTTCAATGTCTTTTTCTCCTTAAAATCAATATCAGTTCTTTCACTGGCAAACAATATAGGCTAGCAACTCTCAAATCCCAAAGCATGAATCAAGTGGCTGAAAAACTTCTTAACGGACAAAGACCGTTATGAGAACTAATGCTCTTGACAGTTGTTATTCCCTTTTGTGCATCTACATCAAGTACAAGTAGAGTTGTCAAAGACAATAGCAGATCTCACAAGAAAACTAAGGAGAAAATGAAGTAATTTAATTAATGAAATCTGAGAGCTTAGTGAAACAAAGGCTCAATCATGACATAGCAGAAAAGCCATGAGCTAGTGTAAAAAGAAAATTATGTCATACCTACGTTATGGCAAAAAAAAAATGTTATCATAATTATTTTAGTCTCTACATGGTTTTACTTCTGCCTATTGAAAACCTAGTATTTTGGCCGAGTGTGGTGGCTCATGCCTATAATTCCAGCATTTTGGGAGGCCAAGGTAAGAAGATTACTTGAGCCCAGGGGTTCGAGATCAGCCTGGGCAATTTGGCAAGACCTCATCTCTACAATAAATTAATTAAAAAAAATTAGCCGGGTGTGGTGGCATGTGCCTGTAATTATAGCTACTTAGAAGGTTGAAACGGAAAGATCACCTGAGCCCAGCAGGTCAAGGCTGCGGTGGCTGTGAGCGTGCCACTGCACTCCAGCCTGGGTGACACAGTGAGACTCCAACTAAAAAACAAACAAACAAAAAAACTAGCATTTCTAGGAGTATATTTGACTATTTTAAAAGAAACCATTTTGATATTAATTTATATTAATAATAAAGTTGGGACACAAATATGCCCAGCTAATAGCTATATAAACTCAGTTTGTTGTAATTAAAATTCAAATAATCATTTTAAACATTATGTTAATGTAAGATATGATTTCTATTATATTTTATACACACATTCCCATTCTTATTGTATATACATAGCAACTAAAAGATTTGCATCCAATCCCAATCTCTATAGTAGGAACAATATAGCAGTTTTTTTTGGTTCCTGTGTTATATTGGTGTGTGTGTGTGTGTGTGTGTGTGTGTGTGTGTGTGTGTGTGTGTGTGTAGTCACAGTCTATGTTTTGATGTTTGTGTGCATGTACATATGTATTTCAAGTAGATATGTATTTTAAATATGTATTTATTTCAAGGAGGTAGATATAGTGCAAGGATATATATATATTTCAATTACATATATATATATATAGCACGAGGATATATATATATCCTATATATATATATATATCCTATATATATATATATCCTATATATATATATATATATATAGCGCGCGAGAGAGAGAAATCAGATTTTCTTCTGCAAATTTTTCCTGATTACAGACATCAAAGGAAAGCAATTTTTTGATAGAAATGAACTAATAACATAATTCTATAAAGATTTAGTTTAACCTGGCTTGGTGGCTCAGCCTGTAATCCCGCGCCTTGGGAGGCTGAGGTGAGTGGATTGCCTGCGCCCGCGTTCGAGTCCTGCTTGGGCAACTTGGTGAGACCTCATTTCTACAATAAATCAAAAAATTAGCCGGGTATGGTAGCGCGCGCCTGTAGTTCCAGCTACTTGGAAGGCTGAGGCGGAAGGATCACTGGAGCCCAGCAGGTCGAGGCTGCGGTGGCCGGGAGCGGCCACCAGTCTGGGCGACTGAGTGATACTCCAACTCAAAAAAAAAAAAAGATTTACTTTAAACAAGTACGTGAGCAAAGTCTTAGAACTTAACTTCATACAAATTATAATAATTAGCTGAAATTGCATGATGTTTCAAAAATAGACACCGAGGATACCCAGAAATTACACTTTGTATTTTATTCCAAAAGATAGTAAAAATTCCATTAGAAGGGAGCAATGCCACTAACACACTAGATACATGAAAAGACTTCTTACACTGCCTAGAAAACATTAGAAAATTTTGAAATAAATGTGGATTTCCTATAGAGCTAGCAATCTATGAGTTGGAAGTAGAAGTGGGCTGGGAAAAAATTTCATTTTAACAAATATGTAATTTCTTATCTTTTTTCAACACTATCACTGAACACAATTTTCAGCAAAGTATCTATTATTACTAGCTTAAGTGCTATACAGTGCTTGCATGTGCTGTTTTAAAAATTAACATTATTTTAAATTGATAAATAACATACATTTATGGGGTACAATGTGACATTTTAATATATACATACAATGTGGAATGTTTAAATAAAGCTCATTAACATATCCATCACCTCACTTAATTGTTTTTGTGATGAGACATTTGAAGTTTGCTCTCTTACTTCGAAATATACATTGTTATTAAGTGTAATCACCCAGCTGTGGAATAGATCTCAAACTTAATTTTCCTTTCTAACTAAAACCTTAAACCATTTGAACAGTAACTCCCTCTTCTCCCTTCTTCCCATCATGTGTTCTTTATTGTTTTATTTTAATGAGTATTTGTACAATTATACAAACTTTCATAATTGACATTTAGTCTTGCTATTTTTCCCTATTATGATCTCAACCACAAATTTCTCTTAGCAAAAGCATTGTTGAGGTTCTGATAGTAATTCTATGTAGTGATGACAGCATTAAAGACTTGCAGACAGTCCAAGGAAGGATCTGTCTCCTAGATAAAAATTCAGAATTTCAGCAAGGATCATTCAATGCAATACTGTAGGAACAACTGCACGTTAGCACTTATGTTTTAAAAATCGCTGGTTGTTATGCTGATATGCATGTAATAGTTCATTCTAAATGACTTAAAATAGAATTTTTAAATATTTGTTGGGTATTTAAAAGTAATATAGAAAAATAATGTGGTGTAGCAATATCCACATGTGCATTTTTTTGTGAATAAATTAAAACAATGCAAGCTAACACACTGCAGACCTTCAGAATTATTAGAAACATTGGAATCTTTTAATTTATTTTTTTCACCAAGTAATTATTGAATGCTTTCTATATTTGTTTACTTTCACTGGCACACCTTTTCTGATAATTGAGATGTGCTGATATACAATGAAGTCTAGTTACACATTTAAAACATATAAATCCAACTCTGCCTGTTCTGGAAGAAGAGTAAATGTATCTTAAATGGTATGGTTGATTTTACCCAACTCTCATCTTGGTGCTTACACTAGGTGAATATGACATAAGAGGGTTGATTATGCTGTTCCCTCAGGTAGACTGTTCCTCTGGTATGAGTTTCTTGATGCACTGGGTCTGATTTTAGGTTTAATGATACAAAATGAATTTTTTTTTCATACTCCTGGCCTCTAAATAAGCTAATTATTCTTGTCCAGGGCTCTGGAAAAGAGAAAGCAATTTGTTTCTGCCGACTGAGGGGCCCTCAAGGGTTTATGTTTTTGTCTTTTAGAAATACAATACAAAGATTTTTGAAAAATTAAGAGTGATACCTATGTAACAAACATTGACATGTATCCCTTGAATCAACCAATCAATCAAGCAATAAACAAACAAGAAATAAGAAGGACAATGAGAAACAGACGCAAGAAATATTTAGAAAGATAAATCAATAGAATATGGAGATTGGGTGTAGGAAAGGGAGGTTTCAATGATAATCCATTCAATAAATATTCACTGAGTTTCAAAAAATAAAAATAAAATTGTATCTAAAAAAAAGAAAGATTTTCATCTCGCTTTATTTAAGTCTCACGTTTCAACCCACACTGACCCCCTATTACCCAGTTTAAAACTTCTGGTCATGGTCCTGACTCTTACCCCATACAAAGAATTCTTTCCTTTCCTGTGCTATTTTTTCTTTTTTTACATTGCTCTCAGCAGCTTTTAAGGCATTATACAATTTGCTTATTCATTATACTTATTGTAAGTATGCCCTCCCAACTGCAAACTCCATACAAGAATATTTTTATGTATCCCAAATACAAAGATGTATCCCAAATACTTAGAATGGAACCTGGCTTCTAAAGAGTACTTAGTAATATTTACTGAATAAATGCATGAATGGATTTTCAAAAGTGATGCCCTTAGAACATACCAGTGTAATAAGCACCTGAGGCAGATGATTTCGTTCCCTGTGTTTTTAACCCATGTTCTTGTCTAAAAGTGATCTCTAATGTAATATGAAAACTTATAGTCCATAAGAAAGGCTAGAATATATAACTCAATTTTTTTTTTTTTTTTTTTGAGTTGGAGTCTCACTCTGTCACCCAGACTGGAGTGCAGTGGCCGCTCCCGGCCACCGCAGCCTCGACCTGCTGGGCTCCAGCGATCCTTCTGCCTCAGCCTTCCAAGTAGCTGGAATTACAGGCATGCACTACCACGCCCAGCTGATTTTTTTGATTTATTGTAGAGATGAGGTCTCGTTGCCCAGGCGGGTCTCGAACCCGCGGACTCAGGCAATCCACTCACCTCAGCCTCCCAAAGGCACGGGATTACAGCCTGAGTCACTGAGCCCGGCTATAACTCAATTTTTAAACCTAATTGTTTTTTAATTTGTAAAAATAAACAGAAATATCTGAGTTAAGTGAATATAAATGCATGAGGCTTGTCGGAGGAAGACACATTTTCCAATAAATGCCAGGGCATATTGATATATGATCAGGAGAAGTACTAAATTTAAGAAAGACAGAAGCAATGAATGGAACCAAAACAAAAGCCTTAATAAATTCCAGTTTATTAGCAACTGGATGAAACAATCTAATTGATAATTATTCAATTTTTAGAAGTGGGTTTAATCCATAGGCTGACATACTATATTAGCGTAGCACAAAAATCTCTCCTGCTCTATCTAATAGATAATAAAACAATTACAGTAAAAAGCAAATCATTCCTATTCCCTACACAAATAGGGCATGATGAACTATTTTCATATTTTTTAGAACTCCCTGCATACTAACTGTGCCAGGATCACCACCAAAATTAAATCTAAGAAAAGTAGCAGAGATTGTAAAATATAGAGATGATTGCATTGAGATGCTTTACGAAATGTGTATTCATAAGGCAAATAGTATTATTTTCCTGGCATAGAAGTAGAAAACTGTGTATATAAAGCAAGTCTCATCATTTGAAAACTGTATTAAAATATTTAAAAAACAGTGGTATGAGTATCTACTACCAAACTGATTTATGATTTATTCATATACGAGTGAGATGAATATGTGTGATGCCACAGTTTAATCAGTTTTAAATAGCCAGCTGAAAACTCCTAATGATATTTAGACTAGCAAGAACTAATCATAATTTACTATTTGATGAAACATCTTGTAACTTCAAAACTCTTAAAATATAAGCAAACATTGCAATTTCAAGACTAACAAGCATTTCTTATTAAATACAAGTGTAAAATACATGCTAATAAAAGGAAGAGCTCCTTAAAAATTTAATGCTTTTGCCTCTAACAGAAATTTAAATATTCTGTAGCAATTCTGAGTCAATTTCAGGCATTAATTGAAAGGAAATTTTACACTTAAATCAATCAGTCACATTTAAAAAGACAATCTTCCCTGAATGAAGCATATTTGTATACCTAACCCTTAACTGTACTCCACAACATCAAAATAAAAAATATTGATAAAAAAGACAATCTTCTGCAGAACATAAAATGTTAAAAAAAAAACCGCTGTCCATAAAGATGCCAAATTAATGAAAGTACCTGAATTTTCTCACTGTCAAACATAAAATCTTTACAGTATTTTGTCTTTTTACCCTCAAATATTTAAATCAAAATGTTATTTGCAGTAGTTCAAACTATAAAATACTTATAAACAGCATATATGCTATATGGAAGCATCTGTCTGTGGAGTTGATGTAATTAGGAAAAAAAGACCAAAAAAGCAAAACTTCCCTACCTCTCAGTGTAATCTTGTAATGGGAAGCATTGCTACTTGACTACATCTATTCATCTTCTATCCTGTTTTAATAACACAAGTGACACATAAGAAATTATTCTTTGATCTTTCAATAAACTAAGCCTGTGCAGACAGAGGAAAGTGGAAGAAGTTAAATTGGCATTGATTATTTAAGACACATTCATCATTTACTTAACAATCTCCCTCATCACAAGAACTATTGTGTTCATAGGCCAGTCCTTAGACACTCTGCATTTATTTATTAAAAATCTTGCGATGTGCATTCAAAATCAGAGCGTTTTACACTAACATTAGTTTCAAGTCTCCTGATAAACCTTTAAACTTATTCACTGTAGTGGATTTTAGCAGAATTCATTATAACTACTGTTTTCTGGAGAGTCTATTTCCTTATCTTAAGCAAAATGTATAACAAGAGTTATTTTCCCAAGAAAATAATATTAACAGTAATTTGCAGTATCATATATTCAAACCAATAAAATGTGATCCATGATCACCAATTTGTGGCTAATATTGACAGCTTCAGGCAGACAGCAAGAGAGAAAAACAATCATTCATAATGTACAAGACTTCCACAAGATTTTAATTTTTTTCTAAGTGCTATTTGCAAATTATAAATATATATAATATAGGTTTGCATACCATATTTGTGAAAGTTAAAATAACATAAAATTATATTTCCTGATAAAAAGAAAAAATATAAATTGAAGACTAGTAACTAATTCTTATTGCATATAAAATATTAAAAAATTATAAAGAAATATTGGAAAATATAGAAAAAATATCCTGGTCATAGAAGAAATTATACTATTGATGAATCATATATTTCAAAACAGTTATGAAATTCACCAAACTTAAAATGTTTACTTATTTCTGATTTATTTAAAATATTTCCCATCCCAGTTTTACACATGCAAAATGCCCTGAAGTTTGTTACTATAGTTACATTTGTAAATTTCTTGATGCATATTTTAAGGATTAATTTGCTAATCCTGATGATTCTACAATATATCACCAGGAAATATAAAATGAAACATTAAATCTTTAGAACAGATTATTATTCTTTGTTAACAACTACCCACTTCATAACAAACACTTGTACAAGGGGATTCCTTAAGGAATCACTACCAAAAGTTAGTATTATTCTTTAACCTCAATTCAATACAGTAAAAAGAATTAAACTATCACAGTTACATATGAAGACAAGCTAGGAACCATGAAGACTTAATTTAGCTATGCTCGTGGCTTCATTTTATTTTATTTTTTTTTTATTTTTTGAGGTGGAGTCTCACTCTGTCGCCCAGGCTGGAGTGCAGTGGCACACTCAGGCCACCCCAGCATTGACCCACTGGGCTCTGGCGATCCTTTCGCCTCAACCTTCCAAGGAGCCGGAACTACAGGCGTGTGCTACCACAGCCGGCTTTTTTAGTTATTGTAGAGGCAGGTCTCGCCAACTTGCCCAGGCTGGTCTTGAACCCGCGGGCTCAGGCAATCCACTCGCATCGGCCTCCCAAAGTGCTGGGATTATAGGCTGAGACACTGAGCCCGATCCATTTTTAAATTTCTATTTACATATTTAGAGAAGTAAATAAAATTGATATACGAAAGTTTCTAGAAATAAGAAAATTATGAGGTATACAGCTAGGTAAATTCATAGGAGGCTGTCAGTAGCTATGGTGTTAGAAGAATTGTCCACAGCCTAGTTATTTCCCAAGTGGTGTCATTTATTCCTCATTAACTAATTATTACAAGCAATTAACAATAGTGTAACATAAAACTGATAGTGTTACATAAAAGTCTTACAAGACTATATTTATGTTCAGTCATTCAAAAAGTTAGATTAGTTCTCCTTAAACATCATTTCTTTAAATTAAGTAAAATAGAATATATGAGTCCAAATGCCTGTCTTCCTTTTTCCGTGTTTTAAGAACATACTACTGGCTTGGCTCGGTGGTTCAATCTGTAATCCCAGCACTTTGGGAGGCTGATGCAAGTGGATTGCCTGAGTCCGCGGGTTCAAGACTGCCCGGGCAACTTGACGAGACCTCATCTCTACAATAAATAAAAAACTAGCTTGGCTTGGTTGCGCCCTATAGTTCCAGCTACTTGGAAGGGTGAGGCGAAAGGATCGCCAGAGCCCAGTAGGTCCATGCGGGGATGACCTAGAGCGTGCCATTGCACTCCAGCCTGGGTGATGGAGTGAGACTCAGACTCAAAAAAAAAAGAGAACATAATATTTTAAATAAAAGACTAGACTCCTACAAAGATCATGGCATAGTGAGTAAATGACTGCACTTCTCTGAAATTCGGTTAACATATTTGAAAATTGGGCACTTTGAAGTAGGTGGATTCTAAGTTTACTCGTAGTACCGGAGTGTATGATGCTATGATGCTAATGTTGAAATAAGATTTAGTAAGAATTATAGTTTTCCTACTAATATTGAACAATTATTGAACAAACTCTCTGGCCTGCAAATGTATAAATACAGAGGTTATTATTTGTAAAATGCATATTGGGTGTATGTTCTAGGAACTGATATACGGGTGTTTTGTATCCAAAAAATGTTTAAACAGGAAAAATAATTCTCCAAAAGAGATAAATATTGAATCATTTGTGGTAAATCCTCTTCAAGCTTCATAAATATTATTTGGCTTTTGTTTTTCTTTTTGTTTTTTTATTTTAGTTGGATTCTTAACTCTTGTCACCCAGGCTGGAAGGCAGTGGCACACTCATGGCTACTGTAGCCTTGATCTGCTGGGCTCAGGTGACCCTTCTGCCTCAGTCTTCCAAGTAGCTGAAACTACAGATGTGTGCCACCATGCCCAGCTAGATTTTTTATTTGTTGAGACAGGGCTCAGCCAAGTTGCCCAGGTTGGTCTCGAACTCTGGGCTCCGGCAATCCTCTCACCTCCGCCTCCCAAATTGCTAGGATTACAGGCATGAGTCACCACACCAGGCATATTATTTGTTTTTAAAAATGAATATCAAAATCATTTAAACAATACAATAGTGTTATCTGAGAAGTATTCTAATCACAAGATTTATATCTAGAATATTTAGCTATCTAGAATAAACATATATTAAATGAATGTAATAAAAAATTAAAAATGCACAATTTTTAGTTTTTTTATTAAAAAAAGTATATAAACACTTGAAACTATTTTGTACTGTAACTCAAAATTTTGGTTTATATCCTAATAGAGACCATTAGTTTTATACAAAATATGTTAATATGGTTTTCATAGCAATGCAAAGTAACATCCACTTTATATCATTTAATATGAGGAAATGCAAATAAATATTTTATCATTATAAATCTTCACAAAATTTAAAATTATCCCTATTCTGTTCCTACTTGTCAACTAAGTGCTACAAATATAAATAATAAATGTTTTTAAATCAAAGAGAGGGTTCTCACAAATATTAGATACAAAATGAAGTTGATTACTTTTTCATCAAGGTAAAGTTTAAAGTCATGAAGTTAGACAAAATATAAATTTCATAGCTGCATTTTAAAAAATGAGTATTTATATCAAAGTTTTCCAAAATCAGCCAATGTTTCTAGAAACAATAATGTATTAAAACATGTTTTACAATCCTATTTAGACAGTTCAACAAGTATTTCACACTAAGAAAAAAATACTAACTTTCAGTTAAATTACTTTGTGCTGCCTGCACCAAAGCCCAAGAGCTAAAAGCTTTGCTTTTTCTGCAAAGCTGTGTTTCCTTTTTATATGCCTGCATGTGAAAATGATGTGCTTGGTCCTTGGTGACTGCAAACATAATAACTTTATTAAACTGTTAATAAATAAATTAGTACTTTCCTAAAAATAAATTGCCTTAGTATTCCAATATGTATCATCCACATGTCTGTAAATTCACTAATTCAAGCGACTGTATCAGAGTTGTTGGTTTAAAAGAAATTAATAAGACATTAGTATGCTAGTTGGTGCCTGTAATTATCTTTTTTAGTTCCAGAAGGTATTTGGGGATTGTTTAAGAGCAAAAGATGAATGGTGCACCACTAAATCCTATTAAATCAATGCATGGACACAGCAGCAGCAGAGGTAAATAAGCTGTGGAGGCCTGAATACCAATAAAGAAGATAAAAATGGTTTTACATAGCTACTTACATCATAGCCTAGAAGTTCAGTCTGTGTGGACTTATCTACTCTTGAAGCAAAAGCCTTCTGCAGATGCTGGACTTTTCCCTGCAAAATGGAAAAAAGATACACATTGTGGGTGAATCATGTGCTTCTACATTAATATCCTCCACTTATTAAAATTTGATTAGTGTGCAGTCCATGGTCCTCTCTGTGTATACACTTTGCTCTGTTGGTGCTTTTTCAAATCTGCTTAAATATTTAGAGCTTTAATTTTCAGGCCACAATGATCTATCTACCTTAGGCATCTTTTCTTCTAGTACTGGAACTATTGAGTCAGAACCACAATTGAATGACAGAGACATGGTTTGCTTAAATTCAAGACCAAATGCTGATGCTATGTTTCCTGTGAGCTGTTTTTTGAAAAACTAAATTGAAATGATTTTGCTGATATAGTGTCAGAACTTTTATATTAAAAATAAAAACAAATATTTTCAATAAATTATACCAACCAATGAATGCCATTTCATTTGTTTCAATTTTATGCTTCTTTTTTAAAATTTTATTTTAAAGATGTGGGTTACAACGCAAGGTTAGGTATACAAACGTTCATTATGCAGGTAGCCTTGTTGAGGAGATGTGCCCCCCCATCCCCTGGCAGTTTCCCACTACTGCCAATCCCTTTCTTATAGTATTATGAAAATTGTTCAAGTTCTGCTTAGGAGTGAGAACATGTGATACTCAGTTCTTTGTCTCTGTGATAGGTCACTTAGAATTATAGATTCTAAGTTCATCCAAGTTGCTACAAAATTCATAAATTTGTCCTTCTTTATGACTGCATAATATTCCATTGTGTATATGTACCACATTTTTTTATCCAGTCCTTTTCGATGGTTAGCACGATTGATTCCATGTTTTTGCTATTGGAAATAATGCTGCAATAAGCATGCATGTGCAGGTATCTTTTCCATAGAGTGATTCGAGTTCCACCGGGTACATTCCCAGTAGAGAGATTGCGGTGTCATAGGAAGGTCGAATTTTAGATCTTTTAGGAATTACCAAACTATTTTCCACAGAGGTTGTACTACTTTACACATCCTCCAACAGTGTAGAAGTGTGGACTTATCTACTCTTGAAGCAAAAGCCTTCTGCATCTTCTCCAGCATCTGTTATTTTTTGAGTTATTGATGACAGCCACCCTCACTGGAGTTAGGTGGTATCTCAGTGTGGTTTTAATTTGCATTTCTTTGATGACTAGCAAGACTGAGCATTTCTTCATGTATCTGTGGGTTGCTCACATGTCTTCTTTTGAGAAGTATCTATTCATATCTTTTGCCCATGTTGTAACGGGGCTGGGTTTTTTTTTCTTTTTTTTTCCACCACATTTGAGTTCCTTGTAGATCCTAGATGTTAGGCCTTTGTCAGATATACAATTGGCAAAGATTTTTTTCCTAGTCTGTGGACCACCTCCCTGCTCTCTTAATGGTTTCTTTGGCTTTGCAGAAGCTCATCAGTTTGATAAGGTCCCACTTGCCTATCTTATCTCTTATGGTATGAGCACTTGGGGTTTTGCTCAGGAATTGGTTTCCAGTTCCAATTTCCATAAGAGTGTCTCCTGTGTTTTCTAAGGTTTTTATAGTTTGAGGTTTTACGTTTAGGTCTTTGATCCATGTGGAGTTGATTTTTGTGTATGGTGATAGGTAGGGGTCTTGTTTTAACCTTCTGCATGTGGTCAGTCGGTTTTCCCAGCACCGTTTACTGAATAGGTTCTCCATTCCCCAGTGGATGATGATGGAGGCTTTGTCCAAGATTAGTCCTCTACAGGAACCCCTACACATTTAAGGATCTGTACTCTAAGGGACTGACAATCATCCAACTAGGAAAGGAAAGTAATATACAAAGGAGGTGTGGAATTGCATATTTCAAATGCAAAAGTACCAATTCTGAGTCAACTAATTTGACCGAGCTTATGGATGGGGTCTTCATTCCCTTCTCAGTCCTAAATGTGTCACTTAAGATGAGATCATGAGCTTCACAATCATGTAATGTGTTTGCTGTATGCCTGGCACAGCTGAGGGTGCTGTACACACATGGTCACACATCATCTTTACATTTTTACTATGATTATTATTCACTTTATTGTATTTATTTATTGAGTTGAAGTCTCACTCTGTCACCCAGGCTGGAGTGCAGTGGCACGCTCATGATCACCAGTCTCGACCTGCTGGGCTCAGGAAATCCATCTGCCTTAGCCTTCCAAGTAGCTGAAACCACATGTGCATGCTAATTTTTTGATTTCTTGAAAAGACGAGATCTTGCCAAATTGCCCAGACTGGTCTGGAACCCCTAGGCTCAGGCAATCCTCTAGCCTCCACCTCCCAAAGTCCTAGAATTACAGGCATGAGACACCATGTCCGGCGATTATTACAATTCAAAACAAAAACAATACAGTTTAGGGAGCCTAAGTAACTTGAAGTTCCCAAATAAATTCATGTGATTCTGCTCAGATATGTTTTTCACTTGACTTGATTTAAAGGAGAACTCCTTTCATTATTTTTTCTTTTGAATGTTTAAAGAAATGGTTGTATAATACCCCGAATGATAACAACTGTAATTTAATCCCTCTTTCCCCAGGATTGACAGTGGTTATCAGGAATCTCACCTCCCAAATTCCAATTACTCAAAACTCTTCCATCCCCTTCCCTTTTTTCTCCTTCTCTATCCTTTTCCCCCTATTCCTGCTCTCTTTCCTTCAGTGAGCTTGAAAATTTCAAGATTATCTGAGATGTTTAACAAAGTATACACATGATTTAGGTAAACATAATTTAGCTTGACTTATTAAAATACAAAACAGAAACACTTTATGTACTATTAATGTCTCACCTCTTCTAACTTTGCTAATCACATTATATCATTCAGGAAGATGTTAGTGAGTGAGGCAAACTTTTGTATGGAAACAATAAGTAAAAATGTGGCTGCATTTTCCAAACTAAATTTAAAATGATAAGAAACAAGCTGTGTTTATTTAGACATAGTGATAGGAATATAGGAAAGAATAAGGAAAGGTAGTAACAGGTAAAAGCAGCAAAAATGTGGACTATGTGAAAGGTTGTTTAGTAAAAATTGTCTACTTTTAAGATAAATTGGAATAATGAGTATGTAATAAGTAAATTTTGTTAAAAATCTGTAGGTATATTAACTTTTGTGTATGAAATAGAGACGATGTACTAATGTATGGAGCAGGGGAAAATGGCTAGCAAATTATGTTTCAGAGGCTTGCATCCTGAGGATAGAAGTTAGAAAAAGTTGGTAAATTCTAGTTCACTGTTCTGAGTTATAAGACTTAAGAAATTCAAATAAGATAAATAAAAAATTCAAACAGATTCATTAACCAACAGAATAACCAAAGCAAAAACAAACAAAAACACAGACATTTCTAGAGAATTTCACTGTCACTCCTTCTTGTAGATGTTAGTCATAGCAACAAATATGATGCATTTGAATTACTTATTATGTATGCAAATGAATGCAATATTCAAATGAAGGAGTAAATCCTAAGGTTCCAATAGACTTAGATGCAAATAATTAAGAATTAAATATTTGGCTGGGCTCAGTGGCTCGGTCTGCAATCCCAGCACTTTTGGGAGGTCAAGGCGAGTGGATTGCCTAAGCCCGCGAGTTCGAGACCAGTCCAGGCAACTTGCTGACACCTCGTCTCTACAATTAAAAAAAAAAAATAGCCGGGCATGGTAGCACACGTCTGTAGTTCCAGCTACTTGGAAGGCTGGGGTGGAAGCAATACTGGAGCCCAACAAGTCGATGCTGGGGTGGCCATGAGCATGCCACTGCACTCCAACCTGGGTAACAGTGAGACTTCACTCAAAAAGAAAAAAAAGAAATTAAAAAAAAGAATTAAATATTTTATTTAGTGTAATAGAACACAGTAAACATATGAAAGTTTATGATACATTTATATAACATACAATTAGAAGATTAAAGAAAGACTTTTGGGAGACAGAGCTTTTGGGAGACAATTCTCCATGAGGCTCTTGCATTTCTGAAAGATATATAAAAATTTATGGATTGATAAATTTAATATATGATTAAAAGTATTATAGATAATCAAATAGAAAATTGACCATAAAAGTAGCTATTATTGGAAGAAAAGATTACAGATCATTTTTATTTCTCATATAAAAAATGAATATATATTAAACTTATAAATATATATATATTATATGAGAGTATAGAAAGAAAGCATCCTCATATATTTTCAGTTCCACACCGATTTTATGTAATGATTACAATTGATTAAAATTATTAACTTATTTTAATACAAAAAAGTCACCTTCACCACATGAATATATTTGCATTTTATAATTTTTTTATTCAATGCATTTTATGAGTATTGCTTAGAGGGCAGAAGACATAAGAAGATAGTATAGCCCTTTCTATAGAGAAAGTTCCAGTGTGAAAGAAAGAGAAATAAAGGACAATTAGCATCATAATGTAAAGTATGATTACCACAGAGATAGCTAGAGGTATGCCTATGCATGTGTGGGGAGGGTCTTAGAGAAAGAGGTAAATAATTTAGAATGCAGAAACTACTGACATGCTAGCTAAGTCTAGAAAGATGAATTATTGTTACCCTATTTGTAGGGAAAGTGAGTGATGTGAAGCCTTTCTTAGGCAATAACATTTGCAAATACTAAAAAGTAAGAGAGACTATGACAAATATATGTATAATCAGCCACTAGGTTCAAAATTGCCCAAGGGGTGTCAATGAAAGGAATGATATGAGGAATGAGACTAGAGTGGTAAATCAAGTGTATGCCTGAAAGGATAGAGTGCTATGCCAAAGGATTTGAGAGTTATCTTAATTCTTAAAAATCTTATAATTAAAGGCCATAACAATTACAAAAGAACTTGTTTAAATGCATCCTTTATATTATACATAAAGATGAGAACTTGAAGGAAGCAACAGTTGAAGTGTGTTGAACTTTATTTTTCTTGACCGCAAATCAATTTACCACATGTAATTTAAAGTGGCTATTTTTCAGTATTCTCCTATATAAGCAAACACTGTAATTCCTACCTCTAACCTCTCTCAAAGGGATAGTGGAAAATCAAAACAACTGGTAAATAAATTTTATAAATAAATCTATATCCTTGACAGAATAACTAATTGTCTTTAAATTTTCCTTCCAAGCAGTGGCAATATCAATACTTCTTAGCAAAACACACTCCTTCTTTTTTCACATTTATAACTCATGCAAAATAATGTGTACTTTTAAAAGTGTAGCAGATTCAGTAGAAAAATATAACCAAAATGAGACAAAAAAGATAAATTTCATAATTTACATTTACATTCAAATTGCCATCTAATCTGAGTCCTGAATATGTGAAGGTTTTGAATATTAAATATCATTATATAAATTAAAAAATAATGTTTTTTCTCTGCAAATTTCCAAGTTATCAGAGATTAAAAGTAATATAACACCTGTATAATAAAAGTCAGCTTCCATAAATACACACATATAAGACAAGGAAATTGTAGATAATTTATACAACGGGGGACCCAAAAAAGCAGACGTTTATTTATAAAAAATTGTGTTTTTATTCTTACATGTTTAAGCTTCAGTTGCCTTCAAAGTACTCTCCATTTGATGCAATACGCTTATCAAGATGCTTTTTCCACCGCTCAAAACAGCTTTTGAACTCGTCAATTTTGATGCCTACTTTTAGTGCTTTTTTGTTTCATCTCTTCCACATGAGCGAAATGTTTCTCTTTGAGGACTTTTGCCATCCAGGGAAACAAAAAACCATCACTCAGGGTGAAACTGGGTGAATAGAGAGGGCAGGCTACAGGTGTCATGCTGTTTTTGGTCAAAAACTGCTGAACACGCAGGGAGGTGTGGGCAGGTGCATTGTTATGATGGAAGAACCAGGCACCTGTTTGCCACAACTTGGGATGTTTCTTCCACAAATCATGATGCAACCTTCTCAAAACTTCCAGATACAAACTTTGGTTGACTGTTTGATCCGGAGGGACAAATTCTGAGTATATCACAAGGGGTTTGCCTTCTAAAAGATAATTCCGGGTTTTTGGGGGTTCCCCTCATAAACTTACTAAGAGTGCTTATAGTCATATTGCCTTTCCTTCTGTAAGTTTTATGACTTTAATTATTACTACTAAGGATAGATGCCATTAATAGAATGTAGTTTATATACCAGGCACTGTATCAAGTAATATATATCTATATGAATCCTCTCCAGAACATACAAATGTCTGTGTTATTGTTCCTTTATTAAAGAACAGGACACTGAGACTTAGTAAGCTGGAATCACTTGCTAAATATTACACAAGATAGTAAATGAAACAGCCAAACGAAATGAAAACTTTTTAAAATCTGTCTCCAAACTTGAGTACCATTTCTGTGAAGATATTATGACACTTAAAAAAGCTTACAAGTTGTGTAGCTACCTCCACATCACATATTCAAGAAAACATAACAAATATATACTTTTTATAGTTGCTACACAGCCAGTAATTGTAGGTGGTAATAAAACTCTATTTTTGGTATCCACTTTGCCTATATTTTCTTGCACTCAATATTAAGTTATTTTATTACACTGAGGAGACAATTTAAAATTATTTAAGATTTATCAATGTATTTCCTATAAAACCTAAAATTCCACAGAATACCCATTAATATAGATATGATCAGCAATGTATTTTGGAGCCTGAGTTAGGGATAAAATGATAATGTTAACATAGAATTATAATGCAAAATTGAAGGCAAGATGTGAAATAAATAAAAACTAAATGTTGAAATCCTTGTGATAACAATGATATTATCAGTTAAAGTAGAGTAATCAAAATATATATTATGCTTCAGTTGTTGGAATCATTTCTGTGATGAGTGAACTGTGTGTGTGTATATGTATGCAGGTGTTATACACTGGATAGTTTCAGAGTCCTAGTGCATACTATATGCTGTTCGTATAAAAAGGCTAATTCCTAATTTCTTTTAGGATTTCTAAATTTAATTTTATTAATCAAAAGTATACTTCTCTTGAATGACTGAGTATAAGGATATAATAAACACCACTAATATGTGCATGTTTTTGCATCTGCATGTGTGCACACGCAAGCACAAGCCATTAAGGAGGTGCTGAAGAGGAGAAAATGTGGCAAAAATAAAAAATAAAAAAAGCTATGACAAAGCCAATACACCTCGTTTTTAAAATGAAGCCTCAGCCATTCCTTGCTGAGCTAGGGTGTGGCCATGTGCTCTTTGAGCTATGGCCAGGCCATGTTTTCTTAAGTTTTGACTCCCTTCCCTACTGTGGGGAGGTGAGTCACCTCTTTCTCTCTAATTTACTTTCTAAATAAACAATATTTTCTAATCTGGAAAAAAATTTAAATATATTGAATCTCAAGTACCTAGGGAGGTTAAGGAACTGGCAGTTATTCATGCTTATTCTAGAAAATTTATGTATTTATATATTATTTTAGGCACTCTTTGATTAATAAAGCAATTACAAACAATATTTAAAACTCTAGCAGTTTATTAATCTATGATTTATCTATTACCTTACATATGAATACCTATTACCTTTTTCTCCAGCTATTTTTAAAAATTGTACATGTAAAACTAAGCGCAGTAAACCAAGCTGAAATAAAAATATTCACTAATTCCAATAAATAAGTCCAATTTATCTTAAATAATCACTTTAATTACATACACTGAACTTGGTGAAATTCATCAGCCGGATGAAAAGGAGATAACTTTTTAAAAAGTAGAACATGAAACTCTATTTGCAGTAGTTTGTATTAGAATACATAATAAAAGGAAAAGTACACATATTAATTAATACAGTGAACAGACGCTGGTATAGGAAACATGTGATAGTGATTACACACTGCTATTGAATATATACCTTGAAATTTAAGTAAAAAAACAAAAACATTTGTGTTGTTATCCAAAGTTTGTGAAAGAAAGTTTGGTGAAAGTTTTAAGTTAGAAAAAAGAATTTTTTAAAAACAATGTAAAAAGAAATGAAGTCTGCTTTAAATAGCATAATTCAAAATTTAGATCCAAATCACAGATCTAAAGATTAAGTTTGTAGAAAGAGAAATATTCCCCAAAATTTGACTCTCCAAAAGAAGGGATAGAATAACTTTTAAAATGGAAAAGTTTTATCATTCAACACAAGAAAATCCATGTGTTTTGAGTCAAGATAAAATAAAAATCTGGTAGGGAAAAAGAATGTGACCACCAACTTGCAACAGACTTCAATTCAATAATAAAAGATTATTTAAATAAAACAAATTTTTTTAAAAAGCACTAAACAGAAAATCTTAGGATTGCTTAATGATGTCAAGGCCGAAGATGAGTTCAGGAATGAAAAGGCAACATTATGCAGATCATATTGATTATTTTCAACCACCTTTAGAGGACATATCACTGAAAACATCAGTGGAATAATAAAGAGGCACAGAAAAGCAAATATAACATGCTCTCATAGAACTTAAGATTTCTGGGAACTAGCAAGGAAACATTAAAATTTATTATTTTCTTTTTGTTGTAGAACATTTCTAACACGAAAAATTGGGAGAATTATAAGAAGAGTCCATATGCACCCAATCCTGGAGTTCATGGCCCAGTGCAGGACTTGTCTGGGTCAGTCCTCCTGAGGGTCATCCAAAATGACCCTGGACCAGCTGTTTGGTGGAGGGGACAAGGGTTGGGCATTCGTTGTGCAGACTACACACATGTTCACGAGACTCTGAAGGACAGAACTGGAGTGGTAAGAAGTGAGATGGGGCAGGAGCAAAGACTGGCTTGCTTCACACTGTTAGACTCCTGCACAGAGTTCAAAGAAATCTAATTTGAACGTGGACTTCCAAGTCATTAGCAAAGTATATTTTCCCAGATAGCAGGATAGAACTTAGTTTATTCAACATTTTTTAAAGCCTCATTTATAACTTCAATATTTAGACACAAATACCTTCAGTGAGTCTTCATTCACATTCTTGTCCTGGGACTGACAACTGCTTGTGGCTGGTCTACCACTAGATATTTTCAGGATTTTGGTCACCAGAAATCAGGAAAAGCAACGTGAGGATTCAAAAGTTGCAGAAAAGGACAAAGGGGTGGGGGTTTATTTTATGATTATATATTTAAGAAATGGGTCACAATTGTGAAAAAAAAAACAACAGAAAGAGGAAATGTCAGTAAATCAATAAAACAAACATCTGGATAACATATTTACTTTAATCCAATCTTATAACACCTGAATTAGAAAACTGACATCCTCCACCCCTCACCACTTTGAGACTACATTGCAGGTGGTTTTTACAAAAAATCAGAGGACTTAACTCATTATACAACATATTTTAAATGTATAGAACTGATTACCTACAGGAGATTGTACAAACTAAAAATGTAAATAGATTGAAGAAGAGTTTAGATCATTTCATCTAAGGATGAGAGAGATTGATTTTAAAATGTGAATTGGAAAGGTTAATATCTTTAGAGGTTGAAATCATTAATAATACTTGATTCTGACATGAAGCATTTGTAGTTTTGTCTTTTGTTTTTAATGGGAATTGGATCATGCTTTCTATTTCAATTCTAGCTTTACAATTCTAGTTTCCATAATTTTGCAAAGAGCATGTTCCATTTTGCCAAATTTCACTTATGGTGGATTAAACAAATATGTATTTGATTTCTTTAGGGCTTATAACAGGCTGATCCATTTCTTTTAGTTTAATACTTTTATCAGTAAGGTAAAACTAATTAAGAAAAGTCTTATAAAGAGGAACATGAAAGAGATGACTTTGATTCATAGTTCATTAAAAGAGAGGGACGTAATTTCCAGGATAAAAACAGTGAGCACTTAGTGTTTGATCAGGAAAGGCATGACAGAATCTGTGACTGGAAATATCACCCAGATTTCTTTGGTTTTGCACACCCCCACCCCTCATTCATGACATCAGTTAAATATATCTCTAAAACCAATTTCACAATTACTTCTGTTTATGTCCACTGCCCCAGCTCCATACCTAGGGGTAAGCAGGGAGTGGAGCATAGATGTGTGCTGGGTGTGTATAAGCCACCTTTTACTCCATTGCCCTCTGTAGTGGGTTGGACATTGTACCTCCCAAATACAGTCTACATGGAGCCTGTGAATGTGACTTTATTTGGAAATAGGGTCCTTCCAGATATAATTAAGTTAAAATGAGATTATACAGGATTAGGATGGACCATAAAACCAGTATGACTGATGTCCTCATAGGAAAAGGGACATTTAGACACAGCTACACAGAAACACAGAAGAGACGGCCATGTGAACTTCAAGAATTGATAGCAACCACCAGAAGCCAGAAGGGTCAGGAAGGATCCTTTTCTAGAGCTTTCAGAGGGAATATGGTACTATCCACACCTTGATTTCATAATTCAAGTCTCAAAAACCATGAAAGAATATATCTCCATGTTTTAAGTCAGTTGGTTTATGGTATTTGTCACAGTGGCCACAGTAAATGAATACAAACTTCTAACTGGTTTTTCTGTCTTCATCCATACTTTCTCCACTCCATATTTTCTATAAATAACAGCAAAGTAACCTAAAACTGTAATTTACAACACATCACTCTCCTACTTAAACCTGCTAATAGTTTTGCATATCCAGGTGATGGTCACAAGCCACATGTGACAAATCAGTATGTGACATGTGGCTAGTCCAAGCTGAGATGTGTTGTAACTGTAAAATACACAGTGGATTTTGAAGAAATTATTACAAAAAAATCTCATTAATTAAATATCTCATAAACAATTTTATATTCATTGTTATCTTAAAATCACATGTATATAATAAGGTAAATAAAATGTGTTTGAAATATTCAATTACACAAATAACTACCATTTGTTGCCTGATTTATACTTCTATCCCAGAGTTCTGGTCTATATAACAGAAATTAAACCTCTGACCATAATGTACAGCCCTTGCCCCACATTTGGCCCTTATCTAGTACACTAACTTAATCTCATACACCTTCTCCCCTTGCAGATGTGACTCTCTTCACATTCATCTTCTTTTGGTTGATTAGATGAATTAATATTTTTAGCACTGGAGCACCTTTTAACTTGCCATTCCCTCAACCAAGAATCTTCTGCATATTAGGTGTCACTGCCTTTTAAAGTACATTCTTATCCCCAGATGATTCTCTGTGTTAATCTCTTTTCTACTAAATGTTTTTCAGTTGACTGTCAATTATTTCTTTTATTTGACTATTTGCCTATATTTAGTCTGTCTTCTTCACTAGCATTTATGGTCCTTACAGCAAGGACCATGCGTATCTAGAGCCATACTGACTCCACACTGCCTTATGTAGTTTTTGGAATATTTGGTTGCTCAAAACTTTTTTTTTTTTTTTTAAGTTGGAGTCTCACTCTGTCACCCAGACTAGAGTGCAGTGGCACACTCCCAGCCACCGCAGCCTCGACCTGCTGGGCTCCGGGGATCCTTCCGCCTCAGCCTTCCAAGTAGCTGGAACTACAAGCGTGCACTACTATGCCCAGCTAATTTTTGATTTATTGTAGAGATGAGGTCTCGCCAAGTTGCCCTGGTGGGTCTCGAACCCGTGGGCTCAGGCAATCCACTCACCTCAGCCTCCCAAAGCACTGGGATTACAGGCTGAGCCACCGAGCCTGGCAATACTCAAAACTTTTTAATAAATACATAAATAAATAAATAGGTGAATGAGAGAATATCCATCAGGTTTGAGTGGCACTGGAGAGCAGATTGTGAACTTGACATTCTGAGGAAGCTTTTTCTATCTAGAAATTAATACTGATGACATGACAAGTTCAGCAAAATTTCTGGCATTCATATGGTATATAAATTTAAGTAGGGACAGATTGAAAGTGAAATATACACTAAGGGCTTGCTCTAATAATTTTAGAACAAATGCTTTAAAATATACTAAAGAAAGGAAGAACAAAGGCAGTACAGAGAGAAAAGAGAAGATAATAAAGAACAAGTCAAAATCAAACATATGTCTAAGCGATTGATGCTGAAACATCAAGTTAAAAATGTTTATTTTAATGCACAGTTTAGGATTTCTCTCTTTTTAAAGAGAATCTTATGTACTCTTCTTTTCACTCTTGCCTAAATTTTATATTGTGAGTGAAAAATTAATGATGCTATTCATTCAATTAAGGTTATTGGGGGGGGAGAATGTAAACATATCTTCTACAGGGAAGAGGTCCAGAATAATTTTTGGACACATCAAATCCCAAGCAACCCACTATTAACAGCATCTTGGTCTCAACACACACACATCATATCTGCCAGGCACATATTGGCATGAGGAGACTTCTGCTTGAGGTACTCTTGTTTTCTTTCTCTACCTCTCACTCACTCCTCTTCATCCATAAACTGGTAGGTGATCTTGGGTAAAAAACACATACTCTGCTTCTTATTAGCATGGTCTGTCCACAGGATAAAATTTCAACTTGTCCAGGCATAAGCTTACAGGCACTTGCCTTGCCCCGTGGGAAAGGTCTGCAATTTTGCTGTTGTGTCAGCATCTCCAGTAAGTCTCTTCAGTTCAGAGAAGAATGTACTGGAAGATCACATGACTGCATTTTAATTCAAGTTTGGAAAGCACTGCATTAGAGTTCGATTTATCTGAATCTTCCATTTTGCAATTAATTTTGAATTTAGGAGGGCAAAGAAGGGTGATCTTCATTGTCCCCTTTTAAGTCTCAAGACACACAACACATACACACACACACAGAATCAATTTGGCATAATGGGGTTTCAATGTAGGTATTGAGAAGATCTAGGAGAGTTAAAATAACATTGACTACTACAACATCCATAAATCCTTAATACAACCTTGAAGATTGCTCCTATAAAAAACCCTGCATCACTGAAAACAGAAACCTGCTTGCAATATTAAAACTGACATCTTGAAAATATGACCAAGATTCCTCCAGGTATTTTCCTGCTTGATATTTTTATTGAGGAAGATCAGAATATAATACCCACGGTTCCACTATGGTTTAAAAGTGAGATTTTGAAGAAAATATCCATTTTAGGGGATTGTGAGTATTTTATTTTATGGTATTGATTTTATTTAAATCTATACAAAAATTCTTATAATAAATTGTGAAGGGATGCAAAAGCCTTTAAGGCAGTCATTCATTAACAGTAATTTGCTGATGGCAGCATTCAGAAAGCACAAGCAGAAGGGAGACAAGATCCTACATACTTGCAGACTCAGCACAACATTACAGGTTAACAATCAGCTAGAAGACAATGAATGTCATGAATCAAACCTCACCAGACAAACTGTATACACAGGTCAAACTTCACTGACACACTCAAGAAACTCTGAATGCCATAAAATGGCATTCCTTCAATTTTCCTTCAATTTTCCTCCAGCCTACTCATGAGCAAAAATAAAAATGAAATAAAATAAAATCTCATATATCCATTATCTCAACAGCAAAATCCGATAAGGCAGAGAACCTGAAGGGATTATCTGTGACTAGAGAAATTACTCAGTTGCTTTGGATATCTGCTTACTCATCTTTTAAACAGAAATAGTAGGCAGAGACATTTCAAGCTGAATTTAACTGATTCCAACAAATATTTAATGTTTATAAGTGACAAATTCATCCATCAGTAATTATAGTACATTTAACTATGCAAATTAAATGATGTATTCACTGTTTTTCCTCATTGGGTTATTAGAAATACAACAAACTTTTGGTTTTTTTAAAAATGTACATTGTATTTTTTTAGATTTATATTTCCAAGCACAAGTAGCTCTATGATATTTTTGGGTAATGTTTGCTGTGGGCCTTTTTAGAGTCCAACTCTTGAGTAGGACACAACTCCACTGTGCATCTAGCAGAAGAGGCACGGGCTCTGCTCTAGAAAGTGGGATGTACAGAAAGCTATACACAATGCTCTCATTACCTGGAGACGGTCAGCAAAATGTCATTGTTCTGTGCTGTTTCCCTCACTGCTTCCAGCTCATAGGGGAGATATGCATCCAATAAAGATACATACTAATAAGTATCGAATTACTAATTTTGATAAGTGATATAAAGGGAAGTGAGGAGAGAGAATAACATCAAGGTGCCCTTTACATTTGATGTTAGGCAGGGCTTTACTGAAGAAATGACATTCAAGGTTAAACACACAGAACAAAGACCTAGTCAGGTAATAAAGAGGGAACTGTTTCAGAGAGAGGAATTGGATGAAGTTTGGGTGCGTGAGGAAAGAATGTGTACTTTTTGTTTTTTAGAAACCGAAAACATATAGTGTGACTAAACTTAGTGAACAAGGAGAATATCAGCATGATTACAGGTTCTGCTAAACCCTGGATTTTATGTTTAGACCAGTGGGATATCGCAGAAGTATATTTAGTACAAAACAGTTGCATTTGGCCAAAATCATTCTGGCCACTGTAAGGAGAGGAAAATAAATGTAGGGAAGATATGGGAAGAAGGAAATTTGGAGGATGATACAATAGTCTAGAAGAAATGCTTTTCACAAGAAGATAGAGTTTTATCTATTTTCCAGACTCAAAATAAGAGCTAGATTTAAAAGTAGTAACTAATTGCATGGATAGGTTTAACAAAAAAGAAAAGTGAAGAACAGCTCTCAAGTTTCTGTTCTGAGCACCCAGAAGGCTGATTGGTGGTGGCATTTCTGACATGGGAAACATCACAGGAGAAGCAGGTTCAATTGGAGATAGAAGTGAATGGGAGATCAAAGAACAGGATGAGCTGAGAATAAGGCTGAATGGGAGATATTGAATATTTTAAAAGTGAAATACCTGTGTGACACCCAAGCAGGTATGTGGTGATACGAGCATGTGAGAGGGTCAGGCTGCTAAAAGCTATAAATACTGCTAGTAACTGGGTAAGAACACAAATAGCCTTTACATGAATGCATCAATTTTTCAGATGGTTGTGGACATGCTTCTTTTCTGCACAGCCCTTTTTTTGGCTCCCTTCACACATACAAACTTTCCAGGGAACTTCACTGCTCTCTACTTAAGTCACATGGCTACACCATCATGTTAATTGAGTTTCAGAAAGCGGACCCTCTTCCCAAGCTCGACTAGGAAATTTTTCTGGCAATTTTGGAACGAGAAATAAGAAAAATTAAGCTAATCTTTTTTTTGTGGTGCTTAAGTTAAAAGGAGAAAACTTTGAGAGCAAGCAATGGCGAAGTTTAAGGTCATGCAGACTGGAGTGGGTAGGGGACAAGAGAAAAGACAAAATTAAATAGTAGCACAAATTAACGCAGAGAGTGAATGTTGAGTTGTTAATTACAGTTGCTAGGTCCTAGTCTTACCTGGTCTGTGATTTTATGAGTTATCTTAGTAGTCTTTTAATAAATTCACATTTTAGTTTAAGGTAAATCAAATTGTCTTCTTGACATTTACAATCAAAAGATATATCATCAAGAAACAGAGAAAACTAAGATCAAAAGTCAAGGAAAGAGAAAACCAATTCCAAATAAAACAAATACTTATAAAAACTCAGTAAATAGTGGTAGAATCACAAGTAATAGCCTTCAAATTCAGTTTTGTTTCCTGTTTTTTAAAAAAGTTTATTTAAATTTTGCATTTAAACAAATTATTGGAAATCAAGAAACCAAGAAAATTAAACATAAAAGGTGAAAATCCATGTATATCCATAATTATTACTTGCAGATTGGCTACTATGCTTACCTATTTTTTATCACAGTAGTTACATATTATTTTGTATTTGTTCTTTTTCCTATTAAATAATATGTATTTCAACTTCAAACAATATTTATAGTAAATATTTTTAGAACTAAACAATATATTACAGATATAACATTATTATAGATATTTTCAATTGTCCACACACATAGCCTATAAAAGTACATAAAAAGGAAAATTTTCTTCTCCTCACATCCCAGTTCCATTAACCTATCTATACACTCTTAACTATTTCTATTTTTATTTATTATTGAGATTACAACATGAGTCTTAAATATAGTTTCTTCTATTTCTTGATTCACATTCAGATACCATTGACACACCAATAAAAATTGTGAGAAATTAATATACTTTTTTATTTTAAAGATGTGGGCTACAAGTCAGGACTTGGGTACATAAGTGGTTTATATACAGGTGAAGTTTGGGCCTCCCATTGGACCTTACTTCATCTGGATTAGGATCAGGAACCCTTATTGATGTTATGAGCAAGCACCCTCATTTCTTCTCTTGGCAGTGTCCTGCTACTGACAATCCTTTTCTTGTAGTATTATGCTAGACACAAGAAAAAAGGCTTAGTCTCACTAATCATCAGAAAAACAGAAATCAAAACCACACTGAGATACCACCTAACTTTAGTAAGAATGGCCATCATTAATAAAACCAAAATATACTTTCTTAATCCCCCACTTTTCTTTTTCCTTCATCTTCACATTTTCACTGGCAAAATAACTATTTGTAATATTGTTTTTAACTCTTCTAATAATCACTAATATTTTAAGTGATCTGTTTAAACCTGTATTTCTTTACATGTCAAGTTTAGATGGTATCTGGTTGTACTGTAATATGAAAGCTTATCCTTGCCCCTCTTCCTCATTCCATTTTCAATTTTTATTCATTATTAACTTTTACATTGTTGATACAATTGAATTTGTAATTATAATAAGTTTTTCATTCTTTGTCTGCAAGAATATAATATACAGAAAAAGTATGTTATGACTTTTTGATATGTAAGTATTATTTAGGGCATAAAACACATAATGTAACTTTTAATAGTGTAATTTCCCAAGAAGTAAGTGAAACTCAATTGCCTAAAAATTTCCTGAGCAAAGAGAAAATCTAAGATTCAGGGTCTAATGGAAATTCTTTTAGTTTCATTCTCCTTTCCTTATATGTGAAATACAATGGTTATATTTGATTGCATTTTGCTGATGTTAAATTCTTTGTTAAATCTTGAGGATAAGTAGACTCATTTTTTAACCACATTGAACATTTTTGTACACATGTCTATTTTTACTTTGCATTATTCTTTAGAATATGTCATAGGAGTAGAATTAATCAAATAATACTTTATTAATATCTTAATAAAAACTGTGTTCTAGCTTTTCATTAATGCTCCCAGGGTTGAATTTATATTTTAAAAAATTGACTGGATTAGTAAACAAAATATGCTATTTTAAGTTCATAATAAGGGAGAATGAATGTTACTAGGTGTATGTTCTCTAACTTTTCTTCATCTGGTTTGTCTATTATATTTACTACCCTTTACAACCCAAAATTAAAAATCCTAATTTTCAGAATCTTAAATTTTAGTGATGCCAGAGACTTAAAAAACCAGAAGTTAACTTGAATTAAAACTACTACTAGTAATAAAATAAAAGCTACAACTCAGCAAGCTAAAATTATGAAAGATAACCTCACACTTATCCTTCACATTCATTTTGTTACTAAAATCTATACAACTTATTTTAACAATGTCTATTCCATATGTCAAGTAGCCTGCCAGGCCTGTCCATTTAGATATCCCTCATGCATCACAGTACCAGCATATTCTAAATAAAATTTGTCATCTTTTAATATCTGCCCTTCTTTTAGATTTCTTGTACCAGTGAAAAACATTGTTATCAGAGACTCTGGACCCTAGGAACCATCCTGGATTCTTGGCTTCCCATTTTTATCCATCCAAGCCTACGGAATTCATTTTCCTATACAGCTTTCAGATCTGTCCCTTCCTGTCTATTTTACTAGCACTGTTTATTCTAAACCCTCATTTTTTTCCTCCAGAATCACTGCAAGAACCTTTTAACAGTACTCTCTGCTCCAGTTTTGTTTCACTTAAAATATGCTCCATACTGCAGCTAAACTCATCTTTCTAAAATAAAATCGTATCACACCTCACTAGTTCATTGCAAATTCCAGATAAATTTAAAATTCTTTAGCATTAATCAGTTGGTTCATCATGATCTGGTCACTGGCTATTTGCATGGCACACCACTCCTCAGGACACTATAACCACAGAAGGTAAAATATTACTTTTTATTCAAGAAATCTGACAAGTTCCCTGAGGTATTTTTGTTTTTTATTACACTTCACAGAAAGTCTATGTTTACGCTACTGTCTTCTTCACTTGACTCAGAATCTTGATTCTTGGTATTTAAAATGTAAATGATTGGCCTGGCTAGGTGGCTCAGTTTGTAATCCCAGCACTTGGGAGGCCAAGGCAAGTGGACTGACTGAGCCCGCAAGTTTGAGACCTACCCAGGCAACGTGGTGAGATCTCGTCTCTACAATAAATCAAAACAGCCGGGCGTGGTAGCGCGTGCCTGTAGCTCTGGCTACTTGGAAGGCTGAGGCAGAAGGATCGCCGGAGGCCAGCAAGTCGAGGCTGCAGTGGCTGGGAGTGTGACACTGCTCTCTGGTCTGGGCGACGGAGTGAGACTCCAACTCAAAAAAAAAAAATGTAAATGATTTTATATGTTTCACTTCATTTTGAACTTATGAAGCAAAACTAGTCTGATTCTTGCAATTACAGTGCAAATGAATTTCCATATTTTTATTATTTTTGAAAGAGTTGAGAAAAGCAAACCTTGTGACTCCCATTTATTCCTAGAGAGAACGACCTAGTTTGGGTTCAGTCTAATGTTACACCAATCTCTTATAAAACAATTTTAATACATAATTTCATTATAATGAATTTATCCTTGAAACCCAATTATCAAATAGATCACTGAAGAAAATGCCTACCTAGAGGCAACAGACAGTGAAAGGCAGAATCCAAGATCTCAAAACAATAGTAAGAAGCTTATTTTAAACTTCTCTGTGTGAGGAATGGGTAGTTACAGCTTAGGGCAAAGAGAAGTCAGAGGTGGCATTGGAAGGACAGTTTTAATTCTGCTTTAGCTCTTCCATCCCACTCTCCCTGCTCCTCGCCTTTGTATAGTCATTGTTTATCCCCTATTCCTTTAACTACTGCTGTACTTATGTGGGCAAGAGTTTTGCTAGGTAAAGTGAAAGTAGGTGGTGGATGACATGTTATAGCATTTAGTCCTTAACTCTCAAATCTAACCTCCAAGGATTATAGATTGCAACCTGGCAAAACTGCTCCCCTTCACATTCTACTCCCAAAGGATTTAGGGGTGAAATTCTGAGAAGAATTTCCCATTTGTTTGTTGCAAAATCAGGTGATTACTCTGGTTATTGATATGTGGAACTTTCCATTGGAAAATTCATGTCTTATTCCCTACCTCTCACATACATGCACTTGAACTATCCTAGACTGACAAACACTATGGTCTAGCTTTTGGTCAGTCCTCAAGATTAAAGAGCCAATATTCCATAGATAATATGAGCTCAAAGGCCAAATGAACTAGATTTCTGAAAACTGAAGCTACCCCAAAAGATAGACAATAAACTAAGGGCTTTCTGAAGCACAATATTAGTACAGAAAATCAAATAATTTTAAATACATGTGATATATTGTAGCCAATGAATAAAGAAAGAAAGAAAGAAAGAAAAAAGTGTATTCATGTTATTAGAAGTAATATTCCGGACATTAGTAACGAAATAGGTGGTATAGAAAAGACAAAAAGCGTGGGGTACACTAATATGTTTCTTCTGTAATATGAAAGATAAAAATCACTGATACATTTAGAAAATAGTAGAAGTTATTGTATCTGTGTTTATTAAGTTAAGAAAAACAATAATAAAATTAGCCTACATAGCTTTTAAACACCAGGAGATAATTTTACAGAATTACATTAACAGGGCACAGAAAGTCCAAGAAATAAAGTTGGACAGTTCTGTTATCTACATCAAAAAAAAAGTTAGACAGAAATTAAAATAAATGAATATGAATTAAGCTAACCAATTAAAGACAAAGACCCCAGACTGAAGAAATGAATACAAAATCCAACAATATATTGTGTGCACAAGACAAAAGACAAATAAATATTTTTAAAAATTGAAAATATATACCTGATAAACATAAATCAAGGGAAATTTGAATAAGCAATCTTCACTTCTGAACAGCAAGCAAATAAAAAACATCCTTCTTTGGATGGCTTACAGCTTTATGTGACTTGACAGATTTAGTGTATACATAGTCTTAATCTAGTTAAGGAAAAAAAAAGGAATAATAGAAGAAGAGAGTGGCTAAAAATAAACAAAAAAAGAGCAAGATGAGAAATTTAAAATTAAAATTCTGCTTCCAGTAATGATATAATAGTAGAACAACCACTCTTTCTTAGATTAATTAGCATAAAATCTCTATCCCTGTGCATCCGTTCTCATCTTCAGATTTTGAGGCCAATAATGAAATATATTTTCATATAATTTTGTTTAAAATCCAAGACTATGTTTGATAAAACACAAGTAAATTTGTATGTGTTTCTCAGGTGATGCACCTTAAGAAAATGGACAACACAGGATAAAATGAAGAAGGTAGGGAAGAGAGTTTGCCATTACAGCTTACCATTAGAGCAAGCATGAAGTCAGCATAGCAGCGCAGACTATTCTCTAGGATAGCTCTTATTGCTATTACATTTTTAGGTAGCATTTAAATTCTTTAAGGAACTGTCAAAATGATATATGTCAAACAGTAAAACTTTATAACAATATTTGAAACTATTGATCAGCAAAAGAAAAATACTTTGCAAAATAGGAGTGAATATACTGTTAACATTATACTTTTTTTTCCCAGACAAATGAAAGCCTCACGTTTAGGTTGAATTCAAATGAAACAATTGGTGAAAGAGAAAAAATAAATGCCAGATTTAGTGGTTGTGCTGATTTTTGTTCTTTTTTTTTTTTGAGTTGGAGTCTCACTCTGTCGCCCAGACTGGAGTGCAGTGGCAGCTCCCAGCCACCGCAGCCTCGACCTGTTGGGCTCTGGCGATCCTCCACCTCAGCCTTCCAAGTAGCCGGAATTACAGGCATGCGCTACCACGTCCGGCTGATTTTTTGATTTATTGTAGAGATGAGGTCTCGCTGCCCAGGCGGGTCTCAAACCCGCGGGCTCAGGCAATCCACTCACCTCAGTCTCCCAAAGGCGCGGGATTACAGGCTGAGCCACCGAGCCCGGCTGATTTTTGTTCTTAAATCACTTCCCAGTTGGGAGGAAAAAAGTATTTTGATATATTGGATTATATCAAAGAGGTCCTTTCCCAAAGAAATATTTTAGTCTTAAGATAAACATATCATTCAGCTGATCTGATTAAACTTATAATTGGTCTTTATCAAAGAACTTTATTGTATTCTTAAATAACACATGTACTTCCACACACAAGTATTTTTAAAGCTTTGTAAATAACTTTTAAAAATTAGTATTTTATTTCTAAAGCATTATTTTAATTCAAAAAAAGTGAAAACACAAAAGACTTAATCTTTGACTATAATTGACATTGAAATGACATAAATATATTTAATTAGCCATTTATTAATATCACGTTTTATTTAGAATAAACCTTATTCTCTGGATACTATGTTGATGTTATATTTTTAAATATATTTATAGGATTTATTATTTGGTTTTTATTTATTTTAGTTTGATTACTTACATCTTTTCCTTTTTTTTTTTTTTTTGCTTTTTCTGTTTCACTCTCAAAATGGATTTCACTATTTGGTAAGGTTTATTTAAAAATTATCTAATTTACATGTATCTATGTCACTGGCTCCAATATGCCAAGAATTCCCGCAGATCTCCATCAGGATATTATCAATATTATATAAAGTAACTTTAGTTTATTGTGGGTCTTATGTGTAATGTTATTTATAGTGGCTTGTTTCAGGCACAAAGATTGCAGTACAGTAGTTCTACAATATTTTTTTTTCTGGAATGACATGCATTATATAATGCTAGACATGAGACAGAGTTTGTACAAACCAACGTCAAAACAAAATGAATCAAACTACTATTGCTTGGTATATTCAGAAACAGACTCTGAGTTGAGAATTTCAGTGAAAGTGATTAATGAGGATCTGCTTCCAGGAAAAAAAACAGTAGAGGAGTGAGGACGTTGGGAAGGGAACTGCATCCAAAGGACAGTTCAGGATGTCAAAGGGTGGCTTTGTCTTCATTCTACTGAAAAGCTCTGGAGCCTCACTTTCCAACTGTCCCAACCCAGCGCAAGTCATTGGTGAAGACGGCAGGGCTGGGTACGTCCAGGCTTTTTAGGCTCTCAGTGTCTGTAGGCAAAATGGCCCTTTAGTTTCAAAGCTAAGTACAATTCAATAACATAGACAGTTAGTCCTTATTCAGAGGATTAGTCTATAAATCTAGGATTTTTTTCAATACTTTGGGAAATAGTATACACAAAAATGAGAATGGGGTGGGGGAGGGATACAGTCATTAGGGAAACTGCTAAAGTAAATTCTTAAAATAAATAAATAAATAAAGATTGTTGGTGCTGACTGTTGAGAGTAAGCATTCACGTGCACAAAAAAGAAAAAGAAAGAGAAGAAACAAGGGAAAAGAATATGAAGAGATATGAACAGAGCACTGGCAGCACTTGTTACAATTTACCTGGAAAGGACTTTAAAGTGTTTAGAGATGAGGAATCTGAAGCCCAGAGAGGTTGAATACATCTTGCACAGACACATATGTAGCAAGTGACAATCAAAAGATCATATTTCAGGTCTCCCCAGTTTTATGACAGGTTGCTTTCAATGTCAATGTTCTATCTACATTAAAACTCAACTTTAGTTGTTTCTTATAATCACTATTTTTGTGCATTTCTTATTTAACAGTACTTTCTCATAGAGTATTAGAAAGCAATCTTGACTTTTTTAATTTCAAAAAGATTAGAAATTTGCTATTTTGCCATAGCAGTATAAGTTTGTTACTGAACATAAAATAAAATATCATCATGGGTTTCTTTATACTGTAATATTTACTCGATCATGTTAATAAATTTAAGCTATTTTCTCGTTCTTTTTTGAGCCTATGTATTTTTCATATTTTATTATGCTACTTATACTCCCAGCTACTCATTTCAAATTTTTTTAAAAGATGATTTTGAGGAACTGATTTTAAAAAACATTAAATTATATTTGTACAAATATATACACTTATATATCATTAAAATGTATGACACTGCATGGCATAGTTTTCTCTCCATGTTCACCTATGCTGTGGCAAATAACAGGATCTCCTGCTTGTTTTAAGGCTGAATAATACTCCATTGTATATATACACCACAGTTTCTGTATCCATTCATCCACTGATGTACACATATGTTGTTTTCATATCTTGGCTGTTGTGTGTAACAGTGCAAAATTTATTTTTTTTTAAAGAATTTGGTCAGAGCCGGGCTCGGTGGCTCAGCCTGTAATCCCGTGCCTTTGGGAGGCTGAGGTGAGTGGATTGCCTGAGCCCGCAGGTTCGAGACCCGCCTGGGCAGCGAGACCTCATCTCTACAATAAATCCAAAAATCAGCCGGGCGTGGTAGCGCGCGCCTGTAATTCCGGCTACTCAGAAGGCTGAGGCGGAAGGATCACCGGAGCCCAGCAGGTCGAGGCTGCGGTGGCCGGGAGCGGCCACTGCACTCCAGTCTGGGCGACCAAGTAAGACTCCAACTCAAAAAAAAAAAAAAGAATTTGGTCAGACTCTGTGGCTCAACCTGTAATCCCAGCACTTTGGGAGGCCGAGACGAGTGGATTGCCTCAGCCCGCAGGTTCGAGACCAATCTGGGCAACTTGATGAGAACTGGTCTCTACAATAAAATAAATTTTTAAAATGAGTCATGCATGGTAGTGCGCGTCTGTAGTTCCGGCTACTTGGAAGGCTGAGGCAGAAGGCTCGCTGGAGCCCAGCAGGTCAGCAACGGGGGTGGCTGTGAACGTGTGACCCCAATCTCCCTGCCCCCAAAAATAATTTGCTCTAGCAGTTTCCCTGATGGGTTTATCCCTTCTTCCTCATTCCTGTTTTTGTGTATAATTTTTCCCAAAGTACTTCAAAGAGTTCTAGATTTATAGAAATTAGTCATCTGAATAAGGACTAACTGCTGTGAAAAAACACAGATCCAGCTCACCTAATGTTACTTAACTTGGGTAGGGGAGAATAATGGGTAGGAGAGAATGAGTCAGTGACAGAAGCAGGATTTGTCATCATTAAGTATTGTTACCACTGCATAAATTCATTACTCCTAGCAGATAATTAAGGCTTTTTAATCCTCTGACTTGGCAGGTTCTGACATTCTCTGTATTTCAAGAGTAAAAGTAAAACCATAGGGAGAGAAGGCTGTGGAATAAGAACTAAAAATAGAACTACCACTTAATCCAACAATCCCACCACTAAGTATCTACTCAAAGAAAAGTCATTATATCAAAAAGATACCTACTTGCACTGGCATGTTTATCACAGCACTGTTCACAGTAGCAAAGATATGGATAAACCTAAGTGCCTATCGACAAATGATTGGATAAAGAAAATGTAGTATATATGCCATAAAAAACACTCAGTTATAAAAAAGAATGGAATCATGTTTTTTGCAGCAACAGGGGTCGATCTAGAGGCCCCATCTTAAATGAAATACCTCAGAAGCATAAGTCAAATATCTCACTTACAAGTGGGAACTAAATAATACACACACGAATGGAGAGTAGAATGATAGTCATTAGAGATTGGGAAGGATGGAAGGATGGGCAGGGAGTGAGGGATAATAAATTACTTAATGAATACAAATTACACGATTTGGTTGATGGCTGCACTACAGGCTCAAGATTTTACCACTACACCATAGATTCATGCAAGAAAGCTGCACTTGTTCCCCTTAAATCTACAGTTTAAAAAATAGATTAATGCAATTTTTGTCAAAAAGTTTAAACTGAAATCATTTGTAAATTGAATGCTTATTCATAGCATTATCCTGATACTTGAATGTAGCTAGCAGTTTTTCCCAGGTGGTATTCATAAAAATTTTCTGTACATCTTGATTTGTTTTTTGTTCTTTCATAGAATTTATTTTTGTGGAATACTGACTAGATATTATTTTTATCAGTAAAATGAGACTATCTGACAAAAAATATGATACTGCTATGTAACACTAAACACAATTTGATTTTTAGGACTATTTTTAATATTTCCTTCATAAAATTGCTAATCAAGTAAAAATGAAAATATGTATACATCTTAATAACTATCTACTGATCCTGAAAAGCAGGACTAAACAATTTCTTAATATGAAATTAAAATATTTACTAATGCTACAGCAATACCAAGAGACACTAATGGGAAGAAGATTAAAAATATCTGCTCCATTCTCTTTCTTTACATTATTTTTATTTCAAAACCACCTTTTTTTTTTTTTCACTTGAATCTTCAGGCCCATTCTTAAAGAACTTGACTTTATAATGAATGAAAAGATATGCAGAAATGTTAAAGCACTCCTCAATGTTACAAGTGATTTTTCTCCCCACACAACTAGTTAAAACATAAGCATTAAATGCTTTATTTTACTCACTTTAAAATAGTACCAGAGACTGATTCATGCAGTAGGCAACAGAGATTATCAAGTGGTAAAATATAAAAACAAAACTGTAAGCCAAGAAGAAGTATCTATTATGTCTTCAGAAAACAGAAAGATATAATCATTATTTCTATGACTTCCTTTTTATTGCCTTCTTATTCACTACTCATTCTACTCTAGACCTTTTAAAGTATACTTAAATCAAGAAAAGAAACAATACTAAAATATGAAGGACAGAATAAATCAGTAATAAAATAATGTGATGAATTAGGGATGAAATTGCTTTCCTCTTTAATCTACTTTTTATATTTCCAAATGTGCAGTTTTTCATTGGCATTATAACTAAACATTTCTAATTCAATGCAATCAAGTATTACTTAATACACAAAAGGATTAAATTATTTTCAAGATAATAAAGAAAACGGTATATAAATGTGGTTATATATTTGCTATTATCAATATAATTATGTATCCTTCATTCTTCAAAAAGCTATAACTAAATGACCTCAATTTACTCCTAACTTAATTTACCTTTTCATTTTATTTTTACATTGACTCTTTACAACTTATTCTTCATTGCCTAACAGTTTTTCTCATAACGACACATTCCAAATGCCTCTTTAAGGGCTGCACTGGTCTTTTTCTTTATTAGACTTGATATCTCTTCTGGAAATTCTGAAAATTGGAATTTTCTGAGGTTCCTGAATATATAATCTCTCTCTCTCTCTCTCTCTCTATATATATATAATTGTTTTAGACTATTGAGAAATGTTACAAGAATGGACTTTGAGCTGGCCTGATCTCTGAAACAAACTGTCCAAAAAGTTACTCTTCAATTTACCCAGTTACAAGAATGCACAGGAATCATTTTGCACAACTTCTTATACACAGTGAGAAGGTGGGCAAGGAAACAGGGTCTGCTGAAAATCAGGCAGTAGTAGTTCAGAAGGATAGTCTCTTTTCTCTCCTCTCCCTTCTCCCTTCTCCGCTCTCCCTTCCTTCCCCCCTCCCTCTCCCTTTCCTCCTTTTTCTCCAACCCCCCCCCCCATACACATTCTTCTTTAAGGTCAGTTACATTTCCAGTAGAATCTTTACTCCCTGCTGGTGGCATTCTCAACCAGTTTTCTTCATGGCCTGAATTAGCCCGGCAGCATCTTTACTGTATCCTACACAACCATGTCTGTAACTTTTATATCCTTCATCATTAAGTGATGTTTATATATGTGTGTATAACCCCACCCCCCTCATTTTTTGCCTTCTTATTTAAATGTTTTGTTTGCTAAGTCTATTGGTCTTACCTTTTTAAAGTATGTAAACGTATTATAAGTTTCAACATGTGTGATACTTGCTGGATACTCAAAAGCAGAGGAATACAATGTGTTCAGTTTAGGCCTAATTTTCTTTTTTTTAATTCAGGAGACACAGAGATTTTTAAGGACTAGTCTTTATATATATAAGGCATTTCTTTGTCAGGTAGCCTTGGGCAAAATTTAACTTCTTTGCATCTCAACTTTCTAATCAGTAAAATGAGGATAATCATACATCACAGTGTATAATTGTTCTGAGGATTAAATAAGAAGAAAAATCTAGTACAAGATAAGTGTTCGTTATCAATGCTAATATATCTAATTTTTACCAATACTGATTATTAACAATTCTAGAGCTTACAAGTTACAGATAGAAATCTTCTTCCAAGTTAACAGAAATAGACAATTGTGTGTATCATTTCAGAAATATCTTAAGGTCTTCCAAAGATAAATTTCTCCCCCAGTGGTGTTTAAAATTCACTGAAACTGTGACAGGCATTTCTGGAGAAGGTAGCTCATTTAGGCTGGTAATTATTGTGTTTGAGAACAATGAGATGAATTTTTTACATGAAAAGACAAAACTAAGGCTGAATCAGAAAACGGATACTTCAAAGATGAAATTTAAAAGGAACTGAAGGAAGGAGAAGATGGTGGGAGGTTTAAAAGGAGCCCACCTCTGCAAGTTGGGAAGCACAGTGGGTTATTTTGGCCTAGTTCATCTTTACCCCAAGGACAGCTCAAGCTCTCAAAAGGCAACAGCATTGATTCCCAATGCTGTTGTAACAGCAGCCAGCACTTTACAGACTTGTCATATGATTAGGAAGATTGCCTGGCCCACATATGAGGCCTCAGCTCATGCCACAGGGCAGAGGCCACTGGAGAACAGCCATGAGGAGTACCTCTTGGGGCAGGAGCTGAGGGACTTCAAAGTGGCTTGTCTTAGATGGCAAAATGACACCAAGATCCAGAAATGTCAGTGACAGGACTGAGAAAAAAAATGTATGTATGTGTAAGATCAGGGAGAGAACATCTGGGTTAAAAAGAATAAGAAACAAAGGATTAGTGGTAATTGGATTAGTAATAGTGGCAGCGGAATTCTTCCTAATTTGGCAGATTTATCCTAACTGTTGATGATATGATTTATGAATCTGATAAATTCAGCATTTTATGAAGAGATTTCCTGTCACTCAGGTGATGACTGTAATATCTTCTTTTAGCAATGATCATAATTTTTTCAAATGCCACCTCCTATTATTGTCATTTTCCCCTCAACTCCATTATTGTTCCAGCATACTAAGTAATGACCTTATGGCTAAAAATGAATCCCCTAAAAGTATTCTGTATTTTCTAAGGGCCAAGTGGAGAAACATCTGCAAATGCAGAGGAACTCAGAAAAATTAAAAAAGATACTTCCAATTAAATTGCCCAAAATCTTAAAAGGACCAACTCACAAGATCACAACAGGTATTATTATACAGGAAAGGTCAAAGGCAATTATATTTACCTGGGATATCAATTACTGAAGTCATTCAGAAATTCTGTATGATAAATGGTAAATTCTCTATTGTCATCCTGCAACATATCCATAACTTCAATTATATCAACTTTTCGACAGTCTTTAATATTCACAAATATAAAATTATAGATGAGGGGTATCACATGTTTCTTCCTTTTTCTTTCAACAAGTATGCTATTTCCAGTTTGTTTTGATGATGATATTGTGTGATTGACAGTACTGCAACCATGTAATGATGCTTTAAAATATATAAATGCATGGCAGTTTGTGAAAGAGTCTCATGCTCACTGATTTCCTCTGTGAAAAAAAAGGTTATGCGACTTTGTCTTACTGTAATTTCTTGAATGATGTCACCTAAAAAGTATAACATTATCCCTTTAGTTCTTTATTATAATGCAGAACTAGACAAAATGAGTTTATGCTTTTAGCAGGAGCAGGCATATATTAAAAATATAACAACAGTTCCAACTCTATTGTAATGGAATTTGAAGGACAAACATCATCCAAGATGATATGAATTTTCTAATTTCGATTTCACAACTATATTGTTGAGTTATTCACTACTGCCTATATTCAAAAACCATCCTCTGTTTGTCCTTTTCTTCAAACTATAAATTGCTGAAGGCTCTCCTAACTTAGGAAAAAAACCCTCCTTGTCTTCGGTCTTTTGCTCACTTTTTTCACCTTTGAGTCAAAGTTTTACAAAGTATAGTTAAAAATTGTCGATTTGGTTCCACATTCTCCAGCTACTCTCTAATAAAATGTATCAGAAAATATTTCAGGCATATACATATGCGTTTTTAAATACTTATGAACTCACTAACAAGGTAGGTATGTCAAATAGTAACTTTTTTCCTTGCTGCTTCAGAGTTTTT
Organism: Cephalopachus bancanus; assembly: GCA_027257055.1. Taxonomy (NCBI): domain Eukaryota; kingdom Metazoa; phylum Chordata; class Mammalia; order Primates; family Tarsiidae; genus Cephalopachus; species Cephalopachus bancanus. The sequence goes on along the minus strand of JAPVLO010000205.1, from coordinate 2,845,628 downwards.
GTTTAAACAAAAGTAAATAATTAGAAATACTTTTGAAGTCCTCTCTATAGCTTTACAATGTATCTCTCTCGCTCGCTCTCTCTCTCTCGTTAATCCGTAATTTAATTTAATTGGATGCTTATTTTCTCTGGATTCTTTTATAATTTTACTACACATGTATATTAACCAGACAACATTTATAGAAATTTCATCCTATTAAATATGATGTGTGTACAGATAGTATATGAAGGGAAATTATTGTTTCGGAAGACAGGACCCTTGTAGCACAGGCTTCTCCTGCTAGGTAAGTGTTCTAAGAACCCATCAGCATCATTGGACCAGCTAGTGTTGTGGTGAGAGGTTGCATTTGGCTTCAGTGATTGTGTGTGTGTGTGTGTGTGTGTGTGTGTGTGTGTGTGTGTGTGTGTGTGTGTATGTGTGTGTGTGTAGATTCTTTCAACACGTTTGTGCCTTTTATGATGGGTGATTTACAAGCACACCTACCATACTGTGCTGAGTGTTCAGCAGTTTTTGACGGTGCCCCACCATTCCTATTCACCTGATCTCACCCCTAGTGACTTTGTTTGTTTCCCTAGATGAAAATAGTCCTCAAAGGGAAACACTTTGCCAGTGTGGAAGAGGAAAAACACAAAACAGCAGAAGTACTAAATGGCATCAAAATTGACAAATTCACTGTGGCTCATGCCTATAATCCCAGCACTTTGGGAGGCTGAGGTAAGAGAATTGCCTGAGCCCACGGGTTTGATACCAGCCTAGGTAACTTGGTGAAACCTCACCTCTACAATAAATCAAAAAATAAGCAAGGCATGGAGGCCAGCAGGTTGAGGCTGTGGTGGTTGTGAGTGTGCCACTGCACTCCAGCCTGGACAAAACAGTGAGACTCCAACTCAAAAAAAAAAAAAAAATTGATGAGTTCAAAAACTTTTGAGCGGTGGAAAAGGCATCTCAATAGATGAATTGCATTGAACAGAGACTACTTTGAAGGTGACTGAAGTTTAAGCATATAAGAATAAATACACAATTAAAAAAAAATAAAGACAGTCCAAAGATTTTTTTGGTCCTCCCTCTTCTCTGGGGTGTTTCCTGTTGCCCTTAAATGGTGATATTCAGCTGGGCTCGGTGGCTCAGCCTGTAATCCCGCGCCTTTGGGAGGCTGAGGTGAGTGGATTGCCTGAGCCCGCGAGTTCGAGACCCGCCTGGGCAGCGAGATCTCATCTCTACAATAAATCAAAAAATCAGCCGGGCGTGGTAGCACGCGCCTGTAATTCCGGCTACTCGGAAAGCTGAGGCGGAAGGATCGCCGGAGCCCAGCAGGTCGAGGCTGCGGTGGCCGGGAGTGGCCACCGCACTCCGGTCTGGGCGACAGAGTGAGACTCCAACTCAAAAAAAAAAAAAAAAAAAAATGGTGATATTCTTGCATATTCTTTTCTTGACTCATTACACCTTTCTTTTTAAATTTTTCAATACATACTTTTGTAGAAATTACTCTATTCCAAACATTATGACATTAAAAATGCTTTTTTGATCACTTTGCATGGTTTTAGTACCATCTGTGGGTTTACAACTCCCAAATTCATTGTACTGACCTCTCCACTGACAGTCAGTCATCTGTGCCTATCTGCATTTGGATTCAGCTACTCAGAGATCTCTTAGACACTTAAAAACTGAACATGATTAACTCATCAGCTTCCTTCATCTTCATAATGACTCATCTTAATTTCTGAATATCAGTAATGGCTTCACATGCCAGTCAGTCACCTTATATTAGAGGTCACTTTATAGTATTAGAGGTCACTTTATATTCGCCTCTCTAATTTGTCACCAATCTCTGATGATTTGAACTCTGAAGCAGTTTCTAAATGCATTTCCCACTCTCCTTCTTTTCTTCTCTCCTGCAGTCCTTCTAAGGCCCTTGTCAACTTTCTATAGTATTTCAATCTCGTTATGTTTAATTTTACCCTATAGTCTTCAGATATATCTCATCTGAAAGAGGAAATGGCCTCAAATAGTTTCTATAGCATGAAGTCAAACACCTCACAGTGACAGAATGACAGAGGCTCTCTGCTAACTGGCACCTGCCTTTTATCCAGTCTCATCTCTGCCACTTTCCACATGTCTCTTGATTAACATTGAATTATTTTTAGTTCCCTATGTATATCTGGCTATTTTAGAACTATGTACATTTGCTATTCATTCTGCCTGAAAAATACTAAGACTCTTCATTTGTCTATCTTCTATGCATCCTTTAGAGGACTTTTGTTTTGCGGGTGACCAGAATTTCTTTTCTTTTTTTTTTTCCTCTATCTTACCATTCTTTATATGTTCCAAACATACTATTCCTTACATACTATGGAGAAAAAATAATATCAGAGGAAATTTAACTGAATTTAAATGTACTGCCTTTAGTACATATGCAGATTTTAAAAATAAAACAAAGTTTTCTGGGGTTTTTAAATACAAAGTTATGGTTCATCATCCATGTTAACATTATTTCTACCTGACATATGAAAACAATTTATAGTTGTTGGTTTAATTTACTGCTATCATGAATTATATTGATAGATATATTCAAATTTTGCCTATTCTTGAATCTTACAAAGGCAGTAAAACAGATATTAAGATGAAGGATATCCCAGTTACTCTGATGTTATTATGTGAAGGTATCAAATTATCAAATGTACCCCAAAAGTATATACATCTAACGTTTCAACAAAATAAATAAATTAGTTAAATAATAAAAATTCACTCAAGTGTTTTTAGTATGCTTGAGTATGATTTCTTAATTGCTTAATTTTTTAAGCAGAGCTTTTAAAAATAAGAAAACACATTTATTAAAAGTTTAAATTTAAAATGTAAGATTTATTCTTTCACTATAAGATTACACACACATAATATCAACTTCAATCTCATTTTTATAATGCTATGTTTGTCATTTTTAAATACTCTGGGTATATAAACATATATACATATACGAGAGAGAGAGAGAGAGAGAGAGAGAGAGAGAGAGAGAGACTAAGACCATGATCTCAGGAGTTACATTGGAAGGGTTCAAATTCCAGCTTTACCACTCACTATATTTGCATTGATGGGAAGATTATCTTTTCAGACCTCATTTTTCTCTTTAGTCTTATTGGGATAACAATAGAAACTCCATTATAGAATTGTTTTAAATATAAAGTGAGATCGTGTATTCACTTGATAAATATTGCCTACTATCCTCTCTCTCTCTCTCTCTCCCTCGTATTTGTATGTATGTTTATATACCCAGAGTATTTTAAGATGACAAACAGCATTATAGAAATGAGACTGAAGTTGATATTATAGTGTGTACAATCTTATAGTGAAAGAATAAATCTTATATTTTTAATAAATGTGTTTTCTTATTTTTAAAAACTCTGTTTAACTTACTTTACTGAGAAATAATATATCCTAATCTTAGGTGAAATTGTTCTATACTTTTTGGGGGAGTAGGTCTGGCTTTGTTATTCTTAGTGTTGAAGTTATACAATGAACTGGATAAATCTATTCAGTATTTTCTGCAATATAAATTTAATGATTAAAATAAGAACGATTCATTCTTTAATGATTAGATGGCACTCAGTTATAAAAGCTTTGGGCTGTTTTAACTATAATTATTTAAAAACATTTCCAATTTCTTTTCAAGTTTTTAAAGCTCTTTTACATATATGTTAGTTCATTTGAGTCTCACAGATGGCATGTAACATAGAAAGTTCAAATATTACCAGCATATAAATAAAAACATAAAATAAGTTCAAAAAAATAGCCCAAGATTTAGTAGTCAGTTTAAAACGTTTCTAGACTCTCTATGTTCTGCTAGATACCAATCTCTTTATTTACAATATCATGCTTGTCTATGGTGTCTGAATGGCTGTGTGTATGTGCGTATATTCAATTGTGAGCAAGTTTGCACACGCAGATGCATTTGTTCATGTCCCTTGGTAAATTCTGTGTTAATGACTTTAGCTTCTCATTTTTATAACTAGGAATTATACACAAAATATTTTCATTCACATTTGGCTTGGATGTTATAAGAAAAAAAGACCATGAAAGAAGATAAAGTGATTCAATTTGACAGTTTCTAGTAAATACAATCCCATATATAGGAAAAAATTCATTAAACACTGAAATTATTCAACTTCATTATAGCACTGTTGGCTAAATTTCTAAACTTCTATTCTTTGAAATTAATATATTCCAAGAATTTTAATGTAGTGATTATTTTTTAAGCCAAAAGCAATTGCTTAGAATTGAAAAAATTTTATTACTGAGGTATCATTATAAAACATATTTGGATTGGTGTTTCCCCAGTAGTTGAGTTACAGTGAGTTGTATTGAGGGTGGAATAGTTAAGAGAAGAGTGGGAAGATAAAGTAGGCTTAATTTATGTGTGTTTGTGTGTGTATACATGCTTTCCTTTAAAAATTGAGGCTAATGTTATGGACAAGAAGATTTCAAGGTCATCTTAAAACAAGCTGTTTGGGAATTTTTTCTTTTTTTTTCCCCCTAAATTTTCTTTCCAGTTCAGATTTAAGCTCTCTCTCTCTCCCCCCCTCCTTCTCTTTCTCTCTTCCTTCTCCTTTCCTCTCTCCTCTCCTCCCCACCCCTCTCTGTCTCTGTCTCTATCTCTGTCTCTCCTGTATATGTGTATATGTTTATACATCCAGAGTATTTTAAGAAAAACATAGCATTGCAGATATGAGATTGAGGTTGATATTTCAGTGTGTGTATTTTATAGTGAAAGGATAAATCTTAGGTTTTAAATTTAAACTTTTAATAAACATGTTGCTTTCTTATTTTTAAGAATAAGTTTTTTGAAACTATCTGTTTATAGCTTCACTATTCACAATAGTAAAACCATGGAACCAATCCCACTGCCCATCAAAAGTGGACTGGATAAAGAAAATATGGCACATATACACAATGGAGTATTATGCAGCCATAAAGAAGAATAAAATCATGGAATCTGCAGCAAATTAGATGGAGTTGGAGACCATCATACTTAGTGATCTTTCACAGAAACAGAGAGCTGAATACTGAATGTTTCACTCATAAGTGGAACCTGAACATTAATCCCATTAGCATAAGGAGGGATGGGCAGTCAATGGACACAGGAAAGGGAGGGAGGGAGGGGGCATGTAGTATCACAAAGATTGCCTGGTCCTAAATCAGGGAAACTGAGGGCCAGTTGGTTGTTCAACTTCACCTGTACAAAGACTGCTTGTGTAACTAATCCTGACTTGCTATATATCTATTAAAAAATAATCATACTTAAGCCTGCTAAAAATACTTACGTGTTTTAAAAATATTTCTTAAATTTTTATTGTTTTACTAATTTATTTATTTTATTGAAGTATATGTATATGTAAACGTATATATTTTAGGGGTGCATGTGATAATTTAATACCTTCATATAATAAAATCAGGATAATTGGGATCTCCATCAGCTTAAACACTTATCTTTTTTTATGCTATGCTAGAAACATTTGAATTATTCTTTTCTAGCTATTCTGAAATTTACAATAGATTAATGCTAACTACAGTCACTCTACTGGTCTATTGAGACACATATGCACATTAATATTGAAGATATACTTTAATGGTGTGTACATTTCATACTGATTTCAAACCAAATATATGATAAAATGACGACTATTAAAAGTAATGGAAGTAAAGAATCTAACTACTTCAACATACAAAATGACCATTAAAAATAGCTTTTGGAAGAAAAATTTGAAAGAAAACCTATATGTAATAGTAACTGAAATTAGGTAAATTCTTAGTTTATAAATATTTAATAGTTAATTATTTAATTAATTGAACATTTAAAATAAGTTTTACTTTAATTGCGAAAATAACATTAAGGCCACTTATTTATTCATGGAAATAGAAGTTGCTATTAAATGATAAACATCACAGGTTATCTGCTTAGTTTGAGTGAAGAGTTTTAATTTTAAAATAAAGCAGTAAAATGTACTAAATAAGACAGTAGCTCCCCCACATATTTATAGCATTCCATAAATAATATAGAAAGAGTAATGAAAAGCCGGGCTCGGTGGCTCAGCCTGTAATCCCATGCTTTGGGAGGCTGAGGTGGGTGGATTGCCTGAGCCCTCGGGTTCGAGACCCGCCTAGGCAACTTGGTGAGACCTCATCTCTACAATAAATTAAAAAAAAATTAGCCAAGTGTGGTAGCGCGCGCCTGTAGTTCCGGCTACTTGGAAGGCTGAGGCGGAAGGATCGCCGGAGCCCAGCAGGTCGAGGCTGCAGGGGCCGGGAGCAGCCACAGCACTCCAGTCTGGGTGACACAGAGTGAGATTCCAACTCAAGAAAAAAAAGAGTCATGAAAAAGAAAAACACTATAAGATGTTGAATACGCCCAGTACACTGTGATCTGGGAAGTCCCCTGCCCCTTGCTAAATCTCCCTCAACCATCATCTTCAAGAGCCGAAATTCCCAAATTAGTTATTTCATTTAGTCAATGAAGTATCAATTAAAATTAAAATATAAAAGACTATTTTAAGTCTTTCAAACTGGCATGCTCACACATGTAGGAATTTGCAGTGTTATGCCACTGCCTAACATTTTAGGCAGTGATGTTAAGTGGTGGGGAAAATGTTCAAACACTTGTAATGCTCAGAATTGAAAGGTGCTAGAGTGAGAGCAAAACTTATAGAGGTAATACCATTAGGATATTTAAAAGAATACTTTTTCTGAAAGCATCGTTTTGGGTTTTATCTGGAAGAAAATGAAACGGCCATTTCAGTTCTAAGAAATAGCAGAAACCTGTATGGTAATTATTATATGACAGGAACTATTCTAAATGCTTCAAAATTATTAATTACTCAATTCTTGCAACAACTTTTATGTATTATTCTAATTCTCACATAAGAAGCCTGAGGTACAGACTTAAATGTCTTATCCAAGGTCACAGAACTAGAAAATGACATAGCTGTGATTTAAACCCACAATATTCATTTCTACAGTACCAAGTACCTCTCCACTGAGGAAAGATTAATATCTTGAATGAGTTTTTAATTAGTGCAAGGACACGGAGGTATGAGGGACCAAAGATAATTAAAGTGTAAAGATTTTCAGGGTATGAGTATGAGAATATGTAACAACAGGGAGCTCTAGCTTTGATCTTTTAGACTATGCATTTTAGACAAACCTGTCTCCTCAGGTATATCATTCCATTTAGCAGTTCCCAACTCTCCAAGAGTAGAACAGGGAAAGTGAATTGCTTTATTGATCAACAGTGAGATTTGCTGAATGTGCTAGTACAACGTACCAAAATAGAGGTACAATTTAATGAAGGACATGGACTAAAAGAAACGGACTTGGTAGAAAATTTTTAAAAGGTCAAAATACGCCGGGCTCGGTGGCTTAGCCTGAAATCCCGCACCTTTGGGAGGCTGAGGTGAGTGAATTGCCTGAGCTCGCGCGTTCGAGACCCGCCTGGGCAGCAAGACCTCATCTCTACAATAAATGAAAAAAAAAAAAAAAAAAATCAGTCGGGCATGGTGGCGCATACCTGTAATTCCGGCTACTCGGAAGGCTGAGGCGGAAGGATCGCCCGGAACCCAGCAGGCCGAGGCTGCGGTGGCCGGGAGCGGCCACTGCACTCCAGTCTGGGCGACAGAGTGAGACTCCAACTCAAAAAAAAAAAAAGGCCAAAATACGACATAGACTGAGAGAATCTGATAGGAACCAGGAACTAGAAGGCACTGTGGATGGCTATTGAACTAGAAAGACAGGAGCTCCTGATTATGGACTAGGATTTGGGAGCCTAAATTCTAAGTAGCACGGGCTATGTAATGGTAACATCTGGACTTTTAGAATATACAGCTGTAGCTGAGAGAAGGTGAAGGTTACTGGAGATTAAAAGTCCTTGATAGTGAGGTTTATTTTCACAACGAATCCCTGTGATTTTCTAGGGTGACAGCAAGAGAAAAGATGAAAAGGAACACAATAAGCCAGCAACTGCTTCGCTCATCTCCCATACATGTAACATGTATTGCACATGTTACATCTGAGAAAAGTAAAGCTTGACTTGGTAATATCAAAGCTCCTTCCACTAATCAGGTATAATTTCAATGGTAATTGATGTTTTATTCCACAGGGACTAAAATAGTTATGGAAAGACTACTTGGAGACAAAAATGAGTAAAGCTTAGACTCAAATCTATGGGGTATGTTTTCTCCCTTTTATCTCTTTTTGTTTATTTTTCTTCTATTTTCCATTCTTTAATATCACTTCAACCTAAAACAACTGTGTATATTGAGTAGAGGAGTAAGGAGAAAAATATATTTATTTTATTTGACAAATGATCTGTGTCAGGGTCTTTCTTAGTTACCATTTTCAAATTATTTCATGTATTTCTTGCAATAACACTTTTTGAAAGTGTTTGTTCCCTCAATTTGTAAACAGGAATACAGAAGGCAAAGTTAGAAAACATGACCAAAATTACAGCTGGGGTCTGCATTCAAGTTTCTCTGCTGTAAATGCCATATTATTTTCCATTGATTATACTTTTCTTCAGTTAACAGGCAAAGTGAGGTGGGGTGCTATTGGAATCAACTCTAGAAATACTGGTCCACAGGAGAGTTGGGAAAAGATAAGAGAGGAGATCAGAGAATGTTTTCTGTTCCTAAAGGTAGTGAAGGTTGCACTGAACAGCTGGAAACTTGAAGCAGTTCCAAACTGACCAGGATTTTACCTACACCTCATTAGGCACTTATGTATGGTGAGTCAGAAACAGATCTTTGATTCTGGAAATAATACTAGTATATTGTGTTTGAAAACACACTTAACATTTCTGAAACTTAACTTTCTCCACTATCAAGAAAAAAAAGAGTACTGGATTAGAACAATGATGTAATTTACCTCAACAAATATTAATTACATACATCAAGGAATGGAGAGCTTTAGCTCTTTAGATATGAAAAGTGAAACAAATAAGCTTATATTCTGCCTGCAAAAATAGGTCCAATATGAGTCAAAATAAATACCCTAATTGAAATCCCATAATAATCGAGTTTTGTAGATGCACCAATAAAAGAGATAATTTTGACTGGAAGGATTAAGATGACTATAATAGAAGACAATAATTGATCAATATTGAAAAGAAAAAAGTATTTAAAATAATAGCTAAAAAAACGCAAACAATGGCTAGATCAGAGTGTGTAAATATGAATGTGACTGGATGGGGCTCCACATGTTATACTAAGGGAGTTGTGCGTTAGGGACAATACAATGTTTTTGCACCGAGATGATGATTAGATGTTGAGATGATGATGAGATGTTGAGAGATGAAGAGAGATGATGATTAGATAGATGTTGAGAGCAGGCTCTCAGAGGTATTTTGGTTCTCATTTAGTTTTGAGATATAATTTTATGACTAATAAGGAAATAACTTAGTTTTAATTTTTAAAATCTTAACATATCATAGTACTAACCTCTCACACTAATTTCTTTAATCTCTGTTGTGTTTCCAGCACATAATTTGGGAGACTTTATTCTCTGATCTTAACCAATAGATTATTTTAGTTTATGAATAGCTTCAACAACAATATTTAGGGCTAGTTGCTATGGGCAAGAAATACACCCTTGAAGTTACAATAAAAAATAAAAATTGGATTTTTATTATAATGAATAATAATCTTAGTGGAACTATTATTAGTACTCTTAGCTAAAGACTTTTTAGAGTGCAAACAGAATGAGTTAAAAGACAGTCTTTCTGGTCTTCTAATCGAGGGAGAGGACAAGAAAGAAGGCAATCATTTTTATCATTCTTCTCTGATAACTACTTTATTTTTTCATACTTGATGTTTATGTTTGAAAAGAAGCTGGCATGGCTATCACAATGAAAGAAATATACAACATGTTCAAAGCACCATATTCATGATTTTTTAAAATGAGCTCTTACAAACACTGCCCTGAGATTAAGAATTTATAGTACTGCTTTTCCTAAGTGAAACACTATTGCAATTGTTTACTCTATTTTCTTTAATTTTGTTTGTTATATTCCATTAATTATATTTTGCAGAATGCTTTTTAATATTCTCAAAGAAAATCTGCAAATGACTAGGCTTCATGTGCATTGACCTTCGCTCCTCTTTTGAATCTGCAGTATGGCTCATTTTAGTCAAGCTGTTGAAACATTTGTGGCATAATGCATCAAATTAAAGCAACCAGCTGTGATGTTTAATTTAAGCTAAAAGTTTATGATCTACAACTATATAATACCTTAGGGAATAATTGATATTGTATGTAACTGCACTACAGTGACATGCAAGACTTGTTACGAAATGCCTATAAAATGTCACATATTTTATCGTATTAAGCCATTTGGATTTCAGGTTTAAAAAGAGCACCATTATTTATCCAAAAATGAATATCAGAGGATAAATGAATAGACTTCAACATCATTCTCTAAATATGGATGAGATGTGAAGTCATTTGTTCTCGTGTGTCAGAAGAGAGGTTCTTGTTTTATCCTCTATTGTTTATAATAAAGTTCCTCCATTATTTACGGACATTCTAAAATTTGGAAATGTCATTAACCATGAGGCTCAACTCTGTTTATCAAATTTCTCATTGTATGAAAGTGAAGGCATTAAATAACCAACAAAACAAGATGACACTCATTTATCACGTCCCCTTTTCTTTGTTCAATGTGATGTACAACACATAATTGTTCAAGTGGCCCAGCTGATAAAGGCTGCTCCTTTGCCATAGAGCACTAGAGAACTCAAATACTTGAGAGATCACCAGATAGATACACAAGGAGTAGAGGGGAGAGGGGAAAGGGGAGAGGGGAGAGGCTTGTTTTTTGATGGGCATTGGGTTTTCTAAGTGACTATACAAGATGAGCAAAGTGAAAAACAAGAGATAAGTATTTCCTTTAAAGAAAATCAACATATGAATTCCAAAGTCATTTATAAACATTTGTTGAATTTGTGTTTTGTGACATTTTTTAGATAAAGATCAGACTAGATACTCACAAAAGTTAAAGTTACTTTCTCAAGGTCAGGTCAGGGGTGAAGGGAGTGGAGAGGAAACAGCAGCTGGTGAGATGTAGATCACTTAATAACTTGGCTAAATGCCCCACCCACAAGACTAGCAGCAAAATAGAAACCCCAGGGCAAGACTTATTAATGGGAAGAAAAACTTTAGAGGTTGAATGACATAAATATTTTTACAAACATATAAAAAATAGAAATATTTTAAATGAGTTTAGAGGTTTGCTACATAGCCACTAGCTTTATATGCTTATTTTAAAAACTTCAAATACAAGCTCTTGAATGATTTGTGTTTGTAGATAAAGGATTTATGTAATCATAGTATAAAAAAAAAGTTGTAACTTTTAAAATATTACCTAAAGCTGTGCCTAGAGATAACTGGAAGTATAAGAGGAAAGAAATGTTTCAACAGCAATTTTAGATAGAAGGAAGCATTATTTAATGCCTCTGAGTAGGTACATAGTTAATTTTTTAAGTTGAAGATGGAAGGAAAGCCAAATGTGAAGGAATCATTCACTGTGATTACACTGGCATTCTCTTTCACCTTGAAAACAGATAAAGAGAGGGGTTGAAAGCTGAGATTATTAACACATTTAGTAGCATCTTGTTGTAGGTACTTGTTATTTTATACTTTTTAAAATAAAATTAAAGACTGGTAAATATTGCATCTTGATAAATCTGAAATACAGGAAAAGCCCACTGGGACTAAAAATGCATCTGTCACAATTAAGGAAAAAGAGAATAATAAAGCTGATATTAGAAGACCAAGGCATTCCTGTTTTCATTTTAATATTAGTTGTTGTTCCCAAATGTTTGCTTGAATAATTGCCTTTTTTATCTCTCAAAAATGTACTTCTCATATACCTGTATATACAGAGGGTGCCCCAAAAAATGTAAATACATTTTAAGATGGGAAAAACACTGTATTAAAATTATTATGGTAAGATTGAATAAAAGCCACGTTTGACTTCTGCAATTACAAGAAGTGCTCAAAGTGGTTATCATCAGCATCCAGACACTTTTGATTATGGCGAGCATCTCTTAACATTGCTTCAAATGTGTGTACAATTTTTGGCACCCCAGTATATACATAAATGTTGGCAGTAATGTTAATTTGATTGCAAACTCTTAGAACTTCACATGATCAGTGAATATTCAACAAGATTACTGGTCAAAAGATAGCAAGGCATACATCTAATAAGATTAAAAACTCTCTGAGCATCAAAATATTATTTGCTTACAATTAGAGGTCTGCATGGGATTTTAAAGTTAAAGATCATTTTAAAGGCTTAGGTCTGGTATTAACAGAAGTTGAGCACTCAAAATAAAAATCAGATACATAAATTGAGCAGTAACTTTTAAAATCTGAGTCTCAGTTAGAGAATTTGAAAATCACAGCAAAAATTTAACAATAGATACCTTGTTTTAATATTTGCCAAAATTTTAGATATTCCTAATTATATCACATTGAAAGGCTCCTGCAAGGGTATAGCCACAAAGAAGTTTATCATCAAGAGCTATTGCTTACAGTTTGAACTAACCAAGAAGAAATTATTGAATATCTATTATGTGCTGAAGTTTGATTTAACCCTATGCGAAAGATAAAAAATATTAATACATAATCTCTGCACTTCAGTAGTATTCAATCTAGTTGAAGATGCAAAAATAACACAAGTGATATAATAATGATTAGTATAACTACACAATCATAAAATTTGTTGCTGAATCATGGAAAAAATCAATGAAGGCTGTAATACTTATATAAGGTTTTACAGATTCAGGATCATAATGATCAAACTATCCACCCATGAATAAAACAGCCACAGAAATTGACATATAAAATAGTAATTTGATTACTTTTCTTAATGAGAATAATTGTTAGAATACCATCTAAAATTACAAATATATACTTTACTGGTACTGCAAAACGTCAATCCCCTCCCAAAGAAGTGATGTTCAGTTAAGCATCTTCATGCACTATCCCTCTAATATTGCTATGACAATATAAAGGTAAAAAGTAGCTAATTCTATGTCCTTATTTTTGCACTAATTCACTGCATAAAGTTCATGTTTTTATCTGCTCCTTAAAACTCAAATGCACATTTAATTTTCCAATACATAGCAAACACAACAGGCATTTTCCAATACATAGCAATACTTGTTATTGCTATTATGAAGGTTGATATTAATCCAGCCATCAACACCTCCTTGAGTTTAGAAAAGACTATAGAATACAAAAATTTACATGACTTCCTGTCTTTCATTAAGAAGAAATTAAGAACCTATTGGTAAAAAAAAGAGAGATCAATGTATATTTTTGTAAACTTAAGGTTGTTTTTAAGGAAAAACTACAGGACTGCTATATTTAAAATACCACTAAAGCAGGTAATTTAGCTTTATTCTCCCTCTGTATAAACTGGTGACAGTAATAGTTTTTACTTCATAAATAATATCAACTTCATGGTATAAACTATACTCTAAATTAAAGAACTTTAGGATTATGGTTGACTTATGATAAGAGCTTAATAAATATTTGTTACTATAAATATTATTTTTATGATTGCCATTGTCCAAAGTGATTACTGGTGCTCTTAACAGGAAATAATAAAGTAAATAGGAATAGGGATATTTTAACTCTTGTAAAGTATATTGTTAAAATGCAGAATATTGTCTTACACAGGCACCTGGAAAAACTTGTATACACCTACAACATAATTCAAAAGTTTTTTTGTTAAAAGATGTACATGTGCATGTGTGTATATATATTTGACACATACTTACACACACAAACAACTTGGCAATATATAAATGACATAATTATAACCTGTATTATCAAAACGGGACTAACTACAACTATGCTATTATAATTTTATTACTTTAAACATTTCAGACCAGGTAACATCATTCTTTCCACCTACTTCCTTTTTTTTTTTAACTAAACATTCATCAAAGGTATATACAATGTTTTGCAAAATATGTACCTGAATTATTAATACAAAACTTTCCATTCTATTTTTGATGCATCTTTAAATATACGCTCATTAAAAAAAGCACAAAACAATTCAAGTTGGTTTTATTTTTTAATATTTTCACTACTATGTCAACAGCATTGTACATACTTTGGCATTGCAACATCAACTCTTTATTTTAATTTTCCCATTTCTTCCCAGTCTAAGAAAAGAAAATATTGATTAATAAAGTTTATGTGCCTACACAACAATAATAACTGTTGATAAGAACTGACATATATTGAGCATTAACTATATTCATCAACTCCTTTATCCTTTGCAATAGTGTTGTAGATACCATTATCACCATTTTTCATGTGCAATTCATGAAATTTAAGTACTTTGCTAAAGTAACCCTGCTAGTAATGTCAAGATTATGAGTTCAACTCAGATCTATTTGGAAAAACTGCTCTTAACCACTATGGTAATGTTTGTTTCACATTCCCTCCAATGTTTCCCAGAAAAGAACAACTGAAAATAGCATCCTGCTATTTTAAATATAAACAAGCTTCATAAAAATATCAGAAAATTGTGTAGATTTAAAATTAAATATAAACAAAAATTTCGCAAAATTTAAATAATTATGATATATGGATAAAATATACAATCGGAATAATATATTTAGTTTTCAAAACTTAAAAAAATTAATTTTAATTGTTCAATATTTTTGTATGAGTATGAATTATAGTAAAAAAATTAATTAGTTTCTTTATTAAACTAAAAGAGGTTATGTATTGATAATTGTTTCAAAGATGGCTTCTTTATTGTCTACTACGAAGCTGTTGCAGGAGTGTAGTGTGCATGGGGGTGAAAATAAGACTACTCAGGTTTTCTGTGGCTTGGTTTTGAAGAGCCAGTGAAGTCTTTCAAGATTGGCAACAGTGTTGTATGGAGCTGGACTTCCCATGGATACAAAAACACATGAAAGACGAGGATTTTGTTTTATCACATACACAGATGAAGAGCCAGTTAAAAAAATTGTTAGAAAGCAGATATCATCAAATTGGCTCCAGGAAGTATGAAATCATAGTTGCACACCCAAAGAGGAATATAGGCAGCAACAGCAGCATCAAAAAGGAGGATGAGGTGCTGCAGCTGGTGGCTGAAATGGGACTGGCGTGCGTGACCAAGGTCAGGGCCAAAATTGGAACCAAGGACTTAATAATGATTATGATCAAGGATATGGAAATTACAATAGTGTCTGTGGTAGTGAACAAAACTATAGTGACTATGGCGGATATGTTTATATTGGGTATAACTATGTAACTATGGCTACGGATAGGGATATGCAGACTACAGTGGACAACAGAGCATCTCAGGCATCAAGGCATCAAGGCATCAGGCATCAAGGCATCTCAGGCAACCACTAAAATTGCTACCAACCATACCAAAGGAGAAAACAGAAGGAGATGTTTTAAAAATAATCCATCTGGCAGAACGACATTGAATATTGGTCTTCTGTTAATATAAGATGATTGTTTTGTAAAGGACTTTCTAGTGCACAAGACACAACTGTGTCCAACTGCATATAGCTGGCAACTAATTTTCTGTTTTTACTTTGTCCTTTGCTACATGTGCTGTGACTCAATGTGGATTTGTGTTCATACACATTTTATTTGTATGATTTCATGTTAAACCTCAAATAAGTGCTTTCTTAGGGAATAAAAGAAAAAAAAAGATTGGCAACAGAGAATCATCAAAAGTCTTCTGGATGGGGTAGAGCATACTGTATTCTATACTATGGGGGAGGGCAAGTATGGGTGCGGAGGGAAGTAACTCAGTTAGTTAAATGACCTAGACAAGAAACAATGGGAAAGTGGGAGTGGTATTTATCCTATGTAAAGTCTGATTAACCTTCTGGCATCTTAAGATATTCCATATCCATTGCCTTTCCAACCACTAGAAAATTTATTATACTATGGATACAACTTGTAGCCTAAAATTTACATCTCAATTTGATGAGTGATCTTAAGAAAAATAAAAGATACTTGAAAAAAATGGGAGGAGATAAAAAATTAGTGTCCAAAGACTTTGACTAATACCTGTACAACCTCATCGATCGTCTATGTTAACTTTTTTTCACTTGCAAACATTCTGCTCTGGGAAGTGACTATAAAGACCCTTTGTAAAATAAGATTAATGCTTCTTTGCCTCAGTAATTTGCTCCATTACTTCAACTACTAACTCATTTATAACATGCTCAAATATTTCCTCAAAGCAAATTAGTCAGAGTAGTAAATGATTTCTAATTTTCAATAGTTTTAGAAGGTTAGCAGTACTAGTCATTGGCTAGAGAAGAAGAGAGAGAGGGCCAATGGAAAAAACAAGGAAGAATACACATACTAGTGTTTATATGGAGTGGGATAAGATAATTAAGGAAATTGATAGAATAAAGTTACATGATTGTTTTGTTGTCTTAATTGTCCCCTGGGATTTTAAGTAACTATATGATTTGCAATGTCTTTCATGCTGAAAGGATTATAAGAGGTGTGTAAATGGGTAAAAGGGATGTGAGAAAGATAATCTGAGTTACTTTATCGATGGATGGATATATACTAGGGGCCTGATTAGTATATGAGATACTAAGTTTTAACAATCGTGTTTTTATAATTAACAGGAAAGAAGGCCAAGTTATCAGAGATAACAGAGTCTGAAGGTACACATTTAAGAATTTCCACAGATATGCTATGTCTGCTTAACTGCTGTAGTTACATGACTTCCTAAATTTTAATTAGTATGGATTAATGTTCAACTGAAGGCAAAATTATCTTTTCACTGCTCAGAAAGTTACCTCTGACTATATAAAACTATGCCAGACTAAAATGAAAGAATCCTATTGGAAATTCTAAAAGAATTTTTGATATTATCATCCTTATTCTCTATTCTGATTTATGATTATAACAAAGGCATTTGATTTCTGAGTGAACATTGGAAGACAAATTCTAGCTTGTTCTTGTATATACTTCTATATCTTTGGGAAACTAATTCATCTATATTGCAATTACTCTGTCTATAGAATAACATCTATTTTACATGATTTCACAATTTCTTGAAGCTAAAATAAATAAACTGACAAAGAAAAAAAATATTGGATTCTTCTAAATAAAAATCAATGCTCCTTAGATTAAAAATTTCTTAGAAACAAAAAACTTAAAGCTCTTATAACTTTAAAATGTTTGAGGATATATGGAAAAAGTTATCTCTGATATCCAATATGTATGTATGTATGTATGTATGTATGTATGTCAGAGTCTCACTCTGTTGCCCAGGCTAGAGAGCAATGGCACGCTCACGGTCACCCCAGTGTTGACCTACTGGGCTCAGGAAATCCTTTTGCTACAGCTTTCCAAGTAGCTGGAACTACAGGTGAGAGCTATCATGCCCGGCTAATTTTCTTAAATATATATATTATAGAGATGAAGTCTCACCAAGTTGCTCAGGATGGTTTTGAACCCCTGGGCTCACGCAATCCTCTCACCTTGACCTCCCAAAGTACTGGGATTACAGGCTTGAGCTACCATGCCTGGCCATGATATTCAATATTTAATAGTCAAAACCTTTTGAGAACTTCCAGCAACAGACAGAGAAATGTAATTAATCATAAGTTGTTGGTAATATAGCATGAAGACACTCGTGATATTTGTAGCCTACAAGAATGTTAGACATGACGTAATTAAACAGGTATCCCCATCTACATGCTATAGACAAATCCCAAACATTTATTGGGCCAGAGATTGTGCCTATGTTTCAGAGAACAGCAATGATCAAGAAATAAATAACCAAAGTTTGCATAGGTTTTCAGGGAATATTACTGTACCCATGCGTCTATGTTAGTCTATTTTGTGTAGCTACAATAGAATACCACAGACTGGGTAACTTATAACCAATAGAATTTTACTTGGCTCACAGTTCTGGAGGCTAGGAAGTCCAAGATCAAGGGGCCACATCTTGTGATGGCCTTCTTGCTGCATGATTAACATGGCTGGAGATAAAGAGCAAGAGGGGAACACACATTTATAACAAATGTATTCCCGTGATAAGGAACTCACTCCAGCAATAACAAAATTGATCTATTCATGAGGGCAAAGCCCTCATGACCTAATGACCTCTTAAAGGTTCCAACCCTCAACACTGCTGCATTGAGGATTAAGTTGCCAATGCATGAACTTTGGGGAGACACTCAAACTTCTTTATTTTCTGACAGATTACAGAATAAAATAATATTTTTTTTAAATCACAGAGGCATATAGAAAGCAAGTACAGAGCATTTGTGGTAGGAAAAAGATAGGCAGCATTAAGGAAGCACCCTGAAACAAGCAAATATCAATTCATAGAATACATGGAAGGAGGTCAGCTGTGAAAACATGAGTGGGCAGAACTATGAACAAGTTCACAAGGGGAAAACAGAGATGAAGAGTCCTGACACAAGAAAGTGATATCCCAGCACAGACCGTGGTGGTAGGAAAAAATCATAAAAGGTGATAGGCAGAGTTAAATAAAGCAGGGAGAATTCTGGTCCAGATTAGATTATCTGGGTCACCAAAATGCTAATGGACTTTTGGTGGTCCTTTAATGACAAGGTATTGTTATGTGGAACTACAATTCTGCCACCCAGAGTAAGCAAAATATAGGCATCAAGTTTTAAGAAACCAAGATTCAACAATTTTTTTCCCTCTCTTTTCTCCCTTGCCTTCTTTCCTTTCTTTCATTGTATTTTTTCTTTTGCATTCATTCTTTCTTTTTCTTATTGGATATGTAATAACTTTCAAATATGGAGCATTATTTGAGATAGTTACAACAGCCAATGTTTAACAAAAATTCCAAGTATAGTAACTTGTTAAAGATGACTAAATAAGTTGGGCTCGGTGGCTCAGCCTGTAATCAAGAGCTTTGGGAGGCTGAGGTGAGTGGATTGCCTGAGTCCACTGGTTCGAGACCCACCTGGGCAACTTGGTGAGACCTCATCTCTACAATAAATAAAAAATTAGCCAGGCGTGGTAGTGTGCGCCTATAGTTCCAGCTACTTGGAAGGCTGAGGCGGAAGGATCACCAGAGCCCAGCAGGTTGAGGCTGTGGTGGCCAGGAGCGTGCCACTGCACTACAGTCTGGGTAACAGAGTGAGACTCCAACTCACACACAAAAAAAGATGACTAAATAGGTTATCAGAGATTACTATGTACACCCATATGGAAACAAACTTGATAACCTAAATGAAATGGAGGACTTTCTGACATCACACAACCTCCCCAGGTTGAAACAAGAAGACATTGAAACACTAAATAGACCAATAACAACCCAGGAAATTGACTCTGTCATATGAAAACTACCTTTAAAAAAAAGCCCTGGACCGATTGGCTTTCCAGCAGAATTCTATAAAACATACAAGGAGGAGCTAATATCAGGCAATTGAGAAAAATGAAATTCTCCCCAAATCATTTTACTAAGCTAACATCACACTGATACCCAAACCAGGTAACGATCCAACAGCAATAAAAGAGAACTACAGGTCAATATCCCTTATGAACATAGAAGCAAAAATCCTCAACAAGATTCTAGCAAATCAGATCCAAAAACACATCTCAAAAATCATCCACCATGACCAAGTAGGTTTCATCCCCAGGATGCAGGGCTGGTTCAACATTCACAAGATCATAAATGTAATTAAATACATCAAGAAATGTAAAAACAGGAGCCACATGATTATATCATTAGATGCAGAAAAAGCTTTTGGTAAAATCCAGCATCGCTTCTTGATAAAAACCCTCAAACACCTAGGTATAGCAGGAACATACCTCAAAATAGTAAGTGTCATCTATGATATACCCACAGCTAACATATTGCTAAACGGACAGAAACTGGAAACATTTCCCCTAAAAACTGGAACAAGACAATGCTACCCCTCTTGTTCAACATTGTGTTGGAAGTCCTAGCTCGGGCAATTAGACAAGAGAAGGAAATCTGGGGTATCCAAATAGGAAAAGAAGAAATCAAGTTATCCCTCTTTGCTGATGATATGATCTTGTACCTTGAAAATCCAAGAGAATCTGTCAAAAACCTGCTTGCACTGATAAAGGACTTTGGCAAAGTCTCAGGGTACAAAATATATGTGCAAAACAGTTGCATTACTATATACCAACAAGCAGCAGGCAAAGACCCAAATGAAAAGCACAATCTCATTCACACAAAAAATGAAATACCTTGGCATCTTCCTAACCAGAGAAGTGAAAGACCTTTATAATGAGAACTATAAAACACTGCTCAAAGAAATCCAAGAAGACATAAACCAATGGAAAAATATTTCATACTCATGGATAGGAAGAATCAACATTGTTAAGAAGTTCATCCTACCAAATGCAATCTACAGATATTCAACAAAATGCCCATTAACTTACGAACATCATTCTTCTCAGACCTAGAAATGACAATACAGAAATTTATATGGAAACATAAATGACCACGAATAGCCAAAACAATCCTTAGCAAAAGAAACAAAGCAGGAAGTACTACACTTCCAGACTTTAAACTTTACTATATAAGCCTACGGTAATCAAAACAGCCTGGTATTGGTACAAGAACAGGCACATAGACCAATGGAACAGGATAGAGATTCTGGAAGTAAAGCCTCAATTTCGCAACCAACTCATCTTTGACAAAGCCTCCAACAGCAACCACTGGGGAGAGGAGAACCTATTCAGGAAATGGTGCTGGGAAAACTGGCTGATAACATGCAGAAGATCGAAACAGGACCCCTACCTATCATCATACACAAAAATTAACTCTAAGTGGATCACAGACTTAAAAATAAAACCTCGATAATCTTAGAAAATGCAGGAGACACCCTTATGGAAATTGGGACTGGCAACTAATTCCTATTCAGAACCCTAAATGCCTATATCTTAAGAAATAAGATAGACAAGTGGGACCTCATGAAACTAACTAGCTTCGGCAAAGCAAAAGAAACCATCAAGAGAGCAGGGAGACAGCCCACAGAATGTAAAAATTATTTTCCAACTGTATATCTGATAAAGGTCTAACATCTAGGCCCTACAAGAAACTCAAATGTGCCAAAAAGGAAAAAAAAAAAAAAAAACAACCCCATTAAAAAGTGGACAAAAGACTTTAATAGACACTTCCTCAAAAGAAGGTATACGGGCATATATATCAATTGTGCTCCTGTAATAAGGGTTGGGAACTAGATGTCACATTTCTTTCTTTTCAATCTAAAGTTCAAAAAAAGGGATAGAAATACATTGATGGGACGAATAGCCTCATATCCAAACCAGGCTAATCTACTGAGTGTATAAGATGCTGAGTAATAACTGTGTTTTCTTGGAGTTCAGCTACATGACACAGAATCAAGGCTTGTCTCTATCCTATCACATAAATTGTGAAACAACAGCTTTCATGTCTTCATATTATATTGTTCTATTTCCATCTTAAAGATTCAATGAGGTCCAGAAAAATCTCTATTGTTGGTGTAATGTAAAGCTATCATCTGGAGATGGTAAAAGTTGTCTCATGCTTTGTGGAACTAGCTGACGACATGGTATTGTAACAGCCTGTCATCTTAAAAGGCAGAATTAGATTTACTTTCACATAAGGCTTGAAAATAGGCATCAAAACCAAGGCCACCATTAAATCAGTTGTCATTACTAAAAAGAAATGATAAATTGTGGTTTATTTGGAAAATGGCCAAAATGCTTTATGAAATGCTTCATTAGAGAGTAATTGAATTTCATTTGAGAAGAGGGACCATATGGTATTTTGTTTCTACCTTACAAAATTATTTCCCAGTCTTGGGAATATAGCAGCAGATCAGACACTTTTTAAGCACTTTTGATAACACAATCTAATTGCTAACATATATTTTTATGTTGAGAATATAATGAGGTTATTTTAATAAATAATTAAATTCTATTTCACAAGTGCTTTCCAAGATTAGATTGAATCAATACATGCAATGTGCTCAGAAATGTATCTATACATTTATATTTTTAACTTTTTACCCATTAGATTTTGAACTACCTGCTCCTAGTCCGTGAAAAAAGGATGAATTACTATTTCAGGAGAAAAATCGATTTCATTATACTTTTCTAAGAAATCATCCAACTCTGAAATATTACACTTTAGTCATATTTTATCTATTTTCTCATCTGCAAATATGGAGGAATGGTAGCTAAATGCCCCACCCCACAGATTTTATGAGGGTCAAATGAGACATTGTATTCACAAAGTACACTACAAAGATTAAAGACATATTTATATTTAAAGTGATTATTATTGGAAATTTGAGTTAGTGAAGTTATGATATGTTCTTTATGTTTTCTCATTGTCACTTGCTTAATTAAATGATTAATTTTTTTGTACCTTCTCTAAGTTCATCAAGCAAAAGTTACTAATTCTTTAAAAGCAAGGCATCAACAAACTATTCTAAGGGTGATTTTTAAAAATACACCATTCCAAAACTTCTGAAATGTGTATTTTCAGATTATTTACTTATCCTAAAATGTAACTTCTCAGTTATTTATATAAGCAGAATATTTATAATTCTATAGCTGCATGGCTATATCACTAGGACATTAATCATTATGCATAATAGTGTGTTATTGTTTTTGGAATGTATTCATTAGAATCATAAGCTACAAACCCTTCAGGGACTAATCTAAATACACATTACATTTCTCGGTGCTTAGCACTGGCTTTTTGATTTAGCTCAAGTTCTTTAACTTCTCATATCATTAGCAGACAACTCTGCATTCAATTCTAAATCTGAAAATTCAAAGATCTGCATTTTTTCCCACTTTTGATAAATTCAACCTAAATTCCTTTCTAAAATTGATTCCCATGCGTACTATCTTTATATCCAGTTTACTTCCTGCATGTCACATATCCGATTTATAAGTACTTATTTGTTGATTTTCCATTATTATTATTATTTTATTGAAACAAATCTTATTTTATTACACAGATGTGGGGTACAATTCAGAGTTAGGTATACAAACGTTGATTATGCAGGTGCCCTTGTTGATGAGGCATGCCGCTTCCTCCCCTAGCAGTTTCCCTCAACAGCCAATCCCAACCCCCCTCCCCTGACAATTTCCCACTACTGCCATTCACTTTCTTATAGTATTACAATTGTTCAAGGTCTGCTTATGAGTGAGAACATATGGTACTCTCTTCTTTGTTTCTGTGATAGATCACTGAGTATGATCAACTCTAAACCCATTATTTTTATAATGGTTTCATTAAGCTATAATTCATATAAAATTTACCCTTTCGATGTACATAAAATTCAGTGGGTTTTAGTATGGTTGGAGTTATTCAACTGTCATTACCATGTAATTCCAGAACATTTTCTTCACATTAAAAAACACATTCCATATCTATTAGCTATCATTCCCCATTTCCTCCTTTCCCATTGCCTGGCAATCACTAACCTACTTTCTGTCTGTATAAATTAGCCTATTCTGGGCATTTCATATATATAAAATAGAACAATATATGGTCTTTCATCTCTGACTCCTTTCACTTAGAATGTTTCAAAGATTCATCTATATATTAGTATTTTATTACTTTTCATGGCTGAATAATATTCTAATATATGACTATACCATATTTTGTTAATCCATTAATCAGTTGATGGGCATTTGGGTTATTTCTACTTTGGCTATGATAAACATTGTTGCTGTAAACATTACATACAGTATTCTTTGACATATATTTTCAATTATCTTAGGTATAAAACTAGGAGTAGATACATATCATATGTTAATTCTATATGTAACATTTTAAAAACTGTGAAACCTTTTCCAAAGCAGTCACACCATTTTATGTCCCCAACAGCAAAATAAGAGTGCTCTAATTTTTCTGTATCCTTGCCAACATTTTTTACGTTCTGCCTTTTTGATGAGAGCCATCCTAGTAGATGTCAAATGATATCTCATTGTGGTTTTGATTTGCATTTTCCTAGTGATTAATGGTGCTGATTAACCTTTTCATGTGCTCAATGGCCATTCGTATATCTTCTATTGAGAAATGTCTATTCAAATCCTAGGCTCACTTTAAAAATTAGGCTACGTGTCTTTTCATTATCAAGTTATAAGAATTTTTTGATGCATTCTTGATACAAATTCCTTATCAGATGTATGATTTGCAAACATTTTCACCCATTCTTAGTTGCTTCCACTTTGTTGATAGTAATCTGTCACACCCAAAACTTTTAAATTTTGCCACAAATGTTAACATTTTCTTGCCTTGAGTCTAACATTTATTATTCAAACAGAAATCTGTTTGATTAAAATTATACCACATTTTTAAATACAATTGTTTCAGCGAACCTTACCTATTTCAGGATTAAGTCAAATATATGAAATAAATTCTGTTTAAAAAAATAAATTAATTTATTTGAATGATGGCAAAGAGCCAAAGTTATTTCACTCTAGTGTCTAATCTCATAATAAGACTTACTTAGGTACTGACTCTAAAAAAGCAACGTATGTTTAATAGTAGCATTTTTTTTTATTATTTTAAAGACGGGGGTACAATTCAGGGCTAGGTATACAAGTGGTCATCATACAGGTAAAGTTTGGGCTCCCCTTTGGTCCCCACTTTACCTGGTTTAAGATCAGTACCCTTATTGATGTTGTGTCTCCTCCCCTACCTGGGCAATACCTTGCTAGTGCCAATTCCTTTCTTATAGTATTATAGTAAATATTCAGGGCCCGCTTATGAGTGAGAACATGTGGTACTCAGTTCTTTGTTTCTGTGATAGATCACTGAGTATGATAGATTCTAAATTCATCCAAATTGCTGCAATGTCCAAGTTTGTCCTCCATAATGACTGCATAATAGTCCATCGTGTATATGTATCATTTTTTTTAAAAATCCAGTCCAGTTTTGATGGGTGGCGTGGTTGGTTCCATGTTTTTGCCACTGTGAATAGTGCCGCAATAAACAAGAGTGTGCAGTTATCTTTTTGGTAGAATGATTTGAGTTCCTCCGGGTATACTCCCAGTAGGGAGATTGCTGGATCATATGGAAGGACAATATCTAATTCTTTTAGAAATCGTCACACTGTTTTCCATAGAAGTTGAACTAGTTTGCATTCCCAGCAGCAGGGTAGAAGCATTCCCTTTTCTCTGCATCCTCATCAGCATCTGATGTTTTTTATTTTATTAATGATGGCCATTCTTACTGGAGTTAGATGGCATCTCAAAGTGGTTTTGATTTACATTTCTTTGATGATTAGTGAAGCTGAACTCTTTTTCACGTTTGTTGGCTACCTGAGTCCATTCATGTCTTTTGCCCACTTATTAATAGGGCTTTTTTTTTTTCTTTTTCTTTTCAGCACACTTGAGTTCCTTTGTAGATCCTGGATGTCAGGCCTTTGACAGATATACAGTTGACAAATGCTTTTTCCCATTCTGTGGATTCTCTGCTCTCTTGATTGTTTCTATTGCTTTGCAGAAGCTTTTCAGTTTAATGAGGTCTCCCTTGTCTATCACTGCAGTTTAATGAGGTCTCCCTTGTCTATCACTTATGGCATGGACATCTGGGGTTTTGATCAGGAATTGGTTGCCTATTCCAATTTCTGTAAGGGTATCTCCTGTGTTTTCTAAGATTTTTATCGTTTGAAGTTTTACTTTTAGGTCTTTGCTCCATTTAGAGTTGATTTTTGTGTATAGTGATAGGTAGGGGTCCTGTTCCATTCTTCTGTACGTAGTCAGCCGGTTTTCCCAGTACCATTTACTGAATAGGTTCTCTTCTTTCCAGTGGTTGTTGGTGGTGACTTGTCAAAGATAAGTTGGTTGAGAAATTCAGGTTTTGCTTCCAGAATCTCTGTCCTGTTCCATTGGTCTATATATCCGTTCTTGTTCCAATACCAGGCTGTTTTGATTATTGTAGACTTATAATAAAGTTTAAAGTCTGGAAGTGTGATACTTCCTGCTTTGTTTCTTTTGCTGAGGATTGTTTTGGCTATTTGGGGTTGTTTATGTTTCCATATGAATTTCTGTGTTCTCGTTTCCAGGTCTGAGAATGATGATGTTGTAATTTATGGGTATTGCATTGAGTCTGTATATTGCCTTTGGTAGGATGGACATCTTAACAATGTTGCTCCTTCCTATCCATGAGCATGGGATCTTTTTTCATGTGTCTTCTATGCGTCTATGTGTCTTCTTGGATTTCTTTGAGCAGTGTTTTGTAGTTTTCATTGTAAAGTTCTGTCACTTCTCAGGTTAGGAAGATGCTAAGTTATTTCTTCTATTTTTTTTTTTTTGTGTGTGGCTACTGTGAATGGGATTGTGCTTTTTATTTGGTTGTCTGTTTGTTGTTGGTGTATAAGAATGCAATCATCAGCTGGGCTCAGTGGCCCAGCCTGTAATCCCACGCTTTGGGAGGCTGAGGTGAGTGGATTGCCTGACGCCTGGGCAACTTGGCAAGACCTCATCTTTACAATAAATTAAAAAATCAGCCAGGCATGGTAGCGCATGCCTGTAATTCCGGCTACTCGAAAGGCGAGGTGGAAGGATCGCCAGAGCAGGTTGAGGCTGCAGTGGCCGAGAGCGTGCCACTGCACTCCAGTCTGGGCAACAGAGTAAGACTCCAACTCAAAAAAAAAAAAAAAGAATGAAATCATCTTTTGCATGTTTATTGTTTACCCTGAGACTTTGCCAACATCCTGTATCATTGCAAGGAGATTTTTTGACAGATTCTCTTGGATTTTCAAGGTATAGGATCACTTAGCTTTCTCTATTTCTATTAGGATACCCTGATTTCTTTCTTTTGTCTAATTGCCCTGTTAGGACTTCCAACACAATGTTGAACAGGAGGAGTGAGAGTGGGCAGCCTGTCTTGTTACGGTTTTCAGGGGAATGCTTCCAGTTCTGTCCATGTAGAGATTTGCTGGCTGTGGGCTTATCATAGATGGCACTTACTATTTTGAGGTATGTTCCTTCTATGCCCAGGTGTTCAAGGGTTTATATCAAGAATGGATGCTGGATTTCATCAAAAGCTTTTTCTGCAGTTAATGATATAATCATGTGGTTCCTGTTTTTACATCTATGTATGTATTTAATTATATTTATGGTCTGGCACATGCTCAAACAGCCCTGAATCTCAGGGATAAACCTACTTGGTCATAGTGGGTGATTTTTGAGATGTGTTGGTGGATCTGATTTACTATAATCTTGATGAGAATTTTTGCATCTATGTTCATCAGGAATATTGGCCTGTAGTTCTCTTTTCTTGTTGGAAATTTATCCGGTTTGGTATCAGTGTGATGTTAGCTTCATAAAGTGATATGGGGAGAATTTCAAATTTCTCAATTGCCTGGAATACTTTCAGTAGGATTGGTATCAGCTCTTCCTTTTATGTTTTGCAGAAATCGGCTGGAAAGTCATCTGGTTCAGGGTTTTTTTTTTTAATGAGTAGTTTTCTTATGACAGAATAAATTTCCTGGGTTGTAATTGGTCTATTACATGTCTCAATGTCTTCTTGTTTCAGCCTTGGGAGGTTGTGTGATGTCAGAAAGTCCTCCATTTCACTTAGTTTATCAATTTTGTTTTTGTAATCTCTTCTGTATTTCCTTGGGGTCAGTTGTGATTTGATCTTTTACATTGCTGAGTATATTTATTTGGATTTTTCCTCTCTTTTTCTTGGTTATTTTGGCTAGGGGTCCATCAATCTTGTTTAACCTTTTAAAGAACCAGCTTTTTATTTTATTGTTTTTTTTCTATATTTTTGTCTTCTATGTCCCATATTTGGGCTTTTACTTTGGTGATCTGGACTTTTCTTGCTAAAGTTAGATGGTCTTGTCTTTCCAGCTTCCTTGAGTGATTTGTTAGGCTGCTAACTTGTTATCTTTCTATTTTCCTGATGTGTGTTAATAGAGATATAAATTGCCCTCTTAGAACTGTTTTTGTGACATCCTAGAGATTTTAGTATGAAATCTCTTTGTTTTCATTTGTTTCCAGGATTCTTTTCATTTCTGTTTTCATTTCTGCATCGACCCAGGAGTTGTTCAGCATCATGCTGTTTAGTGTCCATGTCTTTGTGTGTTTGGGGGGAATTTTGTTGGTGTTGATATTTATTTTTATTCCACTATGATCTGATAAGGTGCATGACATTATTTTGTTTTTATGAAATTTGTTTATGCTTGATTTATAGCTGAGGATGTGACTGATCTTGGAGTATGTTTCATGTGATGATGAGTAGAATGTATATTCTGTGGTTTTTGGGTGGAGTGTTCTGTTGGTATCTGTTAAGTGCATTTAGTCTAGTGTCAAGTTGAGGTTCTGGATCTCTTTGTTGATTTTTTGCCTCAATGATCTATCTAGGGCTGTTAATGGGATATTTGTTTCCCTAACTATAATAACGTTGGAGTCTATTTTTCTAGTTTGCTTAGTAGTTGTTTTATACATACTGATGCTTCTGTGTTGGGTGCATATTTGTTTAGGTTAGATAGATATTTCCTGTTGATGGACCGAAACTTTAATGATTATGTAGTGTCCTTTGGTATCTTTTTAAATTTTTGATAGCTTAAAGGTTGTTTTGTCGGACATTAAGATTGTGACTCCTGCCTTCTTTTTTATCCATGTGCCTGGAAATTCATTTTCCATCCTATAACTTTGAGTCTGTGTGCATCCTTTGTAGTGAGATGAATTTCATGGATTCAGCAAATTATTGGGTCACTTTTTAAAATCCAGTTTTTCATTCTGGTCTTTTCAGTGGCATATTCAGTCTAATCATGTTCAGGCTGATTAATGAAATATAAGTGTTTATTCCATCATGAGGTTCTTACAAAGTTTTTCTTTGTTTTCTTTGAACTCTTGGCTTGATGTATGTATGTGTTCTTAAGTTTGCAGTTGTAATGCATTCTCTGTTGATTCTGTGTTCTGTTCTCTTGGGAGGTGTGTGGTCATTCTTTTTTTTTTTTTCTTCTGTGCTTAATAATTTTTTTAAGCACCTCTGGTAGAGCTGACCTGAAAGCTGCATAATCTCTTAGGGATTGAATGTCTGGGAAGGATTTTAACTCTCCATCACTTATAAAGCTGAGATTGACTGGGTAGGAAATTCTCAGTTGTAACTGTTTATCTCTGAGGACCTTGAATATTGGACTCCAGTTCCTTCTAGCTTGTAGTGTTTCTGCTGATAGGTCTGCTGCTATTCTGATTGATTTTCCCTGTTACGTACTCTGGACTTTCTCTCTTGCTGCCTATAGGAGTTTTTTTTTTCTTTTGTATCTACTTTGTGTAGGTGAACTACTATGTGTCTAGGGGTTAGTCTTCTCATTTGATGTCTTGGGGGGTTTCTGTATCTCTTGTGTTTGGATGGTCACATCTCTCATGAGATGGGGAAAGTATTCTTAGATAACCTCCTGGAATACTTGCTCCAAGGTGTTCTTCATTTCCTTTTCTTCTCTGGGATGCCAATAAGGTGTAGGTTTGGCCTCTTGATATAATCACACATTTCTTCGAGGCTTTGTTCTTTCTTTCTGAGTTTTCTTTCTATGTTTTTTTACAGATCATGCTAATTCCATGTTTTGGTTTCAACTTCTGATATTCTGCTTTATTAATTCTGCTTCAATGCTTGGCATCTTGTTTCTTACTCCTTGAGTGACTTTTTTTATGGTCAAAATCTCTGTTACAAGCTATTTCAGTATTGCATCTTGTCTTTCTTAAGTCTTATTCACTCTTTGCATCCATTCCCTAATCCCTGCTGTATTCTAAAGCCAGTCATTGGTGACTTACATTGTTTGAGATCTGAGATCTTATTTTTTTCAGTTGTTTTCTCTTTGTTACACTGGCATTTACCTGTGTTCTTCCACTGATTTTTCCTCATTTGTGACAGATCTCTTTCTTTTCTCTTTAGTTCCCTTATTTGGTGACAGTGGGAAGGATTTTCATTTCAATCTTCTCTAATCAGATCTCTGAATTTGTTCTATTTTGAAACAGGACTGAGGGTGTGGAGTTGCTGTCTCTTGTAGTTTTGAGAATCAAATAAGGTGGAGAATGGGGAACTAGGATTCAGAAACTACTTGCAAATCACAATGTTTACTGACTGGGGTATGGGTTCCCTGAGATTCACACCCCACCATTACTCTAGATGAGATGGAATGGTTATATTTGTGTACCCTCTGAGTCCAAGATACCAAGATACAGTAGCAGCAATGATAAGAACAGAAAAGTAGTATTAAACAGGACAAAAACAATTTTTTTAAGTTTAAAAAATGCAGAAATAAAAGTAAAAAACAACACACACACAAATGAAAATAAACTGGCAAAAAAAGCAAAATAACAACAACAACAACAACAAAAGACAGGAGAACTAAACACACACACATACATGTGCCCAACACAAAATGAAAGAAGAATAAAAATTGAACTGTCACACATACATTCATACACATAAACTAAAAAAAAAAGAACAAACAAAAACCTGAAAGATGAACCCTCAATCATTCATTCACTCACATAAACGGAAAATAAAAAATGAAAGCAAGACAAAAAAGAAGAAGAAGAAGAAGAAAAGAAAAAAGGTGGAGGGAGATGTGGAGGTTGAACCCTCACATACACATTCACACACAAAGAAAAAAGAAAACAAAAATTAAATTAAAAAATAAAAATAAAACAAAAAGCAACCTGCTCTCTTGTGAAAAGTTCTGTAATTATTCCTTTTACCTACTCACAGGTAAACCCCTCTACTGTCTTCTGTGGAGCTGCAGCCACATTCACAATCTCCCCAGCATGTGACCCAGGGAAGGAAGAGGGGATGGTGGGGATGGTTGGGGTTTCAGGGGATCCCCTCTGGTGGGCAGGCAGGAGGTACCCAGGTACTGGTCAGGGTGGGGGCACCCCAGCCAGGCTTATCCTGGAGTGGAGTCCTTCTATTATGGTTGATGTCCAGGCTCCACCTGGGTTTGTCCTTCTCACTCATGCCTCAGTTGTGTGGGTCTGACATTCAGAAGAGTGCTGGGTAGAAGGGGACTGGGTCAACCCCAGGCTCACTGCTGATCTCTTCAGAGGTCTTCCTTGTCCTTTTCTGGTCACACTCTTTGTCCCATAGTTGAATCGGAGAGTACCCGAGACTCAGCACTCTTCCTGTCCCTCCAAAGTTTGTGCTTTTGGGATATTCCCTCTAGGTCACAATCAACCCCTGAGTAGTTAACCTGCCATCACAGAGATTGGGTCTGTAGCTCCGTGGTAAGCAAGCTGGAGCCATTCTCTGCCCAATTTTGAAGATGGTGGCAAGGTGCCTATTTCATCTTCTCCAGTGGGGCTATGCCCTGGCTCCCTTGCTATGCTCCCTCTGCAGCCCTTGCTGCCAGTGTCTGGCCAGGCCCTATGGTGGTGAGACAGAGTCTGGAGCTGGCAGTCACTCCTGGAAGCTTCTTCCCAGGAAGGGCTTTGCTAATTTACAAAAAAATGGAGCTTGGCTTCTACATCCCTGGAAGCACTAGGGTCCAAGCAGAGCAGCTATGTCACCAGCCACTTCACCCTGGCCACTTGCTCCTGAGTCCCCACTAAGTCACCTACTCACACACCCACTTACTCACAGACAGGTATGCAAAATTGTCCATACACTCACCCACACACTTTGACTTGCATAGTCCAACTGCCTCCACTGCTGTCTTCCTCCGGGAGTTCCAGCATTTGGTTTTGCACCCTTAATCTATTAATGCATTTTGGATTAACTAATACTTGTACTACATAATGTGGTAAAGAAAATCCGTTACCTGGAAACAGTTGCAAAAAATAAGTAGTTACATGAATTATAATATCAGGGAGAAATATAAATTTGAAGTTGGGATTTTATGAAGATACTCAATGATTTTTAATATTATAAAAACAATAATCATATTAACAAGTGTTCTAAGGAAAACAATTAACTACATGCTTACTATTTACATAAATCAGAAGTCCTTGGTTTTGTTCATTTTTTTGTGGATCATAATGTTTCACTAGAGTAAGTCTTTTCCCCATAAAGTCAGACATCACTGTAATTGTGTAGCATGATTTCAAAAGATAAATTCTTTAGATATTCAGTTAATACGCCTTCAAAATTTGCACTTATATTTAGTGTACAATATACATTTTCCTCATAGATAATGTGAAATATAGAAACTGTTTATAATAACTAAATTATGTTTTACATATTTTTACTTTATACTGAAACTAAAGAGGAGATTAAGGAAAAGAGAAATTAAGTTAATTCCATTGAGTCACAACACAGTGTGTGCTGGGGATAAAACTAGAATTGGTACAATTTTTGTATGCCAAATAAGAATTTGTCCTAGTCCTTGGTTATTTCTGTCACTTCAAACATTAGACTAGTATAATTGGACATTTACTTTTTATTTTTACCTTTCTGCTTTACGACATAAATTCAAGTAGGTGCCGTACCTTTATGAAAACCATAAACACACTGCAAAATATCTATAGATCTCTCAGTTATTTCTCAAGACCTGTATTTGGTTGCACTTACTCACAATCTTGTAAATCACTACTTCTTATAACTCTTCCTCTCACTCTCTCTTTCATCGCAGGAAAGGATAAGCAAATGTGTAGGGTAGAATAATTTCCTAAGAAAAACATACCAGTTATACCAATTTTGTAGAGGGCCTGTATTTATCAAATGCCATAGTAAAATATTTCCAAATTATATAGTGAGAGCAGATTAAATTCTGTTGCTTCCATGACTATAGCTGTGGTCAAAATAAGAAGTGCAGTTTTTATTTAGCATTTTCCTTTGCAGATATCACTTTGAAGTGGAAAATCACTTCAATATATGAATAATAGTATCGATCCTCCATATTTATAATTGAAATACTGAAGGCAATAATGTTTCCAAGTCAAATGTATTTAGATTTTGTAAAATAAAAAAAATTCACTTTATAGAAAACAAATATAAAAGATTTGCCTTTTATATATTATCTGGGGATGAAGGTTCTATATGTGCAAATTTTCTTATTTTCTCTAAATAGCAATTATAGTATGTATGTCTGGGAAACTGAGAAAGTCGGGTATGCTCTGCCACATACAGCACCCATTTCAACTTAAGCCATTTGAGATGGAACATTATTGAGGTGAATATTGCTTTCAGCTTTGCTCAAATCATAATGTGAACAACTATGTTCAAAGAACAACTTTTTGAAGCAATCAGAAATACCATTATTTCCATTTACAGATGGAAATTGAGAAAAAAGAGATAAAGTGAATTCTGGAGAACCACAATCTAACAAATTAGAAGCAGGGTTAGATCTTAACACTCTTCCTATTCCAGAATTTTGTTATTGTACCATACAGTATTTAGATCTGAGAAATGATTATTTCCATGCTCTTTAAAAAAATAAATTGTATTGTGTATATTTAAGGTATACAACACGATCTTAAAAGATACATATATAGTAGCATGATTACAAAGTAAAACAAATTAATTTACCCTTCATCTCACACAGTTACCCATTTTTCCTCTTGCAGCAAAAGTGGGTGTAATCTGTTCATTTGACAAAAATTCTGAATACAGCACACTATTTTTAACTATCATTGTCATGCTTTACCTTAGATCATTCTACTTATTCACCCTACATATATGTTACTTTGTATCCTTTGATCTCAATCTCCTAATTTACCCTGTGGTTCTTGAAGTTAGACCCAGCATAAAAATAAAAAGAGAAAAATGTTCTGTGATTGAGATTATGGTGGAGGATTGGAAGGGAGCAGTTAAAAGCCATAATCCATATTAGCTGATGTGATAGGTAATTACAAAAAAGACTCCCTGGTATTCACGCTCCTTGTGTAATTTGCCTTTCCTGTGTATGTGATCCATTTGGTAACTTGCTTCTAATGAACAGAATACAGAGGAAGTGATAGGGTACCATTTCTAAAATTTGGTCATAAAATATCGTTATGTCTGTTTTGCTCACATTTTCTAAGCTTTTCTCAGGTGTTCATGTAAGTGAAATAAGCTGCCATTTTGTCAGCTGTCCTTTGGAGAAGCAAACGTGGCAAGGAGGTCAACAGCTAGTGAGAGGGGCTGTGGCCTCAATCCAATAACCAGCAAGAAACTAAATGCTTCCAAAAACATGTGACTGAGCATGAAAATGGGTCATTTCCCAGTCAAGTCTTGAGACGACTGCAGGCCTTTCTTGGCTGTAGCTTTATGAAAGACCATGAGCCAAAGGACTCAGCAGAGCTACTTCTAGATTCCTGATTCACAGAAACTGTGAGATAATGAATGTTTTAGTGTTTTAAGACACTAAATGTAGGGTAATTTATCACAAAGCTAGAGATAATCAATACAGCAGATTCCCCAGAATTGTATCTCCATTCTAATTCAATCTAAGTTAAAAAAATAAAATAGCACGCATATCATGGTAGTTTTAAACCAATTTCAATAGACATGAACACAGCAAACAAAAATAAGTCTAAGACCAAAGCATAGTGGTCTTAAAAAAAAAATCCAACTCTAATTGAGTCCTCCAGAGTCTACTTTCAACCAAACTGTAATTTTCTAAGCCTCCCTTACATAGATATTTGGAGGCTGACACTGATAAAATTCTATGGCATTTTATGCATGTCAGAATATGAGTATATTTTGATGTATTACTTCAATTGATTGTTAGAGCAACTCTTTGAAGCATCTAGAGATACTACTATTTCCATTTTGCAGATAGAAATTGAGGAAAATGAGATAAAGTCAATTTTCAAGAGTCACAAGCTAACAAGATATGTTTTATATATAGGAATAGATCTTAATTCTCTATTTGAAGTCCAGAATTTTGTTGCTATGCATTCTATGTTTACATCTGGGAAGATGGTTGTTTCCATAAATATAGAATGTTATAATACATAGCATGCAACACCATAGGAGTGGATTAATTTATCAGACACACTTTATTCTCCACAAAATCCATCTTAATTGCCATGCTTGTCTTAGAAATTTCAAAATAATTTTATATAGCTGGAGTGATACTATCAATGAATATAAAGTCAAGATAAATTAAATTTAAACATTATTTTTGTTTAAAATTAACTTTAAAAAATTTAATATGTTACTTCCCAAATATTAAGTTACCTTATAATTAATCTCATAAAATAATAACTGCAACAATAACATTTTCTAAGTAGATCAAATTCATTAGAAGTTAGATATCAACATTAGCTCACACAAACAAAACATAACAAGGAAGCTACTCTCTCTACCCCATGGGAATATGTCCCATGTTTTGAGGTCAGTCAGCAAGGAACAGTAATTTATAATTAGCATTGAAGAAGAGGAAGGCAAGACAAGGAAAAAAGCAAATTGAGTGAAATGTATATTGAATTAATGTTTTGCATAGGCTATGTAATTTAATTTGAGAAGTAGCAATATGAGTGTCTTAAATATGTTGGCCATGTTTTGTCTTTTTTCTGCATTGGCTGTTGCTGAACACTGTTCCTACATAAATTAGTTGTTGAAAAAATGTAGAATTAATGAGTGGATGAATATCCTATTATTTACATATAATAGATGGAGACACTAAGGCGAAAAGTAGGTAAATATTTACATATTAAATATTTAAATTACCATAGCTTATAATGCTGATTCCAAAGACATCGCCTTTTCTTTGATATGAAATAATTTCTCTCAAATAATTGTTTTTTTATCATATTAAGATGTAGAGCTAGTAAGTAGACATTAAATTGATGGTAAAGCCAGAACATAAAGATATTTATCAGTTAATAAATATCACTTATCTCCAAGAAAATGACAACATATTTTAAGTATAAAAGGCTGGTGAAAAAATAATTTTAAGAAAATATTATTGAAAAACCCTATGAATAATGAGTACACCAGATAAAAATGTTTTAAAAAGCTAATGATGGAAACCAGCTATAATAAGATTAATATTCAATTTTTTTTTCAGGATTTTTCTATGACTTTAATTCTTGAAGGAGCAAGTGATATAAAAGACAAAATATTCATATTTAATAGTTCTAGATTAATTCCCTAAAGTTATTCCAAAAATAAAACTTAAGAAATAGATTGAGCAGATAGGGGTGAGGCTTCTAAACTCTGTCTTTTTTTAAAAAAATCGCATCACTAGTCTCTACTAATGGTAGTTTGAGCTGTGGTGGTTATAAAGGTGAAGTGGTGATGTGAGAACTTAAGAGAATGAGAGCAAATGTAGATATCCATCTGAATCTTGATTAGACATCTAGTAGCCTATAATAGGGTATAATCTCATAATTAATATTAATATGTTTTACATTTTAAAAAAATTCTAAGTGCTTGTGTTCAGGCCATGAAGAAAGAGAGTAAGGTAGGAAGGCTGCATTCACCTGCACAATTGACTGAGAAAAGGGAAATATCATAAGGGATAGAGTGCCTAGAGAACAGAAATGCAGGTTCAGTCCTTGGAGTCTATGTCATTAAAGAGAATTCAGGGATGTGTCTTGCCGGAAGCGCTGTGTAGTGGATTTTTAAAAAGCTTAGTTTCCTGGAAGTAGGTAGCACATAAATTTCTAAAATAATAGAAATGTAAATAATAACCTTAAGCAAAGAGGGGATAATTGCTTATGTGACGTGAGCACAAACAAAGCAACAAATCACTTGAAATATTTCCTCTTAGAATTTGTATGAAGCAACTACTTTGAGTAAATCTAGTCTCCTAATTCCAGCATGGACAACACACCTGTCCAGCTCACTACCCTTATCCAGGCTTTGCATTCCAGAAAAACAGGTTTACCCTAGATTCCTTGAATGTCCTTTTGAATTTGTATGACCCTTAACTCTATTAACCCAATCTACCTCTTCTAATCAATTCTAAAAATTGTCCTCAATATCCAGATTAGATGCCAACATTTCCATAAAATATTTCACTACCGTTATATTTAAAAATCAAGTACTATTAGAAGAAATTTGGAACATATCTTATCATTTTCGTATCTCCAGCATCTAGAATACATCAGGAGCTCAGTATGCATTTCTCAAGCCAAAAT
Source organism: Cephalopachus bancanus (assembly GCA_027257055.1). Classification (NCBI taxonomy): domain Eukaryota; kingdom Metazoa; phylum Chordata; class Mammalia; order Primates; family Tarsiidae; genus Cephalopachus; species Cephalopachus bancanus. Next base: position 2,808,596 of record JAPVLO010000205.1, on the reverse strand, counting down.
AAATACATTAAAATTAAAATTCAGTGCCATCAATAGTCCTACTATATACTTCTCTGAACCATCCTTTTGATATGCAGATAGTAAATGCTAAAAGATACATCACTGATTAATAGGTTTTATTGGTTTGAGTAAGTAGAATAAGTGGGCTGCATCCCTTCCATCCCATATTATTCTTGAATTTCATATTTTTATTTTTCCTTGAATTTCATACATAAATATAATTTCCATAAACCAATTGAAATAGTTGTATCTCCTGGACAATCATAAAAGTTGTACTAATATAGAGATTGCTGTTTATGGAATATGAAGTAAAACTCAAGATATCAGAAACACTATGTATTATGCCTCAGAACTTTCTAAAGTTTATATATACTTTTTACAAGTCTTTTAGTTTAAACAGATATGTTCATTTTCCAGTTGTTTTCATTTTCACAAATAAAATGTTTATTTAATGAAATATGATCTTTATAGATATGACTTATAGAGCTTAAAATGTGTGTTTCAAAATATAATGGTTAAAACAAAAGCAAAGAGAAAACTCAAGGTGGTCTAGTGAAACGGATCAATAACTTATTGATCAGAAATAATAACTCATTCTTAGCTTAAATGTTAAATTGGATTTTTAATTATGGCTGTGTTTACACTTACATCTTGTCTGATTTTCTTTTACTTTTGCTAACTGGTAAAACAAATTATAGCAGCAATGCTTTGGTTCATTGAGTACCTTTTTTCCTAAGATTTTTAACTTTATTTACAAATTCTTAAAAATGAAGTATATATTAGAAAAAATCACCACCACTCAAATATACTGTGTCATAAGAAAATCTCTCATCTTATGCATGAACATTTTTTTTGCTTTATTCATAAAAATAGGTTAGCCTTATAGAGAAGAAGAACCCAATGAATTAGTGGGATATGGACAGAGGCAGAAGAGGGAACCCAGAACTTTACACATTTGTTTGTTGCTGTCGCCCTTGATACTATACAGGTTGAGACTTTGTACATCTTTATTTCATATTTTATATCTTGCTTGTCCACAAAGTCATCCTAAACCCCTGTACAAGTGCAGTTGCTTGATCTTGAATTAAGCTTATGGCCTTTCTTAAATTACTAGCTTTGAGGAATATAAATACATCTTCCAGTACTTATAGAAAGCTTTGAGTCATTATACATATAAATTGTACTACAATAAGATTATCATTTTTTGTACACAAAGCCAGTTTATATTATTCTGCAAATCACATATTTTAAGTTAACACAAATACTATTTTTTAATATAAGGACTTTGTACCAGCTGTCAATTAACTGTCCTCTTAGCTTCAAATTTTCTCTTCATTTCCTGTTCTGTAAAAATGAAGCTGACATTATTCTTCCACTGCCAGCTAGTATGATGCTAAGCTTTGTCAGCAGAAGTCACTGTAAACACGTTGCTAGAGAAAGGAGTTTTCCTTCTAGTTGGATGTGCTGTCTCAACAGGCTGCTGCAATGTGAGCAGTGTCAGCACTAGGCTCTCCCAGTAGTGTGGGCAGCTTTTGCAGTGTCCGGCTTCTGCAGCACCATTATTTTCCCTCTCTTCAGTTCCTGCAGTGCCTGATTGACTGCAGCACCCAATGGCCAGAACCTTCGCCCAGACACTTGCTTAAGATGTCTTACAGGAGAAAGCTATCCATATGAACAGCATTCCCCAGCACTCTATAGGGTAGATTTCCAGCAAGTACCAGAGAGCAGATTTCCAGTAAATTCTGCCAGTGCAGTACCACAGTGCTTTCTATACCATTCAATAGGCCATAATTGTACTCCCTCCAGCAAGGACAAGATCTTAGCCTTGGAGCGGATAGATTCTTCTGTGGTTGCTCTAACAGTCCTAGGAGTGGGGGCTGCTCCTTATATCTGCTATTCCTGTATTCCTTAGATCTCTTTTTATTCTGTACTAGCCAACGCTGTATTATAAAATATAATTTTTATGTTGAACTCTTCCTGTTTAAATTACTGTGTGACTTCTGTGTTTTGGCTGGATTATGGTTGATAGTCTTCCACAAAGGACTGGAAGAAGTTTACTTATATGCTAAAGGATAAAATTAATATTTGAATGTTTTGGAGAAAAAAGTAATAGGCAAAGCAAAAAGTGAGCAGTAATATTAATTCACAGAAAGACATGCCATGTAATTATGTGCAATTACTAAGTGGTTACACATTTAAGCTAGTGATCAAAATTTTAAAAGAAACATGTTCAACTTGAAGATTTATAGTAACAAAAGTTAAAGGCCAATCTAGCTGTCTAGAAACATGCTGTTTAATTTCAGAATCTTGTGAACGTCTTTAAAATAAGCAAAATAGCAAATTCTATGCATCTTTTCTTTAGAATACCTCTCAGAGTGAGTAAATGGCATGATGGTACATGTAAAAACAGAAAAAAAAATAGTTATATAAGTAGCCAGAATAATGTATTACAAAGGCTCTAAGGGTAAAATTCTCACCATTTAGAGGAAAGGACAGACTTCCATGTACTTTAGGGAGCCTCCAGAAGTAGAGTTATTATGATTGGCAACACACATATAAAGGTTGTAATCCTTAAGTGGAAAAAATTAAAACTTGAATTCTGATTCTGTGTGTATCCAGTTGCGACAGAATCATGAAGGTTAAAATGTCTATACTTGTGTTTCATCTTTGCTACTTATTCCAGGGTTTGTTCCTATAAAACATTTTCTGAAAGTATTTATCATATTGGAGAAAGGTCATGCATATGATCATAAAATCGATTGTTATTAGGTCTTCTGCTGAGAGTTAATTCCAAGTAGCAAAACTTTTGTTAGCAAATCAAAATCACTTTAAATAAGCTCACACATTTAAATAATGACTAAAAGAGATGAATATATTATTTTAGAATTTTTGAGACATTGTCAGACTTGGAGAAAAAAAGATTTTATTCACTGTGTCCTTCTCCTGGAGGAAAAAGGAAATTTAATTATAAGATACTTATACTACCTTTTTATACCTTTCAAAATATTTCTGCCACTGTCATCTATGTCTAGGGCCATTTTCTGCCCTTTACCTTCCATCTAAAATTTAGATTAAAAATATCTTAAGCCGGGCTCGGTGGCTCAGCCTGTAATCCCACGCCTTTGGGAGGCTGAGGTGAGTGGATTGCCTGAACCTGTGGGTTCGAGACCCACCTGGGCAGCGAGACCTCACCTCTACAATAAATCAAAAAATCAGCCAGGTGTAGTAGCGCATGCCTGTGATTCCGGCTACTTGGAAGGCTGAGGTGGAAGGATCGCCGGAGCCCAGCAGGCGTTGCTGCGGTGGCCGGGAGAGGCCACTGCACTCCAGTCTGGGTGACAGAGTGAGACTCCAACAACAACAACAAAAAAATCTTAATATTTGAGTGCCAGTTTACAAAGAATTAATGGTTTTTCCTCTCATAATTTTGATCCATAAAAATCATCATAAGTCAAATATGATATAATCACTTCATTGTTGCTATGTATTCACCTTCTGAACCATCAGTTCCTACCATCTAACACAGTGTTTACATTTACCAAATATGCAACTATGAATTATTAATTATGAGTGATTGTATAAGAAAACATACAAATGGAATAAGCATAAAAATAATCCATAACTATATGCCTTAAAAAAACTTTCTGATAGTTGAAGTGTTAAATATCAGTTTTATCTAATTATGATATAACTACCACATATTGTTTGGAAAACAAATACGAAGGGGGACCCAAAAAAGACCAGAATGATCTTTTGAAGAGTGGGTCCCTTAGAGTACACTCAGAATTTGATCCTCTGTATCAACCAGTCAACCAAAGTTTTTATCTGAAAGTTTTGAGAAGGTTGCATCATGATTTGTGGAAGAAATGTCTCAAGTCATGGAAAATGAGTGAGCGGGTTCTTCTACCATGACAATGCACTAAGTGTTCAGCAGTTTTTAGCCAAAAACAGCATGACTCCCAAGTCCTACCCTCCTTATTCACCTGATCTCTCCCTGACTATTTTTTGTTTCCGTAGATGAAAAAAGTTCTCAAAGGGAAACATTTTGCCTTTGTGGAGAGAGTAAAGCAAAAAATGGCAGAAGTACTAAAAGGCATTAAAATAGACAAGTTCAAAAACTGTTTTGAGCAGTGGAGAAAGTGTCTTGATAGGTGTAATAGGTGTATGGCATCAAATGGAGAGTACTTTGAAGGTGACTGAAATTTAAACATATAAGAATAAATACACAATTATTTATAAATAAATGATAGTTTTGGGGTTCCCTTTGTATACATACATTATTTATCAATGGAGTTCTTTGAGTAACAAAAACAAAAGAAAAGAAAATCATTATCAAAATGAAAACTGTGTCTCTATATCAAAAACTAATAAAGCAAACAAAACACAAAGTTTAAAAAGCAACAAAAAATTACTAGAAGATCCTTGAAAATACTGTATTCTCATAATGAATATTTTATTAGCAACATTATTTTATATTGTTTTCTAGAATCCTTGCTACTTTCCCTTTTTCTTCCTTGTTTTTAAATGCATACCTAAATTTCCATATAAAATATGTCAACCTAAGAAAGTTAAAGAAAATACTGATAGCAAAATTGAGTCTGGTGAAGTAAATCCCTATTATTAGATAGCAGGTGGGTTAAAGAAAAAAATTTTTTTATGAAAATAATTTTTTATTGGAGAGACATAAACTTAATACTTACATAACTCGATTTTATAGTAAATAAATTATATTTAAAACAAAGTTGACATTCTAGTAGTTATACTAGGAGGCTTCACATGATTCATTATCTAGATAATAATGCAAAACCATTTACTGAGCATTCTTTTATCTAGGCAATTTTCATGAATTTACTAAAAAGAACAAAACTCTATAGGAAAAATACTAATAGTATCTCTGTTACAAATTAGAGCTCAGACAGAAAATTTTTAATGTAGAAGATGGAGAGAATCGATAAGAAAAAAATGAGAAATGAGAAGTGAAAATAAAATCATAATAGTTTTGGGTTTCATAGAGAAAAATCTCTGGAAAGAACCTGTTAAGGAGCAAGGTCAAACTCCAGAGGGAGACTCCGGAGATGCTAAGTGGCAAAGGCCAAGGTTTTCCTATAAGGACCAAGGGGACACGGACATAGGCCAGATTTGGTGTTTCAGTGATGGTATACCCATACAACTCATGCATACTTCTGTCACAGCCTTCCTAAAGTGAAATTGAAATTATTTATTTACTAATATATATCTGTATGTCCCACAAGTACATCCACGATAATGATTTAAATTAGAATCTTCTTTTGATTACTAAGGCCTGACACGAAGTAAACATTCAACAAGTGTTGTTCAATAAATGAATAATTAAACCAATAAACTAGTACAACCCCTATAATAGCAATTAAGAAATACATAGGCAATTAATTTATTTGAATGTAAAAGTATGTTATAAAATGTAGAAATAAGGTCGGGCTTGGTGACTCATGCCTGTAATCCCAGCACTTTGGGAAGCTGAGGCGAGAGGATTGCCTGAGCCCAGGGGTTCGAGACCAGCCTGGACAACTTGGCAAGACCTCACCTCTATAATAAGTCAAGAAAAATTGGCCAGGCATGGTGGTGCACACCTGTAGTTCTAGCTACTTGGAAGGGCTGAGGCAGAGGGATCACCTGAGCCCAGCAGGTCAAGGCTGCGGTAGCTTTGGGAGTGTCACTGCATTCCAGCCTGGGTGACAGAGTGAGACTCCAACTCAAAAAAATATATATAATGTAGAAATTAATTTAAAAAAGAATAAAGACATCTCATTAAAAGGAATTAAATCAAATTAAAACTAACTCATAACAGTCATATTATTTCTGAAATATTATTTGTCATTCAAATGTAAATGTATCACAATAAAATTGCTCCAAAAAGATTTTCATCAAGACAATAAATTATCTAATTTAATAAAATATAATTCATGAATTAGGGATTCCTCTTCCATACCTACCTGAGAGAAGAGAGGTAATAAATATCTCTTGATGTGATAGAAAATAATAAATTTATTCATCTGAGGTCCAAGCAAAATGAATTACCTGAAAATTTAACTGTACATTTTTTACACTGCTATTTTTAAAAGTAAAAGTGAAATAGGTTTTAGCAGTTCTTAAATATACAAATTTGGTTACTTATTCTTGATGTTCTCATGAAGGCAACCAACTGACAATGTGTCGGTCTAATTTAATCTAAATGTCAAAATCCATTTCTCGGAAGGGAAACTCTCATAAACTGCTTATAGGAATGTAAATTAGTACAACCATTAAGGAAAACAGCATAGAAATTCCTCAAAAAACTAAAAATAGAATTACTATATGATCGAGCAATCCTACTACTGGGTATATATCCACATAAAAAGAAAATCAGTATATCAAACAGATTATCTGTGCTCTCAAGTTTATAACAGGACTACACAACAGCCAAGATATGGAATCAACCTAAATATCCATCAACAACTAAACAGATACAGAAAATGGGGTATGATCTCAGAGGGTATCATGTTAAGTTAAATAAACCAGGCACAGAAAGACAAATACTGCATGTTGTCACTCATATATGTGGAAGCTCAAAAATGTTGATTGCATAAAGGTAGAGAGTAGAATGATGATTGCCATAGGCTTGGAAGGGTGAAAGGAGGGACATAAAACTTGGCTAATGGGTACAAAAATACAGTGATATAGAAAGAATAAGTTCTAGTGTTTAATAGTACAGTAGAGTAGCTATAGTTTCAGTAATTTATTAAATATTTCAAAATAGCTAGAAGAAAAGATTTGGAATGCTCTCAACACAAATAAGTGATAAACATTTGAGATAATGGATATCCCTATTATCCCGATTTGATCATTAAACATTGCATGCATGTACCAAAATTTCACATGTTCCCCATACATATGTACAATTATTATATATCAATAAAAACTAATTACCCTGATAGGCAGGTCCATATAACAATATTAAAACAGATTCTATAAAGAAAATAATTATATTCCAAAGATAGCAAACAGATTCTGTGAGGATGGGTGATATACCTAAATTTTTCACAGCTCCTATGGTTATATTTTAATGAATTCTTTTCTATAAGATGAACAAATCTCTCTCATTTTGAAGGATTTCTATACACAAAAAAACACATATTTCTACTTAGAATGAGAAATCACCTTAACATTCTTGGCAATGAAGAAAACTGAGGGTTATCATAAACATAACAATCCAATGAATTTCAAAAAGCATCATATATATAAGATGATGAATTAATTTTTATATTTGGGTAATTGAATCACCTTTCAGTTTGTTATAGAATAAAATCACAGTATTCTACTGTGATTTGGTAAAGCTACTATCCTTCAATTGTGCATATTGAGCATTTATGATCAATAACACTCTATAAACAGACATATAGCACAACAATGCTAACTATTCAACATTTGTGTAGCAGCTTGGAAATGTATTCCAACTTGAGAAAATAACAGTTGTAAGTCCACTGCCATCATTTCAAGTTTGTATTGAACTCAAGAAATAAGAAAATCTGTTATTGTTGCAACTGAAATAAGAAAAACAAAATCATGAACTCTTAAAATGTTGAAAAAAATGCTTTTGTGGTTCAGGAATTAAATTTAAAAACAACACTAATCAACAAACATATTTAAACTAATCCTAATTCAGGGTTTTCCTGCCCTCTGGCCTAGGACAGGCTTTACTCTTACTTATGATTCTAATAACTATCGTATCCCAGTTATTCTATCATACGCAAGCGTACATTGTGGTTTTAATGGAGTTAGGAACTCTTTATTTAAGATGAGCAGTAAGATCACAGTTAATATTTTGATTGAAGAGAAATTATTATCAATTTTACAGTGGGAGAAGAAGCAAACTTGCTAAATCTGTTATGCTCACATTTTAAACACACTTGATATCAATACATGTATTTCATTCATTTAGCACATATTCTTTACAATCTTCTATGTGCCAGATAGTGCCGGCAAATGAAAGCTCCACAAGTCAAATTCAACCTGTAATCTGTTTTATGTAAATCACAAAACAGACTTATTGTTTTACTGGAATACATCCACAACCATTTGTTTACACTTGTACTGCCTATAGCTGCTTTCAGGCTACAGTTGCAAAGTTTATTTGAATCAGAGACTACATGACCCACAAAGTTAAAAATATTCACTATTTGGCCCTTTACAGAAAAAGTATGCTAATGCCTTGTCTAGAAATTACAGATACGTCGATGAGTAAAGCAAATCTCTTCCTCCTATCACTTACGTATTAGCTGGAGTGGGCAGATATTAACCACAGACATAGAGATAATTATGTAAAATTATGAGTTAGAAGGTAATAAATGCTATGAAAGAGAAGGGAGCAGCAGGGTAAAGGGGATAATGCACACAATGTGGGGAGCAGGCTGCAATTTTAAACAGGGTAGAGTAGGCTGATTGATGAAGTTAATATATGAGCAAAGTTTTGAATGAAAAGAGTAGTGACCATATGAAAAATTGAGGCAATAGTATTCTATACTGAGAAGGTGGTTAAGAAAAAAAAAAATCCCAAGGAAAGAGCATGTTCTAGATGTCCTAAGAAGCATAGGAAGTCTAATGTGGCTGGAGTGGAATGAGTGAGGGAAAAGTAGTTCTACCAATAATAACTGTCTTTATTCTTCAATGGTGCCAACACTTGCTACTGCCAATAATTGCTGCAAAATGTGTGTTCATGTCCTGGGCATAGTAATTATTTTTTATCATGCATGGTTAAAGTTGTATGATTTAAGAACTCGGAAGTAAAATGTTAGTTTAGTAATACTCAGTTGCTACATATCTCTCTCTATATATGTATATTACTGGAAAGAGACTTGAATGGTGGTATGATTTTATAACAATATCTTGGAGAACATCTAATATGTAATAATTTAAGAGGTCATAGAGTCCTTGAAAAATTCACAAGATCTTCAACAGTTTGACTAAGCCTCAAGAGTACGGAAGAATACATTTTATAGTGTTACCCTAGCAATGTTATTGACTCATCAGGTAGTTAAATTTTCCTAAAGAATTATAGTAATAATTATACAGTAAAGAAATTAGTAAAACATAGATTGTATGTCTAGAGAGAGAAATGTAACTTGAAGTCATCTGCAATAGATTCACATTGTCAAGAAATTTAAAAGATTTGTTTTAAAAACAAAAGGTTTTGTATCAAGTGGCTGGTCCAGATATATAATAGGCACATGGAATTCAGCAAAAGTTAGATTTTATGTTGCATGTATAAGAAAAGTTCTACAATACATTAAATACATGATCCTCTAGAAAATATTTTGATGCTAAGACAGAAAAAAATAATTTTAAGAATGGATTAGCCTGTCATCCCTGTGATGTGGGATGCCAAGGTAGGAGGATCACTTGAGGCCAAGAGGGTTTGATACCATCCAGGAAAACATGGTGAAACTTCATCTCTACAAAAGAATAAAAATATTAGCCGGGCATGGTGGCGTGCACCTGGAGCCTTAGCTACTTGGGAGACTGAAGTGGGAAGAGAGCTTGAGCCCGGGAGTTTGAGACTCTAATGAGTGATGATCACGCCACTGCCACTCCTCCAGCATGAGCAACAGAGTCAGACCCTATCTCTAAAGAAAACAATATCATAAAATATTGAAAGCAAAAGGCTACAAAAACTATTTTTAAAAATATAAAGGGAGGCTAATAATACTTTGCATTGGAACGATGCTTCAGATTATTTGAGACCCAACTCTTAGTATATTACCAGTTTCTCCTACAGTCAGACTTTAATCCAGCAAATCAAAAAAACCTGTAAATCTGCAGGCAGTAGATTTCCTGGAAGCAGAGAAGGGACTGCTCTGGCAGCAAATAGCCACACTGTTGTAAACACATTTTTTTTAATTGATTCATTTAAGCCTCCCCACAGCTGTATGAGTAGATATTATTATCACTTTTGTACTGCGAATGAGAAAACCAAAGAAATAATATTTTGTGTCACTTGTTCATCACGCAAATGAGCAGTGGTGAAAAGTTTGACCTTAAACCATCTAGTGCATCTCCATGGACTGACCCTTTTCAAAAGATGCCATCTCTTTTCAAAAGATGCCATCTCCTTGAACTTTACTAAGTCTAGAAATAGTCTTCCTCAGACCTTCACCCAATCCTAAGGTAATTTCATAGTTCTAGTAAGCAAAAGCCTTCTCACACACATTTAAAAAAATATTGTACAAATTTATTATGCAAACTCTACATTTTTGAGAGTGTGATGGGGGATTATTAATAATGATTAAAGAATGACTTTGTAAACCAGCATTGTCTTGGGCAAACCAGAATACAGTTACGCTAAACATGGGGATTCTCTGAATGACCTACTCCCTTTGGGCATTAATTCCCTGAGAATCCCTGCCAGTACCCTGTTAGTGGACATCATCCTTCTTGTCTGTCTCTTTCCTGTAATAACTATTTTCCCTGAAGTTAAGCCCATTTCTTGCTTAACCCTTCTTCCTCTTCTAAAGACCCTCTTTGATGATCAGATGCCTCAGGCCAATTCCCGCAGTCTGTTTTCTGTATATCTAAAGCATCTCCAAAATTTCAGCATCTCCAAAATTTCTCCTCCTTTTCTTTTGGACTCCAATACTTATCTGAAAATAGACAGATTTCCTGCACAATTCAGATATTGGTTCATTTCTGGGTTAATCATTTCCGTGTCTACAATGCATCCATGTTCCTGCTAGTTTCTTATTTACTCTTTCCCTGAAAAGACCTGTAGAATCCCAAAGCGCAAGAGATGGCCATAGAACTAACCAAGTTAAGGAACTAAAATTTGAGCATGCAAAAACATTTTCTGTCTAATTTGTTCCTGACAGAGAAAAAAATATTGAGTCGTAATGACATTATTGATTTAATAAACAATTATCATTGTAAAAGATAGAATAGAACATGAGTTTTTGCTTTTAAAATAAGTTTGTTTAAAGATGCTTTAAATGAGAAGTTAGTGGGAATAAGTTACATTGACTGAAAAATTAGTCCCCTGAAGGCTAGTTGGGTGGAGTAATTATTGTTTACTGGGCACTCACTAACGGCAAGCATAATTTTTTAATGGGAGAAAAGAGAGAAATAATTAAATAGGCCAACATTCAGGAGATAAGAAATACAAAAGGGACAGAAAACAGTAATGTAGATTAACTACAGGAAATTCCTGTGTGTGACTCATGCCCAGATTCTCATTCAATGGGTAAATCATAAGAACTCACTGGATAGCCAGGCATAGTAGCACATGCCTGTAGTTCTAGCTACTTGGAAGGCTGAGGCAGAAGGATTGCCTGAGCCTATCAGGTTTATCAGGTTTAGGCTGTGGTGACACTGCACTTCAACCTGGACAACAGAGTAAGACTCTGACTCAAAAAAAAAAAAGAAGAAGAAAAAGAAGGAAAAGAAGAAGAAGAAAGAAATCACTGGCAAGAGTTAGTTCTTTCTACTTAAGAGCCTGGGTTATTAATAGGAATAATGAGAGTCAGATATATTTCCAGAGTACTAGATCAATCCTCAAAACAGGGATCACCTTGATTTATAATGTGACAAAAATTTAACCCAGCTTTTAAATTCTACGGAGTAGTCAGAAGCCTAGGCAAAAGAGAAGACTGCAGTCATAAATAATTCTAGAACAAATGTTTCCTGACCCAGACTATGTCATGGAATACATGCAAAATATTTTCTTTTTATTAAGTATTGTCTTTTATGTTTGTTTCTACCCTTGCCCCAAAACACATTTCTGATTTCTTTTCTTAGGAATGAGTTATCTAAATCACAAACTAATAAACCTCATTTAATAATAAACTTTATTTTTTGAGAAAATGTGTCATTCTCAAGTTTTTACATTGGCTACAGAGGTTTTCAGACACTGATCTTACCTGCCAAAGAGAAGGAAAAGCATCATTTGCTGACAATTTATGCTAGCTGCTGACTCAGTATCTCTAGGATGCAGGTAAAATCTCAATAAGGACATGTCAGGAGCATGATGTTTTAGAGCTGTAGGGAATCTTAGGTAATCCGCCAACCTTATGTAACTATTATACGGTAGCATGGTACTCACTGTCTATTTTTCATTTTTAGAAGTTTTTTAAAAGAGGTTGGAGGGGTTTTTTTTCTGCTTTCTTATTAACCCAGATGCCATTTCACTAACCTAAAAAAGAATTTACTCTCTGATGAGAAATGTCACAACTGCCAGGAAATTTCACAGTAACTTGCAGACAGGGTTATAACTATTAAAAAAATGTATGTATGAGAGACTTCACATCTTTCATGGATGAAGGTGCTCATTTTGCAATATAGTGTTGTCCTTTTGTTGATCTGCTTTAAGCTATATACATAGGTACTATAGTAAGTGAAGATATAAAATAAATGAACTATGAAACATTTTGAATATTGACATTTTAAATTATTTTTTTAATGCTCATAAAACCTTACTCCTGAGTTCACTGAAATTCAGGGCTGTCTACTTCAGTTCATTAGATACCTAGTGGGAGGATGTAATCACAAAGCTAGAAAAATGTGAAACACTCCAGGCTAGACATCTTAGGCTAATCATAATGTAGGAAAGTTCTTCAAGGATTTGAGCACACAGCACTTCATAAATAGTACTGCTACCAATTAATTTCTCTAAAATGAAGATTACAGATTTCCCATGGTGAAATTAATGTCATGGAGTCAACCTCTTTTGTAATAGAAAATGGTTATTTTGTCTCCTTTCTAATTCTGAATTAAGATACAACCTTTCTCCCCATTCTTCTCCACTCCCACATATTTAATATTAGATGCTGGTGGAACTATTTAAATTTCTTCCTCTCTGGTAAAATAAGGAATTATCTTATTCATTAAGCTAAATAAATGATGCTCATTTTAATAGTAGATTTAATAAAATAATACATCTCACATTACTAAAGTAGCAGCTATCAAAAGAATGCTTTGAAGAATATGTCATATTATATATTGCATTGTGTGTAGTATAAAACACATTGCACCGTATTTGTTATATTTTTTAATTATATTATAACTTTTTATATTAATGTATTATAATTAATTTCAATCTTACCCATGAACTCATAGACTAGAATATTGGTTAATAGCCGTAAGACATTAAAGAGACTTCATGCATCAATTCTTCATTTACACATCCCATTAGAGAAATCATCTTCTTCTGCTAGCATTCCTACCTTAATTTTTAGAGTATGATCTTACATCCTTTTGGGAGTATGGGAGAAGGATTCTCAACTTTCCTTCTGTCCACTACATCCATACTTCAACAACAGAAGAGAAGCATCTTATCCCATTGGTGAGATTGGGCAAAAGGATGAAATATAAAAGCTCAGCCTTTCCAAAAGTCTCTTTTTTGGGATAATCTAATCAGTAGATGTACTTTCTCTTCTTGTTCCTTCTTCCACATAAACACATTTGGAACAGGGTTTAGGACTTGACTTATAGAAGCAAGTTATCTTTCTTTGTGGTCCACCTTTGGGTCTTGATAGGTGTGATGAGCAAAGAGGCTGCAGCAACTTTTGTGAGCATATGCGCCACAAATCTAAGGCATGTGAAGAGCACAGGTCCATGTCCTACACCCACATTGAGCTTTCAATTGTTTCAGAACCTGTAGTTGAATGTGAAACTGTATGAAAAGCTCAATTACATCTGTTTGCTTATTCACACATGTTCTGCTCAGGTGTGTGATAGGTTTAACTGAGACATTTATTATATGTGATAGTAATTGCTCACTTCTTTATTTTTTAGGTTCTCAATTTAGGTAATAGATTCCTTCTTGGACAAAAATCATAATGTTTCTCAAACCAGTTGGAAATATAGAATACACAAACAATATAAAAGTGATTGAGCAGTCCATACAAATTAAATTCCAGTATGTATTTAATAGCAGAAAATAAATGATTTTATTCACATATTCCCATAATATATTTTAAATAATGGAAAACTGAATTAAATTATACAACTGAAATAACTGCAGTAAGTTAGCTTACAGACACATTTCTATTCTAATAATAAAAATCTCCATCAAGACCTCAAGAGCTAAAAAATTACTCATATACTTGAACTTTTAAAATATTTGCTTGTGGCATTTATCTCCCTGTATATAGACATCATTTACAACATTACTATGTTAAAATTTAGATGTCTGCCTTTAAATTTTGATAGAATAAAAAGATTAGATTTTTTTTCTCCTTTATATATTGAATTATTTAAATTAATGAAAATAAACATTAAATTGTGCTGGTCTATTATGTGCTTGGAATTATGCAAGACATTTTAAAATATAGTTTTTCTATTCTTTACAATAATTTTTAAAAGCTAGCCATTAAATATCATTATCATCTGGGATTTATCCCCAATTGTATACACTTCTTGCTTTAAACATTTTCCCACATCATTTTATCCCTACTCATGGTTACAACTACTTCCGATTCATCAATGACTAAAAATCTATATCTCTGTAATTCTTTGCTGGGTTTCATATTTACAATCCAAATATCTAACAGTTATCTCCACTTAGATGTCCCATAGGCATCTCAATTTCAGGACATACAAGTCTGAACTCGGTTTTCTAAAACTGTTCTTCTGAACTCTCACAGTGTCTCAGATCATCACACTGCTTTCTCATGATCTTTGATACTTAATTTACTTAGCTAGCAACATCAGCACAGCCTTTTTACTATTTATTATTTATCAGGCATTGTACAAAGTGCTTCTAAAATGTTTTGTTTAACATAGTAATATGATGAAGTCTGTATTATAATCCCATTTTACAGATGAAGAAACAGACTGGGAAAGGAACTGGCAGGGGGATGCACAGCAAGTGGCAGAAATGCCAAGATTTGAGTTCTACCTAAATAGACAAAAAAGGCACAGAAAATTTATTGAGAATAATGAGAAACTAAAATTCTTCAATGTGAGTAGTTTAAGTATATTTTCTCACTGTGGAATCCAAGATAGTCTCCATGGAACAGCAGACAGTCACCTCTCCTGGTGAGCAACACAGAGAGTAGGGACTTGGCTATGATAGATGGAAACACTACACACATTTTTGGATGGGTGAAGCACTCTGCATCTAGCAAAGGTCTCTTTGAACACAGAGACCAGAAAACAATGGCAAATGAGGGAATCGAGGTGTGTCATCCCCCAACCTGCACTAGGCTCTGAACTGAAGTCCTGCCTGGTGAACGAGAGTAGGTGAGTGATTTTAAGACCCTTTGGGTTGGTTCCTCTCCTTTCAGCTGTACATGGGTCATGGGTTCAAGTGGGAGGAGTCCTGATCAAGGCACAGTTACAGGCAACCAGAGTCCAAGTGGAATGGGAAACAAAATCTGGTCAGCTGCTGTGAGCATGGCTTCTGCCAGTGGAACCTGGCAGCCAGCTCTCAGGCAGGGAAAGCCCACTTACAGAGTAAATCTGGCTGACATCAACAGCTGGTGGCCATCTTCTCAACCAGATCAGAAGAATCACCTCTAAATCCTGCATGTCAACAGTGCAGGTCCCCTCCACCCCTAGCAAGAAACTCACTCTTTTCAAGAGCGGAGTGCAGACTTGAACAGGGAGGAAGCAACACAAAACACATCCAAAGGCTTTCTTGGTGGCAGGCTTCTGGTCTGTAGACCACAGATTAGATGGGGGATGACATGTCCCCACTCATTCTCTGCAGAGTACTAGCAGAAGGGGCTGAAAACTAACCCCACTAAATGAATAGCAGGAGAGAAAATCTACGGGAGAGAAATCTGCCACAAGGTGGAGCAAGGACCAGAAGTGAATGCCCCCCTCTTTCTCTCACTGAGTGAACCTATATTGAACCAAAGAAAAAGCCCTAGAACAGAGGGTCATTGACTAGCTTCAGAGCAACAAAAATGAAGAGAAATTATAGAGAGGAAAGAAAATTCTGCCAAAAATGAAGAAAAATTAATGAAAAAATATAGGCAACTCTCAGATTCCTAAAGACATGGCACCTGAAAAAGCAACTATCAGGGCATAAACAATGGAAATATCCCAGAATGGTCTGACCAAGAAGACAGTCACAGAAATCAGAAATAGGATGACTAGAATGAACAGAGAAAACCAAGAGAATAGAAGTGAAACTCACCAAAGTAATACAGGAAGTAAAAGTGAAAATGGCACATTTCTGAAATAATGGACATGAATAACTCTATTCTCAAAATCAAAAAACATAGTAAGAAGCACAGGGTGCAAGATCAGCCAAGCAGAGGAAAGAATCTCATAGCTTGAAGACCAAAATACGTAACTAAAATATTTTTTTTTAAACCCAGTCTGTCAAAAAAAAAAATTAAAAGACTCAAAGTAGAAGCAGCAAAACCTCCAAGAGACATGGGATTATGTCACAAAGGCAAATCTACACCTGATTGGTATCCCTGAAACAGAAAGGGAAACTGAGAATACCATGGAACAAATATTCCATGAGGTCCTCCGAGAAAACCCCACATCTTGCTCTAGAGGTGACTAGTCAAGCACAAGAGATTCAGAGAATCACATGAGAAAATCATCACCAAGATACACAATAATCTACCTACACAAAGTAATCATGAAAGAAAAAAATCCTAAAAGCAACAAGAGAGAAAGGTTAGACTACCTACCAGGGAAGAACCATTAGAATTGCTCCAGATTTGTCCGCAGAAACACTACAAGTCAAACAAGACTGGAGTCCAATTTTTAAGGTTTTTAAAGATAATCAATTCCAGTCAAGAATGTCCTACCTCACCAATCTAAACTTCATCAGTGACGAAGAATTAAAATCTTTCCCAGATATTCAATCCCTTAAAGAATATGCTGCCTACGGACCAATCCTTCAGATAATGCCTAGGAAGATGCTGAACACAGATAAACAAAATAAAACAAAAATAAATAAAAAGGAACCCCATCACAAGAGTATAGGCAAGCATAGAGTTAAGAGAACATACAGACCACTCACAAAAATGAAAATAAACACATTTAAATACAAAAGAATAAAGGAAAAAAGTAACCCCATAAGTGCCCTATAACAGAAATAAACTCTCACATTTCAATAATCAATTCAAATGTGAATGGACTAAATGCACCACTGAAGAGACGTAGAGTGACAAACTGAATAAAAAAGCAAGATCCAAAGTCTGCTGCCTCCAAGAAACTCATCTCACTGCAAAGGACATGCAGAGATTCATAGCTGGGTGCTAGAAAATGGTCTTTCAGACAAACGGAAACAGACAAAAGTAGGTATTCTGATGTCAGACACAGTAATCTTCTAACCATCGAATGTTAAAAAGGACACAGAAGGACACTACACGGTGATTAAAGGCTAAATTCACCAGCAAGAAATATTCATCTTAAACATATATTCATCCAACACAGAAGCACTGAGTTTTATAAAACAAACTACAAATAAACTAAGAGAGGATATTAACTCTTACACAATCATAGTCAGAGACCTAAATACCCCACTAATAGCTTCAGACAGATTATTAGGGCAAAAAAAAAAAAAAAACCAACATGGAGATCTGGAACATTAACTAAACCCTCAGTCAAATGGATTTAATAGACACCCACAGAACACTACACCCAACAATTACAGAGTACATTTTCTACTCATTTGCATATGGAACATACTCCAATATTGATCACATTCTTGAATATAACTCAAGCATGAACAAATTTCAAAAGATGGAAAAATACCATGCATCTTCACAGACCACAGTGAAACAGAAATAAATAGTGCCTACAACAAGATCCCCCAAAACCCTCAAAGACATGAACCCTAAACAACATGCTATTCATTGACTTCTGGGTCAACACAGAAATCAAGACACAAATGAAAACATTCCTAGAAAGAAACAAAGACACATCTCATTAGAATCTCTGGGATGCCATGAAATCAGTGTTAAAAAGAAAATTCATAGCACTGCAAGCACACATCAAGAAAACAGAAAGATCACATGTAAACAACCTAACATCACATCTATAGGAACTGGAAAGGCAAAATCATCTAAATCATAATTTCAGTTGAAAAATCCAGATCATCAAGATAAAAATCACAATTGCAGAATATAGAAAACAAAAATATCATAGAAAGTATCAACAAGACAAAAAACTTAGTTCTTTGAAAGGATGAATAAGATTGATGGGCCCTGCCCAGAGTCACTAAAAAAAGAGAGAGAGAAAGTCCAAATAAACACAATTGAAAATGCAAAAGATGAAGTCACAACTGACCCTGAAGATATTCAAAAGATATCAGAGACTACTATGAACACCTGTATGCAAATAAAATAAAAAAACCTGAGAGAAAAGGACTTTCTGATATCACTCAACCTCCCAAGGTTGAAACAAAAAGAAATTGAAGTTAAACAAACTGATAACAGTTCAGAAAATCAACTCAGTCACAAAAAATCCCCCCCCAAAAGTCCCAGACCAGATGGTTTCCCCACTGAATTCTACAAGACATACAAAAAAGAAGCAGAGACTGATCTTCCTGAAAATATTGAGGCAATTGTGTCCCAGGCAATTGAGAATGCGGGAATTCTCCTCAACTCATTTTATGAAGCTAATATCATAATAACACCCAATCCTGGCAAAGACCCAACAAGGAAAGATAATTACAGGCCAGTCTCCTTTATGAACACAGACATAAAAATTCTCAATAAGATTCTAAAAAGTTGTATCCAACAATTCATCTCAAGGATCATCCATCATGTCCTGGTGGGCTTCATTCCCAGGATGCAGAGATGTTTCAACTTCTAAAGGTCATAAATGTAATTCAGCACACTAAGAGATATAAAAGAACCACATGATTATCTAAGAGGACACAGAAAAAGCATTCAACAAAATCCAGCACCCCTTCTTGATAAAAACACTTGAGCACCTAGGAACGAAGGAACATTCCTCAAAATGGTAAGAACCGTCTATGATAAACCCACAGCTCAATGGGCAGAAGCTAGAAGAAATCCTCCTAAAAGCTGGAACAAGGCAAGGATGCTCACTCTCACCCCTCCTGTTTAACACAGTGCTGAAAGTCCCAGCCAGAGCAATTAAGCAAGAGAAGGAAATTAGGGATATCAAAATAAGAAAAGAGAAAGTTAAGTCATCCCTCTGTATGGAATATATGATTCTACATCTAGACTACTCTAGAGAGTCTGTCAAATCTTCCTTGCACTAAAAAATGGCTTTCAATGTTCAAAAGACTGCTACATTTCTATACACCAGCAACAAGTAGGTAGAGAACCAAATAAAATGCACACGCACAGTCTCATTCACAATAGACACACACACACACACACACACACACACACACACACACACACACACAATACCTTGGCATCCACCTAACCAGAGAAGTGAAAGATCTTTACAAAGACTTTTACACTGCTCAAAGAAATCAAGGATGACACAAACAAATGGAAAAACATTCCATGCTCATATATTATAAGCATAAAACAGTGTCCATACTACCCATGGTAATCTATAGATTCATTGCAATATCCATCAAATTACCAATATCATTTTTCTCAGACCTGGAAACAAAAACACAGTAGCTCATATGGAAACAACAAAAAAAAGCATGAATAGCCAAAGCAATTCTTAACAAAAGGGACAAAGTGAGAGATATCACACTTTCAGACTTTAAACTTTATTATAAGACTACAGTAACCAAAAGTGCCAATTACTATTACCAGAATAGGTACATAGACCAGTGGAAAAGGACAGAGATTCTGGAAGCAAACCATGGTCTCTCAACCTACTCATCTTTGACAAAGCCATCAATAACAATCACTGAAGAAAGGAGAAAATATTTAGTAAATGATACTGGGAAAACTAGCAGACCACAAGCAGAAGAATGAAACTAGACTCTTACCTATCACCATATACAAAAATAAACTCTAAATTGATCAAAAACCTAAATGTAAAACCTCAAACCCGTAAGAATCATAGAAGAATATATAGGAAACACCCTTATGCACATGACAATAGGCAATGAATTCTTGACCAAGTCCCCAAAAGCAAATGCCATAAAAGCACCATTTAAAAAAAATCAGCAAAGTCCTTTCCAGAAGGAAGTTTCCATGAGTGACTGCTGGCTCCAGACTCTACCTCACCACACAGCACCTGGCAAGACACTAGCAGCAAGAGCTGCAGAGGGAGCACAGCAAGGGAACCAGAGGCAGAGACCCACTGGAGAAGATGTAACAGGCACCCTGCCACCATCTTAAAAACTAGGCAGGAAAATTCCCAACTTGCTCACTGTGGAGTGACAGACCTGATCTCTGTGACCAGAAGGTTAACTATTCAGGGGTTGATTGTGACCTAGAGGAAATATCTGAAAAGCACAAACTTTGAAGGGACAGGATGAGTGCTGAATGTCAGGCACCCCATCCCTTACCCAGATTCAGATGTGGGACAAAGGGTGTTACCAGAAAATAACAAGGAAAACCCAAAGAGATCAGTAGTGAGTCTGGAGCTGACCCAACTCATTCCTCCCCAGCAATCCTCTGAACATCAGACCCATATGGCTGGGGCATGAATGAGAGAGATAATCCCCCAGGTCAAGCCTAGACATCAGTCACAATAAGAGGACTCTACTCTAGGATAAGTGTGGCTGCTATGACCCCTGCCTGGGGAGGAGATAATCTGGTACCTCCTCACCAGAGGGGAGAATTCACCTGACTGTAAATGAGTGGGAGGGGAGGACTGAAGCCACACCTACCCCTTCTGCTCCCTCCTCCAACCCTGGGCTGGTCACTGGGGAGATTGTGAATGTGGCAGCAGCTCCACAGGAGACAGCAGAGAGGCATAACTGTGATCAGCTGAGAGGAACAATTACAGAACCTACCACAAGAAGGAAGGTTCCACAAGAGGGAACTTTTTTCTTTCTTTTTTATTTGTGTGTGAACGTGTATGTGAGTGTTCAGTGTGCATTACTGCTTCCCCACATTTTTTTCTTTTTCTTTTTTTCTTCTTTCACTTTTTGCATTGTTTATGTGTGTACATAAATGATTGAGTGTTCATCTTTTAGGGTTTTTTTGTTTGCTTTTTGTTCTTCTCTTTTTGTAGTTTAAAGTGTGTGCGAATTTATGTGTGCAAGTACAATTTGCATTCCCCCAATTTTAATTTTTTCTTTTCTTTTTTCATTTTGTGTTGGGTGAGTGTGTGTGTGTGTGTGTGTGTGTGTGTGTGTGTGTGTGTGTGTGTGTGTTTGATTTTACTGGTTTTTGTTTTGTTTTGATTCTAGTTGTGTCTGTGTGTGTGTGTGTGTGTGTGTGTGTGTGTGTAATTGATTGCTTTTGTTTATCTGTGCTTTTAAATTTTTTATATTTTTGTACATCTTATCTCATTCTACTTTTCTCTGTACTCCTTATTGCTCTTACTGCATCTTAGACACAGGGGATGCACACACATACTCATTGCATCCTCATGTAGAGTGGTGGTAGAAAGTGGGTCTCAGGGAACCCATATATTGGTCAGTGAACATTGTGATTTACAAGTAGTTTCTGAATCCTAGCTCCCCATCCTCCACCTTATTTGACTTTCAAAGCTACAAGAGACAGCAAAGCTTCACACCCTCAGTCCTGTTTCAAAATAGAACAAATTCAGAGCCCTGATCAGGGAAGAATAGAGGGCTGAGCAAACATCAGAAGTGAAAGACCTTCCCACTGTCACTGAACAATGGAACTAAAGAGACAAGAAAGAGATCTGTCAGTTGGGCTCAGTGGCTCAGCCTGTAATCCTGCACTTTGGGAGGCTGAGATGAGTGGATTGCCTGTGCCTGAAGGTTCGAGACCCACCTGGGCAACTTGGCGAGACCTCATCTCTGCAATAAATCAAAAGATTAGCCGGGTGTGCTAGCATGTGCCTGTAGTTCCAGCTACATGGAAGTTTGAGGCGGAAGGATTGCTGGAGCCCAGCAGGTCGAGGTTGCAGTAGCCAGGAGCGGCCACTGCACTCCAGTCTGGACAACAGAGTTAGACTCCAACTCAAAAAAAAAAAAAAAGAAAAGAAAAGAAAAGAAAGATCTGTCACAAATGAGGAAAAATCAACAGAAGAACACAGGTAATTTCCAGTGTAACAAAGAGAAAACACCTTAAAGTATCAGACCTCAGAACCTAGACAATGGAAATAACCTACAACTGGCCCTAGAATACAACAGGGATTAGGAAATGGATGGAAAGAGTAAATAAGACCCAAGAAAGACAAGATGCAACACTGAAAGAACTTGTAACATAGATTTTAGTCATAACTTCATTGATAAAATAGATAACAAGATGACAAGCATGGAAAGCAGAATTAATCAGGCAGAAGAAAGACTCTCAGAACTTGAAGACCAAAACTTGGAATTAACCAAACCTGTAGAAAACATAGAAAGGAAACTCAGAAAGAACAAAGCTTCCAAGAGATGTCCAATTATATCAAAATGCCTAACCTATGCCTGATTGGTATCCAGAAAAATAAAGGGAAGCAGAGAGCACCTTGGAGCAAGTATTCCAGGAGGCTATCCAAGAAAACTTTATCCCATCTCATTAGAGATGTGATCATTCAAACACAGACAATCCCAGCATCATATCAAGTGAAAAGACCAACCCCTAAAAATATAGCAATTCACCTACACAAAACATGTACAAATGAAAAAAAATCCTAGAGTCAACAAGAGAGAAAGGTCAGACTACCTACCAGGGAAGATCAGTCAGAATAGTAGCAGACCTGCTGGAAGAAACATACAAGCTATAAGGGACTAGAGTCCAATATTCAAAGTCCTCAGAGATAAACAATTACAATCAAGAATTTGCTACTTAGCTGTGCTCAGCTTCTTCAGTGATGGTAAACTAAAATCCTTCCCAAACATTAAATCCCTAAGATATTATGCAGCTTCCAGACCAGTTCTACTGCAGACACTTAAAAACATAATAAACACAGAAGAAAGAAAAAAAATGACCACTCACTTCCCAAGAGAACAGGAGAACACAGAATCAACAGAGAATGCATCACAACTGCAAACTTGAAAACACACCCATACATTAACCCAAAAGTTAGAGGACAAACAAATAAAAATCTTTATAAGAACCTAATGATAGGGATAAACAATCACATATCAACAATCAGTCTAAACATGAATGGACTAAATGTACCACTGAAAAGATACAGAATGGCAAATTGGATTTATAAAAAAAACCATAACCCAATAATTTGCCAGATCCAGAAAACTCATCTCACCACAAAGGAGGCACAGACTCAAAGTTAGAGGATGGAAAACAAATTCCCAGACAAATAGATCACAAAAGTAGGCAGCAGTTGTTATCTTAATATCAGACAAAACAACCTTTAAACTATCAAAAATGAAAAAATATATGTAAGGACACTACATAATGATACAATGTTCAATCCATCAACAAGAACTTTTCATCCTAAACATATGTACATCCAACACAGGAGTGCCAGCATTTGTAAAGCAACTACGAAGTAAACTAAAAAAAGATATTGATTCTAATACTATTATAACTGTGGACTTAAATACCCCTCTAACACCCTAGATAGATAATTGAGGCAAAAAAATCAGCAAAGAGAGCTGGAGCTTCTACTTGACACTTGACCAAATGGTCTAAATAGATACCTACAGAAAACTCCACAAAAAAACAGCCACAGAATATACATTCTATTCATTACCAAATGGAAAGTACTCCAAGATCAATCACATCCTTGGCCACAAATCAAGCATAAACACATTTCATAAAATCAAAACACTGTCTTGTACCTTTTCAGACCATAGTGGAATAAAAATAAATATTAACACCAACAAAGTTCCCCCAAAACAAAGACAGGGACACTAAAAAGCATGATGCTGAGCAACTCCTGGGTTAACATAGAAATCAATACAGAAATTAAAAGATTCCTGAAAACAAATGAAAATGAAGAACCATCTTACTAAAACATCTGGGATACCTAGAAATCAATTCTAAGAAAGGAAATCATATCTCTTTGAATACACATCAGGAAAATGAAAACATCACAAGTTAACAGCCAAACAAATCATGTGAGGAAGCTGGAAAGACAAGACTACCAAAACCAACTTTAGCAGAAGAATCCAGATCACCAAAGTAGAAGCCCAAGTATGGAAAATAGAAGACAAAAATATCATGGAAAAAGTCAACAAAACAAAAAGTTGGTTCTTTGAAAGGATAAACAAGATTGGTGGACCCCTAACCAGAAAGGCCAAGTAAAAGAGAAAAGCCCAAATAAACACAATCAGAAATGCAAAGATCAAATCACAATCCCAAAGAAATACAAAAGATTGTCAGAGATTACTAAGCACAACTGCATGGAAACAAACACAAAAACTTTAGTGAAATGGTAAACTTTCTGACATCATACAATCTCCCAAGGTTGAAACAAGAAGACATTGAGACACTAAATTGACAGACAGAGACAACACAGACAATTGACTCCATCATAAGAAATGACCTACAAAAAAGAGCCTTTGACCAGACAGCTTTCCAGTGGAATTCTACAAAACTTACAAGGAGAAGCTGACACCAATCCTATTGAAAGTATTCCAGGCAACTGAGAAGACAGAATTCTCCTCAAATCATTTTACGGAGCTAACATCACACTGATATGCAAACTGGGTAAAGATTGAACAATAGAGAACTACAGGTTAATATCCCTGATGAACACTTATTCAAACATTCTCAACAAGCTTCTAGCAAATTGAATCCAACAACACATCTCAGAAATCATCCACTATGACCAAGTAGGCTTCATCCCCAGGATGCAGGGCTGATTCAACATTTGCAAGACCATAAATGCAATTAAATACATCAACAGATGTAAAAATAAGAATCACATTATTATATCATTAAATGCAGAAAAAGCTTTCAATGAGATCTAGCATTCCTTCTTGATAAAAACCCTGGAACACCAAGGCATAGAAAGCACTTATCTCAAAATAGTAAGTGCCATCTATGATAAATGCATAGTGAGCATATTACAAAATGGACAGAAACTGGAAGCATTTATCCTGAAAAGTGGAACAAGATTGCCCACTCTAACTCCTCTTGTTCAACATTGTGCTGGAAGTCCTAGCTAGTATGCAATTAGACAAGAGAAGGAAATCAGGGGTATCCAAATAGGAAGAAGTTAAGTCTTTGCTAACCATATGATCCTATACCTTGAAAATTCAAGAGAATCTGTCAAAAACCTCTTTGGACTGATAAAAAACTTTGGCAAACTCTTGGGGTCCAAAATAAATGTGCAAAAGACAGTTGTATTCTTATAGAACAAAAACAAACAAGAAGATAAACAAAAAGCACAATCTCATTCAGAATAGCCACCAAAAACTGAAATAACTCAGCATCTTCCAAATCAGAAAAGTGAAAGACCTTCACAACAAAAACTACAAAAGACTTCAAAGAAACCCAAGAAGACACAAACAAATAAAAAATATCCCATGATCATAAATAGGAAGAATCAACATTGCTAGGATATCCATCTTACCCAATGCAGTCTACAGATTCAATGCAATACCCATTAATTTACCAACATCATCCTCAGACCTGGAAATGAGAACACAGAAATTCATATGGAAACATAAATGACCACAAATAGCCAAAACAATCCTCAGCAAAGAAAACAAAGTGGAAGGTATCACATTTCCAGACTTTATACTTTACTATAAGTTTATAATCATCAAAACAGCTTGGTATTTGTACAAGGACAAGCATATAGATCAATGGAACAGGATAGAGATTTCGGAAGTAAAATCTCAATTTTTCAAACAACTCATCTTCAACAAAGTCTCCATCACCAACCACCTGGGAGAGGAGAACCTATTCAGTAAATGGTGCTGAGAAAACTGGTTGACCACATGCAGAAGATTGAAACAGGATCCCTACCTATCACCATACACAAAAATAACTCTAAATGGGTTAAAGACAGACATGTAAAACCTCAAACTATAAGAATATTAGAAAATGCAGGCGATATCCTATGGAAATTGGAACTGGCAACCAATACCTGATCAAACCCCAGAAGTTCATGCCATAAGAGATAAGATAGACAAGTAAGAACTCATCAAACTGAAAAGCTTCTGCAAAGTAAAAGAAATCTTCAAGAGAGCAGGGAGACAGCCCACAGAATGGAAAAAGAATATTTGCCAACTGTATATCTGACAAAGGCCTAACGTCCAGGATCTACAAGAAATTCAAACGTGTCAAAAAGAAAAACAAAAACAAAGAACTCCATTAAAAAATAGACAAAAGACATGAACAGACACTTCTCAAAAGAAGATTTATGATCAGCCAACAGATACATGATGAAAGTGCTCAGCCTCACTAATCATCAGAGAAATGCAAATCAAAACCACATTTAGATACCACCTAACCAGTAAGCATGGCCATCATTAATAAAACAACAACAGATGCTGGTAAGGATGCAGAGAAAAGGGAACGCTTCTACACTACTGGTAGGAATGCGAACTAGTTCAGCCTCTTTGGAAAACAGTAATGATTCTTAGAAGAACTAGAAATTGACTTTCCATATGACCCAGCGATCCTCCTCCTGGGAATATACCTGGAGGAGCTCAAATCATTCTACCAAAAAGATATCTGCACACTCATGTTTATTGCAGCACTATCTACAATAGCAAAAACATGGAACTAACCATGGTGCCCATCGAAACTGGGCTGGATAATAAAAATATGGTACATATCCACGATGGAGTATTATGCAGCCATAAAGACATGCAAACCTCACAGCATTAAGGATGGATTTAGAGTCTATAATACTCAGTGATCTATCACAAAAACAAAGAACTGAGTACCACATGTTCTCATTCATAAGTGAACCCTGAACCACTTGGGTTTAGCTATGGATTTACCATAATATCATAAGAAAGGAATTGGCAGTAGCAAGATACTGCCAGTGGGAGGAGTGGGATCCAACATCAATAAGGGTGCCTGATCTCAAGCCAGGCAACATGGGGACCAAAGAGAAGTCCAAATTTTACCTGTGTAATGACCACTTGTATGCATAACCCTGAATTGTACCCTACATCTTAAAAAAAAATACCGGGCAAAGAACATAAACAGACATTTCTCAAAATTTTACATAAAAGCTGTCAACAGTTCCTAAAAGAACTAAAAATTGACCTTCCATATGATACAGTGATCTCCTTCCTGGGAATACACCTGGAGGAAAAGAAATTGTTCTACAAAAAAGATGCCCACACACGTTTATTGCTGCACTATTCACAATAGCAAAATGTGGAACCAACACTTCTGTCCATCAAAAGTGAACTGGATAAAGAAACTGTGGTACATACACATGATGGAGTATTATGCAGGTATAAAGAAGAACAAAATCATGAACTTCACAGCAAATTGAATGGAGTTGGAGGCCATAATACTAAATGAACTATCAGAGAATCAAAGAACTGAATACCATATATTCTCGCTCATAAGTGGGCCCTGAACATTAGCACATTAGCACGAGGGAGGGATTGGCAGTTGCTGGACACTGCTGAGGGAGAGAGAGAAGAAGGAGGGCAGAGGCATGTGACAACACAAAGGGAACCTGGTCCACTCCCAGTGGGAACCAGATAGAAGCCCAAACTTCACCTGCATGCAATCTGTTTATGTAGTTAATCCTCACTTGTACCCCACATCTCTATAATAAAATAAAATAAAATACAATCTTTTGGGAAAGGAGACCATATTTAGTAAATGGTACTGGGAAAACTGGCTAACCACATGCAGAAGGATAAAACTAGACCCTTACTTATCACCACATACAAAAATCAATTCAAAATGGATCAAAGACCTAAACATAAACTTCCAACTATAAAAATCCTAGAAGAAAATATAGGTGTACAGTAGTGTAATGCACTCACATAGGGAAGATTGACTCTACAAGCTGAGTTTTAAAGTGCAGTATTTTATACCTTAACACCTTTAATAATGCACTTTAGCCTCAAGAGTTATCTATTATTAGTACTCTATCCACTTAGGCTTCTAGAAAAACTCAGGTTTTATCAGTCATACTTGGCAATAGCCTACTCTTTCACAATCCTAGAAGCAACAAATGTTGCCTCCTAAATAAAGAAGTTGTATAATAGCAGTTGTTCGATGGGTCATCAGTTTTGTTTTCCTGAAATTTATTTTTCTCCATTATTCAATAAAAAAAAGATACTAAAAAAAGTATGTTTTCTCCATCTACCTCTATAGACCAGGCCTTTGTATACACATATTTTTTTTGTTATTTTTGATAAAAAGCTGAACATGTATTTAGAGTGAAATAATTACTCATTATTTAAAGCTGACAAATTATACAACTATCAAAAATTTTTAGCAAAAAGCATATTGTTTCATTTTTATGGTTACCTAAGTGTTACGCACCCATAATAATGTTTTTCCTTTATTTTTGGCTTCATATGTTTTGACTAGTTCTTAATATGACAATGGTTTTATATTTTCGACAAGGATAACAGATAACTCAGCATGGCCTCTGGCATTTGATTACATTTTGCTTTTCTTATCCCCAGTGAAAAAAAGTTTTTCTTTTTTTCAGCCTCAAAATTGGTCACTGCAAGTGCCACACAGGTACGTTTTTGCTCAATGAAATGTTTTGGGAGGAAAATGCGAGCCAAGTGACAACGCAGTTCTTGGCTGTGATGGTCAAGACCAGAGAACAGAGAAACATCTCATATAGCTCATCCTTCTTGGGTCAAAGATGGGATATGGGATATGGTCACTTGATGAGGCCCACCAGAGGAATGTTATATCTGAGGGTCCTGAGAGATATTAAGATAGTGCTAGCATCCCAAAGATCCCACACAATCGAGGGTCCAAATCAGGGCTTCTGTGACTTGTTATCACACCAATGTAAACCGTGGCTGCTCCTTCATAGAGCAGCTTCCTAGGAAAAAATCCAGTCTTGGAAGTGATGGGCGGAGGTGAAGATTCATAAACTTAAACTTCATTCCTTTCAAAGTAAATTCACCTGCTGGTATTCTTAACCATACAATTGGGGATTTGTTCATATGTCTCAATTATCTGCCAGGAACTCCATGAGTGAGTGAGTCAGAGAGGACAGAGGAGGGAAATGTGACTCACAAAGCAAGACTTGTGAGCCAAGCAGGCTTAACAGAATACATGCCTGCTCATCCATTTTAAGCTTTTGTACACAAAAACTTTTGTGCAGTTTCTGATATTTGACTAATACTCATTCATCAGGATGACAGATCCAAAGGTAAGCTTGATCTGGTCTGTCCTATGCACAAGCTAATCATGTTTCTAGTCATCAGTATCAAAAAGTTAAGGAAATGTGGGGCATGAATGTGGATAAACAGAAACCCTATTTGGCAACTTCATTTTTACTTAAGAATTTTTTACCCAACAGTGCCATACAATTTGCGTATAAGTCAGAAATCTCATGCCAGGTCAGAACAGAGGCCATACTACCTCCAAATACTGGGAATATGGCCAAAAAGGAAATGCTTCCCCCAAATCCTGAAATACTTACATCACATACAAGAGCACCAGTTTTAAAAAGTGAAGTTTCTAACATTGCATTCTATGTTTAAGTAGAGTACTAGAAAATTAGGAAACATATATTATTCTGTCCCAGACCTTCTGTTGCCTATAATAAGGCAAACATTTCACAATGGCATGATATTCTCTAGACTGCAACAAAAGTCTCCCAGATGTCTTGCACAGAATTAAAACAATTTGCTATAACCTAATTCAACTTGGAAAAATTAAACTATATTCTAGTTGGATATGTCTCTCTGGGAAAATTTAGTTTTCCTAAGCTGTCATCTTTGAGGAGAGTTCCAGGTGCCACTGACAAAGCATTAGATGTTATCAATGATGTATGAAGAAAAAAATGTCTTGTAACATATTTAAATAAATTATGCTCAGGGGGAAAATTCCATGTATCAACACAGAGTGATTCTAAGTATATCACTGAACTGAGATTAGCGTTTTGCATGTTGGTCTTGCGACTCCACGGTAATAAATACCATACAATGTAAAAGAAGCCTTAAATATGAAGTAATAAATACATATAATATCATTGCATTTAGAAGTTCAAATATGAAGCTGTAAGCAGTAACATTAGTTTGGGAAAATAACAAAATTAAAATCCCAATAAAAAAATGTTGGTAGATGCAAATGAAAAAACACATTAAAATAATGTACAATAAATATTAGAAATAGTTGGAAAAATAGCATATCAGCTTACTATAGACAGAGTTAATTTGTATTGGTGATAAACATATGAAAACCATTCACTATCACTTCTAGAATAAATCGCCTTTTTTTCCTCTGCACTGTAATTAGCCAAGGAATCTTAACAGGAAAAGGGAGATTGTATTGAAACTATTAATTCAAGCGGTATCTACCATCAACACGGTGTTTATTATCAATTATTCATTCAACTTACTGAGGTACTAATATTCAGTTTACCCTTTGAGAATCATGTGTGAAATCCTAATGACTTTAAAAAGTTGCTTGCTGGCAAGAAATAAATTATTCACTTTGGATTTTACCCTGATCATTAATAATCATCTTGTGAATACTAGGAAAGGAAGTAGGCTTGAGACTTCCAAGAGGACTAATTGACAGGAATCTATAGAGGACTCCCTTTAAACTGTGAAAACAC
This sequence comes from Cephalopachus bancanus, assembly GCA_027257055.1. NCBI lineage: Eukaryota > Metazoa > Chordata > Mammalia > Primates > Tarsiidae > Cephalopachus > Cephalopachus bancanus. Next base: position 2,777,909 of record JAPVLO010000205.1, on the reverse strand, counting down.
ACCAGAATTCATTTAAAGTTGCACATATGATACACTGAAGGTGTCTTTGTCCATTTTCTGTTACTATAACAGAATATGAAAGACTAAGTAGTTTATGAAGAAGAGAAGCTTATTTGGCTCATGTTTCTGAGTCTGAAAAATCAAGAGTATGGCACCAGCATCTGGTGAGGGCCAACTCATGGTGGAAGGACAGAAGGCTGAAGTGAGGTATATGTAATACCTGATACTTGTGAAAAGACTGTTTTCCTTTAGTCCCTTTAGTCCAGTAATCTTAGTTTTATGAATTTAAGAAAATAATTAGATATATAAAATATACAATTATTAGAAAACAAAGTAAAAATACATAGTTATTATCACTTCAACTAAATAAAAATTGGAAGGGAGACATGAATATAACTAAAAGAGTGTTATTGGAGTAGTGGAATATAAGGTAACACATTTTTTCCCCCTCTTCTGCTACTTGATAACATTCATCTTAAAATATTTTAAAATATTTAAAAAATATACTCCAAAATTAACGCTACCTAATATTTAGTTAAGACATTATTTTGTGAAAAAAGGACCTCCACAAGGATATGCAAATAGTGAGCATTCTCTAAACAGCATTTGTTGTTGATATCATGACAGTTGTGTTCATAAAGTTTCAAGAATTAAATAAAGTGCTATTCATTCAACCTTAAGTTCAATTACATCAGATAGATGTTATTAAACTTGCCAAGTGTCTGCCTTTTGCAACATACTGGAGACAATTCAAACAAGTTATGTAGCCAATCTTCAGCAGTGTAATAGGCATGTTGTCATCTTCCTAGCAGCTTATCTATTTTAGCTAAAACAAATATGCCTATCATGGCAAGTTCAAAAGAAGAAAAAAAATATATAGATTCTTATCCATGGGAAATTATATAATGATACAGCTTACTTAAATGACAGATTGTAATTGAGTTAGGCTATGCAGTCCAAGATCTCAGTGTGCAAAATGCTAAAGAATGATGAATATAGTATCTATTAAGTGATATACTATCTATTAAGTTTAATTGAAAAAGAGCAGCTAAGAAGTGACAATCAACAATCAGATATCTTTTCATTTGTTTCAACTCTACCTCCCCTTCTCCATAATGACATCTATTTGCATATCAAGCACGAAGCTATCATTCTTCAGTAAACACAGCACAGGAAAACATCCCTTAGTCCCTCTCCGTTGTTTGTAAGCTAATGGAAAAGTTTATTAATTGTGCTGAACCTCAGTTTCTCCAATTGTGATGTATTGAGAGTGACAGTAAAACCAACATAAGGCATTGGATTGTTGGGAACAGTAACTAGAACAGAGAATGATTAAAGACTAACATGAATAAAAAACAGTGGAAGGGGTGCACATGGATTAAACATCTATTATGTTGGTGTTAGATGTGTTTCACTCTTCTGCATTTATTATTATATTAAAATTCACATACTACTTTTTAAATAGTAATTTATTGTTGCCATTAAAGTAGTTTATTCACAGACCAAGGATAATTGATAAAAATTATGCAACTGACAAAAAAGTAAAATTGGGTTTGGCAGACTCAAATCCTGGGAACCTTGAAATACTGAGTCAAATTAATTTTGGCTGGTTACATCATAAACCAAAAACTGCAAAATAAACTAGGTATTGGAAATTTAGTAAAATAAAAATTAACTAGGGTGTCTGGGAACTCCTAAGAATTTTAAGGATCTCTCATTCCAAAATAACAAATTACATAAACTTCAATAGCTCAGAAATCCCCACATCCATCAAGGTAACACATTCTGTTTTCTTTGTTCCTCTCAGCATGACACCACATAAGTCTGAGCATGCAACTAACAGTGGGAAATAATTGGAGTTAAGAAACCAGAGTGAAACACGTTTTGTTTCTTCATAGCAAACATAGTCAAATTTAATTTACATGTGCATAGATTATTTAAATAACATTTTGAAGCTCTGTAACTTTGAGCAATTTATTTAGCATCTTTGAACTTTGGCTTCCTCCACTATAAAAGAAAAAAAGTATGGGGAGTTCTGGTAAGATGGAGATGGCACAGGTGGGACTGTGAGATTCTCCGAAAGTGAGTTCCCATAAAGACTCTTACTTCCCTACTCCCACTCCATCCCTACCCCCCGTCCCCCATCGCCACATTGGTCCGAGGTCTGGAGGGCTTTGGTCCCACGCACCGCCTGACTACTGTGGCCCCGCTGCTGCCACTGTTATGCCCCAGGGGGCCCTGGATTCCTGGTCATGTAGCTGCACCACCTTACCCGGCCCCAAGCCGCCACCGCCTGTGGAGGCCCTGAGATACCGCCTTGTGGAGATCTGGGTTCCCTCACTGGCTACACTGCTCTGTCTGGCACCCAGCTGCTGCCGCCTGCCACCCCTGAACAACAGATTTAAAGAAGACAAGGGAGAGGGGAAAAAAAGGAAAAAGTGGGGAGACAAATCTACACAAATGAAGAAATATCAAAAGAATAATATAGGTCTCACACAGACCCCTGGGAGGTCAGAAACTGAGAAAACTGACTTCATAATGCAAACAAGAAGAGCTCCCAGAATGACTGGTAGCATACTACAAACCCAGATATCAAGGCATGAATAGAGAGAATAAAAAGAATGGAGGAGAGACAAGAGGAAAATAGGAAGGAGTTGATAACTGAGATAACAGCAGTAAAGAATACTGTGATTGAAATAAATAACAAACTAATAAGCATGGAAAGCAGAATTAGCCAAGCAGAATACAGACTCTAAGAACTTGAAGACCAAAATATAGAACTAAACCAAATTGTCAAAAACATAGAAAAGAAGCTTAAAAAGAACAAAACCTTCAAGAGTTGAGCGCTTACTTCAAGAGAATGAACCTAAGAGTAATTGGGCTTCCTGAGGCAGAAAGAGAGACAGAGACCACCCTGGAACAAACATTCCACAAAATTATTCAAGACTTCCTTCACCTCATTAATAAAGTGAAAATTCAAACACAAGAAATTCAGAGAACACCAGCAAGACAACAAATGAGTAGACCAAGTCCTAGGCACATAATAATCTGCCTGAACAAAGTAAGTATAAAAGAAAAAGTCCTAAAAGCAGCAAGAGAAAAAGGTCAGACTACCTACCAGGGAAGACCAATCAGAATAGCAGCAGATTTATCTACAAAAATACTTCAGGCTAGGAGAGTTTGCAGTCCATTACTCAAAGTTCTCAAAGATAAATAATTTCAACTAAGAATCACCTACCCAGCCAAGCCAAGCTTCATCAGTGAGGGAGAATTAAAATCTGTCCCAGACATCCAATCCCTAAGAACTTATGCTGCCTCCAGACCAAACCTACAAGAAACTCTTAAGAAAGTATTAAACACAGAAGAAAAGGGAAAAAGAACAACAATGTTCTTCATAAGAGTACAGGAAAAAGAAAACACACATGAACCAATCCATAAAAACAAAAGAAGACAGCATACAAACAAGTACAACAACAACTCTATAAGAACATCATGATAAAGATAAACCCTCATATTTCAATAATTAGTTTGAATGTGAATGGACTAAATGCACCACTGAAAAGACACAGAATGGCAAAATGGGTAAAATATCATGGGGCAACAATATATTGTCTCCAAGAGACTCATCTCACCAGAAAGGACACTCACAGACTCAAGGTAAGAGGATGAGAAATAAATTTTTAGGTGAGCGGAGGACAAAAGAAAGCTGGAGTTGCAATCTTAATCTCAAACAAAATACCTTTTAACTATCAAAAATCAAAAGAGATGAAGAAGGTCACTATATAATGATAAAAGGTTCAAACCATCAACAAGAAATATCCATCCTAAGCATATAGGCACCTAACATAGGAGCACCAATGTTCATAAAGTAGTTTCTAGGCAAACTTAAAAAAGAGATTGACTCTAATGTTATCATAGCTGGGGACTTTAATACCCCTCTCACAACCCTAGACAGATCATCAAGACAAAAAATCAGCAAGGACACCCAGAACCTCAATGAGACTCTTGAACAAATGGACTTAATTGATACTTACAGAACACTCCATCCAATGACCATAGAATATACATTCTACTCACCACGACATGGGACGTACTCCAAGATCGACCACATCTTTGGCCATAAGTCAAACATAAACAAATTTCATAAGATTAAAATCTTGCCATGCACCTTTTCAGACCACAGTGGAATAAAAATAAATATCAACACCCATAATATTTTTCCCAAATCCACAAAGACATGGACACTAAACAGCATGATGCTGAACAATGACTGAATCAACACTGAAATCAAAGAAGAAATTGAAAGATTCCTAGAAACAAATGAAAATGAAGAAACAGCCTACCAAAACCTCTGCCATGAAATCAGTTCTCAGAGGGTAATTTATATCTCTACGAGCACACATCAAGAATATGGAAAGATTGCAAGTGGAGAGCCTAACAAATAACCTAAGGGAGCTGGAAAGAGAAGATCACCAAAACCCCAACTTTAGCAGAAGAATCCAAATCACAAAAATAAGAGCCCAAATACAGGACATAGAAGACAAAAATATCATAGAAAACAACAAAACAAAAAGCGGGTTCTTAGAAAGAATTAACAAGACTTATGGGCACCTAGCCAGAATAACCAAGAAAAGCCCAAATAAACACAATCAGAAATACAGATCAAATCATAATTGACCCTGAAGAAATAAAAAAATTATCAGATATTACTATGTATGGGGGGCCAGCCCCCCAAAGGAGATTTAGAGGGTCCCTGGAAGGTGGGGCAGCATTGGCGAATATTCTGGAGGAATAAGGAGAAAGAAAGAGACTGGACTCTGTCTAGTGCAGAAGCCGATTCTGTAGTAGGGATAGATATTAAAAGAAAGAAAGATGGAGGGATAGATATAAAGAGAAAGAAAGCGGACAACTGTTCAGTGAAATGAGCAGAAGCCATTTATTGGGACCAACCATGAGTCTTTTATCCCAAATTTTCACATGTTAAATCACAAGACTTTCATGTGAATACAAGGCCAGGTAGATGAGGGGCATCCCCCACCCACCAGGTGTTTCCTCCAGCATGAGGAAGGACAATCCCAATCAAATCACAAGACTTTCATGTGAACACAAAGCCAGGTAGGGGAGGCGTATACCCCCACCCACCAGGTGTTTTCCCAAGCATGAGGAAGGACAATCACAAAATTATCTCACTGTTCCTTATGCTTGGTTTATGTTCCTCAAAAGCAATACAACAATTTTAACATCATAAAATCCTAATAATCAATAACTTCTAAAACTTATGCATACCCAATACCCAATGACTGACTAAAATCCTAATACCTTTCTATTCTGTGCTAATTTTACCTGTACTATAAAAAACTCTTAATTATAGGTCAGACCAGTTCCTAAAGAATGTGACCCAGTCCAAAGATCACGCTGGGCCATTTCCAGGAACAATTGATTATGATCTCTTAACAAAATGGCTATTCTAAAATCCTATGTATCTATCTTAATTTCTATAAAAGTTTCTAATTACTGATCCTAATATATAAAGCTGATCATCAGCAACAAAGCTTCTAAAAATAAAACCCAAATATAAACTGTAAATGTACTAAGGCCAAAACTACAATAGTAGAAAATGGAGACAATGAAATTTCTAAAGTTAACTGTATTCTTTTTAAACCTCAAAATATCATGATTGATCATGCTTGAACTAACATGATTCCCTGATGTTAGCATGACCTATTCTACAATACTTTCTATGAATATAATAAATTCAGTTTCTATTATAAGTAGACAAAACCTACACTAATTGTAACTAAAGAACCAGTTTAAAAGAATGTAACCCAGCCCAAAGTGGATGCTGGGCCCTTAGGAATGTGGCCCAGTCCAAAGTTCATGCTGGGCCACTTCTGGTAACCCTAGATAATCATCTATACCATCTAAAGCTGGAAACAGCTCTCTAAATGTATATACTAATTCTACAAATATACTTTTAAATCTTATAAAGAAGCTTGTATCATGTATAAGGCTCCCAAATGTGATCTGAGTTTGAACTGTGTTAAGTTTAAAGCCGAAACCGCAGTTTGTGAAAAACGGGAACAATGGATCCCTAGAGTCAGCCATGCCTGTCATATTCTCAGAACTTCATGCTTAGATCATCAAAATCCCTGCCAGTGGGTAATGCTAAACAACAAAGAAAGGAGGAGGGAATGGGCCTTCAGCTCCTGAACCAAACCTGGTGGTCTCAGGGTCCGCAGCCCACCTGGATCCCTAACGCTCAGGCGGGTCTCCACGGCTGGCTCCCAACAACTATGTACACCCATATGGAAATAAACTTGATAACCTAGATGAAATGGAGGACTTTCTGACATCACACAATTCCCCAGGTTAAAATAAGAAGACACTGAGACACTAAATAGACCAATAACAATGCAGGAAATTGACTCTGTCATACGAAAATGACCTACAAAAAAAAAAGCCCTGAACTGGATGGCTTTTCAGTAGAATTCTACAAAACATACAAGGAAGAGCTGATACCAATCCTATTGAAAGTATTCCAGGCAATTGAGAAAGATGGAATTCTCCCCAAATCATTTTACAAAGCTAACATTACAATGATACCCAAGCTGTGTAAAGATGAAACAAAGAAAGAGAACTACAGGTCAATATCCCTTATGAACATAAATGCAAAAATCCTCAACAAAATTCTAGCAAATCGGATCCAAAAACACATCTCAAAAATAATTCACCATCACTAAGTAAGCTTCATTCCCAGGATGCAAGGCTGGTTCAACATTTGCAAGACCATAAATGTCATTAAATACATTAATAGATGTAAAAACAAGAACCACACTATTATTAGATGCAGAAAAAGCCTTTGATAAAATCAACCATCTCTTCTTGTTAAAAACCCTCAAACACCTACATACAGAAGGAACTTACCCCAAAATAGTAAGTGCCATCTATGACAAACCCAGGGCTAACATATTGCTAAATGGACAGAAACTAGAAACATTTTCCCTGAAAACTAGAACAAGACAAGGCTGCCCACTGTCACCTCTCTTGTTCAATATTGTGCTGGAAGTCCTAGCTAGGACAATTAGACAAGAGAAGGAAATCTAGGATATCCAAATAAGAAAAGAGGAAGTCAAGTTATCCCTCTTTCCTGATGATATGATCCTGTACCTTGAAAATCCAAGAGAATCTGTCAAAAACCTGCTGGCCCTGATAAAGGACTTTGGCAAAGTCTCAGGGTACAAAGTAACTGTGCAAAAGTCAGTTGCATTGCTATATCTCAACAACAAGCAGGCAGAGACCCAAATTACAAGCATAATCCCATTCACAACAGCCACCAAAAAAATGATATAGCTCGGTATCTTCCTAACCAGAGAAGTGAAAGACCTTTACAATGAGAATTATAAAACTGTGCTCAAAGAAATCTATGAAGACACAAACAAATGGAAAAGTATACCATGCTCATGGATAGGAAGAATCAACATTGTTAAAATGTTCATTCTACCAAAGGCAATCTATAGATTCAATCCAATACCCACTAAGTTACCAACATCATCCTTCTCAGATCTGGAAATGACATTACAGAAATTCATATGGAAACATATAGGACCACGAATAGCCCAAACAATCCTTAGCAAGAGAAACAAAGCAGTAAGTATCAAACTTCCAGACTTCAAACTCCACAATAAGGCTAGAGTCATCAAAACAGCCTGGTATTGGTATAAAAACAGGCACATAGACCAATGGAACAGGATAGAGATTCCGGAAGCAAATCCTCAATTTCTCAACCAACACATCTTTAATAAAGTCTCCAGCTGGGCTCGGTGGCTCAGCCTGTAATCCTGCGCCTTTGGGAGGCTGAGGTGAGTGGATTGCCTGAGTCCGGGGGTTCGAGACCCACCTGGGCAGCGAGACCTCATCTCCACAATAAATAAAAAAATCAGCCGGGCATGGTAGCGCATGCCTGTAATTCTGGCTACTCGGAAGACTGAGGCGGAAAGATCGCCGGAGTAGAGCAGGCGAGGGTGCAGTGGCCAGGAGCAGCCACTGCACTCCAGTCTGGGTGACTTTGTGAGACTCCAACTCAAAATAAATAAATAAATAAATAAAATCAAATAAAGTCTCCAACAACAACTACTAGGAAGAGGAAAACCTATTCAATAATTGATGCTGGGAAAACTGGCTGACGACATGCAGAATATTGAAACAGAACCCCTACCTATTATCAAACACAAAAATTAACTCTAAATGGATCAAAGATCTAAATGCAAAACCTCAAAATATAAGAATCTTAGAAAATGCAGGAGATACCCTTATGGAAATTGGAACTGGGAACCAATTCCTACTCAGAACCCTAAAGACCAATACCTTAAGAAATAAGATAGATAAGTGGGATCTCATCAAATAAACGAGCTTCTGCCAAGCAAAAGAAACCATCAAGAGAGCAGGGAGACAGCCCACTGAATAGGAAAAACTATTTGTCAACTGTATATCTGACAAAGGCCTAACATCTAGTATCTACAAGGAGCTCAAATGCACCAAAGGGAAAGAAACAAACAACCCCTTTAAAAAGTTGGCAAAAGACATGAATAGACACTTCTCAAAAGAACATATATGGGTAGCTAACAGACACATGAAAAAGTGCTCAGCCTCACTCATCATCAGAGAAATGCAAATCAAAACCACATTGGGATACCACCTAACCCCAATAAAAATGGCCATCATTAATAAAACAAACAACAGATGCTGGCGAGGATGTGGAGAAAAAGGAATGCTTCTACACTGCTGGTGGGAATACAAACTTTTACAACCTCTCTGGAAAACAGTCTGGAAATTTCTGAAAGAACTAGAAATTGACCTTTCATATGACCCAGCAATTCTCCTATTGGGACTATACCTGGAGGAACTCAAATTATTCTACACAGAAGATACCTGCACATGTATGTTTGTTGCAGCTCTATTCACAATAGCAAAAACATGGAACCAATACTATTTCCCATTGAAGCTGGCCTGGATTTAAAAATTGTGGTACATCTACATAATGGAATATTATGCAGCCATAAAGAATGACAGATATATGGACTTTGCAGCAACCCGGATGAATTTGGAGTCGATCATACTCAGTGATTTATCACAGAAACAAAGAACAGAGTTCCATATATTCTCATTCATAAGAGGACCTTGAACAATTATAATGCTATAAGAAAGCGACTTGCAGTAATGGGAAACTGTTGGGGGAAGGAGGAGTGAGATTGGCAGTTGAGGGAAAGTGCTAGGGGAGGGAGGGGCATACCTCATTAATGTTTGTATACCTAACCCTCAATTGTATCCCACATGCATGATCAATGTTTGTATACCTAACTCTCAATTGTACCCTACATCTTTACAAAAAAAATTTCCAAAAAAATCTGATATCACACAAAAAAAGGACAAACGTATGACTGAGGGTGAGGTCAGATACATAAGCCAACTGCCTAGCATAATATTGATAGTTTGTACAGTATGGGTATCTATTTGCCTTGTATACCTTTCAATCTTTTGTACTTTCATGAATATAGGTTCTAAACTTGCCATTTTAAATGTATTTTTATTCTTCCAGTTATACTTATTTTTTAGTGCAGCAGTTCTCACTCCAGTATCATTAACTTACTACTCAGAGCTGTTTTTTACTGCTAATTGTTCACATAATAGACCATTTTATCTCAAAAATCAGCTTTCCTTTTTTTTTTTTTTTTTGAGTTGGAGTCTCACTCTGTCACACAGACTGGAGTGTGGTGGCCACTCCTGGCCACCGCAGCCTCGACCTGCTGGGCTCTGGCGATCCTTCCACCAGCCTTCTGAGTAGCCGGAACTACAGGCGCGCACTACCACGCCTGGCTGATTTTTTGATTTATTGTAGAGATGAGGTCTCGCCTGCCCAGGTGGGTCTCGAACCCGCGGGCTCAGGCAATCCACTCACCTAAGCCTCCCAAAGGTGCGGGATTACAGGCTGAGCCACCGAGCCCAGCTAAAAATCAGCTTTTCAAGAGAAGCTTCAAATTGTGCTATTTCATCAGATTTTTGTGTGTATGTGAAATGAAGAGAAACAAAAGACATGAGCACTAAGTTTTTACTTTTTGTTTTTTATTTTTTTGAGTTGGAGTCTCACTCTGTCGCCCAGACTGGAGTGCAGTGGCCGCTCCCGGTCACCGCAGCCTCGACCTGCTGGGCTCCAGCGATCCTTCCGCCTCAGCCTTCCAAGTAGCCGGAATTACAGGCGCGCATTACCATGCCCAGCTGATTTTTTTATTTATTGTAGAGATGAGGTCTTGCTGCCCAGGTGGGTCTCGAACCCACAGGCTCAGGCAATCCACTCACCTCAGTCTCCCAAAGGCACGGGATTACAGGCTGAGCCACCGAGCCTGGCTGAGCACTAAGTTTTTAAAAATGTTTTATGGTTGTGTTGAATGCTGCTTCTTTAGTTTTCCTTAGGATCATTTTATAGTTCTATTTTCCTCTGTCATTTTCTAGTCATCAATTATGGTGGCAGCCATTTTGTATTTAAGTTTCCTAGTTATAAACTCCCGCCATTGGCTTGTTTGGTATCTAGAACCTTCTCAAGGGAATTATATACTAAAACTCACATTTCTTTCTTTATTCCCTTTCTTCCTATATTCTGTCTTCCAAAATATACAATTTAATAAAGTTACATTATCTTGACTTATTCTCTAAAGGTTTCCCAAAAAAATGTAAGAGCAAAAACTGCAATATAAATTTTATTCATTATTTCAAATATATATCATGTGCCTACTTTGTTAGATATCAAGCATACAGGATTGCACAGCCGCTGCCATCAAGGAGCTCATTAATGAGGGAGAAAAACATGGAAGTGTAAACCCATATTTGATTGTGAAAAGGGAATTCCTGGGAAAAGCACATAAGCCCAAGCTTCCTGGTGCTTGATGAAATCTTCCTTTTATCCCTAACAAAAACTAATGTAGTACGAAGAATAGTGTGGTCCAGGAACTGTCAAGTGAGATGGAACTACATTTTTCAAAAACATTTCCAGCCCATTCATTCATGTTTTGTTCATAAAATGAGTAAAATATTTGGTCAGAAGATATCTGATATTTGTTGCTGTTTCTTTGAATGTTATATAGATATAGAGATTTATTATTATTATTATTATAAAGATGTACAGTACAATTCAGGGTTAGGTATATAAACGTTGATTATGTAGGTACCCTTGTTGATGAGGTGTGCCCCACCTTCCCCTAGCAGTTTCCCTCAACTAACAATCCCAACCCCCCTCCTCTGACAGGTTTTCATTACTTCCAATCCCTTTCTTAGAGTATTATAACTGTTCAAGAACATATGGCACTCTGTTCTTTGTTTCTGTGATAGTTCACTGAGTATGATCGACTCTAAACCCATTCAAGTTGCTGCGAAATCCATATGTTTGTCCTCCTTTATGGCTGCATAATATTCCATTGTGTATATGTATGACATTTTTTTAACCAGTCCAGCTTTGATGGACAATATGGTTGGTTGCATGTTTTTGCTATTGTGAATAGAGCTGCAACAAACATGCGTGTGCAGGTATCATTTTTGTAGAATGATTTGAGTTCCTCTGGGTATATTCACAATAGGGGAATTGCTGGGTCATATGGAAGGTCAATTTCCAGTTCTTTTAGAAATCACCACACTGTCTTCCAAAGAGGTTGCACTAGTTTGCATTCCCACCAGCAATGAAGAAGCATTCCTTTTTCTCTGTATCCTTGCAAGCATCCGTTGCTGTTTGTTTTATTAATGATGGTCATTCTTACTGGGGTTAGGTGGTATCTCGATGTGGTTTTGATTTGCATTTCAAATCAAAGGATGAGTGAGGTTGAACACTTTTTATGTATCTGTTGGCTGCCTATATATGCTCTTTTGCCTATATATGTTCTTTTCATATCTTTTGCCCACTTTTTATTGGGGCTGTTTTTTTGTTTTTTTTTCCTTTTGGTGAATTTGAGTTCCTTGTAGATCCTAGATGTTAGACCTTTTCAGATATACAGTTGGCAAATATTTTTTCCCATTCAGTAGGCTGTCTCCCTGCTCTCTCGATGGTTTCTTTTGCTTTGCAGAAGCTCGTTAATTTGATGGGGTTTCACTTGTCTACTTTATTCTTTAAGGTATGGGCATTTAGGGTTCTGAATAGAAATTGGTTGCCAGTTCCAATTTCCATAAGGGTGTTTCCTGTGTTTTCTAAGATTCTTATAGTTTGAGGTTTTACATTTAAGTCTTTGATCCATTTAGAGTTAATTTTTGTGTATGATGATAGGTAGTGGTCCTGTTTCAATGTTCTGCACGTGATCAGTCAATTTTCCCAGCACCATTTACTGAATAGGTTTTCCTCTCCCCAGGGTTGTTTTTAGAGGCTATGCCAAAGATAAGTTGGTAAAAAAATTGAGGCTTTGCTTCCAGAATCTCTATCCTATTCCATTGGTCTGTATGCCTGTTCTTGTACCAATACCAGGCTGTTTTGATTACTGTAGCCATATACAGTAAAGTTTGAATTCTGGAAGTGTGAAACTTCCTGCTTTGTTTCTCTTTTGCTAAAGATTGCTTTAGCTATTCGTGGTCATTTATGTTTCCATATGAATTTCTATATTGTCATTTTCAGGTCTGAGAAGAATGATATTGGTAACTTAATGGATATTGCATTGAATCTGTAGATTGCCTTTGGTAGGATGGACATCTTAACAATGTTGATTCTTCCTATCCATGAGCATGGGACATTTTTCCATTTGTTTGTGTCTTCATGGATTTCTTTGAGCACTGTTTTATAGTTCTCATTGTAAAGGTCTTTCACTTCTCTGCTTAGGAAGATGCCAAGGTATTTCTTTTCTTTCTTTTTTGGGGGGCTATTGTAAATGGCATTGTGCTTTTAATTTGGGTCTTTGCCTGCCTGCTGTTAGTGTATAGGAATGCAACTATCTTTTGCACATTTACTTTGTAGGCTGAGACTTTGCCAAAGTCCTTTATCAGTGCAAGCAGGCTTTTGACAGATTCTCTTGGATTTTCAAGGTATAGGATTATATCATCAGCAGAGAGGGATAACTTGACTTCCTCTTTTCCTATTTGGATACCCCTGATTTCCTTCTCTTGTCTAATTGCCCTAGCTAGGACTTCCAACACAATGTTCAACAAGAGGGGTGAGAGCGGGTAGCCTTGTCTCGTTCCATATAGAGATATATTTTTAAAAAACATGTGCTTCTCAGCTGAAAGAGTTCAGGAAATGCCACCCCAAAACATGGCTGCCACTTTGGCATGCTGACTACTTCAACCTGGGGCACTTGGAGGAGGGTGAATTTATGGAGAGGTTTCTCTGAGCACCCCTTATCTGCCTGAAGACAGCTCCTCCAATAGGAATGCAACTGTCACCAATCCTCTCCCTGGTGGTTTTATAAACCAGGGAAGAGTAACTCTTATCAAGGCAGAGGAAGACCAGAACTTGGCGCTGCATTCAGACAAACTGTCACAAACTATCATCTGTTCTTCTAAAGGCCATTCATCTTTCCCCCCAAAATCATTAGTCTCCTTTCCCTAAATTGCCTACATCCTCCTCCCCTCTCTGCTATGAAAAAGGCATATAAGTTTCTAAATCTTGGGGTTGAGGTGTTCACTTTTCTTTCCTGTGATGCCTTGTGCAAATGATAAATTTGTATACCTTTTCTCCTCTTACTCAGCCTATGTCCATTTATTTTATAGACCTGATTATTGAATCCAGAGGGTAGAGGTAAATTCCTCCCTTCCCATGCAGCTTTTAGATAAGACACTTAAATTGTTCTCTCTTCATCTCTCTGATAATGCTAAACCAAATTTTATAAGCACTAGTGTGTTCAACTCAGATATAAGAAGTGTCCATGAAATAGAACATGGTTACTGAAATGACATTTAATGTGTCTGTTATGTCCTATGTCTCTTCAGATGAAAGGTGCTATGTTCACCCCCAAGGCTGAGAGAAGTTTCTGTAGGTGATTGCTTTGAAATGTCTTTTTGTTATTCCAGAAATTGCTGCTACAACCATCCAAATCTGACTGCTAACACCAGACACTTGGTAAGCATCACTACATACATAGTAGCTATTGTTTTTATTGACATAGATATGTAACAAAAATGAACTGTGTTATCCTATCTTATAGTATGATTCTCTTTGTCATTTATAAATCTATCTGATGCAATAGGGGAAAAATAAAATATGTTCATGGAGTCCAACAGACTTTGCTTTAAATCCTAACTCTATTGCTTATTATTCAGACTTCAACAAATCACTTAGTCCCTCTGAATTTCAGTTTTAGTTTGAATGAGCTGGGAGTAATAATGCTCATTTGTCAATTTTATTATAAAAATTAAAGGCAATAATAAACCAAAAACATTCATCAGAGTACCTGTCAATGAGTAGTAGCTCAGTTATTGTTACTTGTTATTTAAATTATGTGTTTCTGCTTGTTCCCTTTACTTGAATGTTGGCTCCCTAAAGACAGAGACCACTCCAATCCTTCTCTTGTTAATCCTTGCTCCAATCAAAGTCCCTGGCTCAAATTAGCTTTCAGTTTTTTAAAGATACTGGATTGTGCAGAACATTACATGTGTATTTATATACATGCCATTAAATAAAATAGGCAGCCATCATTTTAGACTGAGTTCCTGCACTAGACTTCAACAGGCCAAACTAACAGGGAGTCTCCACGTGAAGATTCTACATCACTAGACTGAACCTTACTTATATCCAACCTTCCACAAAATCAGGAAGGAGAGATGATTGCCAAATTTCCAAACTAGCAAGATATAGCTGGCATGATAAGAAAGTCTCCGCTAGTATAACCCTTACAAGGAAACAAACAGGAAGTTAGGCAACCCATCTTTTAAAAAAATTATCATCCTGTTTGCTTGTTTCTGCTCATGCTACATTGTAAGAAATATTTGTCTTGCCAAGCCCAGAAGAGCACCATTTCTAAATCTTAATGAAATGCTGTCTGATTCAAAAATTGCAATTTAAGTCAATTAGATCTTTAAATTAAATTTGTTGAAAATTTGTTTTTTAATAACACAAATAAACACATATTTCTCATTTTGCAAACTATTAACTCTACCAATAATTTAGGAACATGTTTTGTATTTTTTTCTAAACCTAAGTCTTTGGAGATCATTATGACCCACCAACTACTTAAATAGTTATATTTGGTAACTTACTCTAAGCACTGGACTCTGGATTGGCCTAAGAAAAGAAATAATAAGAGAAAGATGATAGTTTCTATATTGTATAATATATCTAATATAACAAATTTAAAATATCCAAAATATTAAACTATTTAACTTTATATATAAATTAATTTCAGCTACAGAGCTAATTTGATCACTGTATAGCTGCATGGTTTTATCTTCTGAAGCCTATTTATGCTTAAAGGTTAAAACACCTTCCTACTGGCATTGAAATCACACAACCATTATTTTTGTATATACACACCATACTGCAATATGACAACACCTCCTGATAAAGACTTGAACAAATATGCAGTATTGCAACAGTAAATGCCACTGAATATTAAAGATTGTATCTTTTTGGCAGCTCTTCATCAGGGTGCTGGAGTGTGTAAGGAACGAGGCTAATCCCCATTATGTATCATAGGTCATTGTCACATTCACACTCAACATCTGTCTCACAGAGCTGACTAGGAGAGTAATTACTGCTGAGATAAGCCTTTTCTGGAATATATGCAATTAATTCTCCTGAAAAAAGAAGGAAACTACCCTGACACTTTAATAATGTCTATGTATACCTAATCTATTTCTTTTCTGTTCCTAATGTTTCCTAAATATGAGAAAGAAAAAGGATTTGAAAGTATTTACAGCTGTCCGTTCTTATGTAAATCATCCATGGGGCTGTAATATTCTATCTTAAAATGACTAGCATGAAATAATACAGTAAATTATAATAGAATGTAGAGCAAGTGGGGAATTACTTTTAAGATAAATTCAGGATATGATTTTCATGCATAAAGAATGCTTCTCTTATCATGCAGGAATTATTCCATTATTAAAGCATCAAGGGTACAGAATTTTATTCAATTTAAATTCTGAATATGTTTTTAAATCAAATCAAAATTAGTCTTCCCTCTAGATTACTGATAAAGTGCTATTTAGTCATATGTATTTTTTAGTCAGTCTTTTTTTTTAAGCTCTCTTTTTGTATTACATATTGTAACCTGATTACATGTAATGCTACAGTTTCAGTTCTTCAATTGCCTTCAACTTTTCAAAAATTATCAATTCCACAAGTGCCTTTATTCAGCCCCATATTTTCTAATCAAATATTAACAAATGAGCTGAGAGCTAGGTTTATATTTAAATAAAGTAAATGGCATTTTAAAAGGCTAGAAAAATATGATTGTTTATATGTTTATAATCAAGTAATATAATTTTCAATATTTGCTTTGACTGAGAACAAAGAAAGTTAATTAACACAAAAAGGCACATATGTATTTTTTTTTTTCAATTTCTCTTATGTGATCTGCTTTATTGAGTTAATCTTTTCATTACAGGAGAAAAATGTGTTCAACTCAGTGGTGTACCTACTATATTGGACACCTGGGATAGGTTATTATATCACTTCTTCCTCTAAAAGAAAACCCTATAATTAAGTTATAATAATGGCATTAAATTAGTATTGGTATTGACCAGAAAAGAAATGTAGTCAATTAAAACTTTTGTTTTATTTAACTTTATAAAAATGATCATGTCAAAGTAAGTTTTTAAAAGTTTTAATAAACATAATATTTATTTAATAAAACAAGAGTCTGAAGCTGGGCACGGTGGCTCACACTTATAATCCCAACACTTTGGTAGGTGGAGGCAAAAGGTTTGCTTGAGCTCAAGGGCTCGAGACCAGCCTGGGCAACTTGGCAAGACCTCATATCTAAAAAAAAAAATTAGCTGGGCGTGGTGGTGTACACCTGTGGTTCCAGCTACTTGGAAGGCTGAGGCAGAAGGATCACCTCAGCCCAGCAGCTCGAGGGTGCAGTGGTGGCTGTGAGTGTGCCACTGCACTCCAGCCTAGGCGACAGAGTGAGATGCCAACTCAAAAATTTAAAAAAAAATTTTTTAAAGTCTAAAGAAGATACAATATAGGCAATTGGCAAATCATACCTCTGATGAAAACTTTTTCAAAAAGTAGTGCATTCATTTTAGAAAGTAAATTTACATTTAAATTTTTAAATTTCATTTTTAAAGATTTTATTAAAGCTCAGTAAAAACTAAATAGTGCATAAACTGAAATTTCCAAAGATCCTCCTAAAAATGGAGATCTCACAATTCACACTCCATCCTTTTGTTTTAAATCTTAAATACTAATGAACTATCCAAATTGTTACATTAAATGACAACATTTAACTCAAGTGCAATTTCTTCATCTTTACAATAAGCTATGACTTTATTGCTTATGTTGAATCTATTTTTGAATATGTTAATATATAGTACCACAGAGGTTAGAAACAAAACCTGTTTGAAGCCAGTTGTAAGGTTCTGAACTGTCATAAACTTAACTCTCAAAATGAAAATTTGTAGCTGAATTCCTGATATACAGGATTCAGCTCTATAAATAGAAGTTCTTCTAGTTAGCTTCCATTTAAAAATGCATTGCTTTTTATAAAAGGATAAATAATACAAATGTAATGATTAAAATTTTTTAATAAAAAAGTACGTGTGTAAGGTTTAAAATTAATCATAATCTAGAATTAGTTAGAATTTAGACCCACAAAACAATGTTCTCAGGAAATAGTCCTTTATTACTAACTTTTTAAAAATATTTGTCTTTGATAATTATTTCAGCCTTCAATATATTATCTCTACAATGTATACCCAGACTGCTTAACCAAGAAACACCTGATAATTAAGGTAACAGATGTCTTCACTAGTCTTTGACAAGTGTAGCTGTTATGTTAGTAAACAGACGAAGACTATGAAGGCAAACATAGGAAGTGTTTTTATTTTGGTTTTTTTTTAACTCTAATAAGGATTGTATTTATTTCTTTGTGAACCCCACTAATAAAACTCACTTTTTCAGAAAATTAATTTTGTTTTTGAGTGACATTTATATACCTGCCTTTTAAATATAAATATATATACATATTAATATATGTTAATTTATTTTACATATATATTTAAAGAAAATATACTACAAAAAGCTGTACCTGATGCTTTTTACTTAGATCAGCAAGAAAATGAATAAAAGTATTGAACGGGAAGAGTCTGAATGGTAGAAATCCTAAAAGTTTAGAATAATAAATTACTGACAATACACTTTTGCTAATGTGATCATACATACAAATTCATTTAATATTTTTGACATAGCATATGTAAATTGGTGACTAAATCATGGGCAAAACAAACCAGTAAATTTATAGCATGTATACTGACCATAATTAGGGCAATTAAATTTTATTCTTTACAGTCAGAGCAGTAATTAAAGTCATTATTTTTCATTTATAGGTTAGCTGCAACATAAAAATATTTTTATTCATCAATAAATATTAAGTATATTTTATTCAGTTTCTGATATCATCTAGGGGATATTATTTACCTATAGTGTGAAACTATTTATAAAATGTTTTAAAACACTTACAAGATTGATTAAGAATCATTTAAAGAACATATCCACCCCTGCAAAACACAAGGCTGCATGTCACCATCAATGTTTACAACAAATCTTTCAGATTTATTTTTGCCACATGAAGATAATATTTACAATGTCCTCAGCTTCATAAAAGCAATAAAAATACATGGCATTCTTCAATATGACCTTCACTACATAGCTGAGAAAAAGACAATAAAACTTTCTCAGAAGTGAGAAAAATATGTCTTTGTTTTATATCATTAAATTTAATAAGTTAAAACTAAGATGCAAATATTTTAAATATCTTTTATTATATAATTCTCTTGATTAAGCATGAATACTTTTAGCTCTCGTTTTTAGACTTTTGGTCTAAACCTACAGCCGTGTATTAAGCATCTTAATAAATTAGTAAAATCGCTAAATCTTTATGCTGGGTAGGAGAATTATATTTCCAATATTTCAAAAGTCCAATATATTCTACAAAGTAAACTCAACATTATATTTAAAAATAAATAACCAAATTTTTAATTATCAAAAACCCTCCTATTACTTCTGATTCTGAAGTTGGTTCTCTTCCATACCCTCAATCAGGTAGTATTCTCTCCAATCAACATGATGTGGAATAATACTCATTGAGGTATATGTTACAGCTTTTCATCTTATTTCTCACTCTGTCCTAATAATTCACAGTAGTTATTAGAAATCACCTTGTCCAGTTTTTGGTCTGTTTGCTTGATTTCATTCTCAGATGTGGCTTTTATTAAATAAAATCTTATGTAGTATAATGAGATGAAATAAATAAGAGCTGCTTATTTATAGAAATGATAATTAAATATTTAGTGATATGCAGAAAACAATACAATGAGAACTGTTATGATTTAGTGGATGGGGGACAGAAATCGACAAGGTTCCTCTGATGACCTTATTTCTCTCAACACAGAAATCACAGGATGAAAACCACTGAACTCATTTAAATTCTTTATTTTCCAAAGAGATATGACTAGTATTTTTCTGATTATAAAAGTAATATTGGGGGGCGGAGCTTAAGATGGTGACTTGACAGGTCAGACTGTGAGTCTTCGCAAAAGCAAGTGTCCATAAAGACTCTGTGTGAGTAGGCGTGCCCTGGTGAGAGAGTGAAAGTCCATATGAGGGAAAACTCATATGCACTCGGGGTCCCCCTCTGAGGGCGACTGCAAGTCCCCACCACCCAGAGATTGGAGCGTGGGTGCACAAGATTAGCTGCTATTGTTTGTGGGGACACTCCTGAGAAAAGCCTGCCAAATCCAGCTGATTCTCATCACCTGGCACCTGGCCCGCACCATCAACTATTATAGTGGATCAGCTGGAGCCCAGGATCTCATCAGTGGAGAGAGAGGATCCGGGAGAGCCAGAGAGGAGCCCCATGCCCGGTGAGGAGATGTCAACTGCAGCCATTTTCTCTGTCCCAGGAACAAACAGAGATCTGCATTGCCCCGCCCAGCTCTGCCCAGCTCCACCCAGCCTCCAACTTGGTACCTAAGGTAATCTCTTTAAACTGGGAGAGACAAAAGTCCCTCCCCCATGCTGGATCGGACACAGACAGGTCAGATCTGAGTGACAGACTTGACAGGCAGCAAGCAGGGAGAGTCCAGATTTGATCCACTCTCATTCCAAAATAGACCTGGGCATCTGACTCAAGCTGCAAGCAACCCTATCTACCTGTGCTGAGATCAGAGGGAAGGGGCTAGAGGTCACAGCTAAAAAGACATTGGAATTACAGGAACGACCTCACAGCGAGTTTGGTTCCTTGTTTTTATTTTTATTTTTTGTCTGGTTTTTTTTTGCTCATTTTTATTTGTCTTTTGTTTTAATATTTTTTCTCTTTCTAGATAATGTTCTTGATAACATTTTCATCCTTACTTGGTTTCTGTCATTTTACTGATTTTTTTCTCTATTCTGTAGACTTCCTGTTTGTGTATGGGAAGAGTATATAGGCAGGTTTTTGTTGGACTGTGTGTTTGCGCGATTATCTGTATGTTTTAGTTTTTTCTTTTTTCTTTTTTTTAACTCTTTTCTGTCTTTGTGTTTCTTTTCATTTGTTAGTTGGTAGGTCTGTCTGTTTTCCCTCTTACTCTCCTCTCTCTCAACCTTCCTCTTGCCCCCCCTTTCCTTTTCCCATTATTTTCCTTTTTCTTATATCATTTTGCTTCCAAGGAGCAAAGCTATACCCTCACTGCATGGACAGATTGTAAGGCAGTGGAAAGTGGGTTCCAGGGTGCCCATACACCTGTCAGTGGATACTGGGATCTGTACATAGGTTTTGATTAACAGCAACCTCCTCAATTAAATTTCAAAACTGCAAAAAAGTACAGCCCCCAAACCACAGTCCAGCTTCAGAATTGACCCAAACTGGAGGATCCACATAAAAAGGAATAGGAAACTGAGCAAACAGAAGTAAAAGCAACCCTGCCATCCCTGAACAACAGAATTAAAGAGGAGGGGGGAAAAGATGGGGGGGGAGAAAAATCTATACAAATGAAAAAAAAAAAAAAAGAAGAATATGGGTCTCATACAGACCCCTGGGAGGTCAGATATTGATAAAACAGACTTTGGAATGCAAATAATGAAGAGCCCCAGAATTACTGGTCTCAAACTATCAAGTCATGAATAGAGAGAATAAAAAGAATGGAGGAGAGACAAGAGGAAAATAGAAAGGAGTTGATAGCTGAGATAACAGCAGTAAAGAAAACTGTGAATGAAATGAGTAACAAACTGATAAGCATAGATAGTAAAATTAGTAAAGCAGAAGAAAAACTCTCAGAGCTTGAGGACCAAAATATAGAACTAACCCAAACTGTTAAAAACAAAGAAAAGAAGCTTAAAGAAACAGAACAAAACCTTCAAAATATGAGCGATTATTTCAAGAGGTTGAACCTAAGAGTAATTGGACTTTTTGAGGCAGAAAGACAGACAGAGACAACCCTGGAACAAACATTCCATGAAATTATTCAAGAAAACTTCCCCCATCTCATCAGTGATGCGACCATTCAAACACAAGAGATTCAGAGAACCCCTGCAAGACAACAAGTGAGAAGAACAACTCTTAGACACATAAGAATTTGCCTAAACAAAGTAGATATAAAAGAAAAAATACTAAAAGCAGTGAGATAAAAAGGTTAGTTTACCTACTGGGGAAGATCAATTAGAATAGCAGGGGGTTTATCTACAGAAACACTTCAGGTTAGGAAAGTTTGAGGTCCAGTCTTCAAAGTTCTCAAAGATGAATAACTTGAACCAAGAATAACCTACCGAACTAAGCTAAGCTTCATCAGTGAGGGAGAATTAAAATCTTTCCCATTCAATACCTAAGAACTTATGCTGCCTCTAGACCAGCTCTACAAGAAACACTTAAGGAAGTATTAAACACAGAAGAAAGGGAAAAAAGACCAACAACGTTCTTCACAAGAGTGCAGGAAAAAGATTGAAAGCACACATGAATCAGCCCAAAAATCAAAAGAAAGGAAACAAACAAATCAGAACAATAACAACTCTATAAGAACCTCATGACAGGGATCAACTCTCACATTTCAATAAATAGCCTGACTGTGAATGGACTAAACGCACCACTGAAAAGACATAGAATGGCAAGAGGGATAAAATATCATGAGGCAATAATGTACTGTCTCCAAGAGATTCATCTCACCAGAAAGGACACTCACAGACTCAAAGTAAGAGGATAGGAAGCAAAATTTCAGGCAAATGGAACATTAAAAAAAGCAGGAGTTGTGATCTTAATACCCAACAAAATACTCTTTAAGCTATCAAAATTTTAAAACGACACAGAAGATCACTATATAATGGTAAAAGGTTCAATCCATCAACAAGAAATATCCATCCTAAACATATATGCACCCAACATAGGAGTACCAACTTTCATAAAGAGGTTTCTAGGCAAATTAAAAAAGATATTGACTCTAACACTATCATAGCTGGGGACTTTAGTACCCCACTCAAACCCTAGACAGATCATAGAGACAAAAAATCCTCAAGGAGATCTGGAAACTCAATGTGACTCTTGACCAAGTGGATTTAATTGATACCTACAGAACACTCTATTCAATGATCACAGAATATACATTCTACTCATCACCACATGGAATTTACTCTAAGATCAATCACATCCTTGGCCACAAATCAAGTATAAACAAATTTTATAAGATTGAAATTCTGCCATGCATCTTCTCAGACTACAGTGGAATAAAAATAAATATCAACACCAACAAAGTTCCCCCAAAACTCACAAAGACATGGACACTAAACAGCATGATGCTTAACAACTCCTGGGTCAACATGGAAATCAAAGCAGAGATTAAAAGATACCTGGAAACAAATGAAAATGAAAAACAGCTTACCAAAACCTCTGGAATTCCATGAAATCAGTAGTAAGAGGGGAATTCATATCTCTACAAATGCACATGAAGAACATGGAAAGACCATAAGTTAACAGCCTAATAAGTCACCTAAAGAAGCAAGACCACCAAAACCCTAACTTCAGCAGAAGAATCCGGATAACCAATATAAAAGCCCAAATCTGGGACATAGAAGACAAAAAGATAATACAAAAAAAAAAGAAAAAAAAAAACTGGTTCTTCGAAAGCATAAACAAGATTGATGGTCCTCTAGCTAGACTGACCAAGAAAAAGAGAGAAAAAGCTCAAATAAACTCAATCAGAAACACAAAAGTTGAAATCACAACAGACCCTAAAGAAATACAAAAGATTATCAGAGACTAGTATGCACACTTGTGTGGAAACAAACTTGAAAATGTAAAGGAAATGGAGAACTTTCTGACATCACACAACCTCCCCAAGTTGAAACAAGTAGAAATCGAGACCCTAAATAGACCAATAACAATCCAGGAAACTGACTATGTCGTAAGAAAGCTACCTACAAAAAAAAAAAAAAAAAAAAGCCCTGGACCATATGTCTTTCCAGCAGAATTCTATAGAACATACAAGGAGGAACTGATACCAATCCTACTGAAAGTATTCCAAGCAATTGAGAAACATGGAACTCTTCCCAAATCATTTTATGAAGCTAATATCACATTGATACCCAAGTCAGGTAAATATCCTACAAAGAAAGAGAACTACAGACCAATATCCTTGATGAACATAGATGCTAAAATTCTCAACAAGATCCTAGCAAACCGGATTCAACAACAATACCAAAAATCATCCACCACGGCAGGTAGGCTTCATCCCTGGGATGTAAGGCTTGTTCACCATTCATAAGACCATAAACATAATTAAATACATCAACAGACATATAAACAAAAACCACATGATTGTGTCATTAGATGCAGAAAAAAACTTTGGATAAAATCCATCACCCCTTTTTGATAAAAACCTTGAACATCTAGGCATAGATGGAACATACCTCAAAATAGTAAGAGCATCTATGAGAAACCCACAGCCAGCATACTGCTAAACAGACAGAAATTGGAACTATTCCCCCTGAAAACTGGAACAAGACACAGATGCCCACTCTCACCCCTCCTGTTCAACATAGTTTTGGAAGTTCTAGCAAGAGCAATCAGAGAAGAGAAGGCGATCAGGGGTATCCAAATAGGAAAGAGGAAATCAAGTTATCCCTCTTTGCAGAGAATCTGTCAAAAATCTCCTTGCACTGATAAAGGACTTTGGGAAAGTTTCAGGGTATAAAACAATTGTGCAAAAGACAATCGCATTTCTATATACCAATAATAAACAAACAGAAACCCAAATAAAAAACACAATTCCATTCACAATAGCCACAAAAAAAGAAAAGAAAAGAAAAGAAATATATTGGCATCTTCCTAACCAGAGATGTGAAAGATCTTTACAATGAAAACAACAAAACACTGCTCAAAGAAATCAAAGATGACAGAAGCAAGTGGAAAAATATTCCATGCTCATGGATTGGAAGAATTAACATTGTTAAGATGTCCATTCTACCTAAGGCAATCTACAGATTTAATGCAATACCCATCAAATTACCAGCAACATTCTTCTCAAACTTAGAAACAATAATATAGGAATTCATATGGAAACATAAACAACCATGAATAGCCAAAACAAGCCTCAGCGAAAAAAAAAACAAAACCCAAAGCAGGAGGTATCACACTCCCAGACTTTAAACTTTATTATAAAGCTACAATACTCAAAACAGCCTGGTATTGGTACATGTACAGGTATATAGACCAATGGAACAGAATTGAGATTCCAGAAGCAAAACCTCAATTTCTCTACCAACTCATCTTCAACAAAGCTTCCACCACCAAACACTGGGGAGAAGAGAACCTATTCAGTAAATGGTGCTGGGAAAACTGGCTGACCACATGCAGAAGATTAAAATTGGACCTCTACCTATCACCATACACAAAAAAGCAGCTCTAAGTGGATCAAAGACCTAATAGTATAACCTCAAACTATAAGAACCTTAGAAAATGAAGGAGACACTATTATGGAAATTGGAACTGGCAACCAATTCCTGATCAAAACCCCAAGTGCCCATGCCATAAGAGACAAGATAGACAAATGAGACCTTATCAAACTGACAAGTTTCTGCAAAGCCAAAGAAACCATCAAGAGAGGAGAGAGACAGCCCACAGACTAGGGAAAAATATTTGCCAACTCTATGTGTGACAAATGCCTAACATCTAGGAAAAGGCCTAACATCTGTGATCTACAAGGAACTCAAATGTACTAAAAAGAAAAAAGCAAGCAGCCCCATTACAAAGTGGGCAAAAGATATGAATAGACACTTCTCAAAAGAAGATTTATGAGCAGCCAACAGATACATGAAAAAATGCTCAGCCTCACTAGTCATCAAAGAAATGCAAATTAAAACTACCTTGAGATACCACTTAACTCCAGTCAGAATGGCCATCATCAATAACTCAAAAAATAACAGACGCTGGAGACAATGTGGTGAAAAGGGAACACGTCTACACTTTTGGTGGGAGTATAAACTAGTACAATCTCTGTGGAAATCAGTGTGGTGATTCCTAAAAGTTCTAAAAATCAGCCTTCCATATGACCCTGTAATCCCCCTACTGGGGATGCATCCGGAAGAACTCAAATTATTCTATAAAAAAGATACCTGCACACGTATGTTTATCGCAGCATTGTTCACAATAACAAGAACATGGAACAAACTGTGCTGCTCATCAAAAGAGGAATGGATTTTTTTAAATGTGGTACATATACACAGTGGAATATTACACAGCCATAAAGAAGAACAAAATCATGAACTTCACAGCAAGCTGGATGGAATCAGAGTTTATAATACTGAGTGATCTCTAACAGAAACAAAGAGCTGAGTATCACATGTGCTCATCACTCATAAGTAGACCTTGAACAACTATTGTAATAGTATAAGAAGAGGATTGACAGTAGCAGGAAACTGCAGGAGTTGGGGAGGTAGGATTGGCAGTAGTGAGAATCTGCCGGGAGAAGGGGGGCACACTTCATCAACAAGGGTACCTGTATAATGAATATTTGTATACCTAACCCTGAATTGTACCCTTCGATTTTTAAATAAAAAATTTAAAGGTGAAAAAAAAACAAAAGAAAGAGGACTGGACAAAAACAATGTGGTATATACATATGATGGAATATTACACAGCCATAAACAAGGACAAAACTGGGGCAACCCCTTCGGGACCCCTCCCACTGTGGAAGCTTTCCTGTCCTCAATAAATCCTGCTTTCTCACCTTCAAAAAAGAAAAAAAAAAGGACAAAATTATGAATTTTACAGCAACTTGGACAGACTTAGTGGCTTTAATACTGAGTGATCTATCACAGAAATAATGAATCAAGTATCTTATGCTCTCACTCACAAGTGGACCTAGAACAACTATCGTAATACTGTAAGAAAGGGATTGTTAGTAGTGGGAAACTCCCAGGGGATCAGGAGGCACATCTCATAAACAAAGGTACCTGCATAATGAGCATTTGAATACTCAACCCTGTATTGTACCCCACATATTTAAAATAAATTTTTTTTAAAAAAAAGGAAAAAAGTAATATATATTTTTACTTAAAAAAGCATAGTACTAGCCGGGCTCAGTGGCTCAGCCTGTAATCCCATGTTTTGGGATGTTGAGGTGAGTGGATTGCCTAAGCCTGCGGGTTCAAGACCCGCCTGGGCAACTTGGCGAGACCTCATCTCTACAATAAATCAAAAAATTAGCCGGGCGTGGTAGCGCACACCTGTAGTTCCAGCTACTTGGAAGGCTGAGGCGGAAGGATTGCCGGAGCCCAGCAGATCGAGGCTGCAGTGACTGGGAGCGGCCACTGCACTCCAGTCTGGGTGACAGAGTGAGACTCCAACTCAAAAAAAAAAAAAAAAAAGCATAGTACTATATTATAAAAACAAACTAAGCATTGTAATTACTCAAGGATAAATACTATTAATTATTCTAGATTTTCTATGCATATATATTTTTCATATCAGGTTATGTAATATGCAGCTCTAAATACACTATTCTCATTTAATAATTTTATAAATAATACTATACAACTATACTAATATATAATACATTATATAATACATTTATTAAAAATATACTATAATTTAATTATCAAATTCACTACTGATATACTTTTAATATTTTGAAATATTTTTAATATTATAGTGCTATGGTTTACATATTGTCCCCAAAATTCATGTGTTGGAAACTGAATCCCAAATACTTTTGGGAGGTGGGGTGCACTGAGAGATGTTTAGGTTATAAGGGATCCACTCTCAAAAAAGAGTTAATGCTGCTATAAAGATAACTTGCAGAAGTGATTTTGTATTCTTCTGCCCTTGCATCATGTGAGGAAAAAGCATTTCTCCCCTCCAGAGGATGCAGCATTCTAGGCACCATCTTGAAAGCAGAGAGACTGGACTCTAACCTCTCAGTGCCTTGATCTCGCACTTCAGCCTCCAGAACAGTTAAAAATAAATTCCTATTCTTTGTAAATTCCCCAGTTTGTGGTATTTTGTTACAGCAGAACAAAATGGCCTAAGACATATGGTAATATTATTTAACAGTTGAAGAAACTAAGAGCCAAGATGAGAAAAGTACCTTAATCTGGCCACCTAAGCAATTAGGGTTAAAGCTAGGGCTAGAAATTCATATCCTGTTATTTTTTGTATAACAGTATTGACTCACTCTCCTCCTCAGGTAAAGAAAGCTATGGCCACCAAAAGATGAAAGAAGAAATACTCCCTTTGCTCTATTTCTTATTTGATGCAGAAGAAATTTTGTTCTATTATAAAATTGTTGGGAGTAGATGTATCATGTTGTGAACCAATTCCTCTGTGTTCCAAATACCACAGACTCCTGGCTGCAGTGTGTATTTCTTGTTTTCTTCAATTAGTTGCCCTGCCACAAATATAATCCCAGGACACTCTAATATTCTAACATTTAATATCCATTTGGACAGAAAATAATTGCAAATGATTATTGTTATCTGTTAAAAACAGTACAGTTGCCGGGCTCGGTGGCTCAGCCTGTAATCTCACGCCTTTGGGAGGCTGAGGTGAGTGGATTGCCTGAGCCCGCAGGTTCGAGACTCGCCTGGGCAGCGAGACCTCATTTCTAAAATAAATCAAAAAATCAGCTGGGCGTGGTAGCGCATGCCTGTAATTCCGACTACTTGGAGCCCAGCAGGTCGAGGCTGCGGTGGCCAGGAGCAGCCACTGCACTCCAGTCTGGGTGACAGAGTGAGACTCCAACTCAAAACAAACAAACAAACAAAAAAATCAGTACAGTTCACCAAGGAAGGTAATGCATAAAAGTTTCACGGACAATAATTTCAGACTTCTTGAAATTGTTCCTACGAGTACAAAGTGATTATTGTCTTATTTTTAAAGAGAACATAAAGGGGTAAATTGAAAATGTGGCTATGAAATATTTTCACAGTAGAAATGCAGCTAATAATGTGACTAGTTTGCACAAACAATATCAATATACAGTCAATCTAAAGTCAAAATTGTTATTTTGAGTTTCTTAGTTTATGAATGCTTTGTGAAATCTACCAGTTCAACAAGAAAAAAAGTTAAACCAAGGTAATAATTTTGAAATCACATAATAGAAAAGAGTGTTAATTTTTGAAATGTGCACTTAGTGCTTGAATAAAGAATATAATAAAACATTCTGATTGTCCACAATTGTGCTTGTTAATATTAAATAGGCAGGAGCGCAAAGAGTATGTGCCATAAAACTGAATCTCACCCCTCCTCAATTCACACGTTGAAGCCCTAACACTTAATGTGATGGCATTTGGAGATGGGGCCTTTGGGGGATAGTTTGGTTTAGATGAGGTCATGAGGGTGGGGCCTTTATGGTGAACTTGGTGCCATTAAAAGAAGAGCCACTAGGAGTTATCTCTCTCTCCATGTGTGTTTACCAAGAAAAGGCTATGTGAGCACACAGTGAGACAGAGGCTACTTGAAAGTCAGGAAGAGAGCCCTCACCAGAACTCACCCATGCTGGCACCCTGATCTCATCCCAACCCCAGAAGTGTGAGAAAATAAATATTTGTTGTTTGGGTCACCTAGTCTATGATATTTTATAATGGCAGCCTGCTCAAACTAACACATTAGACAAATAATGATATACGTACTACTCCAAGGAAAGGCCCAGTCCTTATGCAATTCTTTTGTTTGTTCCAGGTATCTATGAATGGATGTTTATCCTACAATCATCAGGAACTAAACATTTAATCTAAAGCAATTGTTCTCAATTTGGCAATGTCTGGAGGATGCTACTGGCATCTAGTGGGGAGTGGCCAGGGATGATGCTAAACATCCTACAATATATAGCACAGACTTCTACAACAAAATGCCAATAGTGTTGTTGTTAAGAAACCTTGTCCTAAAAATAAATAACTGAAAAACCTGCATCTGAAAACCTTTCTTTTGCTCCAACCCCACCTTACTTCTGACAAACTTTTTACAACTCCTGAAATCATTGTAATGAGGATAAATAAGTAAACAAATAAATAATTATTAAATAAGGCTTTCTTAAATATTAATTGGGTATACAGTTTTTCTTGGCATATTTACATTTAAATTTGTTCTACAGTGTTCATGTAGATATAATTTCTTGTGATAAAAGTAGTGGTCAAGAAATGAGAAAGTCATGAGAAATAAAAAACTAAACAAGTTCAAAATTATTACAGGCTATGAATTTGTAGCATATAATATGATACAGCTAAACTGGTTTCTAAATTTTTTTAAAATTTCAAATTTAGTGTAAAGTTGAACCTCCATCTTGTCAAAATGCCACAAATTATTTATTGCCAAGATCCAAAGTATTAGAACCAATTTTTTTTTTTAAAGATCCAAGGGGTGCCAGGCGCAGTGGCTCATGCCTATAATCCCAGTATTTTGGGAGGCCAAGGTGAACCTGAGCCCACAGGCTGGGCACCACAGCCTGGGCCACTTGGCGAAACCTCATCTCTACAATAAATAAGAAAATTAGCCAAGCAGGTAGCATGCGCCTGTAGTTCTGGCTACTTGGAAGACTGAGGCAGAAGGATCACCTGAGTCCAGCAGGCCAACCCTGGGTGGCCGTGAGCGTGCCACTACACTCCAACCTGGGTGACGGAGTGAGACTCCAACTCGGGAAAAAAAAAGTCCAAGGGGTTTGGATTACCCTATGTGATTATCAGCCCTTATCCATGCTCCAAAACCAGTCTGAATGAAACCTTTTCCTTTCAAACAGTGTTTCTTCTCCCTGAAATTCTTAAATCATCACTTATACACTTTCCTCCTTACAGTCCTCTACAGTCTCCTTTACTTAATAAAACCATATTTTCAAAATTTAACATTTTTCCCTTGTTGAAATATTTAAAATAATTATGCAAACTACATAGCACAAAATTAAGATGGTATTTGAATGCTATCTGACAAATTTTTGAAGCTAAGTAACCAATTTGAGTAATTTAAGTCTAAAAAAAATTGTGTTTCATTGTGGTAAGTCAGCCAACATAGAACTTTTTTTGAAGGGAAGGGTGCTGAATTACTTTAATTGTAACTATGTAGTATTGTCTCTGAAAGTAATTAATTTCTTTTTGATTCAATAAATGAAGGCCTATTTTCTTGTATATGCTATGTTTTAAATTTGATCTCAACTAAGAATGGCAAAAAAAGTGAATACTCCTTTCTGAGTTGATTATCCAAAATAAGTACTCTCTGATAAAGTGATGACTAGAAACTTTGCTATATTAAAATTTATGATTCTACCTATTCTTTAATAAATATCTATATATGGTATTTATTCAATTAGAAAATATTTTTGTATGCCACATAAACAAAGTTCTATTACATAATATACCTAAAGAGCTATAATACAGAAATGTATTTCTCATTAATATATAAAATTTATACTATGAATATGTTGCTTATATATTTATAAAAGGCTATTTGCAATAATGTAAGATATGTTCTTTTTGTCTGTAATATTATTTCTATTTTAAGTACTAGTTTACAGGTCTTCTAAAGTTACAATAATATGCTCATGGGACCAATAATTACCATCAGCCCAATCACAGAACACACTCTAAATAAAGGTCAAGTTTCAAGGAAAACATTGCCAAATGCCAATAAAATAAGCTCTAAATTTGTCTGATACATCACTAATATGTTAGGAATTCTCAAATGCTTAATGGTCTACAAAGTCTGTTTTGTCATTTAATTATTTTAATTAATTAATTAATTAATTAAATTAATTAATTTTATTTAGTCATTTAATAATTAGGCAAAATACTATTGTTCATTTGAAGTTATAAAAACATTTTGATGGAGATTTGTTACTTGATCTGATTAATGAGTTAGAGTCTCTTTATTATATAGTTATTTCTCTATTTTTCTGGTATTGTAAAAAGCTCTTGATAAAATTTTTTTTAAAAACACCTCTAGGCCGGACGCAGTGGCTCAAGCCTATAATCCCAGCACTTTGGGAGACTGAGGCAAGAGGCCTGCCTGAGCTCAGGGGTTTGAGACCAGCCTAGGCAACTTGGTGAGACCTCGTCTCCACAATAAACCAAAAAATAAGCCAGGCGTGGTAGCACGCTTCTGTAGTTCCAGTTACTTGGAAGGCTGAGGAAGAAAAATTGCCTGAGCCCAGCAGGTTGAGGCTGTGGTGGCTGTGAGCATGATACTGCACTCTGGCCTGGGAAACAGAATGAGACTCCAAAAAAAAGCAAACAAAAACTTCTTACTTCTTTTTATTTACTTCTTGTTTAAGTGTACTGTCATTTTTTAAAATTTATATCCAGAGTACATATGTTTTATTTCAAAATATTGCTTACATACATACATAAACTGAAAATACATTAGAAAAATAATGCCCACTGCTCTTCTTGTTTCTTACTACATGTACTTTAATGTTATGAAAGCATAATTCTTTACATTCTTTTATGATATCAATTTTAAAAACGTGAACTATATGCATTTTATATTTTTGTATAATTTTTGTATTATTTGGAAGTTATATAATACATTAACAAAAGGTCTCATTAAGTTAATACATTTTGGGTAGCTTTATAAAAATAAAAAGTAAAATCTGCTTTTATTTGCTAGATTATTCAACATTTTGCTTTATATTATAAGATTGCATCTTCAGGTATAACAGTGTTGAGTTAAATCATACACTTTGCAAAATAAAATGTGGCCTTAGCCTTCAAGAGTTTGATGGATACAACTGAAATGTCTAGTCCTCGTTCAGTGATATGTTTCTGGAATTATATAAACTTCACTATATATTATAAAGCATTCTTTCCATTCTTCACCTTGTCAAAGATTTACAGTTTTCCTGACCTAGAATTATAAAATTGATAATTAGATTGAAGCACTAACAGTGTTTCTAAATAATTAATACTAGTAGTGTTAATAAATAAGGGTTTATGACAAATAACCTTGCAAACAAAGTACACTCTGTGGGCTAAGTATTGTTATCACTTACCAGTTCTTCCTGAAGTTGGAAAATGAGTTCATCCTTCTCTTTCAGCTGCAGCTTGAGCATCGAGCATTCATCTTTCATTATATCCTATAAAAACATCAAAGAGACGGCATAATAGGCTTAGCCCTTTCACTTTGCTCTTGATAAGGAAAGTCAGCTTCACACAGTGGGAGATAATTGCATCTGACTAATGAAACTCAAATTTCCTCTATGGTGCCATATTTCTTTAAAATATAGTGTAAGTTGCAAAAAATAAGTTAAAGTATCCAAAAACATGTTATTATGTAGTTAGAATAATGTGTGTATACACATACACACACACACACACACACACACACACACACACACACACACACGTTATTTTCTTGCAGTTTTTTGTTTTCTTTATGATATCCCTGTTTGCATTTTGTTTCCTAAGACAGAAACCTAATGAACGATCCTAAATTCTTTCCTCTCATTCTCATGCATACATAATTAGTGGGATAAAAATAACTATATATTAAACATACTATATCTACCATTTGTTCCCCTACTGCAATTAAATATTAATTCTCAAACCAATGGCCATGTTACAATGTTCATCTTCAATGATGTCTCTGTAACATTTATCCCTTTCACTAGAGCTCAATCCATGGGTACTTAATCTTCTCACTCTGCATGTACACTCGGCCATGACCTCTATGCACACAATATATCCATATCCATGGTCTCTACTCTATGCTGATAACTCCTAGATTCAATGAGTTAATCCAGAATTATCAGTCTTCCAAGCTCCAGCTCGTAAGTACAACCTCTTACTGAACATATATTTAGCACTGTCCAACAGATATTTCAACTCAACATTCAGCTCAACCTCCTCTTTCCCTACCCTGAGACTTCACTTTTGCTTATTTCTCCCTATTTTCCAAAATAATGAGCAGGAAACCATCCTACACTTTCAGCTGCTACTCATTTGGAATCATATCTGATGCCAATTTCTTTTATCTCTAGTTCTTCACTGTTTTTTGGAACAGCTCCTCTCTATTCCACATTGACATCCTCTAGGTACCATCATGGCCTATTAACCAAATTTCTGCAATAGTCTCTATAGTGATTTCTCCCTATCTCTATCTCTATCACTTTCCCTATCTGCCAGAGATTTTTATAAGTGAGAATTAATTCTATCATTTCCTAATGATAGAATCATCTCCACTTTGATGAAAAACACCAAAAACACAGTCAGAGCTCTTTAGCATGGCACATTGTGCTCTTCATTATGTTACTTTTTTATTTCTGGAGTGGCAAAGCTTTTGACATTCAATCCCTTCGAAGCCTTTGCTCACTCCTATGAAGCTAAAAGGCAATGTTGTCTCATGGATCCTCACTTTAAATATGCACATCTCTGAATTTTGTTGCCTTCTACCGATTGTATCCCTCTATCCCTCAGAGTATCTCATGTTCTAAGATGCATCTCAAGAATTACTCCCTATCTCACTAGGAAGCTTCACTTGTTGGCTGAGTTACATTCCCCTTTGGGGATGCTTCATGGAGTCTAAACCAGTCGTCATTTCATAAAAAACTTCAAATATTGTTTGCTTGTTTCTCAGCCTCACTGAATTAGTTTTTTTTCCACATTTGAGCATATAGACTCTATATCGTTATATCGTTAGCATATCACTAGCACCCGACATAGTAATTGACATATATAAGATGCTCAAATTCATGTTCCCTTCCCAAATAATTTCTAATGAAAGTATAAAAATTAAGAGAGTACCTATTTCCTCTAAAATTTGTCACCTCTATCTGAGTTGACAGGAAGAAAACAGCTAAAGGATTAGAGAAAAGAGAATACTTGCTTATTTTAGTTCTCATAGTGTTAATAATTTCTACTTCTTCTATATTGAGCAAAACAGAATATATAGTTCCAATATTAATATCTCTTTCCACTTGCTGACAACAAGCTCAGCTGGGAGTGAGATGCTAAGCATCTTCATTCCTTCTCTTTTGTAGTGTCTTATTTCTTCCCCAAATCGTGGATTTTTATGGACAGAGTTTATATTTGTTGTTTTTAATATTTATGATTCGAGATTGTAAATATTACTAGTAATGGCAGGAGGTTTTTCCTGCTCCACATGGCTGAGAAAAAAATTAGCATATTTAGGAGGGAAGTAAGAAAATAATCATGTTGTCAGAATCAGAGAGCTACAGGATCAAATCCTTAATCCTTACTGCAAGTAACTAGCCATGTGGTTCTGTGCTAGTTACTTAGCTTCTTTGAGCCCCATGTAAATGTCTATGGAGAGTGATAATGACACTGGCTATAAACTACCTAATGACAAAAATTCTATTGTGTTAATATTAGTACTTATATTTCCAAAGTCTTACACAATATCTCACTTAAGAAAAGTTAATAACATTCATAAAATAGAATGTCACACGTTGGCTCTCCAAGAATCAAATGGAGTTAAGGATGCAAAAGGTTTCCTGGAAAAGGGAAAGGAAAGAAATTGTGAAAAAGTTGGGGGAAGGATCAAAATTTGATAGAGAACAGTAGGACCATGATTCATACTGACAAATTCTCTGCCAGCTCCAGAGCTAAGATTTCCTGTTAGAGGAGTCCCATGTTGAGGGAGAGTGTGAAGATCTTGTACAATTTCCTTGTTTAATCATTGGTTGGGGAATGCCTCAGGAACAGCTAGTTCTCAGCCACCACTACCTTATTCATCCATTGTTTCAGACCACCCAGTTGTGAGCTTGGACTTCAGCTAGAAAGCTGAGGCAGAACTTGAAGGAGCTAACAGCTATAAGTAGTCAGTAACCACATTTCTGGCAGCTGGGCAGTGAGTCCTTTATTGAAATAGAATCTGAGACCCAGCCTAAATGTACTACAATTGTTTTTGTTAATTAATTATCGACAGTATTTTTGTGTTAATTAATTAGCATTTTGTTGGTTAAATAAAGTTGAAGATTGACCTATATTGAGACTACTAGGAATTGTAAAGAAACATGGTTTCCCAAAACTATGCTCACTTTAAAAATTCCCGTACTTTATTCTTGAGAAAATTTTTCAAAAAGTTTACAATCTTACAGTTTTAAATCAGGTAGATGCCAATATGTCATTAGCATTTATTTATGAAATAACAATGTTTAAATATTTACTATGTGTCCTTAGAAGACAAGTTATGAAAACTTTCTCTCTGAATGAGTTTGCAAATAAATTTTAGTTACCCAGCATTTTATTTTGAGTTATTACATACACACGTGGCAACATTTATATATGCATCTAACACAAAAGATGAAAGTCCTCAAATAATACTCTCTGGGCTAATAGCAACAGTCCGTCAAAATTCTTATTTTATTTGTTTTGGTGGGATAATCTATTGAGTTAGCAATCACACTGATGTGTAGAAATAACAGGATTTTAATATTCTTGGTTTTCGAAATAAGGTTATTTTATCAATCTGTAGGCTAATAATAACCAATTTAACATTGTGCTTTTAAAAATGCACATTATTAACAGATAAGAAAACATAAATTTAATAATTATGACATCCTCTGTTTCTCATTCAAGTATAATTTTTAGGACAAAAATTCAATTATATTATTTACAAGTTAAATAATTATTCAAAAATATGAAACTCCTATGGTAGATTAAAGATGGCTATAAATCCTTTGCTAGTATTCCTATTGAAAATGAAGTCTAGGCCAGGTGCGGTGGCTCAAGCCTGTAATCCCAGCACGTTGCGAGGCCAAAGCGAGAGGATTGTCTGAGCTCAGGGATTCGAGACCAGCCTGGGCAACTTGGTGAGCCAGGCGTGGTAGCACATGCCTGGCTGAGGAGGAAGGATCACCTGAGCCCAGCAGGTCCACGCTGGGGTGGCCATGAGCATGCCACTGCACTCCAGCCTGGGCAACAGGGTGAGACTCTGACTCCAAAGGGGGGGAAAAAAGAAAAGGGAGTCTAATGTTCCTCTCCTTGGATCTGGGCTGGTCTTACTTATTTGCAGGACCAATAAAATATAAGGGATATAACTGTATGACTTTCAGGCCAGATCAAAAAAAAGCCTTTCAGCTTCTAGGGTCGTCTTTGACAGTGTTCCTTCTCAGGTTACTCCTTTGTAGAAAGAATTCATCAGCCCTGTTGAGAAGCACAAATTACATGGTGCCTCCATGAACAGCTCCATGCGAACTTCCAAAGGATTCCCAACATCAGTAGTTAGTCATGAAAATGAAGCACCTTGAATATACAACCTGGTGGAGTGTTCAGGTGATTGAAGCCTCAACCGACATCTCGTTCTAACTGCCTGAGAAACCTAGGCTAGAACTGCTCGAAGGAGTCATTCTCAAGTTTTTGACGTACAAAATTGTGAGCAAATGAAAGTACAGTTTTAGGCCACTGAGTTTTGGGATAACTTGTTACAGAGATCACCAGAACACATGAACAAACTCCAAATTATTATAATTTAAATTAGTATACATAATGACTGATTAGAGTTATGTAAAAATGCATGCAGCTAATTTTTAAAACAAAATATTCTGTAATTTATTTTTTTATTTCTTTAAGTTATATTTACTTTAAAATGATTTTCAAGTTGCTCATTTCAGGCATATTAGGTATATTTATGTTCTTATCATAGAACCTACTAAAGAATCTGAAGTATAGGTTAAAAAAATTATCTATAAGTCATTTTACCCCTGTACTTCTATTTTTATAAATTTGGAAACTCAGAGCCAGATATGCAGAAAATGGGTAATTTGTTCCAAATTCATTTTTTTTACTTTAGCACTGTGCATTTTATAATATATTATCCCTCTAGTTAGAATCACTTCACTGTTGAAGATATTATGTAAATAGAAATCAAGTATTAAAAAAGAGGTAGGTAGAATCTGTGAATCATCTTGAAAATGGTCTTACATTGAAATTAGATATGCAAACAAAAAAAGCAAATAATAATTTTATTTCTTACAAACTTCCCTAATAACTCCTCAGGTAAAATTATGAACATAATTCTTAGCTTTTAATTACAAAAACACATCAAACTTGGTATTGAGTCATCATTACTCTATTTATAGACTTCTGGTCTTCTCTCTGGAGGACTTTATCTTATGATTTACAAGATGCTTTCTCATTCTTGTAAATGAAAAGTTCAAAAGATTAAAAAACAAAAGAAACAGACAACCCTATCAAAGCAAACAAGGACAAAATGTTATGAACAAGCAAAAAGGGAGAAGAAAGGAAAAAGGACTATATCAAGGGAGGACAGCAGGGCAGAATCAGAAAACATATTAATTTGTAATAATTGACCATGTATTTTGCTGTTCTACCTAAATTAGTGATCTCCTATAATTCTTATGTTGACTTAGCTTTAAAGTAGCCTGTGGTTTGCAACACCTGGGGAGCTAGAGAGTGAAATACAGCAGTACAGGCATATAATCATCCAAATAGGGCCGTGCATGTTCATCCTCCATGATGGGTCAATTGTGTTCACCAACCACTTAGCAAAATTCATTGAAGTCCTACTTTTGGATTCATTAACTTAGTTAACAAAGTTAATAAAAACACCACTTTAATTTTTCATTATTTAACATAAAATAATTTTAAAATATTTCATAAACTATTTTAGTATTAATGATCATTGCATGATACTATAAGAATTTCTTTTTATAAATATGCAATTAAAAATTATTGCAGATCTATTTTTATATGCTCACTTAAGAGATGAGTTAATATTCCATTGATTTATAATGTGTGCTTTTTTTCTATTTTTAAGCCACTTTAAAAATTAGTAAGCATACCATTTTATGATGTTTTTAATGAAACTTACTTTAATGAAATTTACTAAAGGTCAAATGCACAAAGGTTGCTCCCCAAATTATCTTTTATATATATAACTAACAAATGTATTACCAAATAACACCATAAACTATATATACTAAATCTTATTTAGAGATTAAATAAAAACAAAGTAAATGATTCTTAGATATTATAGTTGCTTTGATTTATTCTGGTTATTCATATGAGATGCTGATGCAGTTTACAAATAAAACATAAACTACAACTCAGTTTTTAAAAATATACATGATAAAATTAAATTGTATTTATTAATTTAGTATTGAAATTGCTAGTAATTTATTTTTCAAGACATGGTCAAAAATAAATAACTGTTCAAAGTCAGTATGTTAGAAATGCATTTTTTTAGTGTATAAATCAAATCAGGAAACAATATTATCTCTTGACACTGGTATATCTGCTAGGATTTTCAAGCAATTAAATAAGCGTGTTTAGATACTTGCATAATCTTTTTCATCTATGTATGGTGCTCTTAGGATATCTTAAGAATTCTTACTGACATCTATTTTTCAAAAGATTATGACAACAACTTATATTTTTGCATAGAAGTTTTATAATTTAAAAAACACTTTTATGTACACAATCTATTTTTTTTTCATATAAGAATCTTTCCTGGTCAGTTATTGAACAAAATGGTACATTTCTAGGATAACTAAGGTGTGAGGTTTAACAGGAAGGAGAGAAGACAACCGTAGCAAAGATAAAACAAAAGGAAAACATTCATAATAATACCAAGAACCTAAAATTGTGTTAATCAACCTCTCAACAAAATTCATTAAAGTACTTTTGGAATCATCAAAAATATTAGCTTACAATGAGACATTTGCTAAGATGTTCAGAGTTCCATGTGATTATGGGCTTGTCATTTTCAAGTTAGGGTTTTCTTTGACTTACTTTTCTTGTAACAACAAGAAAAACTGAGACTGTATAACTTTTCTATTATAATGTACTTAATCTTAGTCATTTTTTCTAATTATACAATAATCAGAGCATTTAAACCTAAGTAATGAGCCTTATAAAAAATAAATTATTACTCAAAATTTCCCTACTTTGTTCTTCATTTCTTTCAAATCTTTTGTAAAAACTAAAATCTAAAAACAAATTTTGGTATTTAATTTCCTGAAACCATCTTAAAATGATAGTATTTTGTACATAGAAGGATAAGAAATTTCTCAGAGTCAGAATGAGTTACTAGACATGACAAATAGGTTTTCTGATCTCTTAAAACCCGTGGGTTAGCTGGGCTCAGTGGCTCAACCTGTCATCCCCCACCTTTGGGAGGCTGAGGTGAGTGAATTGCCTGAGCCTGCGGGTTTGTGACCCGCCTGGGCAACTTGGCGAGACCTCATCTTTACAATAAATCAAAATGAGCCAGGCGTGGTAGCGCGCGCTTGTAGTTCCAGCTACTTGGAAGACTGAGGCAGAAGGATCGTCTACTTGGAAGATCGTCTACTTGGAAGGATCGTCTACTTGGGAGGAGTCCAGCAGGTCGAGGCTGTAGTAGCCGGGAGCGGCCACTGCACTCCAGTCTGGGTGACAGAGTGAGACTCCAACTCAAAAAAAGAAATTTTTTGATGATTTTGGGTTTCATCAAAATCAATTTGGAATTATACTCAGACATAAATGTCTTTATAAACTCATCACCAACGAGCTTCTAAACAATAACAAAAAATAAAAGTCAACAAATGATAAATTAACACTTAATTTACACTGTCCCATTGGAACTGCTTAACAAGAAATTCTTGGAGAAAAAAATTTCCTTAAGAGATCTTGAGATTCTCTGGTACCCGTAATTTTTTTTTTTTTTCCTCAGTGGGAGAAGATAGGCAGGATTGCCACATATCTGCATTTCTTAAGCAAGGTAAAGAACTGTTTATACATCTCTTCCCACAGTGTAAAATACATAAGAAAAAAAATGCTTACAAACATCTTTAAAAGTTCCCCTCTGTTATGAAGCATGCTTACCTGTTTTTCAGTTTTCAATGGGAATAGGGGAAATCTTATCCCCTGGCTTCATGAGCTAAGTAAGAAATTATGTTTCAACCTCATTACAAACTTATTTTCTGGAATGAAAAAAAGTAATAGATAATATCAATAATCCTCATTTCCTCCAGAAGTGTGTAATACAGTTGTTTTTTGTTTTATTTTCTTTTTTAGTTTTTAAATGTTGTCTTGATCCAGTTTTGAGGTCCTGACTGAAGGTCAGTTAGTATCCTTTTCTTTAGCAGTTGATTCATGTCCATACCTCAAACACTTTCCTTATCAGGCTCTCATACTCCAGGATCATTATGTACCAGTCAAAATAGCACACCCCTCATTTCCCTC
The DNA here is from genome assembly GCA_027257055.1 of Cephalopachus bancanus. Taxonomy (NCBI): domain Eukaryota; kingdom Metazoa; phylum Chordata; class Mammalia; order Primates; family Tarsiidae; genus Cephalopachus; species Cephalopachus bancanus. The sequence continues at coordinate 2,737,138 of JAPVLO010000205.1, read as the reverse complement.
CCCTGGGGCCACATACCAGGCAATTAGGGAAAGCCTCTATGCTCCAGAGCCCATGAAATGATATATAGGAAGTCTGTGAAGTTTAGCTAGGCCCACTCTTCTTACCACGGAAGAAGGGAACTGAGCCATCTCTCGGGTTCTAGAAAGTTCAGACACAGGGGAAGGATGGTGTGACTAATACTGGGTACTACTTGGTAATACTTTTATATTCCTTTCTTTTCCAGAAAGGGAGCAGTTTTGCCCTTCTGGGTTTATATAATAATAAAGGAGGGTAAAATCTAGAAAAAAAAAGACTTCCCTAACCTTGGCAGATCTTAAAATAATGTGAAGTACCCTGTTTTAAGAGATGCTGAATTGTGACAATGAATAAGAATACAAAAATAATTAGTACTTTTGGAATGTTTCAAAGATTCTGGCATAATTGTAAAATTTTGGATAGAAAAATAGAGAGCTCACCACTGTGCTGTGCAGGAATTACTGACAATGTAATGCAACTTAAGCAGTAGTTTCCGGGAGTCTGGAAGGTCAGAAAACTAAGCTGCATAAAAGTAATGAACATTAACTGAAGTCACAGATTATAGCTACACAACATAAACTGATAATATACCCAGGTATACCTCAGAGATACCATGGGTTTGGTTCCAGACCACCACAATAAATAAAATATCATTATGAAGGGAGTCACATGAATGTTTTGGTTTCTCTGTGCATATAAAAGTTGTTTGCACTATGCTAGTCTTTTAAGCGTTCAATAGCACTATGTCTAAAAAAAGCAATGTACATACAACTTAATTAAAATATTTTATTGCTAGGAAAGGTTAAGTGATCATCTGAGCCTTCATTTTTTTGCTGGTAGAGGATTGTATCTTCAAGGTGATGGTAGCTGACTGATTAGGGTGGTGGTTGGTGAGGGTTGAGGAGACTGTGGTGATTTCTTAAAACAAGGCAGCAACAAAGCTTGTTGCATCAATTGACTCTTGCTTTCACAAAAGATTACTTTGTAGCATGTAATGCTGTTTGAAAGCATTTTACCTACAGTAAAACACATTTCAAAATTAGAGTCAATCCTTTCCACTGCTGTATCACTGTATAATTTATTTAATATTCTAAATTATTTGTTATCACTTCAACAATGTTCATAGCATCTTCACCAATATTCCATTTCAAAAAAAAAACACTTTCTTTGCTCAACCATAAGAAGCAACTCCTCATTTGTTCAAGTTATAACTTGAGATTGCAGCAATTCAGTCACATTTTCAGGATCCACTCATAATTCTTGTTCTCTTGCTATTTATTATTATTATTATTATTATTATTATTATTATTACAATTTTATTTTATTTTAAAGATGTGGAGTACAATTCAGGATTAGATAGATAAGTGGTCTTGCTATTTTCACTACATCCTCCACTAAGGAATCAACTTCTTCCAAACTCTTGTTATTTTGACCGCCTCCCATGAATCACAAATCTACTTAACGGCATCTAGAATAGCAAATCCTTTTCAGAAGGTTTTCAATGTATGTTGTCCAGATCCACCAGAGGAATAAACCTCTATGGCAGCTATAGCCTTACAAAATACATTTTTTAAATACTATCACTTGAAAGTCTACATTACTCTTTGATCCATGGGCTGCACAATGAATGTTCTGCTAGCAGGGATGAAAACAACCCTTATTTCTTTGTATATTTCCATCAGAGCTCTTGGGAAACCAGGTGTATAGTCAATAAGCAATAATATTTTGAAATGAATTGGTTATCTGAGAAATAAGTCTTAATGGTGGACTTAAAATATTTAGTAAATCAAGCTGTAAACAGATGTGCTGTCATCTAGGCTTTGCTGTTCTGTTTATGAAGCACAGAGTAGATTTTGCATAATTCTTAAGGGCTCTAGGATTTTCAGAATGAGATATGAGCAATGGATTTTACTTAAAGTCACTACCTGTACTATACCCTAACAAGAGAGTCAACCTGTCCTTGGAAGCTTTGAAGGCAGGCACTGACTTCTCATCTCTATGAAAGCCCCAGATGCCATCTTCTTCCAGGATAAAGCTGTTTCATCTACACTGAAATTCTGTTGTTTAGTGTAACCAGTAGTGTAGTTAGATCTTCTGAATAACTTGCTACAGCTTCTCCATTAGCACTTGCTGCTTCACCTTTTGCATTTGAGGTTATGGAAACAGCTGCTGTCCTTTAACCTCATGACCAACCTCTGCTAGCTTCCATCTTTTCTTCTGCAGATTCCTTCCCTCCCTTAGTCTTAACAGAATTGAAGAGAGTTATAGATCCTTGTTGGATTAGGCTTTGGTTAAAGGAACTACTATGACGATTTTAATCTTCTGTTCAGACCAATGATACTGTCTCCATAGCTGCAATAAGACTTGTTGGTGTATTCACTGGAGTAGCATCTCTAACGTCCTTTAAGAATTTTCCCTGTGCATTCACAGCTTGGCTGTTTGGTGCAAGAAGCCTAATTTTCGGTTTATCCTGGCATTTGACATGTTTTCCTCACTCAACTTAATCATTCCTAGGTTTGATTTAATCTGAGAGACAAGTAACTCTTCCTTTTACTTGAACAATTAGAGACCATTGCAGGGTCATTAATTGGTCTAAGTGGGGAGGCCTGTGGAGAGGGAGAGGGATAGGGAACGGCAAGTCAGTGGAGCAGTCAGAACACACACAGCATTAACTTATTAGGTTTGCTGTCTTATATAGATGTTGTTTGTGATACCCCAAAACAATTACAATAGTAACTGTTAGGCTCCAGGAGAAGCAGCACTCACCTTCCTCCATCTGCTCCTCCACCCACTGATCTCCTAATGCGCCCCTCCACCCCAAACCCACAAAGCACATACCAGCTTCCTGGAACCTGCCAGCAGCTGCTGAAAAGGGCCAGACAGAAACTTTCCAGCCCATGCCGAATGCAACGCTTTGTCTCCCCGCTTCACTGCCACCCCCAACACCCTCCCCAAATACAGCACCCTTAAAAACCCAAGCCTGCTCCTCCTTGGGCGTGACTTCCCTGGCCCATCTTTCTGGACCACGGGACCTCGCCCAGGAGTTTCTCCCCCAATAAACGCTTGGTTTACACTGGCCCTTTGTCCTGTGTCTCTTTCGGTATCTCCAAATGTTACAGTAACACCAAAGATCACTGATCACAGATTACCATAATAGATATAATAATAATTTTTTAAAGTTTGAAATATTGTGAGAATTACCAAAATGTGACCAAGACATGAAGTAGGCATAAGCATTTGCTGTTAAAAAAATGGTGCCAGCCGGGCTTGGTGGCTCAGCCTGTAATCCTGTGCCTTTGGGAGGCTAAGGTGAGCGGATTGCCTGAGCCCGCAGGTTCAAGACCTGCCTGGGCAGCAAGACCTCATCTCTACACTAAATTAAAAAAAAAAATTAGCCGGGCATGGTAACGCACGCCTGTAATTCCAGCTATTTGGAAGGCTGAGGCGGAAGGACACCAGAGCCCAGCAGGTGAGGCTGCAGTGGCCGGGAGCGGCCATTGCACTCCAGTCTGGGCAACAGAGTGAGATTCCAACTCAAAAAAAAAAAAAAAAAAGAAAAAGAAAAAGAAAAAATGGTGCCAATAGACTTGTTTAATGTAGAGTTGCCATAAACCTTTAATTTACTAAAGTGTAGTGTCTGGAAAGCACAATAAAATGAACTGCAATACAACAAGGTATGCTTATAGTAAGAAAAGAAGTAAAAGTAATGCTTGGATCTTATTTAGGCATCTTAATGGAAAGCAACAGCATACACAGTAGTATCCTCAAATACTCATTATATGTGTCATAGTAAAGCACGAGTCTTTTTAAAGATGGTATACAGAGTAAATGAATTTGGGAAAAGTTGCTTTTTCACCATATGAAGCAGACACATTCTTGATCAATTGCTTAGGTAGTGAATGCCTGCACACCTGCACACTTTGTACTACTACATAATTAATTTTAATTACAAAGCAAAATTTTGGTGAAAATTCTATTAATTAAAGAGTACTGAGAAGCTTTAGGTGATCATTAAACAATAAACTATCCTTAAATTATCATCCAATAAGAAGAAAATCTACAAATCTCACAGATATTTTTAACATTATCTCTTGTGGTCTCTCAAGATTTGAGTGAAGTCTCAGTGAAATCTCAGATTTGAGTATTCACAGTGTCACAACTGAATGGTTTACAGTGGCAAGGAGAAACAACAACAACAAATCATAAAGTCTCAGATTTGAGTATTCATAGTGTCACAACTGAGTGGTGTGACTTTGAATAAAGCAGCTACAAAAACTACAATGTATTGAAACCTTATGATAATATCAAACAATTGCATGTATTGTCAGTAGATACCCACACCACGTTTATCAGAAAGGTGTGGGTATCTAACCACACTTTTAGTGTTTTAACAACTAACTACATTTTTCAGTGTTTTAAAAACTTTCTCAGATTAGAACTAAATATTTAGTAAACCCAAATATGCATTATCTTCAAACTAGTACACCTCAACAGTGGTCTATGCTACTTCTCTAAGCTTTTGTTTTCTTCACAAAATTGAGTTCATGATATATATATTTTTAAATTTTCCTAGGAAAATCATTCAAGTACATACAAGAGAGAGACAATCCCTAACAGACTGTGTTGGACAGAATGTCTAAAGTACCTCCCCACCCCCAACTTACTGTGCTCTCATCACCAGAGCCTATGGATATGCTACACTATCACTTCTATGGTCATATTATGTTATATGGCACAGTTGATGCTAAAATAGGGAGATTATCTGGGTGGGCCTAATCTAGTCACAATGCAGAGGCCTTTCTCTGGCTGGCACAGAAGTCAAAGATATTTGCAGCATGATTTGACTCACTATTACTCGCTTAGGGATTTAAGGAGCCAAGAGAGAAGGGATGAAAGATGCTTTAGGAATATATAGGAGGCCCCTGGATGACAGCCAGCAAGGATATGGGGACCTCAAACTTAAACTCCCAAGGAAGTAAATCTAATAACAGAATGAGCCTTGAAGAGATCCTGAGTTCCAGATGAGGATGCAGTTGGTTAACACTTAATTTTAGCCTTGTGAAACTTTCACAAAAACTTAAAAGTTGCAAGTTTGTAGTTATTTCCCTCACAGCAATAGAAAACAGATATTATAGGATGAGGAAGTAGAGTTAATGAAAGCTTTCTTGAGGAAGGAATATCTAACCAGAATTTCAATGATCAGAAGGAATTAATAAATGATAAATGTAACTGCTTTCCTAGCAAAAATAGGAACATGAAAATTCCAGGAGGTAAGAGTTTGGAAAACAAGCGTTTTAGTACAATGGTGTGAAGAGGTTTACAATGGCAAGGAGAAACAACAACAACAAATCATAAAGTCATTGATTCCATAATAACAAATTAAGTTTTATTTGGAAGAATAAGGTATAGCAATAATAAATTTTAATTCATAGAAAGGTGTGATCAGATTTATTATCCAGTTTATACAATTTAAAAATGTAATTGGTTTATTCTGGGTGCAGTATAGAGAACAGGTTGCATGGGACCAAGACTAGAGACAGTTAAGAGACTGTTTTAATAATTCACATAGGAAATTATTAGGGGTTAAACTAAGATGGGGCTATGGGAGTAGATTTCAAAGCTACTTAGAAGATAGACTCTATCAGATAAGAGTGGAGGAGGAATGAGAAAGAACAGTCAAGAATGTCTTTACGTTTCTGGCATTACATCTTTTATCCAGGTGGAATTTTAGGAAAAGAGATGTCATGAGTTCAGTTTTAATGTTCCTTATAAAGTCTCAGCTGAAGAGATACAGTAGTATTGGCTATGTGAGTATGAACTCAGAAAAAAAGATCTGGTCAGAAAATGGAGATTTGACAATTACCAGCATATTGATGACACAACAAATCAATAGTTAAAAACACAAAAAGAAATAATTTTGAAGAAAAGTGAAATGAACAGATGGAGAGCAAAGAAGTCATGGTGGTACAGTAGCACAGGGAGGAAATAACTTGAAGAAAGAGGGTGAGGTCAATGATGTTAGATGAAACAGAGAGAAAGTAAAGTAAAACTGAATCATTTTCATTGGGCTTCTTAAAAAAGAAGTCACAGTTGACTTTATCAAAGCTGTTTCAGGTGGCATGTTGGAGGCAGAATCCAGATTCTAGTAGGCTCAGAAATAATCTGAAAGTTTAGTAGTGAACTACCAACCACACAATTATCAGAAGATTGGCTTCTTCCAAGAACCTTGTGAAGAACAAAAATGAGGAATAATAGCTAATAGAATTGATATTTTGTGTGTGTCTGTGTTAGAAAAGCTTGAGCAGGTTTAAAAGTAATTAAAATGATCTAGAAAGTTAAAAATACGGGGGAAAAATGACTTTTCAAAGGGAAATCCATCAGTTGTTAGGAAAGGATGCAATTATTAGCTTGACGTAGACAGAGAAGTATTTGTGAACAGAAGAAAATAAAATAATTTTATATTGATTGTGAGTCTGTGATAAAAGACTCTCTTTCTAAAGAACTTTCACTAAATAATTGATTGTTAAGAATTGAATTTCCCCCATCTCCCCCAAATTCATATGTTGAAGTCCTCATTCTCAGTACCTCAAAATGTGATCTTATTTGAAAATAAGGTCTTTGTAAATATAATTAGTAAAGAAGAGAATCTACTAGAGTGGAGTGAGACTTTGTATAATGACTAGTGTCCTTATGAAAACAGAGAAATTTGAATCTGAAGGACACATTTGGGGAAAACACCGCTAGATGCCAGGAGCAAGGCACAGAACAGAACTTTCCGTAACACCTTTAAAGGGGGCAAGATTTTACCAACACTTTGATTGCAGAATTCTAGCCTCTAGAACTGTGAACAGATTTCTACTGTTTAAGCCACTCAGTTAGCGTGTTGTACTTTGTTATGACAGCTTTTGGAAACAAATATATAGACATAATTATAATTTTCACTGGCTATACCTGCTCGTAGATTACATATAAGTAATTGAGTTAATATATGATTGTTCAATAATTGATACACGAGCAAACGGAAGTAAGAAAGGATGAAAAAAAGAGAGTTCATAAACTGTGATCATATTCTACCTAAGTCTCTTACCTTTAAAGCTGTCCAAGTGTGTATTCTTATTTCTAACATAGGGTGATATTAGAAATGAATAGGCTTATCAGCAATTCAAATATAAGTAGTTTAAAAAAAAATCCTTTAAGGTATGAACATTAAGTACTCTTTTCTGTAATTATTTAGTTACTACTTGATTCATGAGCAGCTCTCTACTTAAGTATGTATCTGCAGCAATAAAAATATTTCACCTCACACTCACCTAATCATTCAAATGAACTGTAGAATTTATAGTCATAGACCTTAGTTGTGCAGATAATGTAGCAGCCACCACCACAGTTAGTAGTTACCACATTCTAGCAACTTGATTATGGTCATCTAAAGTCAAGGTCAAGGTCACTTTGATCTCTAATCAGTATGTGATGAAGGGCATGGAAACATGTAATTGCTCAAATTCCTTTTCACACATAATCAAGTTGTGGTAAGAAAAGTATCATCTCCAGATACCAGAAAAATGTAATTAAATACACTGCTACCCACAGTCTATCCCCATTCTATCCCATCTGAGCCCTGTAAGTTAAGGGAAAAAATATATATATAATAGTATGTAATATATTTAATATATAATAATTATTTTTTAAATTTAAGTCTGTGATCGCTCTGTTGCCCAGTCTGGAGAGTAGGGCACAATTATAGCTTACTGCAGCCTCAAACTCCTGAGTTCAAGCAATCAACAATCCTCCTGCCTTGGCCTCCAGAGTAGCTGTGACTATAGGCATGTGCCACAACACCTGGCTCATTTATTTTTAAATTTCTGTAGAAATGGGATCTCACAATGTTGCCCAGGCTGGTCTTCACTTCTGGCCTCATGAGATCCTCCCACCTCAGCCTCCAAAAATGCTGAGATTACAGGTGTGAGCCACTGCATCCAGTCAAAAACATCCTTAAAGACTAAAAATTAGGGGCCATACCAAAGATACCCAGCATTATAATGTCTAAATGTCAAAAGAAAACTAGGTATACAACAGTGAAAGAATTATTATTAAATGATACTAAATCTATTCAATGATATATTATGCATTTTTAAAAGTTACAAAGTCTACGTGGTAACATGGAAAATAGATTTTTTATAAATGGAATTTTAAATATACTCACAAATCTGAAGATATGCAAAATTATAACAATGCTTTTGTTAGAATTATGGATTTGTGTGTGATTTAAAATTTTTGATTTCTAAATTTTCAGTAAAATGCTTACAATATTAAAGGTTATATACTAGAAAAAATATAGAAAACAAAATATCCAGAGATATTAGCAATCACATAAGCTACTGAATCTATGGTACTGTCTCAGAGTAAGAAAATATTCTAGGACCCAAAAAGAAATTCACAACAGAAGACCTTCACTCATATATTTGAACATCAATAGTAAAATGCAGAGTTCACAACAATAATTTTTTACAATTATCCTCCTCTCCTTCTCTCAGTTGCCCTGAATCACTTCAGCTGCCCTTCCAAATGTCCTAAGGAACCTTGTTTAGGATCCATTTGATTTTCTATCTGCCCAACTTCCATTCTGATTCTGCATCATAAAAATCTCGAGAAAGCATCTGACAAAAAAGAATTCCCTCATCAGGGTGTAGGAGGAAAAGAAGTTAACCAGATAAGATCAGAACTGTTTTTAGTCAATAGAGGAAAGGTAAAGTTTGGAAACTATTTTACATAAATATCACCAGCCCCACAAAATTAAAACTATATTAATGTTTACTATGTATATAGATTTAAAAGGTTAAATTATAAGTACCTACAGAAAAAGAATGGTATCTTTTAATTCTTTTGATACTAAGAACTCTTTACAAATCAAAAAGCAATACACATTTTGCTAATTAAGTCAAAAAAATACAATGACTATTAGTTCAAAAAGTTGTCACTGTAAATCTACTAAAATGTTAATATTGTAAAGGAAATAAATGGTCACTTATGAAAATGTACAAATTTAACATATAGTTTTAATTGGCATCAGACAGATTTATTTAGAAAGTAGCATATTGTAAGGGTGACTAGTACCTTATTTCTGTCAAAGATTGTCAAGTTATTTTGCTTGAACATAGAAATTGTAATTGCAATTCATGAAGTCTGTATTCAGAAGCTGTCACATTGAGAGACTTGCACTTTAATGATATTATATTATCTTGAAGGTAATAGACCTTTCTTTATACTTTGACTATGAATTTAAATGATTCCTATTCTTCTACTACTATTTTAATTTTGTCCAGCTGCAAAACTCTAACATTTTTAAAAGAGAGTCAGTCAAGTCATAGAATAATAACATAAGAAAAAGAAAAGAAAACTATATATAGTTGGCCCTTGAATAACACAGATTTGAACTGGTCCACTTATTTTTTTTCTAATTTTTATTTTAGGGTTGTGAGAGATATATGAGGATTTGCTACATAAGTAAATTGCATGCAGGTGAGGTTTGGGCTTCTAACAGAATCCTCGTTCCCCCTGGTAGTGGAAATGGTACTCAGTGGGTGATTTTGTGCCCCTATACTCCCTCCCTCCCTCCCACTAGTAGTGCCCAGCATCAGTTTTTCCTGTTTTTGTGCTCCTGTGTCCCAATGTTTAGGGTCTGCTTATGAGTGAGAATATGTGGCATTCCGTTTTTTTGTTTCTGTGATAGTTCACTTAGAATGATGGTCTCTAGCTGCATCCATGTTGCTGCAAAGGACATAATTTTGTTCTTCTTTATGACCATGTAGAATTCCATCATGCATACATTCCACAGTTTCTTTATCCAGTCCCCTTTTGATGAGTATCTGGGTTGGTTCCTTGTTTTTACTATTGTGAATAGTCCTGCAATGAACATACGAGTGCAGGTGTCTTTTTGATAGAGCTATTTATATTCTTTCGGGTGTATTCCCAGAAGTGGGATTGCTGGATCATATGGTAGCTCACTTTTTAGTTCTTTAAGAAAATGCCACATAAAGGCTAAACTAGTTTATATTTTTCTACAGCCTCACCAACACCTGTTGTTTTTTGACATCTTAATATAGTCATCCTGACTAGTGTGAGGTGGTATCTAATTGTAGTTTTGATTTGCTTTTCTCTGATAATTAGTGAAGCTAAGCATTTTTTCATATGTTTCTTGGCTGCTTGAAATGTATTCCTTTGAGAAATGTCTGTTCATGTTCCTTGCCCACTTTTTAAAGGGTTATTTGTTTTTGTCCTGCCGATTCATTTGAGTTCCTTGTAGATCCTGTATACAAGGGTATAGTAACCAAGAAAGCATGGTACTGGTGCAAAAATAGACACATAGTCCAATGGAACAGGAGAAAGAGAATCCAGAAATAAAACCACAGACCTTCAACAGTGAAAGAATTATTATTAAATGATACTAAATCTATTCAATTATATATTATGCATTTTTAAAAGTTACAAAGTCTACGTGGTAACATGGAAAATAGATTTTTTATAAATGGAATTTTTGACAAAGAAGAAAAAACCAAAATTGGGGGAAAGATACCATATTTAGCAAATGGTGATAGGAAAATTGGCTAACCACATACAGAAGAATGAAATTGGACCCCTACCTAATACCATATACAAAAATCAGCTCAAAATAGATCAATAACTTAAAAGTGAAATCTCAACCTATAAGAATAGAAGAAAGCTTAGGGAACACCCTCCTAGATATTGAAGTAGGTGATGAATTCACAGCCAGGTTCTCAAAAGCAGGTGAAGAAAAAGCTAATTGACAGGAGGGAACTTATCAAGCTAAAAAGTTTTTATACAGCAAAAGAAATCATCAAGACAGTAAAGAGACAGCCCACAGAATGGGAAAACATATTTGAAGCTATGTATCTGAACTAGTCCACTTATATATGGAATTATTTCTGCCCCTACCATCCCTGAGACAGCAAGACCAACCTCTTCTCTTCCCCCTGCTACCCACCTACCCAATGCAAAGATGACAAGGATGAACATCTTATAGAAAATATATTTTCTCATCCTTTTGGTTTTCTTAATAACATTTTTTTCTCTACTTTACTGTAAGAATATAATTTATTATACACATAAATTTAAAATATGTGCTAGTCAACTGTTTATGTTATCAGTAAGCCTTCTGGTCAAAAGTAGACTATTAGTAATTAGGTTTTGGGGGAGTCATAAGTTATACATGAATTTTTCAATGGTGTGGGGGTCAGCGTCCCTACACAACCTTGCTTTGTCCAAAACCCAACTGTAGTGAAGGAAACTAATATTCAGGTATATGCATTACAAACTAGACAGTAGTTTTCAACAGGGGTGGATGTAGACTTGACCTAAATTATCTAAAAAGCATTTCAAAGATGTACAGTCCCTCCTATTTCCCATTCTATAGCTCCAGGCTTATGAAAAACAGTTGGAAATCTGAATAGTATCCATCATTTTCACCTATGTAACCTCACTTTCTAGAAAATATTGTTATTGAAAATCAAATGAATAAAGGAATGATTACCAAAATGTATAAGATAAGCATATGCATTTATAATAACTGGTATGATGCTTGCTTATTATAATCACAATGTGACACAAGTTGTCCTTATATGTCAATCACTGTCCATTATTCAGGATGCTGAGGAAAAGACAGTTTTTCTAAGGATCATTCAGAAGTTAGCTGCATATAAAATCATGAAAAGTATGGGCAAGTTTAAATATTTGTTCGCTAATACTCATAACACTAATTTATGTGACTGTTAATTTTTTCTCTACTAGTTATCTTGGTTTTTAAACTGGCTTAAGTTTCTACTTTTCCTAAAACAAGCATAATAACAACAAAAATTTTGTGATTGTGATCTCTATTTCTGACTCTGTCCTTCTTTTATTAATGGGATTCTTGGAAGAGGAAAATTGCATTTATAAAACCCATGTTTTCATTTGCAATTCAGCCCATCACACATAAATAACAAACAATTGTTCAATCTTCTTACCTCTGAAAGCTGGTTTATACTCTAGTCACTTAACTGTTCTTATCAATGTCAAGTAGAAAGTCATTTTTAAGTCCTCAGCTTGATCTATGCTTTTGATTTGGCAATATAAAACACTCTCGTATTGTAGAGTAAGGATTCTTCCTAAACCTACCATTTTTCCCCCTTTCACTTACTCTTTAAACGTTAGTGTTTCTCAGGTTTCTGTCCTGTGCCCTCTCCCATTTCCCCTTCAACATTTCACCTCAGCAAATTATTGTATGAGCAACTACCTATAAATTCATGCTTAAAAAATATTTATCCAAATCCCCTCCATCTTCTGAAATCCTGTGTCACATTTTTAACTGCTCCTGGACACCTGCACTTGTTACATTTCATGTGTGTCAGATTCAAGCTTTCAAAGCAAAAGTCTTCACCCCAGGCAACAGGCTTTTTCTCCTACACCAAGCTAATTCTCTGGTTTCACACATCATGTGTCCTACAACTTAATTGAGAAACTGATTCACCCTCACCTTTTAACACTTTAGACATTTCACTCCATTATTTTGCTGGCATGGTTTTTGAAAAGAAGTTCACTCTAGTTCTTGCCCTGTTTCTCTACAGGCAAGGCCTTTTCTTTCTCTGTTTCCCCTCCATCCCCAAGATTTTTATCTGTCTTTTATTTCTGTAGTTTTAATATGATTTGAATGCATACATAATATATAAGTAGGTTTTTAAAAAAAATCTTGCTCAGTGTTCTCTGAACGTCCTGGATCTACAGTTTATGTGTCTGCCATTGATTTTGAAAAATACTTGACAATTATTACTTCAAACATTTATTTTGTGCCAACCTCATTCTTTTATTTCTAGTATTCAATTCTGCTCATGGTACACTATCCCAGGATTCTTAGACATTCTGTTTTCTTCCTCCCATTCCATTATCTCTTTGCACTTCAGCAGGAAGGTTTCTATTGACATATCTGTGAGTTCACTGATTCTCTTCTCAGTAGTGTATAGTCTACTGATAAGCCATCAAATGCAAGCCTAATATCTGTGACAGTGTTAGCTTTCAATTTGTAGCCTTTCCTTTTGATTCTTTTATAGAGTTTCCATCTCTCTGCTTACATTGCTCATTTGTTCTTGCATGTTGCCTATTTTTTCTATTAGAGTCCTTAACATATGCATTATAATTATTTTAAAGTCCATGCCTGATGATTCCAAAATCTGTGTCATACCTGAGTCTGGTTATATTGCTTGCTTTGTTTTTCCAGACTGTGTTGGATTTGTTCCCCTGTCTTTTAGCATGACTGCAATTTTTTTTTTTTGAAGGCTAGACGTGATGTATTGAGTAATAATAATTGGGGTAAATAGTGATAGGTTTTATGTTAATCATGCTAGAAGTTGGGCTATTTAATATTTGCTATAGTTGTCAATGCCAGAGGCTTTGAATTCCTCTACTGTTTTTATTTAGTCCTCTTGTGGTCATTGGGTTACCCTAAGAACACCTTCTCAGATGCAATCTGTACCTTGCAGCTTTTTCAGTTCTAAACCACTGCTATTTACTGGAGTCCTGTTGATGAGGTGTTTAATGTTGGGAAGGGAAAGCAATCTATAATCTTATGATTAAATCTCCGTTTTGGAGTAGACCTGTGTCCCTGGGTTTTGTCCTTCACAAGTCTTTTTTAGTATATCCAGCTGATACATAAAATTAACCAATACACTTAGTTTTATTTCCCCCTTCAAGTGAGACAAGAAGGTTAGAGAGGGCTGGATTTAAGTACTCTTTCTCCTAGGGGAGACAAGGCTTTGCCTGGTAAGGTCTTTGCCTGTAGAGTAGGCTTTTGTTACAAAGAATGAGCTGGGCATAATTCAAATGGTTACTTTCCCCTGTCCCTGTCTAACACATAGGGTTTTCCTTGGTTCTTCACTATGAGAATAGGATAGGTTTCCTAGAGGTAAGACTCATAAAGGTATGGAGCTTCCCTAAAAATGTGGTCACCAGAAATTTCTTACTTTCAAGCTAGTCCAACTGACAAACAATCCACTTTCTAAAAACTCAAAATTCTTTAGTTCATTCCATTTTTTCTCAAAGCCCATGACCACTGCCTTAATTCAGGCCTTTATATCAGATTAGAATGATTCATAACTGCTTTCCCTGCCTTTGGTTCAACACTCATTAATAGACATTGATAGAGTTATTTAGGTATATTTCTTAGCTTCTTTCTTAACAATAAGCTCATTGAGGAGAGAAGTCATAGTTTGTGTTTGTACATTTCAAATCATCTAGTTCAGTAACTTTCACAGAGAAGAAATTTGATAAATATCAACTGAATGAATGAACGTGTGCGTCATCTACTATCCTCGGTGCCTTCAGTGTTTCACATACAAATTTAGCCTAAAATATGAAGTTAGACTTTATTTTAACTTCCTTAGATCAATCCAAAAATTCTTTAAGGAAATATGTTTTGTCCAAAAATATATTCCATTAATGATGCCTGTAGCTTCCTTCTTGCAATATTCTAATAAACACTTCAGTGAAGGCAGACCAGGAAACGTGCTATCTAATCTACACTCTGGATTTCATTTTCTTATCTGGGACAATTCATCTTTGAATACTCAAAAAAACATTTATCAGGAAATAATTGTACTGCCTTTCACAGTACTAAATTCATTTAGGAGAATAGTTTACAATAGAAATTCTCTTCATTTCATTTGTGTGGCCATATCTGGCATTTAACACACTGCTTTAGTTTTTGACATTCTTTTCAACATGATTTTATCTTTTTTGTAAGGTACATTACAATTATTATTACAGCATTTCATAAGTAAACTGAAATAGAAAATAGAAATAGAAGATAAGTGATTTGCTCAAGGCAAACCTAAAAGTTATCAAAACAGACAAAATAAAAGATAATATTTCAACAAACAAAAATATGACTTCATCCTTAAGAAACAATAGCTATAGAAAACTGAGAAAAAATACAGACATTTTTATTTTCTCTAGTCTAAAGGCAAGACTGCATAATACATGTAAAGATATTTTCAAAAGACTACAGAAAAAAGTATTGAAAACAGTATTGTTTTTAATTTCATAAGGAAAGCAAACAATTAAACTCATTTATATATTTCATATTTTCTCAGAAAAAATTCCTTTAAGTTTAAGTTCTAATCAAATAAGAAGAGATTGCTCATTCAAGCAAGCAGCTTTATGTCTATCATTTCATTAAATTTGATTTTAAAGAAACCCTATGAATTGGTACTGTTGAGATTTTATAAGAAAGAGGCTCAGAAAAGCCCTAGTAACCAACATTCCACAGTTATACTTACATTACAAAAGAGGTTTGCACATTCATGTTTAATGAATCACTACTCATTGAGCTCAGCACAGTGTGTTTCTATAGAGAATAAAGGTGTTACGGGGATATTCTTTCTATTCTAGATTCCAGGGGCTTATGGTCTCTTCAAGATCACATATGTATAGAAATACTGATACTTCAATGAATTTAGTTTACCTTAACAAAGTATGTTAATAAAGTAAAAAGGGAGTATTCCTAGAACAAAAAAACCTTCCTGACCATCTATCTTCTTATAGAGCCTCCGTTGGTTTATCATTATTCAAGAAAATCAGTTGAATGAATATGCAATAACATAAAAACCCTATTTTCCTTTGGTTTTTTTTTTCCTTTTAAATGTAGACAACCAGATGTAAAAGTCTTTTCTCTATTGCCTCCTATCTTCAACTTTTGAGTAAGTCGCAGTGGATAACCTGGGCCTCTTAACCTTTGATCTCCATTTGACATTAATTAGGGAAAGTTTTCAGAATTCCCTAGGGCATATGGACTGTAACTACAATAAAAACAAATTATTGTACTTACACTTCTTCTACCATCTCAGCATTTTGCTTGAATTACTTTGGGGATCATCAGTGAACCTTAAACATTTTTAAAGATAATTTAGATGGGACACATAAAAGGACACTGATGTTGATGTTTAGACTTACTTTTTGGAAGCCCAGCCCATCTCCCTTTTGGAAAAAGACAGCACAAAAGTTAGAGATGAAAGTTGTTCTCATTGAGAAGTAGACAACTCAGGCTTCCCTACTCCAACAGATGATAATGCCTAACTACAGAACAGGAACTCAGGGAAGGTGAAGTTTTGAGGGCATCTGTATCAGTGAGGGTGCTTTGGACAACAAAAAGATACCCACTTCTAAGTGGCTTAAATAGAAAAGATATTTATTATCTCATATAACAAGATGTCCAGAGTTAGTTGGTTTCAGGTTCAGTTAATTCACCAGCATAAGAGCATCATCAAAGGCCCAGATGTCATTTATCTTATTCTTACTCATCCTTAAAAAATTGGTACTGGTTCTCAAACTTCATCCTTCATAGTTGTAGGGAGGCAAACACAGATCCAAAAAGCAAGTTCCCAGTCAACTGTATTTAATACTGGGAAGGACAGTTTATCCCCATAAATATCTCCCCCCCCCATGCAGATTATTTCCTCTGCTCCACTGGTTGGGATTGGGTCACATAAACAACCACTGGCTTCAAGGGAATATCAGGTATTTTTCAGCTGGTGGGCTCAGTGTCAAGGAAGAATGTCTCTGTGGGGAGAGGATGGGAAGCTATCATCAAGGGGGCTGCTATAGAATCTGACATTGTAAGGATACATGCATAACCCTTAAGGAAAGTCTGGTATGAGCTTGAACTCTTATAATTCTCCTTATTTTAAATAATGTCTACTCATTCATACATTTAGGAACAAGTGAATGTTAAATGCTAGTCATTGAGCAAAGGGCTGAGAACACAGCAGCACATAAGATGGTAAAAGGATACCTATACTTGTAGCGCAAGGAACAATTTTTTGAAGTATGAAGTAAATTGTTATTGAGAGAATTATTAGGTTCAAGGGAAACTCAACCTAGTAGTATTTAATGAAGTAATGTCTATGTTGAAATTCAAAGGATGAACATGATTTTGCTGTGGAAAAAAGAGGAAGAAAACACACCTGAATTAAGACAATCATACATGCAAAAGAGAGCAACAAAAGGTCAAAGAAATAAAAGGTATTTAGTATAGGTGAAATAATGAAACACAAAGGGACAGATTGGCACTTGAAAATGGTGTAAAATAGGTGTTATCACTTGTGGTTCTTAAACTTTATCTTAAGAATATGGGGAATAAATGAAGCAGTAAAGGATTCTTAGTAGGACTATGACGTATTTGCATAAATCTGGAAGGAAGAAGGATTGGGGGAAATAAGGAGGGCAGATAAGTTGTATGAGAATATCAGCAAGGAGGTTATTACATTATTAGAGGAAGGAGATAATAGTATATTTAACTAGTGGTCCAGAATTACAAATTTTGTCCTAAGTACTCTAGGAAAATGCTCAATTACTCTCTGAAATAAATTTTACCAAGCTGTTAATACACCTCATTACAAAATACAAAGTAGCAAATTAACTCAATATGATCTAATAAAGAGTTTTTTAGAAGCCAACCAACAACCTTTAGCTCTGAACACCAAGGGATCAGGAATCTTGAGGGATGCTTAAACATGGTATCTCACATGCAGTTCATTTACTTCACTGCAAAACACTGTTTTCTCCTCAGACACATAGCAGGCTATAGAAAAAATATGTAATCTCTGGAGTGTTGGTTTGGGGAATGATAGATTTTGTTTTTTAACATGTTCATGCATTAGTTTGGTTTAGTTTTTTTAAAGATGCATTCTCAATAATTTACTGCCATTTAATGGAGAACTTGGTAACAATAAATTTTGCTTCTTAGGTATTTTCTCAGCAAGGCTCGCTTGCAATCACCCAGCAAGGGATACATCCATCCATGCATTCATGCACATCCTATTTTCAAATTAATCTTCTTCAATATATTTTTTAAATGCTTGAATTGCGTTTCTTTCTATTCAGGGACTTATGAAAACAGGGATACAGTATAAATCTTCTCCCTATCATAGTCTTCCAACTGTCACTGGTCTGTAAAATACAGATTCAACAAATTAACTTTGGTTAGGTCTGAATTTTCTACTTCTCAAAGTAGTAACTTTAAGTAGAATAGTGTTCAAGATAATGTGAATTGCATGGTTACAGGTAAAAATAGTTTATATTTTTGAGAGAACTATAGGAAAACAGTCTAATAAGTGTATTCAGTCATGAAGCAATGAATTGTCTTTTTTTCCCTACAGATATTAAATCAAATGAATAAAATACGAAATTTTAAAAGAAGAACTATTACAAACAGGATCAACTAATAGTTATTTAGTTTTAACTACATGTTACACATTCTGAATATATTATCTCATTTGGTCTTTACAATTGTCCTAAGTTAGAACCTTGTATTTTGTGATTAAACATTAAGAAACTAATGTTTTAGTTGTGTGAATAATGTATCAAATCTCCCAGAACTATTCAGCAGTAGTTTGGCTTTAAATTTCTAGTTATTTCAATATGATGCTATATTGCCTCTATGATAACAAATCTACAATATGACAATTCTTAATGATTACATATGTTTGAGGTAGTTAATATAACAATCCTGCTGGGTAGATACAATAGATATTAACATCTATATTGTACTAATAAGAAAACCAAAACTCTGAAAAATTTAAATGCATCTTTCAAAGTAACACAATTAAATATGTGGATGGAGATAAATAATGGAGTTTTCATTTGAACCTATACATTGTGACACAATGTTCTAGTCCCAAATTATTCATGACTAACTATACAAATAGTAACAGATAATCAGAAGAACAAGTGATGGGGAGAATACAAGTGCTGGGTATTAGGTCTTAGAATCCGACAGGTTATGTTTAGAGGCATTTTGTTTTTGAGTCAGTGTCTCACTCCATCAACCAGACTGGAGTGCAAGTGGCATGATCACAACAATCATGGCTCATGGCTGCCTCTTCCATGTGGGCTCAGGTGATCCTTCCACCTCAGCATCCCAAGTAGCTGAGACTACAGGCATGTGCCACCATATCTAGCTAATTTATTTTTATTTTAGTAGAGACAAGGTTTCTCTATATTGCCCAAACTGGTCTCCAATTCCTGGGATCAAACAATTCACCTGCCTCAGCTTCCCAAAGTACTGAGATCAAGCATTAGCCACCACACCTGCTCTAGAGGCATTATTTAAAGTTGTCTGTTTTACAGCACAGATTCACTGATTAATTAATTAATTCATACATCTATTCAACAAATACATTCTGAGTGCCTATCCTGTGCCAGACATTGTGAATATAATGCTGAAAGATGGAAGTTTACAGTTGAGAACCGAAGACTAAGTTAACTAAGGATCACTGGGGATGGTGACAAGAAATAAAAATGCATAGAGTATTGCATACTTACAGAATTGTTAAAACTTTGTCATTTTCTAGCTGTCTGGCCTTTCTTAAATTTCTCATATCTCTTGGTACTTCAGTTTTCTCACATGTAAAATGAAGGAAAATAGTAGGCTCATTTAACAAGACTGTTGTAAACATTAACCTGTGTGGTGAATGCTAATATGTGTTAATACATGTAAATAATTTAGAAGGAGTGACTAATTTCCAGGCATTTAATAAATGTTAGTTATTAAGCATTAAATAAATGTTGGGTATTATGATGATGAGTCATGTTTTCTATTAACATTAAAGTCTATTGCCAAAGTTTATTCAATGGATAGCTAGCTTTTAATAGATACCATTAATTAGATCTACTAATTGGAGCAAGTCTTTTGCAAACAGCGATTTCTGTTCAAAACAAGGTCAATCTGAGTTCTAATCATTTTCCTAAAAGGATTTCATGTAATTTTCTACTATCTTTGAGATAACTTTCAAGAAATTTACTTCTTTTAATCAGAAGAAGACTTCCATTTAAAACTCTTCTGTTCCACAACATGTCTCTCTTGTCTCTTAGTAACTACAAGTTGATCTACAAATTTTGTAAAAAAAAAAAATGAAATTTGCTAGTGTTAGAAAAGACTTATTACAAAACTTACACCCTTGGTTTCAGGATAATTTAATTAGAAATTAAAGTGGAAAAGATTTTATTTGACATAAATCCATATTTTTAAATTGTTGTATTCAAAAATTATTGCAACCAACTTATTAGTACCAACTCTACTAATTGGTACTTTCCGCATTTTGGAATGTACTTCTTTAGCCTAATCCTTTCATTTTACAAATAAAGATGAATTAAATGCTGTGTAAATTGTTTTCCCAAGGCCATACAGCTAGATAATGGGGGAGCCTGGGTCAAAGTCAGGTCCTCTAATTGTTGTTCATTACACAAAACCAACTCTTCTTCACATACTCTGGGAACTAGCTGCCATAGTAACAGTTGGTTCTAGATTGGGAGACATTTTGCTCAATGACAGGTCTAGTGAAAGCCTCTACCTACCAAAGATCTCAGACTTTTAAACATCTGTTTTACAAAAGAAAATACTTTGCACCAAATACTCAATCTCCTTTCCTATAAAGAATATGAAATAGAAGCTAAACACTCATAAATGTAGACAACAATTTCAAACATAATTCCATAAATTAAAATGTGCTTGCCGCCAGGGTCGGTGGCTCAGCCCATAATCCCAGCGCTTTGGGAGGCTGAGGTGAGTGGATTGCCTGAGTCCGCGGGTTCGAGACACGCCCGGGCAACTTGGTGAGACCTCATCTCTACAATAAATCAATATGAGCCGGGCGTCATAGCGCACGCCTGTTGTTCCAGCTACTTGGAAGGCTGAGGCAGAAGGATCGCCGCAGCCCAGCAGGTCGAGGCTACAGTGGCTGGGAGTGGCCACTGCACTCCAGTCTGGGTGACAGAGTGAGACTCCAACTCAAAATAAATAAATAATAAAATTAAATAAAATGTGCTTGTCTATTTGCAATCAACCCAATATCATCATTCTGTATTCATTCCTAAATTTACATATTTATAATTCGCTTCTAAAGGGAGAAATCCATGTGTGTCACAGTAGTAATGAGCTTCAAAGCAGAAACTGCTACATTTTAAAAACACCAAATTATAATGAAGATAAAATAAAATTCCCCCTAAAATTATCTTTTCTTACTATTAACATTGGCAATTCAAAAATAATGTCTTCATGTTTTACATTTAATAATCATGTCCAACAACCTTATCTCATTTACTGTAAAATCTCATTTAATAAAAATTATTTCTAGAACAATTAATCTACATTCCAAACTAATTGCAACTGAATGAAATAATAATTCTTACGTTATTTGATCAGGCATCTCACAAAGCTGGAGAAGAGCTAACAAAAAGTTAATATTATGGTTTGACCTTTTAAGAAGATACTCTATAGTTCTTGCTGGAGAGAAAACAGACTACGCTATTTTTTTTTTTTTTTTTTGAGTTGGAGTCTCACACTGTTGCCCAGACTGGAGTGCAGTGGCCGCTCCCGGCCACCGCAGCCTCGACCTGCTGGGCTCCGGCGATCCTTCCGCCTCAGCCTTCCAAGTAGCCGGAATTACAGGCATGCGCTACCATGCCCAGCTGATTTTTTGATTTATTGTAGAGATGAGGTCTCGCTGCCCAGGCGGGTCTCGAACCTGCGGGCTCAGGCAATCCACTCACCTCAGCCTCCCAAAGGCGCGGGATTACAGGCTGGGCCACCGAGCCCGGCTCAGACTATGCTTTTATCACTTGATCTCAAGTACTCAATTTATCATTCTCATATGCTCTATACAGGAGTGGGCTCTAAATGATTTAAATGTGAGTGGGTTCATTCAATTTTAGTCGTTGAGATGCTACAGTTATTATTTTACAATGAATCACTTCTTTCTTTGTTAAATCAGTTAAAATATAGCTCAAATAGAAAAAATAATCCTGTCAATAAATAATCTGGGCAGAGTTTAGAAGCTACACATTTCATTTAAATTCCTGATTAGCAATTTGTAATTTTTTTAACTTCAATCCACAAAGTCTTCTCTGATTTTGTGATAGCTGTCCATTTTTTAAGACTGAGGAATTTTACTCTTTCATACAAATCTCATCAATGAACTTTTTGGAATAAGAGTGGGTGAGATTAATGAGCTTATTATAATTCATTAGAAAGTGGTATGTGCATGACTGCCTACTTTAATTAGTTTTATTACTGTAGGAAATTGTTTCATATGCCAGGCTCATCACCAAGCATGCCTAGAAAACATTAGAGCAGTAATCAGACTTGATATGAGGTACCTTTCATTAGGCATTATGGCTAACGGCACTTAATAATGAACAAGGAGGGTATAAAAAAGATGGACATGACAGAATCTAGCAAAAAGGCATTTATCAGATCAACTATTTTTTATGAAGGAGAGTACAAAGTACAGCATTTCAAAATACTGTTGTGGCATACAGGTGCTAGACTCATAATTACAAAAAAGGCTTTAATATTCAAGTTTATTCTATATATTTCAATGGAAATTTTCTATGACATTATATTATCACAAAAATGTTAGTAGCTAAATCTCCTAAAAAAGTAATCCTTCTAATAGTATTTCTTAACCATCACTATTCCCAAGAATAATACCAATAGAAAAATCAAGTCACATTCATAAGAAAGCAATCCAAACATCAAACATATTTCAAATAGAGGTAAATGATGGAATTATAAAACTCTTGCATGGAAATTTACTCAGCTGTTTTGATAAGTTCTGATTATTAAACAATATTCTTTTTTAATGCCTTTAATATTTTTTGCTAACATGAGGTAAAAATTAACCTTAAAGTCACTTCCAAACCAAAATTTTACCCTTAAAGAAGGACAGAAAGTTCAATCTCATAGATGGAACTGGAAAATAAAATTAAGATAATACGTCCTATATTATCTCACTCCCAAGGCATTTATGGCACTCATAAGTTACCTACTTATTTAACCATATCTTAAGTAGTGTTTAGGAAACACAATTCTCATTTATTTCACTGATTAAGAAATGAATGTCATTACAATTTTACATCTATTGATGAAGTTTCTGACCACCCAATGTAACCTTTGCTTTTATGAGTACATTCTTTAAATCTTTGATGTTATTCCTCTAAATACATGAACTACAAACTCAAGATATTCTAATTTCTCTTTCCCTAATACAGAAATAATGCTATTGCATTTTGAGGAGGAACTGCAATTTTTGACTTCTTCCATGTTATATTTTGTGGATTTTTTTTTTTAAACTGGAAATATTCTATTTACAAAGCATTAAAGTTCAATGAGCTATCATTAAAAAAACAATGCAAAAAATAACAACTGTTTATCCATTCAATATAAATGCCACTCTGGTTGGAATAAAGCCTAAAGTTAAAATTGCCAGGAACGAGGTGGGAGGGTAATTAAATGCCTTTCACTTCTGAGTAGTCTTATTAAGTCACAACAAACAAACACACCCATCATCACTAACAATAACAGCTACAACAAAGCACCTCACTTCCAAACCCCAAGTATTGTTAGTGCCCTAAAGAAAAGTTGCTTGCCTTAGGTTCCCTTGTAGCCTTCAAAGTCATACTGTAATTATTAGCAAATGAGACAGCCATCTATTGTTTTTATTAAATGCAAAATAATCATAAAATCAAATTATATATGTGAATTCAGATAAGGGCAATCAGCAGTAGTATTAAACATGTCTGGGTAATTTGGAAGCCTGAGGCAGGAATTTGAGACAAGTCTGAGCAACATAGTGAGACCCCTGTTTCTACAAAAAATAAAATCAAATGAAGATTTTTTTTGTAAAAAGTCTGCCCATTTGTTGTTCATTTTTAAACATTACTCTTTTTGAATTACATTTTATTTTATTTTATTTGCAATGCAGATTATTGATTAGTGAATACAATACGCTACAATACAGGAAGAAGATCATCATTTTTCCACCTGGGCCATAAAAAAAGATTTTCACAAGAAAAAAATCTTATAGATAAAATCATTTTGGACACAATAAAAAAGTCTATTTTTCTTTAAGTGAAAATAAATTTTAACAGACAAGTCATAGTAATTCTGCCAGGATGTTCTTGAGATTAGAGAATGATCTGAAGCTTCATTTTATCTGCTACACTACAACAAATGTTTGAATACTACAATAACTTAAGCCCTTGCATGGAAAGATTTTCAAGTCTGAAAGCAGTCTGGTGATTCAGTGATTGATATGTCATAAGAAAGTTATAATTCCTCGTCAGTTTATTCAGTGACACTTGCATTTTGACTTTCAAGAAAGACTTGCATTTTGCTCCAGTAGCGAGTGCAAATTATACCTGACATTTTCTGTGAGAAATTTTACCTGACAGCATATACAGAACACTCACTAATAAATAATAAACATATATTTAGTTTGTTTTTCACCCATCACTTATCAAAAACTGGTCTTAATTTTTATAATAAATAATAATTGACCTGAAGTTTGTCACATATTTTTTCTCACATTTTTAAGGCATGATTTTCATAATATATTGATTCAAAAACAAAACTCTAATCACAAGACTCCCTGTCTTGGTAAAATAGTATCTTCAAATAACAATATGCTAGAAAATTTCTATATTATCTAACAAAAAGGGATTGTGTTTATAACTCAACATTTTATTTATATTTTATATACTTTCTAAAGATTTTTTGCATAATAAAAATATTAGTAGCTATTTTACTTTAGGTCATATTTTCTCAGAGTGAAAATCCACTACAGAACTAAAGCTGGTTGTATGAGCAGGGTTGTATAATTTTTTATCTTAGTCTGACAGCACCTGGGACTTACACAAAGACCAAAACTTGGGGGTCTGTATTGGCAAAATTTATAATGATTATATGTTTTAGCTCCTACCAAATGCCACCAATAATGACACCTAAGAATCACTCCATGACTACAATTTAAGTTACATTATTGTAAAAATACTTACAGGAAACCAGGGAATATACCATACTATGCTATATGTAAGAAGAAAAACAAGTATTATCTGCTGAGTCTCAAAGAGAAAGCCAAATTCTCATGCCAAAATTAGGTTCTAAAAATTGCCACAAAATTAAAAATCTTTAAATTAACTAAGCCACCTCAGACATTATAGCTCAACACAAAATATTTGGAAGTTGTTTACTATCAAAATAGTACTTAATTTTTTAAAAAAAATTATCAATTTTATTCTATTTGTTTTTTTAATGTCTGATATTTTCTAAATTCAATAATTGTATTTGGTAAACAGTTTTTTGCACTGTATCTCTCTGGGAGAAAAAGTAAAAGTGGGTTGCACAAATAATCAGTATTTAAATATACCAATTCAAGTCTAAAACTGTAATGTAGTATAAATGTGTCAATGAAAATGTATTTTAATTTAAGAACACCCATTTCTGAATGAACAAGTCGCTATTTAATAAATATTATCTAAACAAAGATAAATGATTATCAAATCACTAATAAGAAACATAACACATTATTTATAAAAATTAATAAAAATATATTGTATTTCTTTAAACACAACACTGATACATTTAATAAATCAAACTAATAATCTTAGAATAACATATTTTATAAACAAAAATATTATTAGAAGTATAAAATTATATTTCAATTTTTATTTCCAAAGAGATTATTTCATTTTAAAGGTAAAATTAGCAGGAGCTTGATTAGAATAATTTATGTAAATATTAGAGTGTCAGCACCTCAAAATCATAGCTATATTAAAGGTTGATTAACCAACAATACATTAAAATTCCATTGCTTTTATCAAACAAAAGCAGTCCCATATAAAGATATTCTGTACTTGCAGGATAATCATAAGTTTCTGAATGAATTAAAAAACAAACAACTCATCTCTAGTAATTTTTTATTCTTTTGAAACAAATACAAAATATCAAACAAAACTTAAGTGACAGATTTCATTTGCATTATTGTTAAAATGACTTGTTCAGGTCAGACAAACTTTTGAGCAAGACATTCTATTAGGCTTCTGCAGTTTTGACTTCATCGGTAATTTAATTTTATACTTATTTGCATATGTTTATGCATTTGTGTGTACATTTGTGAAAGAGAAAAAGACACTGTAAAAGAGAAAAAATAAAACAATGGGATAAGAGAGAAAGAGAGAGTGCTAGTAAAAGAGATCAGGCATAAAAAAAGCAGCAGACAGGAAAATAGTGAAAGAAAGAAAAAGAAAGAGTGAATGGTATAGTTCAGAGGTCCTCAAACTTTTAAAGCAGGGGGCCAGTTCACTGTCCCTCAGACTGTTGGAGGGGTGGACTATAGTTTTAAAAAAAAAACTATGAACAAATTCCTTTTTTTTTTTTTTAAACTATACTATAGTTGATGGTAGCCACCAAAAACACTGCAGGACAGCAAAGAAATAATAGTATAAGGAATGCAACTTGCTTTGGGATTTTCCTCTAGCATTTGAGCATAATCTAAAGATACTTATCATCTTGTTCAATAATTTGTTCTTTCCTATATGCTATTATTGAACTATTGACTTGAATGGCCTATGACCCAGTCCCAAAATGATAATTCTTATATGCCCGAACTTTTCTTTTCTTAATTGCAGTTTTTTTTAACTCCACTCACATATTTGTAGCAACCATTTACTGAGTGCTGTACTAATTACCTATGGTTGCATAACAAATTAAATGGAAGAAATATTTATTATCTCACAGTTTCTTTGAGTCAGGAATTGGGGTATAACAGTTGAGAGTTTTGACTAAAGGTCTCTTGAAGTTGTAATAAAGTTATAAGCCAGGGCTGCAGTCTTCTTTACTACAGATCAAGTGTAATGAAGGATCGACTGAGTTTTCCAAACTCATGCATGTGGGTCTTTTCACAGCCTGCCTCATTATGTGAAGGCATCACCCAGGAAAAGTGATCCAAAGAAGAATGAGACAGAATATCAAAGGTGGAGCCCACAGCCTCTTTATAACCTAATCTCAGCAGTAACCTCTCATCTGTTATATTCTATTTATTAAGAGTAGGTCAATGAATGTAGCCCTCACTCAAGGAAATGGGGTTATATGAGGAGGCAGGAATAACTGAGGATCATTACACACTGCCTTCTGGCTCTAGTGATGAACATCCCTCTCACATGTAAAATACACTTGCCCACTTTCACTGTCCCCAAGATCTAAATAACATTACAGTGTTTACTCAAAGTACATAATCTTGTCATCTGAATCAGGTCCAGTTGTGACTTAGAAATCTCAGGTGTAGTTCCATAAGTATATATCCTTGAATACAGTTCCTCTTGTTCTGAAAATAGGTAGATATTGGTTCATACCTCACATACAATAGTGGGACAGGCGAGAATAACTGTTGTAGACATTCCTATTTAGAAAGGGGGAAATGGCAGTGTGAAGACGTCACTGGTCCATAGCAACTGTGTAGTCTAATGCAATTATTGTAAGTTACACAATAAGGTCAAAAAGGCGTAGTAAAATTCTCCATGGCTCTTGGCTTCAACTGCTGAGCTCTGGTTCTGCCCTCTGAGCCATCATTCATTCAGCTGAGTAGCTCTGTAAGCCTATTCCCCGTCAGTAGAATTCTGAGAGTTCAAAAGGTCCCTTCTCATTCTTAATAGTCTGTTCTCTGTTCAAGCTGGCAACATTTCTGCATATATAACACTTCTAAGAACTCATGGGTTTCCTGTGAAGCTTCTTGGGGTTTACATCATTTGACAAAAGCCACTTTCATATATCTCTTGAGATAAGCCCTTCTCTATCTTGAGCTCCTGTTTCTACAGATGAACAATAATGCCCTTAAGCTTTCCAGAAGCCATAATAATGTTGCAGAGGACATGGAGGGTATGCTCTTAATCTCTTTAAGGGTCTTCTGAATCACCAACTTTAATCTTTCTGAGGCCTTAACAAAAGGTTTTATAGTCATACCCTCACTTTCATCTTTTCAACATCTTCCTGGAAGTGCCCTGGATTTGATCTTTGCTTGAAGCTATTTCTTACATTTAGCATTATTTGATTTCTAGAGAGAATGAGAAATTTCAAAGGCATCCTAAGTACTGGCTTTTTGTTTAACAGCCCTTCCTTTAATTTATCTCCCTACTCTTGTATTATACTCTATACTGCTTGAAACAAAACAGAACAAAACAAAAACATGATGGTACTTCAACACTTTGCTTAGACATCTCTTTAGGAAAATCGCCCAATTAATTAAGCACATTTTCTATTTTCTGCCTTACTCCAATCAATAGTATTAAACTTTCTGTTACTGCATAACAAGGATTATCTTTCCTTCATTTTTCCAATAAACATTTATTTAAATTTCCTGAAAGTTCTGATGTGCAGCCTTACTGAAGACTGAGTCATCTAGTAACAGCTTTTTTAAGACATTCTGCACTTTCACCAACTTTCTCCTCAAAATCTACTTCCCAGATCCAAAGCCACTTCTATATTTAGACTTTGTTACAGCCACATCCTATACTCAGAATCAAAATCTATATTAGGTATCTATTGTCGTTTTACACATTATCACAAAACTCAGTGGCTTAAAATAAGTTTTAATTATTTCACAGTTTCTGTGTGTCAGAAATTTAGGCACTACTTAACTGGATGCCTCTGGCTCAAGGTCTCTCCTAAGGTTGCATTCCAATTCCTGGCCAGGGAAAGAATCATCCTAAGGTTCGACTCAAAGAAAGATTCTCCTTCCAAGCTATTCACAGGCTGTTGGCAGGCCTCAGAAAATTTGCTTCTGCACAGTCATTTGGATCTCTTGAAAGGGATGCCTCATGATGAGACAGCTGGCTTCTTTCAAAGTGAGTGATCCAAAAGAGGGGTGAGTTTAGAGCACTCAAGACAAAAGCCATAGTTGTTTGTAAATGAATTGTGGAAGTGAGAATTCAATATTTCTCCTGGATTCTATTCACGTGAGGGAATCAATAAGAAGAGGAATTCTACAAGATTGTGAATACTGAGCAGAGGGGATCATTGGGAGCAATCTTAGAGTCTACCATGGGCACCAATCAGAACTAACCTGTTTAATAACTACAATATTATTTTGAAAGTACAATGAACTTTTAATTAATCACATTAATAAAATGTAAATTAGATTAAAATGATCTAATAAATAATATAACTTAAGAAAAATTATACTTTTCAGATTTAGTTAATGATAATCATAATGACATTCACAAAGAAGTAGCCTTTTGAGTCCAGTAGGCCAGGACAATCACTTGGTTTAAATCAGCATCAACCACCTGGCATCTAGGAGAAGAGGTCACAAATAACTTTCAAAGCAGAGCAACTAACTATTTAAACCTATGACATTATTTAGATTATCAATGAAATGGCAAATACAAAGATCAAGTATAATCATGGTATGATGCTTTCAATTAAAAAAAAAAAGATTTGTTCTACATTTGCATTTGCCTGTTTCAGAACTATGAATGCTTGGGTTAATGCTAAATTCTTCTGAGATCAATTTATTTAACAAAAAAACTGTAGAAACACAGACAAACAGAACAATAAATTTGATGCATCATATCTTTCTTGAAATGTCTTCCTCTGGAATCAGTCCAGAAAGCTCTATGGGGAAAATATTGTGATTTTAAGATAATGACTATCATATCCATTTTGCCAAATTTGAATGATACGCAGGACATCTGTGAGATAGCTGGGTACCACTCTTTAGTCAGACAAATAACATTTGACGTGCCCAGTTGTACAATCACAGCAAACAAGTCATTCATTCATCTTAAAATAAACTGAGTAAAAGTAATATGAGTTGCTTTAGTTCTTCAGACTATAGTGTATAGATCACATCTCATATGAACTCTAGTACACAAATCTTATGAGTTCTTAGAGCTCATATATGTTTGATATCTTTACATAGTCCCTACTTCTGTATCAGTGGAGATAAAATAAATATAAATTACTTCCAAAATGTGTGAACACAGAAAAGGAATCCAGAAAAATTTTAAACCTTTATTATGTATGTGTATAAAATTAAATTTTAATACCAGATGGCATTATCACATAATGACAAGGTTCTTTTGTTGATGATTTGTGACATATTCTTTGTATATTTAATACATATAAATAATATATTCAAGCAATATAGATTGATCACTTTCTGTATGAGCATTCAGATATTTTACTTTTCTTTACTTAGTTGGACCTTGTGTTACTTAATATGAATGATTATGAAAACTTCAGTTGTAAATAAAATTTTTTCATAAAGAATATTCTACATGAACATGGAAAGTTATGTGGAAAAAAAACTTTCAGAAAGCTATTTCCATAAATAGAATATTTCCATCTGCACTAGGAAGACTCATCTGCTATGTTCAAATATGGGTAGGCTGCTTGATAGATATTGATTGATGACTGGACTACAAGTAAATTTCTAAAGATTCATGCTCTAAAGTTTTCTGCCTAGGTCAGTTTATTAAAATTACATATATACACATGTATATCTACATTCTATTATATAATATAGCAATGTCAATAATATATTGATTAATATATGAATAATATAATATCCATTAATCATACACAGGTACACATTTTTTCCCTTTTCTTCCCGCAATGCCTTCAATGATCTCATAGGAACCCACACAGTTAACAGTCATGAACTTCTTACAGGTCCTCAAAATGGCCATGCCTACCTCCATACATCCATCTTTCTTTCTTCTCAAGACAGCCTTTCCCTATTCTAATAAAACATGACACAGTTTTTAAAATCCAGGTTACATATTATCCTCTTTTGGCCTACATTAGATGCTTGACTTTAGTATATACTTAAAACTTGATTGTAACCCTTATCAATCTATCAATTTGGCCTATCATTGCTTTCTTTCTTTCCTTCTTTCCTTTCTTTCTTTTTCTTTCTTTCTTTCTTTCTTTCTTTTTCTTTCTCTTTCTTTCTTTCTTTCTTTTTTTTTCTCTCTTTTTTTTCTGTCCTCCTCTTCACTAGACTACAATTTCCTGAGGCAAAGAAGCCAAAGCTCAATTGACTTGACAACCTGGCTGCAGTGGAGTGACTGAAAAATCATAAATATTTTAAAAAACTGCATTAATGGAAAAATGGAAAGAAAGGATTATGTTAGCATCCCAGATGCTAACAAAGAAAACCAGAGTAATTCTAAACAGGTCTTCAGATTATTTCTTATTATCAAAGATCTGGAGGGATACTTGGGTAAGATATTTGTATATCAGATGTTAATAGGTCAAGAAATGTTTTGTAAAAATCCATATCAGGATGTCCCCTAATGTGGCAAAAAAAAATATCTTTCAGTCTGCTTAAAATCTGCATATGTATGCATTGCTAATAAGTGCATTAGGATTTTCTGCAGGAATTCAGATTCCTTTAAGGAGATCAAAGCCTATTTAAGAAGCCATTTTTGTTAAAAACAGGTTTCCCAAAGGCCTCGGACAGCTTGTTAAATACTAAGCCAATTCAGGTTTGATATAAAAACCCCTCTAAGAACATAGCAGAGAGTTAAGTGAGTTAGTGACCTGTTTGCTATGAATTATGCTCCTTATTGGAAGGAAACTTGGGCAGCAGCATTTCAAGTGACTGCTACAGACACACAGAGTTGCCATGATATTTTGTCAACTTTTCATTTGGGAAAATAAATAAGCAGAGGCTACAAAAGAATGAGAACAGTGAGAGACCTCACGGAATAAAGAAATATTGAATTTACAAATTGACTAGTTAGTTTATTAGGTAGTGAAGAATATATATATTGGTTAATAGTACAATGTCATCATTAGAGTATTCGAAAGTGACATAAGCTAGCAGAAAAAAAAGAACACGAATTGCTACCAATATCCAAGTTACAAGTGACTTTTTAAGTAAATCATGGATTGGGAACTTTCAATTAATACTCTAATTGAGAAAAATTAAGTTTCTGAAACTTGGAATAAATTAAATTGTCTTCAACCTTCCTTTAAATGTTGTGTACCTTATAACTGCCTAAGTTGCAAAAGTTAATATCCTATTTAGTATTTTTAAATTTAAACATTTATTTCAATAATTGAATTCTTACTAAGAAAACATCACAACTTTGATATTCTACTTTTCTTTCTGTTTAACTAAGACTTGCCATTATGCTTCACGCAACCTACACTTTAGGAACCACCCTCATTGTCAGACAATTCATATTCTGTAGACGCAGAACATCTAAGAAAAATTAATCCATATTATTAGTGTGTTCCATAAATACATTTTTATTCGTGATGATGATGCTAATTTAAAGACTGGATATTGGTTTTACTCTATAGCAGATAAACAGCCTTGTGAATTACAGTTCTACTTATACTCTAGTGGTCAGAACGAATTATGTTAAAACAAACAAAAAAGACACACACAATTTGTTTGAGGGTATTGTCTCCCAAAATGCGTCTCATTTATTTATTAAATAATTATGTATTAAGTGCAAGCCTCCACTCCTCGATTTTTGCAATCTATTTGTAAAAGCAGACTTTACACCAGTTCTAGAAGTAAGTTGGGTGCTTTGAAAAAGAAGAATGAGAAAGCAGGAGAAGCACATTACAGGAGAACAAGACCCAATAAACAGTATAAACTAGTGAAATACTGAAATGTGTTTTTCCTTATATATTTTCCCTCTCCTCTCATTTTAAGCCAGGAACTAGGTTTAACTTAAAGGAGAGTCAATATAAAAATAGAGGCTCTTTATAAAATCTTATGACTTTATAAAATCCCAGATATCTTGAAAGGTTCATGCTGAAGATACAAGTAAGTGATGACAGAAAATTGAGAAATGGCTAGGAAGTGAGGGATAATTCTTAGAGTAGAAACAAGGAGAAGTTCATTGGTTCCTTGAGCAGAGGGATTAGTTCTAGTTATGGCAACACTTGGGAAGGTAACAAAGGCTCAATGGCGAAGGGCTACCTTGTCCATTCTTGATCGAAAAGCCTAGATCATAGGCAGAAGAGTTTCTAGTTCTCCCCAAGCATGACACAGAATGGGTAGAGCACTGAAACCTTAATGGTGAAAAAGCTGTGGGAACGGATTACCAATAACTAGATGGACCTTTCCAATACCTACATTATTTATAAGATCAGGACATTCACAAAACCCTGTGGATAGGACAACCCATGAATGACTGAAGTTTTGCTTCCTATCATCACTAAAGAATATGTACTTAGAGTTATAACTAATTCAGTTGAAAGAACATGAAGACAATTGTAATTTTGTTTTTTGAGTGCATCTGTTTGCCTTATTGGCTCCTATAAATCATGGGATGTGCACAAATCACCAGCACCAAATGGCTCTGTTCCCAGGTCTTTCAGGCTGAGTAGGTTAGTATTCCACTGCTTTACTTCTCACTGTTCATGAGACTTCCATAATTTAAGGTACTAAATAGCAGGAGGACCTAAGACCCAATCAAAATAATGCAACCTAAGGAACCCACAGCAAGAGAAAGATATTACAAGGGAAATAACCATAACCTGCAGCTTTTTGTCAAAATAAAACTGCTGGATGAATAGAGGACAATTTGAACAAAAACAACAAAAGTTTAAAGAAGCTAAGGCTTAACTACAGTCTTTTCAAAACTAAATAAACATACTGTAATCTAAAACTGCAAGGTAACAGAGAAGATATTCTTTTTTTGAAGACCTGATTTAGTGACCCGAAATATTTAAGGAAATACATCAAAGCACAGACAGGAAAAACAAAAACAAAGCGAAACAAACAAGCAAACAAACAAAAAACATTTTAAAAAAGATAAGAAATTTGAAGAACAAATTCAGGAGACATGACTTGCAAATAATAGAATTCCCAGACTCAGGAAGAAATGCAACAGAGATGGTAACTACTTAACAGTTTAAAAAAATCTCTAAGCTGAAGAATGATTCAAATCTATTGATTAAAAGGGCTCACTCAGTTCTAGGTAGGGTTGGTATAAAGAGATGTAAATCTAAGGATCCACACATTTACAGGATTTATGATAAAGAGATGCTTGAAACATTAATGGGCAAATAAATGTAGTTATTTTAGAATGGAAAAATTTTAGATTACTTTGAATACTCATACTAGTTATTGTGTTTAAAATTTATTTTTACAAAAATGTGTATTTATTTCCTATGGTTGCTGTAACAAATTACCACAGACTTCATGACTTAAAACAAACATTTATTCTCTGGCAATTCTAGAGGCCACAAGTCCTACATCAGTATCACTGGGTGAAAATTAAGGTATTGGCATGGCCATACTTTCTCTGGTTGCTTTAGGGGCGAGCCTGTTTCTTGCCTCTTCCAGATTCTGGTAGTTGCTGGCATTTCTAGCTTTGTAGCTGCATCACTCTAATCTCTATCTCCATTGTCACCTTGTTTCCCCTTCTATCTGTGTCAATCTCTCCCCATCCCCCTACACACACACACACACACACACACACACACACACACACACACACACAATCACATTTGTGATTGCATTTAGGGTCCCCCTCCCTCAAGTAAATGGGGATAATCTCCCCATCCCAAGATCTATAATTTGATCACATCTACAAAGAATCATTTATTTTTCAAATAAAGTACCAAGCAGGTTACAGGGATTAGGGCATGATACCTTTGGAGAGCAGTTTTCAGCCTACTATAACCTGCATTTACTTTTATATCACAAAAAATGACAAGTTATTTTTGGTATGAAGTAGCAGAAAGGATTTGGTGCTTTTACCTAAGTGGTATTATTGGAAGCCACAAAAAAAATTTTACAGAGGTGAGACACGTGATCAAATTTTTATTTTTAAATATCTGTAGCTGCCCTGCAGAGAACTGTTTCAGTTGGGAGTGGGCAAACAAGAGATGATACTAGGAGGAAAGGGAAGAGGCAGTCCTGGAGGAGTAAAGACCATGACTCACACTAGAAAGAACTCACAAGTGACACATGTAACTAAAGTTTATCCCTGGAAATACATGTTGGAAATTTCTGAAGTTATTTTTAATATGTTTTTATATCCCTCTAATCTTTTACAACAATCAGGTGACTATAATTTCACCTTCCTTTATTATTTTCAGTCATGCTGCTCAATCTCCCTAAGAAAGTACTGCAGAACTCATCTGATGCTTTGGCATCTTCTCTTGGTGTGAGCATCTCTTTCGACTTTGGCCATTTACAACAGTCTGAAATTCACTTCCTCTTAATTTGCTGTTCTTATGAAGAACAGGAAAGAAAATAAATAAGTCTACCTTTTAAATCCAGTTATTTAATGCATGCCTAAACTCAAGGCACTGGCTTTAAGGAAGCCCTGTGACAGATTTTTTTTAATTAAATCCCAGTTTGGGATAATGTTTATAGATATGGAGTCATAAAAATACCCTTAATCAGATGCAACAGACTAAATCAATGCATTGCTGTTGTTGTTTTATTTTATTTTGAAGACACTGGAATCTAGATAGTTGAATAAATAATTGGAAATTATGCATATCCATCCTATAACTAGGAGGTCAAAGGACTGGGAGTAGTGGAAGCACAACTACATTTATTCATGGAATAATACCATATTTAGTTATAAAATTTGACTTCTTTGCTAATGACCATTTTCCTCATTCATTCATGTACTTATTTGCTAAAGAAAACTTATAGAGTAATTATTAAGTTTCAAGCGGTATGATCAGATGAAGATACAAAGATGAATAAAATAAAATTCCTGGTCTCATTGAGTCTTAGCTTATTTTATGCAGACAGTTAAAGCACATTTTGGTAATTGTTATCATAAGTAAAACTTTAAGGTACCATACAGGTGTGTAGATAGATAGCAACTATAATCAGCAACAACTGCATCATCTGCCACTTATGTAGCATCATTCATTTGACAAGGAGTATGTTAGGGCTTTACATGTGTCATTTTAATTTTACGGAGTTCTGTAAATTATGTGGCATTACAATCATTTCATATATTCAGACTTGTCTAGCTAATTTTTATTTTTCCTTTAAGTATCAGTTTAAACATCACTCTTTCAGGAAGCCTTTCTGAATCTGAAAACAGATTACATAACCCTGCCTTATACTCCTATAGTTCTCTGTATTTCTCTATTATCACACTGAGTATTTGTCTACTGTTCACATTTGCCAAAAATCAGAGTGCTTCATAAGACCAGAGACCTCCTCTGCCTTATTTAATTTTGTAACAACATAGAATGAACTTATAGGTGAGTAAATACATAAAACACAAAAAACTTACCTACAGTCCCATAATAAGAAACAGAAAATGGAGTCAACCTAGATTTATTTCTAAAATCTGTATTTTTAATCACTAGACTATTTGATTCCTTAATGACATAGAATATTTCTATTAGTTTAAACTGAATATTTTTCATACATTAAAAGTCTGTTTTATGAAGTCCCACTTGTCCATATTATCTCTTATGGCATGGGTACTTTGGGTTTTGACCAGGAATTGGTTGCCTGTTCCAATTTCTGTAAGGGTGTCTCCTGTGTTTTCTAAGATTCTTGTAGTTTGATGTTTTACATTTAGGTCTGTGATCCATCTAGAGTTGATTTTGTGTATGGTGATAGGTAGGTGTTCTGTTTCAGTCTTCTGCATGTGGTCAGTCAGTTTTCCCAGCACCATTTACTGAATAGGTTCTCCTCTCCCCAGTGGTTGTTGCCGGAGGCTTCGTCGAAGATGAGTTGGTTGAGAAATTGGGGTTTTGCTTCTGGAATCTCTATCCTGTTCCATTGGTCTATATGCCTGTTCTTGTACCAATACCAGTTTGATTTGATTATTGTAGCATTATAATAAAGTTAAAGTCTGGAAGTGTGACACTTCCTGCTTTGTTTCTCTTGCTGAAGATTGCTTTGGGTATTTGTGGTCCTTTATGTTTCCATATGAATTTCTTTATTGTCGTTTCCAGGTCTGAGAAAAATGATGTTTTTAATTTAATGCTTGCACATGCATATTTACTGCAGCATTATTCACAATAGCAGAAACGTGGAACCAACCATGCTGCCCATTGAAAGTAGACTGGATAAAAAAATGCGGTGGTCCACACCTTTGAGAGGCTGAGGTGAGTGGACTGCCTGAGCCCGCAGATTCGAGACCCGCCTGGGCAGCGAGACCTCATCTCTACAATAAATCAAAAAATCAGCTGGGCGTGGTAGCGCATGCCTGTAATTCCAGCTACTCCGAAGGCTGAGGCGGAAGGATCGCCGGAGCCCAGCAGGCGAGGCTGCGGTGGCCGGGAGCGGCCACTGCACGCCAGTCTGGGCGACTGAGTGAGACTCCAAGTCAAAAAAAAAAAAAAATGCGATGGTACATATACACGATGGAATATTACGTAGTCATAAAGGAGGACAAAATATAATGGACTCTGCAGCAACTTGGATGGATTTTGAGTCTATAGTACTCAGTGATCTATCAAAGAAACAAAGAACTGAGTACCATACGTTCTCATTCATATGCCAACCCTGAATATTTATCATAATACTATAAGAAAGGGATTGGAAGTAGTGGGAAACTGCTGGTCAGGTTTGGGGGGCAGGCATAACACCAGTAACAGTACCTTATACCAAACCAGGTGAAGTGCGAACCAAGGGAAGCCCAAACATTACCTGCACCATGACCACTTGTATACCTAATCCTGAATTGTAGCCGATATCTTTAGAATAAAAATAAAAGGCTGAAAATTTTTTTACTAGTGTGATATTATCAATAGCTCGTTAAAAAATCTTAGACAAAATGCTTGTCTAATGTCCTAAATAAATTGGAAATAGTATCATCAGATTTACTTTTTGTCATTTGTTCAAATATTAATAGAAAACAATATTTAAACTTTATAACCCTGCTAGTAAGTGCTGTAAAAGATCCAAAATGACAAAATAAAAATTCAAATTGCTGAGGAAGATAGAAGATTTTATATGGTAGAAAAGGAAAAATTAGCTTATATCTGCTCTTACTAAATGTTAATTAATGGTAATTATTAATAGTAGCATTGATTCAAACATTAAACATGAAGAAAATTATGTACTGTCTGCATTCTTAAGTGAACATAATTTATTAAATTGATTATTCTAATAAATAATTTACTGATTGAATTTACAGTCACTTAGCAATTCAATGTGGCATATATTATTTCATTTACTCATGTGTTCATTATATAGCCTATATGTCTTAAATAGGCAATAATTAATGCTTATAAGACTATTTTAACTTGGTATATTTTCTTTGTAATAAAACCACAGAAATACTAAGAAAATCTATATTTATAAAGCTTTTTAGTGAATATTTACACTTCATCTATAATCTTTTGCGATATTAAAAAGTAATAATTTTAAATAAAATATTCTCATATTATGACATTTCAGTAGTTTTATACAGCTATTTTAACCATATGTATGTATGTTTCTATAAATCAAACTTCTAACATTTTGTAAACTTTGTGAAATTAATCATATTGCTCTTGCTTTGATCAACTTTTTTATTAATACACTTTTGTGGTATATATGTGGTAAGGAGAGGAGCAATTGTTGAAAATAATTAAATTGATTTTGTGTATATACAGCCCAACTATTCGTGAAGCTAAATAAATACAGATATAAACACATATGTATATATGCATTTAGAACTGTCTAGTGTTTAATTAAACTAAAAATAGGATGCATAGCTCATAGTCACATCTTTCCAAGTTGTTTCAGACATCTGTAGATTTAGATTTCCTGCTACTTAAATTTGAAGTTAGTATCTGGACATTTTAGGAAAAAAGCAATTGTGATTTATGACTATGAGATCAAGTATACAGGAAAATTCAAATTATTCTATGTAATCAGATTTTATCAACAATATCTTGTGTCTATGAACATACTACCATCATAGAGATTTACAAATTGTGACAGTTATCCTTCTCTGTTCTTGAGCAATATACAGTCTTCCACAGCCCTCTCTTAAAGAAAGGCCATACATACATGCATATAAAAGCATCAGAAAACTTTCCGTCCTCATAACTGTTTCTAAGATGTTTCTTATTTATAAGTTTTGTTTTATCACATCAGGTGATTCTGTGATGCAAGCCATGGCTGAGAGGACACAGCTTGACCTCAAAGTTAACCCTGAGAGCAGCATAAGGAGAGACTATTAACAAGAGCACTAGCTTTGGCATTTTATGCTAGATAGGAACTTGCCACATCAATAAAAATTTTTCTCCACAAGTTTGAATATTGACCATCCCAAATGAATATGGGAGAGCTGACAGCAGAAATTAGGTAGCAGTCAAGCATTCAGGCATTAGTGAACGGATGACATGACATGGTAGGAATTATGTGAAGCCAATCCTGAGCAGAAGTTACCAGATCGAAACAGAGGAAAGTTGAGAGAAATTAGCAACAACAGAGAAGAAAAAGCAGCAAAAGAAAAAGTAGCATAGAAGAAGAGTCAGGAAAATGGCAGGCTACTGTGGTGGCTGATGGGTATCAGACCATGAGAACCACAATAGGAAACTAAAAGGGATGAACAATTTTCCATTTCACCATGAGTTCTCTGCCTTGCACTTGTCTGCAAGAGCTGATTGTGTTCATTTTTTCCCAACTCCCAGTTCAGTGACTTGACATGGTAGCTTGAAATTGGTCATGGTGGAACAATGAAATTGGCAAATATTGCAAATCAGTCTGTTTGCTTGATTCTTGTTAAAAGAGCTGATTATTAAACTTTTACCAGCACACTGGTCGTGGCTATTTTGTCTCTGAAACTATTTCTTTTCCTCCTTAATCCCCTGTTGTATGTATAAAGTCACTTTTACTGAGATAGCATTTTTGTCCTATTCTCAATATCTTGAAAAAACTGAATAAAATTTTCTAGCTATCCTTTCCATTCAGTGAAATTACTATAAGTCTATTATTGATTAAGCACTGTAAACAATGCAATACACACAACAAATCCAGAGATATATAAGACATCATACTTGCCCTTAGATCAATTACAGTCTATAGGAGAAACATTTAAGAAATCATTCCAAGGCAGCATCATAGTTCAGTTTATTTTAAGGAACACAGAGGATTAACACAAAAGAAAAACACTGTCCACTACTTGGGAGGAAGTATTAATGTCTGGAAATGCTGCTAAGAGAGTTTGATAATGAATCTTTGAATTTAAGGATGACTAAAGTTTGGTCCTACAGAGTGCTCAGGAGGAATTGCAATATGTTCCAGAAAAGAAAAAAGGAAAGAGGATTTAAGAGAAAAGGAATTGGAGAGAGGTATATGATGGTACTAAAAAAAGATGACAAAATATGGAAGATGCAGATACAATAACATGCAATATTATTAAGTTCCTTCTTCTCGCAAATAGATTGTCCTTATTAACCATCACCATGAGATATACCGTGGAGACCCAAAAAATAAAATTTACTTGAAAAAATGGTGTATTTATTCTTACATGTTTAAAATTTGGTCACCTCCAAAGTGCTCTCCATTTGAGGCAATATACCTATCAAGACTTTTTCCCATGCTCAGAACAGTTTTTGAACTCATCAATTTTGATGGCTTTTAGTGCATCTTCCATTTTTTGTTTCACCTCTTCCACACTGGCAAAATGTTTCCCTTTGAGGATTTTTTTCAACCGGGGAAACCCCCCCAAAAAAAAAAAAAAGTCACACATGATAAGATCAGGTGAATAGAGAGGGTGGGGCACAGTGATCATGCCGTTTGGGTCAAAAATTGCTGAACACTCAGCACAATGTGGGCAAAGGCACTCATAAGTCACCCATCATGAAATGCACAAATGTGGTGAAAGAATCTACAATAATCAAAACAGCCTGATATTGGTACAAGAACAGACATATAGACCAATGGAACAGAATTGAGATTCCAGAAGCAAAACCTTAATTTCTCAACCAACTCATCTTCAACAAAGCCTCCACCACCCACTACTGGAGAGAGGAGAACCTATACAGTAAATAGTGCTAGGAAAACTGGCTGACCACATGCAGAAGATTGAAACAGGATCCCTACCTATACCCATACACAAAAATTCACTCTAAATGAATCACAGACCTAAATATAAAACCTCAAACTGTAAGAACCTTAGAAAATGCAGGAGACACTCTTATGGAAGTTGAAACTGGCAACCGATTCCTGATCAAAACCCGAAGTATCCAGGCCATAAGAGATAAGGTAAACAAGTGGGACCACATTGAGCTGACAAGCGTCTGCAAAGCCAAAGAAACCATCAAAAAAGCAGGGAGACAGCCCACAGACTGGGAAAAAGTATTTGCCGACTCCGTGTCTGACAAAAGCCTAACATCAAGGATCTGCAAGGAACTCAAATGTGCTGAAAAGAGAAAAACAAACAGCCCCATTACAAAGTGGGCTAAAGATATGAACAGACACTTCTCAAAAGAAGACATATGAGCAGCCAACAGACACATGAAAAAATGTTCAGCCTCACTAGTCATCAAGGAGATGCAAATTAAAACTACACTGAGATACCACCTAACTCCAGTCAGAATGGCCATCATCAATAACTCAAAAAATAACAAGATGCTGGAGAGGATGTGGTGAAAAGGGAACACTTCTACACTGTTGGTGGGAGTGTAAACTAGTACAGCCTCTGTGAAAATCAGTGTGGCGATTCCTAAAACTCCTAAAAATTGACCTTCCATATGATCCCGCAATCCCCCTACTGGGAATATACCCTGAAGAACTCAGGTCACTCTATAAAAAAGATACCTGCACACGTATGTTTATTGAAGCATGGTTCACAATAGCAGGAACATGGAACCAACTGTGCTGCCCATCAAAAGAGGACTGGATAAAAAAAATGTGGTTCATATATACAATGGAGTATTACACAGTCATGAAGAAGAACAAAATCATGAACTTTACAGCAACATGGATGAAATTAGAACTTATAATACTGAGTGATCTCTCACAGAAACAAAGAGCTGAGTATCACATGTTCTCACTCATAAGTGGACCTTGAACAACTACTGCATTACTGTAGGAAAAGGATTGAAAGTACCGGGAAACTGCAGGGAGGGGGATGAGTAGCTGGGATTGACAGCAGTTAATATCTACCTGGGGAAGGGGGGCAAACCTCATCAATAAGGGTACCTCCACAATGAACATTTGTATACCTAACCCTGAATTGTACCCCACAATTTCAAAATAAAAATTAAAAGAGAAAAAAAAAGAATCTAAAAACAAAAACAAAAAAAGCCGCTGAAGCTAAATGCAGCCTCTCACAATAAGGCTAGATGACACACTGAAGTCGATGGGTTCCTAGAACATTTACCTAGTGGGGAAAGCCTGTACTACAAGGGTCTGCCCTCTAAATGATAATTTCAGAGTTTTCGGGTTCCTCCTTGTATGAACTTCTCTTGATTCATTATTTTAACCATCCTATTATAGTATTTTGGTGTTATTTTCCTATTCAACACACTATATTAATCTGTTGGAGAACAGGATTGATATAGTTCTCATTTTAGCATCCTTTACAAAATCTCACACAATACCCTATGGTTAGAGGGGCTGGGTATGTATTTATTGGCTGGAACATAATAATGTGACATAGTTGAGAACACGTTGAAAAATACACTTAAAATAGAATTCGTTTTGCATCCTTGCAAAGCTAGAATGGTTTATTTTAGAAACAAAATTATGTGTGAGATGTATAGTAAATTTTAAAACTCCTAAATTGTATTAATGGAATTCAATCTGCTTAGTGTCTTTTTTTTTTTTAAACAAAGAACCTGTCACTTATCACTTATGTATTTGGATATTTGTATACTGGATTATAAACATTTCATTTTTTTCCCAAATATATGTTTTAAGTTTTTATTTAAAAATAATATTTTAAATTACTAAAGCAATTTCCCCATTGGCAAGCCTAAGATAAAAGGTACACATTAATTTTATATCTCTGTTATTTACACTACAAAAATATAATTCAGTTCTTTTCCTCATAACAGGAGCAAAAGGGGCTGGTTCTTGAAGTAGGAAACAGGGATTATCACACAGCTCAGTAGTCCTCTTTACCACTTTGAACTTTGCCTACTTTATGCCTTTGATCATCAATTATTTAAATATAAAAGGAAATATTGGGATTTATAAGAAAAACTCCATAATCTCTTTGATTCCCTCCTGATCAACTCCCAAGTGTTGAAAGTAAGTGAGATTCACCAGCAGCTCGTCTCTTGTTTAGGTACCTGGAGTCTCCATTGCTGCTAGCTACCTGATTAGCAACTTGATGTTGACTATTTGCCAAATTGTAATCTACACTTGTCTGCACTGTTGGTTCAATGAAGTAAGTGTCCACAATTCTGGAGCACTATCCAGAACTACAACCTTATTACCTTGCTAAATAAGGTTTATAGGAGGACACTGGTTTGGACTAAGTTCCTGCACTAGGCCTAACAGACCAAACCAAAATGGAGTCGGCAATGCTACAGTTCCATGTAACCAAGATGAAATTGTTTATCGGAACTTCCAGAAAATTAGGGGAGTGAGAGAAATAACAGACAAATCCCCAACAAACCAGTTTTAACCTGCATGATAAGGATGTCCCCTCTGCATTAACTTTTACAAGGAAAGTCACTCTGAAACATCCAAATTGCTTTTTCTGTCTATATAACCAACCTCTTTTGCTCAACTCATTGGAACATCCATTCTATTTTATAGAAAAAGGGGCTGACCAATTGTAATTGCAGATAAAATCCAATTAAGATCTTTAAACTGAATTTGCATGTATTTTGTCCTTTGACAACTGCTTACCCACTTCCATTTTAGAAGTGAGACAGTTTTAAAAATTAAAAGAAAACATGGTAAATGTTCTTATATATAGAAATATATTGTTTTTTTAAGAGGGAGGGAAAAGGGTTACCCTCCAAATTACTTAAATTTTTAATCTAGGTTAAATTTCAATTTTCATAAATTTATTTTTAGCATAAATAATATATTCATATTAGAAGAAAATAGTACATATATGCCTCCTCTGTGTTTCTTATCTCATCATTTTAACCTAATGTTCTGCTATACTTTGAAGAAGTACTTAATAAAACTAGGCACTTTTATTCAATAAGTACTTAATTAAAATCTAAAATATGCAAGAAACTTTGCTAGGCATTTTAGAAGATACTAAGAAAATTATATGTATGTGGTTCTTCTCTTCTAGTAACTCACAATGTAATATAAGAACTAGGAATATAATTTTCATATGTTTTCAAACCTTCTAAGAAAATTATAAGAATTAATATATGTATGTGTCACAAGTACTTCAAAATTAAAATTAGAGACTATTTCCAAATGACATAAAGCCATCAGTAATAATCAGACATATTATATAACATGATAAACATATCTATAGACATCTCAGAAACTAAGACGGAAAAAAAGACTTTCTTGCTAGCTAACGACAAATTAAAAAGTTAAATTGATTATTTTGATGCATATCGTTCTTCAAGAATCATT
Source organism: Cephalopachus bancanus (assembly GCA_027257055.1). Taxonomy (NCBI): domain Eukaryota; kingdom Metazoa; phylum Chordata; class Mammalia; order Primates; family Tarsiidae; genus Cephalopachus; species Cephalopachus bancanus. Next base: position 2,692,792 of record JAPVLO010000205.1, on the reverse strand, counting down.
CTTAAAAACGTTATGCAGACCATAGAAATGTTATTTGGCATTTGGAACATAAACAGTTATATTAAATATTTTCTTACATATTTTAAAAGCTAGGTTTTCAAGTAAAAATAAAATATGTTCTAATTATAATGGGAAATATATTTTAGAAATGTAAATTGCTCACTACATATAATTTTAACCAAAGGAGCAAGTATTGTTAGATTTTTCCCAGTGCTTAACTTCATAGGGTAACTTATGGCACATTTATTCACAAATTCCTTTAGTAGGCTCAAGTTTTTGTTTGTTTATTACAAATCACTAACAGTGTTTACACTGATAATAGTTCTCTTCCAGATCTGTTCAAACCTGAGTAGGGTTTTCTTTCAACCTTAAGTATTCACTTTGACCGTTTATTTGTAACAATACTGTACTAAACAGAATGTGTTCATTTTTTTTGTTTTAAAATGTCTGTGGAAGTGCAGAGGACACAAGAGACAAGACTTCTCTAGCTTTTTAGCATCTGCCAGAATATAGTGCTAATGAAGTTGAGTTAATGGGTTTGAGTCATTTGAATCCAAATTTAATAAGTATTTACTGACTTACCATTGTGTAAGACACTGCTAGATGGAATGGCAGATACAGGGAGAGCACAGTGGTGAGAGTTGTATAAAGAAATATGAAAAAAATGAACATATGCCAATGACTATAACAACAGTAGAATAAGTTCTATAAAAACAAAACAAAACAAAAAGCTAAGAGAACACATTTGGCATTCACTGACTGTTAATTGTCTATCAGTATCCACGTTGTATTGTTTCTCAGTCACATCACCCTGATGTGATTTGGGGTAGCCATGTATCTAAGTAAAATATTACATTTTCCAGCCTTCTTTGTAGTGAACTTTGGCCAATGCTGCATAAGCAAAAGTGTTGTATGGGGTTTCCAGGGTGACTCCTTAAATGAAGCTGATATATATGTTGATGCAAAGCAGCTAACAAAAACATTTCTATTTTGTTTTATTGTTTTGGTTGCCCTATTTTTGCAGCAGATTGCCATTTCTACTAAAACGAGGTACTAAAAATGCTAGCAAGATGTTCAAGTTAGAAAATTATTAGGTGTAGTTAAGGGAAAAAAATGTGTACACTAGTCAGAAGACTATTTTTGAGATGAGTGTTGAATAATCTCACCATAATGGGTTGCATCAACTTAAAACTCAACTTTCTTTATTCTGGAATGGATTACACCTTGAATGACACACAATTTCTAGCCAATCCTATATCACCTGTGTAAATTGGATAATGAAAGGGACTGGATCAGAACAAATTTATGACTAGCCAAAGGATGTTTTCACAATATAATTCAGCCTCACAGAACAGCATATTTTCATCAACATAAACAATTCTAATAAATCCTTTCCCTTCTGCATATGATATATATGTATACAAGTACACAATTAACTGAATACACTATATACGTATAAACATATAATAAGATAAAGTGCAACATGAAATAACAATATATTTTTTGTTTAGCAAATATTAATAATTCCCTGCCCATGCTAAGTTTCTATTTTACTGAACAAAACTGATTTTTTTTTTTTGAGTTGGAGTCTAACTCTGTAACCCAGGCTGCAGTGCAGTGGCACACTCACAGCCACCCCAGCGTTGACCTACTGGGCTCCAGCGATCCTTCTGCCTCAGCCTTCCAAGTAGCCAGAGCTATGGACATGAGCTACCACACTCAGCTAAGTTTTTATTTATTTTAGAGACTAGGTCTCACCAAGCTGCTGGGGCTGGTCTCAAACCTCTGGTCTCAGGCAATCCACACACTTCAGCCTCCCAAAGTGCTGAGATTATAGGCTGAGCCACCAAACTGGGCCTTTTTTTTTTTTTTTTTTTGAGATGGAGTCTCATTTTGTCTCCCAGGCTGGAGGGCAGTGGTATGCTCACGGTCACCACAGCCTTGACCTGGTGGGCTTAGGCGATTCTTCCGCCTTAGCTTTCCAGGTAGCTGGAACTACAAACGCACGCCACCGCCAGGCTATTTTTTCTGATTTATTGTACAGAAGAGGTCTCACCAAGTTGCCTGGCCTGATCTCGAACCCACTGATTCAGGCAATCCTCTAGCCTCGGCCTTCCAAAGTGCTGGGATTACAGGCTGAGCCACCTGCTAAGCCAAAACTGATTTTAAATACACATATACAATTTAATGTCAGGCCACAAAAAATAATAAATGTCATGAAGAAAAATAAAGCATGAAAATAAGCTGAATATGGCAGCTATTTTAGGAAAGTCTTCTTTGATGCACTACTGTGGCTGTAGATTCTTAAATAGTGACAGAATGAGCTAGATGGTAATCTGGAGAAAGGAAGACGCAGACAGAATTTAAAAAATAGTGTGACTATCCTAAGAAGAAAACATGAAGGTTACCATTGTCTGATCTAGAAAAGACATGCAAGAGAAACCAAAGATGAGATGAGAAAAGCTGTCATGGGCTAGAACATGTAAGGTCTTGGAAAGTAGTCTCACTTTAATCTGTGTTTGATGTGAAGGCATTGGAGTGTTTCAAGCAGGGGAATGACACAGTCCCTTTTATCTTTTAAAACACTCATTCTAACTCCTATGTGAAAAATGAATTATAGAGGAGACAATAAGAGTGGAAACAGAAAGACCAGTAAGAAATCACTGTTCTAATCTGGGTGAGAGATCATGCTGATAGTAGTATATGTGAAAGAAATAGACAGATTTGGAATTGCCGATGTAATTTTGGGTGTGGGAAGGAATGAGGAAAATCAAGGATGAATTTCGATTCTCTCTCTCTCTCTCTCTCTCTCTCTCTCTCTCTCTCTCTCTCTCTCTCTCTCTCTCTCGTGAAATTGAAGGAAACAAGAATGTCATCACAACACATGCTTTTACCTGAAGGCAATTAAAGGAGCAGCAAATGGAGGAAAATCTCTCTCTACTCTTCCCCTTTTCTGCCTAAAGCCAGGATATAAATTATCCTTTATTGAAGACAACTCTAGACTTTTATCAGCCCAGAGAAGCAACAGAAGAATCTGCAAACAAACTTTACTATATTAGTTTCTTCCTATATATTTATCTTCTCAGTTTTCTGCCCTTAAAAGTCTAACTCTTCTTTCCAGTGTCTCTATAAATAGACTGTTCTTAGTTGAAGATGCTATATAATTCTGAGTTCTAAGCCAGAAGATGCTATACACATTTGAGTTACTTTGTGTTGAGGGTTCTCTCGCATCATGTGTACTACACATGTTAACACACTGTTTTTCTCTTGTTAATCTGTCTTTTGTTACAGGGGTCTGTTCCAACTAAGAACTTACGAGGATTGAGGGAAAAATTATTTTTTAACTTTTACACAATGAAACCATTTGTTGAGATTGAGGAGATTTAGAGAGAAATATATTTAAGACAGTGATATGGGTATCATGTGATGAGAATTGAAAGTTTTAAATGACTCTGTCAGTTTGGAGATTCCTGGTAGTTTTCATCCCCATGGAGAAATTCAGTAGGCATGTTTGTATAAGAATCTGGAACTCAAAGAAATCAGAGATGGAGATAAAATAATTGAGAAGCTTCATTCCATAGATGGTATGAAATCACCCATAGAGTGAATTCTGCAGAGAGGAGGAGTCAGATGAAGGGCAATACAATATTTATATAATAGTTCATATCACTTGGGATCAACTCCCAAAACTTTCACATCCCAGAAAGAAAACCACCCCACTATTTGGAAAATGACTTATTAGAAATTGCAGCATTAATTTTTTTTTTAAATAACATTGTAGCTGTTGCCTATATAGTTGATTCCAATGTAGGTTATTAATAGATGACTTAGGTCCACTTTTACCTAGAAGCAATCTAGATGAAGTTGAAAAGGAAAGACTCTCATCTCCTGTGAATTCAGAAGACAGTATTTCTTAAATTCCAAGGTAAATGTGTAATGAGTTATTCCACAGAAACAGGGGTTCACTGCAATTGTAAAAGAACTACATGTATGCTATTAAAGAAGTGGCATAGCATAAAAAAGGCATGAGTTGAAATCTGTCTGGCTCTGCCATTTATTAAATGCATATTAAATATATCAAAGTCTTTTTTTGTTTTTTGTTTTGTTTGGTTTTTTTTTTGAGTTGGAGTCTCACTCTGTTGCCCAGACTGGAGTGCAGTGGCCGCTCCCGGCCACCGCAGCCTCGACCTGCTGGGCTCCTGCGATCCTTCCGCCTCAGCCTTCCAAGTAGCTGGAATTACAGGCACGCACTACCATGCCCGGCTGATTTTTTGATTTATTGTAGAGATGAGGTCTTGCTGCCCAGGCGGGTCTCAAACCCGCGGGCTCAGGCAATCCACTCACCTCAGTCTCCCAAAGGCACAGGATTACAGGCTGAGCCACTGAGCCCGGCTATCAAAGTCTTTTAGTTTGTATCTTCTCATAGAAAATGGAGTTTAAAATGCCTAGGTTTATTCATAGGGTTTTTGTAAATATTTCCTAAGAAAAACATATGTAAAACACATTACAATGTGTCTAGACCATTGGAAGTGTTCAATACATGAAAGCTCGTTACTTAGCTACCTTTTAGATAAACCCTGTGTTAAAGAGACCTCGTGGCTTAGCGGGAGCAACATTCCAAACAGATAACTTCTAACCAAACATTTGGAACATGGTTCATTTTAAAATTATACCTAAATTCTCACAATAGAACAAGGAAGGAATTGGCAGTTGTGGTACACTTCCAGGGGAGGGAGGAAGGGGGGGCATGTAGCAACATAAAGGGTACCTGATCTAAACCAGGGTAAGTGAAAGCCCAAACTTCACCTACACATGATCTCTTATGTTTCTAATCCTGACTTGTACCCCACATCTTTAAAATATAATAAAGTATTTTAAAAATCTGCTAGATTTTTTAATATGCTGAATTCTAAAATATAAATGTAGATGTAAAATAATGCTTGCGTTATTCAGAAAGGGCAATGCATAGCTTAAAATGAATTATATGATAATAATTTTAAAAATAAGCATTCATTTAGAAAACAGATTACTCAAAATGAATATATTATGTAAATATGCCAACACCAACCAAACAATTGAAAATATAATCTCATAAATCAATAGTCCAATAAGATAAATCCAAATACTTTAACAACTACTTAATGTCCTATTAACTACCATTAATCTTTGTAGATATTTTTCATTGGCTCCTTAAATCACTATTTATATTGATATTTCTGTGTACTTTTTTTTTTCCCTCAAGGAGCTCTTGAGAAGAATGTAAACACCATATGTTACATAGTGTTAGGACATAATTATAATTACTTACTGAAGTCAACAGGTAATTTAAATCTGAACAAGTATAAAGCTGCTTTAGAGGCAGCAGCTAACTGTTAAACTGTTTTTTTACCACATAAAAATGTATTAAATTATGTAGCTAATAACATCATTATTCGACATGAATACATTAAAAAACTGAATTTTGTGTGTATTACTAAATCTCATTTTGTGTTTTTTGACTAAAGCTTTAAAACTAACTTATAAGACTGTAAAGTAACAATATTAAACCATGAGGCTTTTGGAAATTTTTCTTTTTTAATATGTATACTTTTTATTCTTCTCTTAGAGATAATTTTGGAACATCATGTGAATCTCTTCACATATCTGAGTTTATGCACCAATTTTTGTAGAAATTCACTGAGCCTTTCATCAAATCTTTGCGTGAACTAAAGGAAGCAAATTAAAAAGTTATTTCCAGCATACTTCCCATAATGCGGAAATGATTACTAATAAAGTCCTGATACTGTCCTAATCTCCAAGGCTTTATTAAGACGTAATTCAAAGAAGAGATAATTCCAAATTCTTTAACCAGATATTTCTTAAACATTTACTGATTTGTACCTGTGTGACAGGAAAAAAAAAATTTAAAACAAAATTTAAAATGCCAATTGCAATTGGATCCTGTCAAACTAAGTAGACAGAGGTGCTTAACATTTACCAATATTCATGTTAAATTGAATATTTACTGTTGATTATGTCTTATAACTGTGTGTACGGTATTCAGCTTGGTTTTAACATATAATTATCTTCAAAGTTCTTTAAAAAATAATTATGACAACTATGTACCTCTATTTACATCAACAGAAAGTAGAAAGAAAGGAACATTTTAAGATTAAAAAGTTCATTTTAAAATCTAGAAGCATTCTGAGAGTACACAGCAGCTAAAGTAAGGAAAGTGGATCACAAATAGTAAGTCTCAAGAAATCTGAAACCTGATCCAGAAGTGCACCTCTCCATTCTCAGGCAACCCTGCTTTTACTCTGGTTCCACAGAAAAAGTTTGTACCTGTGGAAGTGGGAATAAAGATGGGGCGATCAACTAGAGGATGGGCTGAAAGTATTCCATGCATCCAAGTTATCCCTCCTGCCATCCCTAGCAGAAAACTAAAAGTTTACTCTCTTCAGAAAGAAAATTAGATAGACTCATAACTAAAGAAACATCAGGCAAAACCAAGAAAGGGAGTATTCTAAAAAAAAAACAGGTAAATTAAATTCTGTATACTAAACACTGAAAATCCCACAACCGCAAAATCCCATGTTTTTTCCCTTTTCGTGCTCTCGACATGGCACTGTAGTCTATTCTCTCCAGGCAGGAATTTGCCTGTTATTCTGCTTCTATATATCCAAGCATGATTGCTGACTTTCTGAGAAATTCTGCAAGTTATCAAATAGTCTATAATAAAATCCTTTCTGTTTAAAGTAACAAAGGCAAATTTGTTTTCTTGCATCTATAAAAACTGATCAATATTCTAGGTTACTTTCATTCTAGCATTGCAAAGGTAGCTCAAAATTATTGGGTTTGTTAATAAAAGAAATATATAACCTTAAAAGAATTATTTTCTCAATAGATGAGAACCCTAATGGAGGAGTGCTATCTTATATTTTTTTCTTACTTTTTATTTTTTATTTATTTATTTTGAGTTGGAGTCTCACTCAGTCGCCCAGACTGGAGTGCAGTGGCTGCTCCCGGCCACTGCAGCCTCAACATGCTGAACTCCGGCGATCCTTCCACCTCAGCCTTCCAAGTAGCTGGAACTACAGGCGCGCTACCAGACCCGGCTAATTTTTTTGATTTATCGTAGAGATGAGGTCTTGCCAAGCTGCCCATGCGGGTCTCGAACTCGCGGGTTCAGGCAATCCACTCACCTCGGCCTCCCAAAGCACGGGATTGCAGGCTGAGCCACCGAGCCCAGTCTCTTTACTTTTTAAAAATTCTTTTCTCTCTTCTCTCCTCTCCCTTCTCCTCTTCCCTTGCTGTTCCTTCCTCTCTACCTCTATTTTTACCTTTGCCCTTGCGACGGAGTGAGACTCCAACTCAAAAAAAAAAAAACTATATAAAACAAATAGAATCATGCTTAAAATAAAAACATTATAGACTCTGTAATATAGAAGATAAAACCAGTCTTTAAAATTTCAAAGACTTAAGTTGTAATGTCAGTTCAGCCATTTACTTACACTGTGACCTCCACTCAGGATATTTAACTATTCTAATCTTCAATTTCCTTATCTGTAAAATGAGGCAATAATTCAGTGTATTGAGGTCTAATACTCTAAAAAAGCAGACAGCTTTCAGGATTTCAATTTGGAGAAATATGTCTGTACCTAAAGCTTTGAGTGCTTAGCTATGAAGGATCTCAAGAAAGGTAATTTTGATAAGCCCAAATAGGCAATGGGTAGGAATACAGTTGTCTCTTAGACATTGATTACCAGATAATACCAGCTAAGGCAGAAGCCAAGTTTTGGGAACACGACAAGATCCCAACAAAGAACAAGGACAACTTGACAATGAATTCCCTAGCATCAAATTAGAGTTTCAAAATGAATAATATGTACCTATAATTGGCTCAGCTATGCCTAGAACTGTAGGGGAAAAAGGGGATCAGTTATAGAAAATTTGGTAGGCTGATACACTTGAATGGCTTGATGGGTTTTGTTATATTATTTCAGCTTAGAATGGCTAATTTTATTAAATTGCTATTTTATTTCATCACTATTGTGCAACAGAATAGAATACTTGAGAGGAAATTAGGTCTTAAGTGAAAAGCTTTTTCATCATTCATTCATTCAATAATTCATTCATTTATATAGTAGCAGTGTATTGGGCACTGAAAAAGGGAATATAAAGAATATATATATACACCTTTAAGAACATGTGTCTGCTGGGAAAAATTGTAAATAAGCATATACAGTTTCATGTTAGAAGTTTGATTAAAGTACTGTGGGAACTTTAGAGAGAATTTTTCATAAAAGAGGTGACATTTAACTGTGCATTAAGTGTGAAGAGGACAGAGAAGATGGAAAATTATACCAAAGGTAAAAGAAACAGCTTGTTTATTTCTGCAAAATGGAAACTCCTTTCTCTTTATTAATGTTATAACCAATTAACAATTAGGAGTGCAAGTAATGTGAATTCCAAACATTTAAATATGCAGCTCAACATTTATAAACAGAACAAAGATTCTTTGGTGAAGAAAATCCAGATCTTATATATGTGACATTATTGACTTTGGTAGGCAGAATAATACCTCCCATCCACCTCCTCCAAGGAGATCCACAGAAAAGGGGAATTAAGGATTTAGATGAAGTTAAGTGAATAATAGTGAATCTTTCCTGAACTAGCTGGGTGTACCCAGTGAAGTAACAAGGGTCCTTAAATGTTAATGAAGGAGGCAGAAAAAGACTCAGAATCAGAGTGATGCAGCATGAGAAAGACTGGACAGGTCATTGCTAGTTTTGAAAATGGAAGGCACCTACGAGACAAGGAAAACAGGCAGCCTCGAGAAGAGCAAAAAGGCAAGTAAATGCATTGTGCCCTAGAGTCTCCAGAAAGTATTCTGCCCAGCGTTCATCTTGATTTTCATCCCATGAGATCTATTTCGGACTTCTCATTTCCAAATCTGTAAAATACTAAATGCGTATGGTTTCAAGGTACCATGTTTGCAGCAATTTGTTACAGAACTAATAAATAAACTTACTATAACTTTTGAAGATATATCAGTAGATAAATAAAATGTGTTGATTTTTAGTATATAATTATGATAGTCCAGATTATCTGTAAACTCTAGTATTATTATTTTCTATTTTAAAGATGTGGAGTACAATTCAAGATTAGGTATAAAAGTCATCATCATACAGGTAAAGTTTGGACCTCTCTTTGGTGCCCCTTTTGTCTGGTTTGAGATCAGGCACCCTTGTTGACGTTGTTGTGTTCCACCGCCTTCCCCTGGCAGTATTCCACTACTGCCAATCCCTTTTTTATAGTATTATGGTAAATGTTTAGGGTCTGCTTATGAGTGAGAACATGTGATACTCAGTTATTTGTTTATATGATAGATCACTGAGTATTAGAGACTTGAAATTTATCCAAATTACTGTAAAGTCCATTTTTTTGTTCTTCTTTATGGTTGAGCAATTTTCACCCTATTAGAACATATGTAGATACAGGAAATCAAAAATAGTGTATAATATGAAAAGTATTCATTTAAAAAATATTTTATTTACTTGATAGTCTAGTAATGAACAAATTTCAAATAAAGTTCAAAACTTATTCTGTGAAAATCAAGTTCAAGAAGTACATGCTTTTCTTCATTTTACCACTTGTTCAATTCTTGCTTATTCTCTGTACCTCATTCTTGGTAGAACAGAGTCTAAGTTCTTAATAAAGTATATAACATTCTTCACATCAATCAACTTTTTTCATGGGTAACACATGGCTGAATATGTATAATATCTGTATACTTAGGGTCTAGGTTGAGGCTGTTGTTCTTAGTTTTCTCTTAGCTGAGGTCTCAGGACACTTCCCTTCCCTAAATCCAAATACTTTGCACTTTTCCAGGCCATGGGCAAATACAACCCATGCTATAATTTTTCTGCAACTTTATACGGTTAGAATAAAATATTTCTAGCCCTGGTACTTTTATATAAAGCCTTACACATAGTAGAACCTCAATAAATACTTGTTAATTGTTCTGAATGACTCATCATATTCAACAAAGCAACAGAAATGGTAAGAAATGGCAATAGTAAAACTAATATCACTGAGTGACCAAGGCCCGTGGGAAACAGCAAGAAAGACAAAGACAAAAACAGCTAATGCTGATGAGAGATTAGACCACTACCTGATTGATTCCTGTGGGCATTATTAGCAGAAATTATGACTAATCTTTCTTTAGCATGGCATGGTAACTGGCATTGTTCCATTTTTTTACTTGGATCTGTTGCCAAATTTCCTGTCTCTGGCAAAGACGGGGAAAAAAGTGATGTTAATTCTTCTGCCTTTAATTATGCCTTGACAATTTGGCTCAGTGTTTTTTTCAGGTTCAAATACTGCTGCCAAAATCTATCTTTTGAGCATGTCCTAACCACTCTCAAAATACCTTTATTTTTAGCAAGAAGTATATGCAACATAATTTTATTTTAGCAGTTTTGGCTAATATGATCAGTGTTTGTCACATATCCTGACACAAGGGTTTCCATCAAGTTTACTAAAGTAAAATTACTTGAGAAAGAAGTTACCTGAGAAAAACAGGACATTTCCAGGCACAAAGACAAACGGACTACAGATAATGTAATTCAAAAACGTCAAAGAAAACAGTATTTCCTTAGCTGAGAATCTGACATCAACAGTTACTCAGAATATTCAGATTACATCCCTCTTCAAAAGTATTGTTTTTAGGCTATTGATTATAGTCTAATACAACCATCTGGCAGTTGTTTACCCTCTCATTTGGGTGGTGTATCAGCTATCACCCAAAAGGATGGAAGTAAGTTTCTGCCAAAACATATTGTACCCCTCCTTCTTTCTTTTGGAATGCATTTTAAAGTGGTGTCCATTATTTCCCTATGCTATTAAGTAATGTTCATTGTTTCCCTATGCTATTTCCCTATCCTGGCCAGAAGCAGTAACTCGTTCCTGCAATACAGTACTTTGGGAGGCTGAGGCGGGAATAATGCCTGAATCCAAGAGTTCAAGACCAGCTTGAGCAACATAGTGAGATACGAATTCAAAAAATAATAATAATAAAAAGAATATATTTACTCCAAGCAAGACTAAATAGAATTTTCTGATTTTCTCATAATTATTATTCCACTTTTTTGGGGGGTGTTGGGGTCTCACTCTGTCGCCCAGACTGGAGTGCAGTGGCACGCTTCCAGCCACCGCAGCCTCGACCTGCTGGGCTCCCGTGATCCTTCCGCCTCAGCCTTCCAAGTAGCTGGAACTATAGGCATGCGCTACCACACTTGGCTAATTTTTAGATTTATTGTAGAGATGAGGTCTCGCAGGTCTCAAGCCTGTAGGCTCAGGCAATTCACTCACCTCAGCCTCCCAAAGCGCGGGATTATAGGCTGAGCCACCTAGCCCGGCCTATTATTCTAATTTTAATTGTGTCATCAACATGCCATTTTTTTCTAAGAGAATTACCATAAATAATAGAATATCTGCCAAATTACTCATATGCAGTATGAAAACTGCAGTGAAGAAATGCTAAGTTTATGATAGATGCAAAAACTTCAAAACAAAGGATATTTGTTTATTTTATTCATTTTACTGCATCTGTCAACATGGCTACCTAATACCTCCTAATACCTAATACCTCCAATAAAACAGTGAAAGCTCAGTACCATAATAAAACACTTAAGGTCTAACATTCTTTTAACAATATTTAGTTACCAAGGAAAATACAGCCATTTCCAAGTTATTTAATGTGTGATAGAATTAATTATATTTAATTTCTTATATATTTTATTTTGTAGTTGTAAGTGAATTATCTTAGGCTGTTTGGGCTGCTATAACAGAATACCACTGACGGGTGTCTTTCTAAAGAATTGAAACTTATTTGGAGATTGGGAAGTTCAAAATCAATGTATCAGCAGGTTGAGGGTCTGGTGAAAGCCTACTTCCTTGTTCATAGACAGCCATCTTCTTTCTGAATTCTCACATGGTGGAATGGGAAGGAGAGTTTTTTGAGATCTTTGTTATATTGTAACAGTACTAATACCATTCATAAGGGCTTTGCCCTTGTGACCTAATCACCTGTCAGTGGTTCTGTCTCATAATACTATCACATTAGAGGTAAAGATTTCAAGATATTAATTTTAGGAGTACATAAACTTTTAGTCTACAGCATGCATACTGATATGATTCAGTCTCTAAAATTTATCTGTTATTTAGTAGATGATTCCAAGATATAACAGATGGAATTCATTGCCTGATAAATTAAACTCATGCTGAATCCACATTTGACAGTTTTTCATATTCATGGTCTATCTCAAATGAGCATATTAATAATAGTCATTGAATTTTACCTTGGTTACTAATTTCTTTTTTGAAGAAAAATGTGTTTCCATATATTTTACATTTAGTATACTTAACAATTACAGGTACATTCTGAAGTAATATTAGAAATTATACGAAAACAACAAAGAATTAGTACAATCCAGAGTTTATGTGAAATTGTAATACTAAGATAAAAAATAAACATTGGATACAAAAGATCAGTTGCTTATATCATCAATGATACTGATGTTAGTTTCTCAAAACATATAACAGTCTTAATCCTAAGCCAATTCCGACAACTGAGATCTGTATTAGATATTAAAAGATCTTGTTAATATTGGTGTGTGTGTGCAACAATGATGGTGTGATTGGTACCTCTGTCATTATCTCATCTCAAAGTTTTCTAGATAGTTGGAAGGTGTTGCAGAACTGAGCACCAGCCAACTTGCACATGTTGACTTGAATTGTTTTCAAATAAAATTGCCCTGGCATCTTTTGACAGACAGAATCTCTATTTTGATGATGCCAATCCACTGGGAAGTAGATCCCCAAACCAACATTGAGGTTATTGTAACTCAATTCTTAAATTATTTTTGTTTCAAGAAGCACATAAAAATGCTTTTATTTCTTCAATTTTCAAGGTATCTTTGGTTTTAGGGGGGTTTTTTGGTTTTGTTTTGTTTTTGCAGTAATTCAACATCTGTCCTTTTCATGCAAATGAACCCAGAACTATCTGTCCATGTTTTATACCTGAAATCTACCACACTGTTGAATTTTTATCTTGTATAATGCTTGCCTTGGCCAATTATGGAATGTAATCCAAATCTACACATTCTATTGGTTTTCTGGGGCTCTGTTTAACTCAGTGATATTGAAAATGAAACCTTGAATGCAATGTCATGATCATCTTTTAACAGATATAAAGTAAATAGTGGATTTACTATTCATTAACTGTGTCAAAAAACTTTTTGATTAGAGTGAAAAACCAAAGTAAGGTCCAATGTCTGAAAGCATGCTAAAATAAGCCTTTTTACAAATAAAGTTTTCTATTAGTACCACTTGGAGAACATCAGAAAGTTAGGAGAAACACATCCAAGGAATCAACCTGGACAAAAGATGAGAAACACACTGAGATGTAAAGTTAAGAAAGAAAATAAATGTGTGAGCTGGAGATGGGAATGGGAGGAGGTATACCATTATTTTTAATATGTATTCATGTTGACAAGTTCTTTATTTGTACATCCCTACCTGAAGTCATTTGGACAGTGTATAAGTAGGATTTGTATAACAATATGAAGCTGGTAGACAACATGACAACATTTACTTATATTTTCCTATTAAAATCTTTTTCCCAGAGGTCTACTATTTCTGAGAGATACTATATATCTTTTAACACAAATTAAACAAAATTCATTTTGATTTTAATTTATGTAACAATACTTTTATTTATCTTTCAATGATATAGAATTCTCACTTTTCTTATTACATGAACATTCATCATATGTCAGTAATACTGTCTGCAAAAGTTGAATGTAATGTAAAAGTTGATGTAATGTTCATTCTAAATTTATCTTGAATGAACCAAAAGGAAAAAGCAATTAACATGAACTAATACTACACAAACATATATAGGAAGTACTGTTTGGGAGTTGTTATGTCTACTAAAATTTTACTCTTAGTGTTTATAACCAGAATTTAGGAAAATACTTTCTAAAAACAATTCTTTGGTACTCTCAACCAATGGATTTGAAGGAATCCAAATTAATTTAAATATAGTAACATTTAGGTGAAATTTCCAAATATAATAGAAATTAAAAGAGCATTGAGCAAATGAGAGCTATGATAAATAAATATAATTAAGAAAGTAGTATTTCCTTCCACATTCCCTCAAATGCAAACTTCTCTCACACCTGTGTGAGAATTTAATAGCACTAAAATCTGGGTTAATAAAATAATATATCAATTTGATAGATTAAAGATTGCTACAAGTTATTAGCCATTCCTCATCAAAAGGTGCAGTTTACTTTCCCTTGTCTTGAGTCAAGTTGTGTTCTGTATACAGAATAGACTTCACATATCAGCCCTGAGTCTGCCTATCTATTATGGGCTGAGCTGTGCAACTCTCTAAAAACTTTAATACGTTCCACTCCTAATCCCTACTACCTCAGAATGTAAACATATTTGGAGACAAGGTCTTTAAAGAGGTGATTAAGATAAAATGAGGTTATAAGGGTGGGACTCTAATCCAATTGAACCGGTGTCCTTATAAGAAGAGAAAGAGACACCAGGGTTGCAAAAGGAGGAAAGATTATTTGAGGACATAGTGAGAAGACACCAAGGAGAGAGGCCTTAGAATAAATCAGCCCTGTAAACACCTTGATCTCAGACCTTTGGCCTCCAGAACTTTGAGAAAACAAAGCACTGTTGCTTAATACACCATTTGTAATATTTTGTTATGGAAGCCTTAACAAATTAATATAATATCCTTAGAAAGACCTGTTTACAAAGTTGTCTGTTGGCTGGTACCTAAGAACTTGACTGGTAACCAATGTCCTACAGGCCTGTAAAGTTTTCCACAAATGATAAGAGTGACTCGCTTTTCCTAAATAATTTGTACAAACAATATGATTTATGTTGAATGCCTGATTTCTTTTTGGGAGTCTGGAGTTTTGACACATGCTAGGCACAGGATTCCTGTGTGACAAGCCCCTAATAAAATCCTTTGGTTTTCAGGTACTAATGGTCTTTACTGGGCAGAAACATCACATACATGGGCTGTATCCTTGCTGATAAAGAAGTATGTGGGTTCTCTGTTGATTTCTGTGAGTCTTCTTATACATTTCTGAACATAGGTGCAGTCATGGAGATCTTGGACATACCCTGTAACTACTTAACTAATAGAATGTGGAGGAGATACTATCTCTTTCTGGGTCTAGTTTTAATTAGCTTGGCTACTTCCCCTTTCTCTGCTGCACAAAATTCAGTCTGGGGGAAAGTGGCTACCATGCAAAAAGACTAAGTACTTAAAAACAGCATAACGTGAGAAAGCTCAAACAAGTCCACGGAGAGGATAAAGAGAGAAAGAAAGGAAAAAAAGGGAGAGAAAGAGAAATATTTACACAGATGGAGAGAGAGACTGAGAGACAGAGAAATGGGGGGGAGGGAGGAAAAGGAAGAAGGGAAGGAGAGGGAGAGGGAGAGAGGGGGGGGGAAGAGAGAGAGAGAGAGAGAGAGAGAGAGAGAGAGAGAGAGAGAGAGAGAGACAGAAATGCCAATAAAGAGTCATTGGCTCCATCTCAGGTACCAGACTTGTGAACAGTCATCTTAGATGTCTATCTCACTGGAGCCTTCAGATGACTCTATTCTTAGTCTCTGCTTGACTGTATCTACTTTAAAACTTCAAATAAGAACTGCCTAGATGAGCCCACTCAACCTACAGAATCATAAGTGAAAAAAAGGAATTACTATTTGGGGCTGATAAGTTTTGAAACATAACTAAAACTATTATTTTACTTTTAAGCAGTAAAAAGTAATAACCTAAAATATACATAATTTAGATAATAGGTCCTTCTTAAAATTTATTCCCATTTTGGGTAACACATTGATATAATTTATATTTTAAATTATTTTTAAAACATATTGATTACTTAAATATAAAACTATAGTGTGGTTTGATATTGAAAATTCACCAGTTACCCCTTGGAGTATTTTATTTTTGTCTGCTTATTTCTTCCATTAAATATTAATAAAGCATATTTGTATCATATAATTATTGATGTATCAGAATCCATTTCAAATTATAAGTTTGGCTTTACCTATGTGCTTTCAATTATCTGAGAGATAAAATACATTATCAAAAATAAGTAGTAATTGCAGGATTGAATATCAGTCCTAGTAAAACCAATATCGTCTGCCATCTTACATTTAGTCTTTTTGCCTCATTACACTCACAATTACACTAACAAAACAAAAAAGACTTCCTTATTCTCTATATCATGATATCTACTTTGCAACATCAGAACAATACCTAAAAAGGGAAAAATCAGAAAATATAAATAACATTAGCATCAGAAATTATATGACATTTGTCTATTAGGATAGCTTACACATAATCTATTAACAAACTCTGCTAACCCAACATTCAAAAATGTATCCAATATTCAACCAGTACCTGCTGTGTCAATTTTTGCCATTTCAGTTTAAGCCACCATAATCTCTCAACTATAGAAGCCTTGATTTCCTTCTCCTATTATGTCTCTTACTATCTATGTATACACATAAACCAAAGTAATTATTTTTAAAAAGCCTGATTATGTCATTGTTTTTTTAAAAACACTCCAGTGGTTTCCCATTACATGTGAAATAAAATCTTAAGTCTTTACCATGGTCCAGGCCTTTCATAATAAGGTCACTCCATGCTCTGTACTCTTTCTTCTTGTCCTCTCATTCACTTTACATTAGCCACAATGCCTTGCCAATCCTAAAAAGGCTAAGTAGTCTTTTGCCTCATAGCTTTCCAAATTATAATAAAGCCTCTTCACATAAGAAACATGTATGGATTTCTCCCTTCTTTCATTAAAGTCACTGCAAAAATGTCCCCAAATTAAAGCGGACTTCCATATTCAACCTTTTGAAACAGCAACACATCCTAGTGTCACTTTCTATCCTCCAAATCCTGCTTTACTTTTCATCACATTTATCACCCTACTTGACATTTTATATAATTATTTATTGCTTGTCTATTTCTTCTCATTAGAATCCAATGCCAGGAAAGGCAGGATTTAGTCTGTGTTGTTTATATTGAAATGCCAATGCCTTAGAATATTAGCAAACACATGGTAGGCAATCAATAAACTGACTTATCAACCAATCAATGAATGAACAGATGGTCCAGTACAAAAAGCAACCCAGGAAAGAGCCAAGTTACACCCTGCATCAGCTGTTGGAGAATGTGGCTGTACCTCAGAGAGGGTGGCTCCATTGTGTATTCTAGGTGCTGAGATACCCAAGTTCACTGGACATTTCGGGAACCCAAGCAACACAAGGAAGCAGCTGTCAACAGGCAAATAGATGCAATGAGTTATTTTGGTTTTTGTTTGTTTTTAGACTGTGACTGAAGTTTGGAGGATGGAGAGTATTCTTCAGTGCCTTTGTGCACTTTTGAAGGAGAGTCTAAAGAAAGAATTGAATTTCTTTCTTCCTATCCTATAGCAGGATAAGAGTAAGATTGTACAGTAGGATAACATGCTTTCCTAACATATCTAATTAAAGAAAGGATACTTTTTGGAGAAAAAAAGACTAAAATGTAGTCATCACACTTCACTGAAGGAAAAATAAATTTAAAAACTGATAAATATCAGAAAAAAGATCATAGCCCATGATAAATGTACCACTATAGGGGAATCAGGAACATTGACCCAGCTTTAGCTTCAAAAGTGTTAGTTCCAGGAATGGACTGAGGCTGCTAATAACTGCACATATACAAGAAAATTAAAAGTGTCATCTTACTAAAGAACAGTTACATTAGGTGGCTTAAAGGCATCTCTGGTGTGGAACTCCTATTGAGCCTCACAAAAGGAGATAAGAGGCAGATTAGATGGGAAGTGATTAGATGGTTGCAAGAAATCAAGAATGCCACAGGGAAACAATAGAATAAGGTAGAATGAGCACTCAAAATTAACAATGTCAGCTCTGTTCGGTTTTAGTTTATAGAAAACCGTAACAAATTTAATGGTCAAGCAATCTACTACACTTTTTTGTCAGAGCAATGTCTCCCTTGAATGATCTTGAACTTTTATAATTCTATTTTGTTTATTTGATAAAATATTTTTCCACCTATGTTAAATTGGTTATCCCTTTGCCCTTCCATAATGATGTAGTGGCACGTGTCAGATGATATGTGTGTATATTTGACGTAATGCTGAATATTCCTAGAGGTTATACATTTTCTTTCAGTTTCAAAATATATGTTTATAACAATACTCTGCAAAATTACAAGACTTTGGAATCATAAAACCTTCTCAGTATCAAGGGACTGACTAGGAAAACAGTGAGTTTATGATGCAGTTTATATGTGGAAGTTTGTGAACTATTCATTATCTGCATTGAAGGAATACACTCAAATGTTTTCATGGCCTGGCATGAATACAGTAGGAAATGGCAATGACTTGATGGAGCTCATGTGCCCTGTCCAGATAGAGAAACCCTAGTTGTCTCTGGTCAAACAGTTCTATTTTAAAAGAGATGCACAAAGTTTCCAGATGTTCCTATTTTTAAGACAACACTCTATAGATTTTTTAGAGAAATATCCTCATTTTTGAAGGGCTAGCTAAGCCAAACAATATACTACAACAATGGGTTTTAAATAAGAATCACAAGAAGTTTGGCAAGGACTAAAGTGTTGTGTTGGGTGAATAGAAAGTGAGTATGTATATGGGACTTGGACTATCTTCCAGTGCATATCATTTTTATTTAATTTGAAGAATGGGCTCCAGTACTAATAAAGTTGAAAACCACTACTTTAATGGAAAGAAAAAGAAGCATTCAGGCTCAAACAAGATTTAGTTGCCATCTTTAATTCATGTATCTCTAAAGTTTAACCTACCTTGGGATATGTCCAGGGATGCCATCCAGTTTTCCTCCACATTTAATTTAACATATCTTACTGTGGTATGCTCCTAAAAATAGGCAGTTTATCATCTAACATTCAAGTTAAGAATAGTTATAAACATGAGCCTTATTACTGTTTTTAAAATAACATACCATTTGTCTTCCTTTCAAATGGTATGGCTAAAATCAACTTAATCTGAATACCAGTCTAAAGATAATGTGTAAAGGAAAGCATTCATTTTGATAAACACATGAGCCAAAACAAAGGTATCTTTCTCTAGCTGTTCTGAATGCTCCCAAAATTGACCAAGGAAATGGATGAAATAGCTTTATTTCAGTAATCTAATTACTTCCCAGGAGAAAGCAAAAATCAAATCCCGCAGCCAGCTGCCAATGCTTATCATTCAGAGTATTTGGTTTTCTAAAATTAGTGTAGATGGTGAGGAGCTGGTTACTGGAATCACCATATCTTAGAAAAGAAAGTGAAGAGGTTAAAGGAATTAATTTTATTCTAACATGAAAGACCATGCTACATTCATAAGAAATGAAAAACAATCATTTTTAAGGTAAGAATTCTATTACTCATTTATACAGTGACAAATTCTAAACTAAAATTAAAAGAAGCAAATAGAGATTTTTTTCATAATTTCAAACTTCAAGTTTAGACATTTTTAAGCATGAGTGGAATGATTTTATAGGTGATAAAATTTCTGAAAAAATAGAAAAATATTCCTTTCACAGAAGAAGTTAATTAAGAGACATTAAAACTATACTGACACCTGGCATTCTTAACTGCTTATAAAACCACTTAAATTAGCTCAAAAACAATATTGATCTCTTAAAACTTGAAAAACTATCTAAAATAATTATATTTATATTAGCTTAAGTCAGCAGATCCTGAAATACATCAAACATTTTCTTTTTTAAACTTTGTTAAAAAATACATTAATTTTCAAAGGCTGTAGTCATCAATATATTAAAAAGACAAAATGATTTATTGTGAAGTTTTGAGAATTCAATTAAAGTCTTGTTAAATACATGCTTCTTCTGTAAATTTTGTTACATATACCATAAAATGAAAATATCAGCTAACATCAAGCTTTGGAGCATTAGTAAAATTTTCTCATATTGTTGTATAATAAAGGAAATATCTGTTAACACATAATGTAATCAGAATATTGTTTAGTATTTAACAAATTGCTGGTACAGAATTGAGTTTCTAACAATTATTTTTCTGGCATTAAGTAAAAAAAATGCATCCATAATTACAAAACTAAATACTCAATGAAACTCATAGTCTTCTATAATTTTCATTTCAACAAGACAGCAAATACACACACACACACACACACACACACACACACACACACACACACACACACACACACACGTATGTATTAGAGATGGGGAAAGGCTCTGACCCCTAGGCAGTGTGATAATAGCTCACTGCAATCTTGAGATCCTGGGTTTCCTGCCTCAGCCTTAACTAAATAGCTGGGACTACAGGGAGGCACCACCACATCCGGCTAAATTTTTAAGTTTTTTTAGAGTTTGGGTCTCACTCTGTTGTCCAAGCTGACAGCAAACATTGAATATATGAAAATCCATGCCAGTTAGTCTACTAGGTATGAGCAATATGAGCTGAATAAGAAAGTGCTTATATGAAAAAAATCCCACAATAATAATTTTATGATTTATGACTACAATCATAAACATCATCATATACCTCAAGATTTGCATCTGTCTTTAAAAACAAAATTATACTGAAACCACTGCACTTAATAAGTACATCACCCCAACTTTCCAAGTTTTTTTCCTCATCCTCATAAGGATTATTTTCATTTATAATAATCATCATTTTATACACAAACACACACACACACATACACACACATACACACACACACACACACACACACACACACACACACACACACATCCCTGGTACAAATATAAAATAGCTGATCTACAAGCTTTGGCTTAAAAAGGAATCTCTAGTTTTAAACAACAAAACAAGAAAGACTTCTTTATATTTGTAAAGATTCAAGTTTGAAAATGTTACTAATCATACCACATATACATACTTATTTGCATATTTACTTAAATATTTGTTAGATACAATGTAATTGGGGGAATGACTCCATAATTCAACACTTGACTTTGACTCTTATTTTGTCAGGGTTGCATCATTAATTATGAGTGATCTGGCATTTCTAATGAAAATTTAAGCGTTTCATGAGGGCTAAATTATTCATTTTAAACACGTGATGTAAATTAATATAAGCAAAAGATTTGGAACCTATAATTCATGTAAATTAAGCTATTACAATAAAATTCCTATCTTTTGCATGTAAGGCAAAATTGTTCCAAAAAGTAGTTATTTTCCTTCCGAATCTTTAGTTAGCAATAGAATGACAAGGGACTATAAATAACATAATTTTAATATTTGAAATCAGATCCATAAAGATTAAAACGGTTCACATCACCATCTACACATATACTGTCAGTTTAAACTATTAATGATCTTAAAATGTTATAAATGAGCCGGGCTCGGTGGCTCAGCCTGTAATCCCGCGCCTTTGGGAGGCTGAGGTGAGTGGATTGCCTGAGGCTGCGGGTTCAAGACCCGCCTGGGCAGTGAGACCTCATCTCTACGATAAATCAAAAAATCAGCCGGGCGTGGTAGTGCATGCCTGTAATTACGGGCTACCTGGAAGGCTGAGGCGGAAGGATGGCCGGAGCCCAGCAGGTTGAGGCTGCAGTGGCCGAGAGCGGCCACGCACTTCAGTCTGGGCAACAGAATGAGACTCCGACTCAAAAAAAAAAAAAAAAAAGTTATAAATAATGTTTTTGTTTGTTTATATTTTACCTTGAAAGGCACTGGTTCTTCAGTAAGAGGACTAACAGGAAGTGAAGCCGTACTGCTTGCTGGGCTCATGTCTGCACTCTGCAAAGAAAGCAAAAGTAAATCAAGGAGGTATCTTTTTGAGTTTGTCTCTATTATTTGTAATTCAGAATCCAATTCTCATTAAAATAAAGATTAAATAAAATATGGAAGTAGAAAAATTTAAATCATAATTATACAAGAAATTATTCTTTACATAGAAATAAATAGTTATCTTGGAAATTAGTCAAAGTATCAGTCTCCATGTATATTTCAAGTGCATTTCACTTACTATAATGGCCATCTTTTGTGTTAGGGTGGTATTTCGTATCACTTTCGCTGAATTTATATTTTTACCTTTTCTTTTAAATTAAACTATATCTGTAATGATGCATTATGTTGCTATTTCATTGTCTTTCAGACTGATTTTCTAACATGTATTATTCATTTTTGTCTTCTATGGACATTTAAATTATTGTACCTAGTTTTTTTCATCATGTAAACTATATTTCCTATAAATATAAAATTGCAAACTGAAAAAAATTAAATCTTAAAAATTCCCAAATTCATAAACCCTGACATTTTTACTTTCTTATATTCTGCTATGCAAAAAAAAGGACAAAAGATATTCATAAATATAAGATAACGATTAGAATGTTGCTAATTCTATTATTCTAGTTCTTTAAAAATATATAATCAATTAAAATCTCTTAAATGAGAGATTAGCCTTAAACAGATATGGGTTAGAAGTTCATCATTAATTTACTTTCCAAGAGGCAAGAAAAAAAAACACTGATAATAGGGAGCAATAGAAGTTATTTTATTATATTCTTAACTCATTCTCTCAGAGAAATACTTTCATATGAGTAAATAAACAAATGAGACATTACAAAGAAATACATTTTAGAAACCTACATTTCTCAGCTTAGTTTCAAAATATATATGAACAGAAATACAGAAAATTCTGCAGTAAAGATTAAAGCAAAAAAAAGAATTAGCCTTGATTTACATAAGGGTATAAAAAGACAAGTTTGACTCACTTGATCTATGCTCCAATGAAAGAACACATTCTCAGATTTTCTTTCTATTCAAAGATTATTTTCAATTCATTTTATTCAATTGTACAGTAAGCTGGACACATTTTAAGTATCCATTAAGATGGGACTACTGATTGTCTAGTTGAGGAACCAAGATATTCAATGTAATTTATTTTCATTTAACGTGTACCACAACTGTTTTGGAAATTGACATACGGCTGTGCATTGAGTTAAAATGCCTAAAGGAGGAAACTACGTAAAAACTGAACAATAATCTACCAAAGGAAGTAGGAAAATACATGCATCCAATAATTGAGGTGAATTAGTTACTGACTTTCTAAATGTATCCAACGTCCTAGGTCATTTATTTGATCAAAGTTAGGAATTTCATGAATTGTGAATTCTATCTGATTATATGATTCATGAATTGTGAATTCTATCTTTACAAAATGATATGGTCTACTGGTCCATGTGCTCATATTACACACTCATAAAATGACAATTTGTTTTAAAGATTGATAATACCCTTTTTGTGAGATTCAATGCAAGCGGAAATGCAAAAATGCTACAGCACTTTTGAAAGACAGTTGTCAATTTCTTATAAAGTTAATGTAATACTGGATATAAATTTACCACAATAACCAGCAATTTCAATATTAGGCATTTACTAAAGAGAAATGAAAACACACGTCCACAAAAAGATGTATGCATGAATATTCAGCATAGCTTTTTCATAATAAAACAAGAAGCAGCACAAATTGTATCAACAAGTGAGTGGACAAGGAATTTTGGTCTATGGTGAAATATTACACAACATTTTGTGACTTCTGAAATATGCAAAAATACAACTTAATAAATTTCAGAATCATTTTGCTAAATGAAAGAAGCCATACTCTGGAGTTTATATTGTACATTTTAATTAGTGTGAAATTCTAAGACAGAAACAACAGCTACGACAACAAGAAAACCTTATAGTGATAGAAATCATATCAGTGTTTCCTGGGATCAGGGATATGGGATGACAATGTGAAGGCACAAGAGGGAACATTTTGAGGTGACGAAAATTTTCTGTATCTTGATTTTGGTGGAAGTTATACATATAGATTCATTTGTAGAAACTCATCTAATTATACATTCAAAATTATGTTGTACATGTGTTATATCTCAATAAAGTAGATTTAAAGTTAGTGGATTCCTAAACTTTAGTGGAGGTGAGAGATCACTTGCAAATTTAGGAGATTTACATTATAAAAACAGCAATAAAAAAGAAGTAAATAATTTCTTCAAAGTTAGACAAATAGAAATAATTCTGGAGAATCGCACTAATGAAAAGAGGATAATAGTCACTAGAACATCTCTGATATACTCAAAAGTTTAGCTTTTATTATTAAATTTAAGGATCACGCTTCATGTTAAGCTCAATTTGGGGGAAAATGAGAGAGAATTCAATCTACATGAGATAGAAATAGAAAGGAAGAAGTGTACTAATTTTAGTGAAATAATATTTTAAGAGTAGGAAAAAGTTAGGTTCATATTATTCATTCATCTTAGAGTTTGAAACAAGTAGATTATCTCTTGGGCTTAGAATCAGAAAACCAGGTGCAGGACACTTGTTAGAATTAGGATAGGCTTCTTGCAACACGTCAAGAAAATGTAGCACAGTTTTCAAGGGATTAAAAAAAACCCAAGCCCAAATATTTCATAAGAATTAAGGAGATTCATACTGTTGAGATATTTGCTTCTTTTGCAGAATGGATCTTATGTTTTTCCATAGGATTCACTTTCACATTATAGTGAGCCAACCATTTGCAAAGTCTCTGAAATATATCAAAAGCTGATCAAGCAATAATTTGAACAAACTTTTCGTGAAGAAAATTTTGGATTAACTTATATTGTTAGCTTTTAAAAACATCAAATGTAACTTGTGAAGTATTTCATTAATTTGTATTTAGAAGTACAACTGTATCGTATTGCTATCGAGTGAAAGGTTAAGTGGATTAAGATATGAAATATGATAAGACTTATCTCCAAATAGTTTGCAATAGTATTTTATCTAAAAGAATAAAAAAACTGGAATGACACCTAAATTACAGATCACTGAAAAGCAAGTGAAAAGCAATGAGATATAAATGAAGATACTTATATTTAATGTTTTCCTATGTGCTTATCAACTTGATAATAAGTATAGTTTATCAAGTGTTTTCATGTAAGACTGATTTGTTTTTTTAACATTTATGTCAAGATTTTCTAAGAGCAATAGAATTAAAGTGTCACACCATAAGATAGATTTGAAAATTAAAGCTAGAGCACAGCTTTCTCTAAGAATGACATTAAGATGATCAGTGTTACATGATGCAAAGTTTGGACTCTGCTTTCTATGGCCCTTTGAATGACACATTTATTTCTGGGAAGTTAGGGGAGACCTCAACTGTTGAAGAAGTTTACCATGAACCTTGATTTTGAGTTCATGTTCTTATGGAAGTTAAAAACCTTCATTGGCAAGACTATCTTCCAGGCTTTTAAATTTTCACAACTGAATATCACATGTGTCTCCTTAATATTTAATTTCTAAATGATATTTTGATAAGTTTTACAACAGGTAAATATCAGATAATTCAATATTGTACAAATTGTGTTCTGTCACTTGCTTAAATTCTTATGAGAAATCTAACATTAAGAGGTAGCTCAAATGTCTTTTTTCTGTGATGTTTTTCTATTTCTGCATAAAGCTTCATTCATTTCTTTAACATCCTCTGGTAAATTAGTAAGATGAGCTTTGATAATTGTTCAGGGTCCACTTATGAGTGAGAATATGTGGTACTCAGTTCTTTGTTTCTGTGATAGATCACTGAGTATTATAGACTCTAAATTCATCCAAGTTACTGTGAAGTTCATATGTTTGAACTTCTTTATGACTGTGTAATAATATTCCATTGCCTCTGTTAGTCGCTCATATGTCTTCTTTTGTGAAGTGTCTGTTCATATCTTTTGTTCACTTTGTAATGGGGTTGTTTGTTTTTTTCTTTTTCAGCACGTTTGAGTTCCTTGTAGATCCAAGATGTTAAGCCTTTGTCAGATATGGAGTTGGCAAATACTTTTTCCTAGTCTGTGGGCTGTCTCCCTGCCCTCTTGATGGTTTCTTTGGCCTTGTAGAAGCTTGTCAGTTTAATGAGGTCCCACTTGTCTATCTTATCTCTTATGGCCCGTGCATTTCAGGTTTTGTTCAGGAATTGGATGCCAGTTCCAATTTCCATAAGGGTGTGTCATGCATTTTCTAAGGTTCTTATGGTTTGAGGATTACATTTAGGTCTCTGATCCATTTAGAGTTAATTTTTGTGTATGGGGATAGATACGGGTCTTGTTTGAGTCTTCTGCATGTGGTCAGCCAGTTTTTCCAGCACCATATACTGAAGAGGTTCTCCTCTCCCCAGTGGTAGGTGGTGGAGGCTTTGTCAAAGATAAGTTGGTTGAGAGATTAAGATTTTGCTTCTGGAATCTCAATTCTCTTCCATTGGTCTTTATGCCTGTTCCTGTTCCAATACCAAGCTGTTTTGATTATTGTAACTTTATAGCAAAGTTTGAAGTCTGGTAATGTAATACGACATGCTTTGGGTTTTTTTTGCTGAGAATTATTCTGGCTATTCTTGGTCGTATGTGTTTCCATATTAATTCCTGTATTGTTTTTTCTAGCTCTGAGAAGAATGTTGCCGGTAATTTGATGGGTATTGCATTAACAGACCATGAAGAAATGTTCAACCTCACTAATCATCAAGGAGATGCAAATTAAAACTACACCAAGATACCACCAAACTCTAGTCAGAATGGCCATTATCAATAACTCAAAAAATAACAGATGCTGGAGAGGGTGGTGGAAAGGGAACACTTCTACACTGTTGGTGGGAGTGTAAACTAGTGCAACCTCTGTGGAAAGCTGTGTGGTGATTCCTAAAAGTTCTAAATACCAACCTTCCATATGACCCTGCAATCCCCCTACTGAGAATATACCCTGAAGAACGCAAATCACTCTATAAAAAAGATACCTGCACACGTATGTTTATCACTGCATTGTTCACAATAGCAAGAACCTGGAACCAACCATGCTGTTCATGAAAAGAGGACTGGATTAAAACAATGTGGTACATATACATATACACAATGGAATACTACGCAGCTATAAAAAAGAACAAAATCATGAGTATTGCAGCAACCTGGATGGAACTAGAGTCTATAATACTGAGTGATCTTTCACAGCAACAAAGATCTGAGTATCACATGTTCTCACTCATAAGTGGACCTTGAACAACTATCGTAATACTATAAGAAAAGGATCGACAGTGGTGGGAATCTATGGGGGGGACAGAGAGGGCAAGGGTGGTGGGATTAATGGTAGTCAATATCTGTCTGGGGTTGGGGGGACACCCTTTATCAACAAGAGTGCTTGAACGATGCATATTTGTATACCTAACCCTTAACAGTACCCCACAATTTTAAAATAAAAAATATGTTTAAAAATAATAATAATAATAATATTCCATTGTGTATATGTACCACATTTTTTTATCCAGTCCACTTTTTTTTTCATGTTTTATATTGTATTTTGAGAAAGCAGGATTTATTAAGAGAACAGAAAAGAATCCAGTCCACTTTTGATGGGCAGCATGGTTGGTTCCATGTTTTTGCTATAAATAATGCTGAAACTAATTGTCATTTTTAGTTTGCTTTTTATGGTTTGTGCTTTTGGTGTTTTACCTAGGAAATCTTGAACTTTCTCAAGATTTTTCTCTTATGTTTTCTTATACCAGACTTTCACTTTAACACACTATTGCCAGAGGACAGCAATGTTACAGATTTATTCTTTGAAGATGCTTTTCCAGTTTCTTGGTATAAAATGAACATTAAATAACCCTAATCTTTATACTATAATGTTATAAAACAAGATTTTTCACAGATTAATTTGTATTTCAGCAGGTGACCTCCGATATTTTAGCTAATCTCTCTCATTATTTGTGAGACTTCTATTCACTAGTGTCTTAACCATATTTTAATTAAAATAAATAAATATATGGATCTATTATCTGTAAGTATGTCAAGGGAGGGAAGAAAGACTTTGCTAAACTACTGAAAAGTTTAAAGTAATATTCAAGACCCACATTAGAGTGGATGATTATGGAATTACCTAGATGAATGGTTAGTGGAAGGAGAGAAGTGAAGCATTCAGGAGAAAGGAGAATAGAAATGCCAAGAGAAGTAATGTGTCTATTACCTTAGAGAGTGATCCTCCTACCATTGACTCATTTGTGAATCCCGAGGAAAGGGGCACAAGCAAAAACAAAAAGAGTCATTTTATTTTATTTTATTGTTTTATTTTATTTTTTTTGAGTTGAAGTCTCACTGTGTCACCCAAACTGGAGTGCAGTGGCACGCTCCTGGCCACCACAACCTCGACCTGCTGGGCTCTGGCAATCCTTCTGCCTCAGTCTTCCAAGTAACTGGAACTACAGGCACACGCTACCATGCCCGGCTAATTTTTTGATTTATTGTAGAGATGAGGTCTCACCAGGTTGACCAGGTGGGTCTTGAGCCCCTGCGCTCAGGCAATCCACTCACCTCGGCCCCCAAATCGCGGGATTACAGACTGAGTCACCGAGCCGGGCCCAGAAAGAGCCATTTTAAATAAAATCCCAAGAGACTGGTAGATGGGTAATATTATTCTATTTTTCTAAATTTTCATTGGTATAAACTATGACGTAAGCACACAGAGGTCAGAGGTGTCCTGCAAACACCATGCCACCTTAGCATACTTAGAGATGCTGCACGAAGTTGATGAAGAGCAGACATCAAAAGGCTAAATGAGCATACCATAAAAGAGGAAAACAATGGGAGGAGAGAAAATAGGACTTCTCTTGGCTCCTATGAGATGGCTCCTTAAAATGTATACGAATAATTAGGTTAGAAAAAGCAGATAAGTGACCTGAAATCCTTAGATTTCAACCAACTTCCACTACTGACCTAGTACCTACTCTGACTATCAACACTGCAGTCAGAATTAACAGAAGTCAGTGGTAATGAGGAAAAAAAAGTATACAAAGCTGTATCCATTAACAAAAAACCCAAGTGAACAGTAAGACTTGGAAATCCTAATAGTTGGTCTCCCCCAAATAAATAGTGAGCATGAAAGAAAACATTTTAATTATAATAACAGCAGTTTTTTTTCCAAGATAAATTCCAGACAGTTATTTTGGGAAATGGTGTGCCTCTGTTATTATGAACAATAATTTAAAAGTTTAGTTAGCTACAGATTTAATGAGATACCCATTAAATTGCCAGCAGCATTCTTCTGAGACCTGGAAATGACAATACAGGAATTCATATGGAAACATAAACAATAATGAATTGCCAAAACAATTCTCAGCAAAAAAAAAAAAAAAAAAAAAACCAAACAAACAAAACAAAGTAGGAGGTATCACACTCCCAGATTTTAAAAGTTTAATTAGAAAAGTCATCATGCTCAATGGGCATTGCTTAACCGACAACAGAAAAAGTACACAGTTGATGGCTTTGACACTCAGCATGCTGTCACTAAAAAAGCAGGAAAATTTAAGGGCAAGACTCTATTAATACTTAATCAGAAAAGAATGTTGGTATTTTCACTGTTACATTTTCTCTTAGCTTCTGTGATTATACTTATTATTGATACGTAAAACAATACAAACGTACTCAGCCGCATTAAGAAACACAGTATTCTCTTTTCAATGTTGAAAAAATGAAGAACTCTCAACTGATTCACAAATGATCATCTGATACTATCAAATTTCTGTGTATACAATTTCCAAGTCAGTCATTTGTATAACATTATAAAATTAAAATTTAAAATGTAGTTTGAAATATTCTTAACAACTCATAAATTAGAGAGTTATATATTTTTTTCTCTTTACTTTTTTTAGTTGGAGTCTCACTCCATCTCCCAGGCTGGAGTGCAATGGCACACTCACGGCCACCCCAACATTGACCTGCTGGGCCCAGGTGATTCTTCTGCCTCAGCCTTCCAAGTAGCTGAACTACAGGTGCACGCTCCCACACCCGGCTAATTTTTCATTTATTGTAGAGACGAGGTCTCACAAAGTTGCCTGGGCTGGTCTTGAACCTGCAGACTCAGGCAATCCATTCACCTTGGCCTCCCAAACTGCTGGGATTACAGGCTGAGCCACTGAGCCCAGCCGAGAGTTAATTTTTAATCCATGAAAACAAGAGAAATTTTTACAGGTATTATAAATATTTTATTATATAAACCACATTATCATTATGTTTTTCTGGGGAAAACACATTAATTTTATTAAATAAAATATTCTTTATTAACACCTTGTTTCTAGATCTTATTAAGTTTCTAACAAAGGTTTCTTACAGAAATGTCTGATCCCAAGTCAGGATGGGGCAAGGAATGTATCATTTGTAGAAGATAATCTTGGAGCATCTTATTCTGCCAGAAAATAAGAACATACTCAAGAGAAGAAGGAGGAGGAGGAGGAGGAGGAGGAGGAGGAGGGAGAGGAGGAGGAGGAGGAGGAGATGCAAAAGAGACAAAGAATAAAGAATTCAACATGAAAGAAGCCGGACTCGGTGGCTCAGCCTGTAATCCCGCACCTTTGGGAGGCTGAGGTGAGTGGATTGCCTGAGCCCGCAGGTTCGAGACCCGCCTGGGCAGTGAGACCTCATCTCTACAATAAATCAAAAAATCAGCCGGGCGTGGTAGCGCACACCTGTAATTCCAGCTACTTGGAAGGCTGAGGTGGAAGGATCGCCGTAGCCCAGTAGGTCGAGGCTGCGGTGGCCGGAAGCGGCCACTGCACTCCAGTCTGGGCAACAGAGTGAGACTCCAACTCAAAAAAAACACAAAAAACAAAAAAACAAAAAAAAATGAAAGAACTTCAAATGGCCAAAGTTGGAACAATTCAAGTCACAAAATAACAATACTGAAGCACAACTCAAAGCAGCTTTTAAAAAATAAATACATAATTGGGAAGTAGAGACAAATCCTTTTACAGACCAATTCCAAATAACTTATGTAAATTCTCTCTTCAAGAGATATAACTTAACACTCTATCCCCACTCCCAGGCTGCATTTAGTTACTTGTTTCCAAAGAATAATGCATTTTAAAAAGAAAAATGTAAACTTACAGTGGAGAACCCAGGCAAGTACTTTCTCAGGAAAGAGATTAAGGTTAGAATGTAGAGAGCATGTGTGTGACAGGAGGGGTACTTCATGTCTATGGTCTTCCTCCCCAAAATCAGTGACCACAGTCTAATTATAAGGAAAATACTGGACAAGCCCAAATTGAGGGATAGTGTGTGGAAACCTAAACAGTGCTCCTAAATACTGTCAAAGAAAGTCTGAAAAACTTTCACAGACCATGTCACTTAGAAGACATGGCAACAAATTATAATGTTACCACATTATATAATCCTGTTACCCTGAATATAATCCTGCACTAACAAAAAGGAAAAATGGTGAAAACTGAATATATGGCCCAGTTTAGGTAAATAGTAATATATCAATGCTGATTTTTTTTTGTTTGTTTGTTTAAGTTTTGAGAAATGTACTTTGCTGAGGTTGGATAATAACAATAGTAAAGGGTGTATGGGAGTGTCCAGGGTTTATGGGGTTGTGTGTACTATCTCTGTAACTTTTCTGTAAATCTTAAAGTAGTCTACAATAAAAAAGTTTATTTTGAAAATATTCTCCATTAGCAATAAACCAGGCTATTTATGATTGTAATACATAATCATTTTACTCATAGCTCCTAAGCTTTTATCAGGGCTTTAAAAACTTTCCTAAATAAAAATTTTGACAGACCATTTTATTGGGATGTATAATCTCTCCACAAAATAATTTTTAGTCTTCTAAGAAGATCTCCCTGAAAAGCTGATGTTATATTGGTTTTGTGTCCTTTCATGTTCCATATGGGAATGTTGAAGGAAATCTTCAGTCATATAAAATGATCTATTTGTTTGGGTACTATTAAAGTGCTTGGTGGAGTGAGTTTGCATTATTAATATTTACTGAATGCCATAATTCCATAGTACAGATCCATTAATTATGCCTCCTCTGAAAACTTAATTAATGGATATGTTCTATGGAACTGAAGTTTATTTATAAGGATTTGTTGAAGTACAACATGATCATTTGGGCTCAAATATTTTGACTACATAAACAGTTTTAAGTGTAAGTGAGATATTTTATTTTATTTTATTTTATTTTATTTTGAGTTGGAGTCTCACTCTGTTGCCCAGGCTGGAATGCAGTGGCATGCTCATAGCCACCACAGCCCTGACCTGCTGGGTTCAGGTGATCCTTCCACCTCAACCTTCCAAGTAGCAGGAACTACAGGCACATTCCACCACGCCCAATTTATTTTTTGATTTACTGTAGAGACAAGGTCTCACCAAGTTTCCCAGGTTGGTCTCGGACCCCCGAGCTCAGGCAATTATCTCACCTCGGCCTCTCAAAGTGCTGGGATTATAGGCTTAAGCAACATTTTTTAGCCACTAGAATAAATTCTGTAATGATTCTCTAGGCCTAATAAAATTAAAGTTCTCCTAACTGTGTTATCTCTAATTTGAGGATGTATTCTCATAATCCCAAAATTACATAGAAAATACACATACACATTGTAGTATATTGTGACTTTAATACTCGGTGGTGTTATTACTGATAAAGTACATAGAATAATTTTGATTTCTTTAGTATAAATGGACTGTTTTTCTTAAAAATGTTTCTTTTTTTAGACATTTCAATTTTTTGTAAAAGTTTAGTCATTTATTCACTCAGTCATTCACCATTCACCATGTATTGAGTAAAGATTAGACTTTCATATTCCTATATTTCAAATTTTGTTATGATTCATCCCACTGGTAAGGAATAGTTAGGTTCGTTGGCCCAAGGTCTTAGTAAGGAAGGAAATACAGAATATCTAATTATGACACAGAAAAACACTCTTTATATATTAGTGAGTAGACTCTTTTTTCAAATAATTTTTCATTTTATAGATGTGGGGTGCAATCCAGGATTAGGTATACAAATGTTGATTATGCAAATACCCTTGTTGATGAGATATGCCCTCACTCTCTTGGCGGTTTCCCTCAAATGCCAATCCCACTCCCTCTCCCCTGGCAGTTTCCCACTACTACCGATCCCTTTCTTATATTATAATTGTTCAAGGTCCACTTATGAGTGAGAATATAAGGTACTCTGTTCTTTGTTTCTGTGATAGATCACTGAGTATGATAGACTCTAAATCCATCTAAGTTGCTGCGAAGTCCATGTGTTTGTTCTTTATGGCTGCATAATGTTCCATTGTGTAGTGTGCGGCTCATTGGTCTAAGGGCATGATTCTTGCTTAGGGTGCACAAGTGGATTCTTAAGGTCTAATGTGTATCCTTTACCAGATGCTAACCAATGAATTCCAGGCATACCTCTGTGAGAAGTGAGGTGAGTCATGGGGAAGCTGATTTCACACACTTTATTGCTTAAGTGTTGCAAGTTCCATGCCTATCTGTCTGCCGTTTTAGCAGTAAACAGAAATGAGAGCAACAGGAAATAGAGCTTACTCTCTAAATCAAGGCTAGTTCTATGTTCTTTAGCATACCACAGTTCAATAACCTTATCCATTCAAGTCACATCTACTGGTCCTGTTTTCTCCAAATGAAAATACAAGCTGTTTTTTTAATTTTTATCTGTATTTGTCTTCCTAGCAACCAATTCATTTTATTATGTTAACAACATTTTTGTTTTCTCTTGAGGAGGGATTTCTCCTAAACTCTCAATTCATTTGCTCTGAGTAGTGCTTGTACAATACTCCTGAAATAGGTGTGAACGTATCACCAAGGTTTATTCAATCTTTCCTAGGAGACATAAACAGGCACTAGAACCGCATTATTTAAATGAAGTTCAGATCTGGGAATGTGATGGAATTTTTATAAAAATATGCTCTCATACAGCTAATGCTGCTGAGGTCATAAGAATGTGTTCCTGTCTGAATCGCCAAAGGTCGCCAAGTACATGGAACATTTCTAGGAGCAAATCCAACACAGAGCCAATCCAGGAATTGGAGAAAAAGAGATGGAGTCCTAGAGTCATACTTGGCATATTGATAATCCAGCTCTACATGGCCAAACAACTTCCACAAGACACTTTGCCTAAAATGTAAGCATTCTTTCTAAGATTTCTAAGATAGTCACATGCTGCTTAATGACAAAGATGTGTTCTGAGAAATGTGTCCTTAGGTGCTTTTGTTATTGTTCAAGCATCATAGAGTGTACTTTACAAAAGCCTACATGGTATATAGCCTATGACACAGTTACGTAATATGGTCTAGTTTATTGCTCCTAAGCTACAAATCTGTACAGCATCTTACTATGCTGAATACTGCAGGCATTTGCAGCACACGGTAAGTTATCATATATCTAAACATAGAAAAGGTACCATAAAAATATAACATTATGATATAATGGGACCACCATTGTTGAATGAAACATTGTACAGCATATGACTATAGAGGAATAAGTATTATGGTTGAGAAGATATAAAATCCAACATTTAGAATTGGCTGACAAAAGTAGAGTGCCACGATGTTACACTATTATA
Organism: Cephalopachus bancanus; assembly: GCA_027257055.1. NCBI lineage: Eukaryota > Metazoa > Chordata > Mammalia > Primates > Tarsiidae > Cephalopachus > Cephalopachus bancanus. Next base: position 2,658,306 of record JAPVLO010000205.1, on the reverse strand, counting down.
GGCTGGGAAGTCAGACATGTTTATATTATAGCAAGATAGTTTATTAAGTTATTTTCCAAACTTTTTGAACTCAGGTTATATTTTTTTAATGAAAGCATCATAATACTTGGCAACAAAAATGCCTAGATATAGTTACTACTTTTCAAATTTAGTAAATATTTTTCATTTTCTTTTGACGAGAAACACACTCACGTAGTCCAAAATTCAAAACGTACAACAATTTTTTGGTCAGGAAAATATCTCTCTTCCACCACTAGTGCCCAGCTGTCCAAAGGCCACCAATTTTATGTACTGCAAAATCTACACACATTATATGTATAAAATAGAAAAATACACACACATATATAAAGTAATTGATATTTTTCTTTCATACAAATAGGATAATATGTTGTTCAACTTGTCTTTTTCAAATTACCATATACTTATATATGAGTTCCCCTTTTCTTTTATATGACTGTAGACTATTCCATTTTATGGCTATATCATAATGTAGTTAACCAGTGTTGCATTCCCATTGTTTTGCTATTATAAAGTGAATAACATTACACTGTATGCAAATAAATTTTTAATGTGAAATTACTGAGCTAAAAGATACATTAAATTGTAATTGCAAATAATATTGCCAAATTTTTCTGCATAGAGATTCTATCAGTGTACATATCCACATGATGCTTAAGAGTGAATATTTTCCCACAGCCTGCCACTATTTTCTCTACTTGAAAAGGCTTTTAATTTAGATCTACAAGGTAAACAAAAACTCTGGTTGAAGCTCACCTTCCTGAAATCACTGAAAAAGAAGTAAAACAGCTTTTAGAAATTTATTTGTGCCTGGTATCAATAATCCAAGACACAATATCCCAAGAGGTAACTGTCTCAGTGTTGAGTTACCTTTGCTCTCAGCTCTACTCTAATCTTGTGACACAATTCCAATTACTAATCTCTTATTTATTGTTCTGTCACTAAATCAAAGCTATGACCAAACCTTAGAATAATTCAAATTATTAGCCTATGGCAAAGAAATAAGCTGGCTCATTCCTTCTGAGCAAATCCTACAGAAAAAATAAAGAAAAAATTGGTCCTCAGTTTGGAAGGTTCTAAAATCACATTACACCCATTCACATAGGGATGAGTAGGTTTTGTGGACATGATTCTAAAGAAATAAAGAAATAATGGACTGTACTTTGTCAGATAATGGCCATCGTAATAACCAATAATGGAAACTAATCTTGGCATATGAATTCAGGTTGGCAACCCCTCTGGTGAAGGGTATCACTCAGAAATCACAATACAAAATATTCTTTGTTTCATATAAAGCTAGAAAAAATGAATACTCTCAAATTTTATTAGCATTATATTTTTATTTATTTATTTATTTATTTTTGAGTTGGAGTCTCACTCTGTCGCCCAGTCTTATACTGTTGCTAGGCAGGAGTGCAGTGGCACAATCATAGCATACTGCAGCCTTTACCTCCTGGGCTCAGGCAATCCTGTCATCTCAGTCTCCCGAGTAGCTGGGATTTCAGGCGCACATCAACACTCCTGACTTTTTTTTTTTTTTAGAATTGAAGTACCACTATGTTTCCCAGGCTTATCTTGAACTCCTGGACTCAAGCAATCATCTCCCCTCGGTCTCCCAAAGCACTGGGATTATAGGCATAAGCCACTACACCAAGCCCAATTTATCTTATTGAACATTCTTGGTATATTCAACTGCTTCCAAAAAGTCCAAAGGTCTAATTTTACTAACAATATTTGACAGATAATATTGAGAACCTACAGTAAACTAAACACTGTAATGTGTATTTAATAAAAATGGTTCCTGCCTCCAATTATTTTAAGTTGATTAGGGGATATAAGCAAATATGAAAAATACAAACTAGAAAAATGAATAAATAAATAGAAAGACAAGAAAACAAAATTCCAACTATCCAAAGATAATCACAAATAAAATATGTATCTGTACTTTTTTACTAGTTTTCTTCTATGCGATGGAATTATTGGGATTAATATATATAGCTATTTCTATCCTAAATTTTGCACCTACCTATATTGTCAGAATTTTTTTCACATCAAATACTTCCTTCAATTTACATTATGATAAATGGATAAAATTCTACCATATAACTTCATTCATCCTGCCAGGACCCTAATTTTAGTCACTTTTTAATTTCTATTTCTTTCTGTATAATTAATGCTCTGATGGCATTCTTATAACAGATGTGATTATTTAACACTTCAGTTGCAGAGTGATAAAGTCTCAGTTAAAGACTATGCACATAATTGAATAACTTCACATATATTGTCAATTTCCCTCAGAGCTTAATATTTTGATTTTTACTACCACTTGAGGAATTTTCTGTATCTTCAATAGGCAAAGAGAAATATACCAGGTTATTTAATAGGCTGTGATTTACCAATTGGTTAACTACTGGGGAAACACTACAGATCTTTAAATTACATTAGAATAAACTCGGAATGAATTAAAGTGCCAAATATAAATTCAACTCACAAGAAACATTTGAAGAAAATATAAGTAGACATTACCCACTAGTGATCATAACATATGGGGGAGCTTTTATAAACATAAACATAAGTGAATAATAAAATCAAAGACTGACATATGTGACTATGCTGATTTTGTTTTACATATTAAAGAAAACATAATAAAGTTATAAAACAAAGATAATATTTGGATGATTCTAAGGTTTGGTGGAAATACTTATACTTATTCCTTATTACTCGTGTTAAACTCCCCGCTTCACTCCCTAGCAAAGAAAGAATTGCTTTTCTTGCTGATAGATTTGGGATGGATGAACTCAGTGTGCTTGGTTCAGCTCATTTCTCTTTCTTCTGCTAGCAGAATCACATGCAGAGAACATGTGTTCTGTTCAGCAGCTGTGCCGCTGGCTTTTTACTGCTAAGGTTTGAGTAAGAACTTAAAGCCTCAGATCACAAGAAGGTTTAACCTGGAAGGTTGTCTGCAGCTTAGGGAGGCTTTTCCCTCAGGCAAGGAGCTATTTTTACTTGGTCTTGTGAGACTGAAGTGAAGACTTGTGGGATGAATGGGCCTCAACAAAGCCTCTGAGTCATAACAACCTCAGAAAAGACAAAGACAATGAGTAGCCTCAGCTAACACACAGATACCAGGCAGCACCATCTGCTGCTGGTTGACCTTGAACTATATAGACCTATTTTTCATTAGCAGATTTAGCTGACATAGTATTGAACTTGAAGGAAAGAGTATCTTTCCATTCTTGGACTTTTTAAGCTTTGGTAAGTTGGATAATATTGGCATCTTGGAAACTGAAAGCTGTGATCTGTGTCTGCTACAGAGTGCCTGTAAGCTTCCAGTTTAAAATTCTAAAAGCCTGGCCTAGTAATTGCAAATAGCCATGTTGCCTGAGGTAGGTGGCTTCTAGAATGTTCTTCAAAGATGTCTGTCTCCCTGTATTTGCAATCCTGTGTAATCTACTCCACTTTGAGTGTGCGCTGGATTTCATAACTTTCTTGTAATAAAAAAAAATACAGCAAATGCTCAGTTAAAAAGAGTTTGCAGAAGGGTAAGCATTGAAACTGAAAGACTACTTAGAAAGTAGTTATAACCTTTTGAGAGATGATGTGGTTGTTTGGACAAAGGTTTTAGCAGTGGAGGTGATGAAAACTGGTTAAACACTATATATTTTAAAGGCAGAAGTGACAGAATTTTCTGATGGTTTGGACATGGGCGATGAGGAAAAAAGAGAAGTCAAAGATGATTTCCAAGATTTTACCTGGGTAAACAGTTAAATTAAGTAGGAATTTAATGGGATAACGAAGACTGCAGAAGACGTAGAACACGCTTCTACACTGTTGGTGGGAGTGTAAACTAGTGCAACCTCTGTGAAAAGCAGCGTGGCAATTCCTAAAAACTCTAAATATCAACCTCCCACATGACCCCACAATTCCCCTACTGGAAATATACCTTGAAGAATTCAAATCACTCTATAAAAAAGATATGTTTATGCAGCATTGTTCACAATAGCAAGAACCTGGAAGCAACCATGCTGTCCTTCAAAAGAGGATTGGATTTTAAAAATGTGGTACATATATATGATGGAATACTACGCAGCCATAAAAAAGAACAAAATCATGAATGTTGCAGTAATCTGGATGGAACTAGAGTCTATAATACTGAGTGACCTCTCACAGAAACAAAGATCTGAGTATCACATGTTCTCACTCATATAGTGGACCTTGATCATTCAACGTATTACCATAAGAAAATGACTGACAGTGGTGGGAAACTATGGGGGGGAGGGAGGGGAAAGGAGATGGGATTAATGGTAGTAAACATCAGTCTGGAGATGGGGAGACACCTCTTATCAACAAGGGTGCCTGAACGAAGCATATTTGTATACCTAACCCTTAACTGTACCCCACAATATCATAAAAATATTGTTTATAAAAAAAAGAAAAATTAGTAATTCTGTTTATTCAAGTTAAGTCTTAAATTCCAAATGGACATCATAGTAGAGATACCCTACAAGTGGATATACTGACTGAGACAGGATTGAGAACTAGATTACTGAAAGAACAGAAGTTCAAAGAGCTGAAATGCAAGGTGAGGCATGGATAAGATACTTGGAAAAATACAGACTATTTCAGGAGGAGCATTGGGAATAATGAAAATGAGTAAAAATCTATAATCTTCAAGGAATACAGGGAAGTGTGCTGGGATTAGTATGAAGGCTATAATAAAGAGGGGTAGTAAGTAGAATAGTCTGATGGCATGAGCTTCAAGTCAAGAATTATGAGGAAGGCAGGAGTGACAGTCAAGAAATGAAAGAAATTTAGCATATCCTGTGGCAAATACACCTAGGGACATCCTAATCAGTTTACAATGAAAACCAACCAGGAAAACGAGCAAAATAAACCAAGTGTTTACTTCAACTTCATACCCCTGGTCCAAATTTTGTTGCTTTAGTACATACTTTATCTTTAGGGGGATAATGTACAGTTTTCTTCATTTTCTATATTTTATCCTTGTCCAAACTGCCTGAAACTATTAAAAAAAAGAAAGGAATCTCTCCAATCCTAATAGCTGAATCCTGATTACTGAAGGTATCATTTCCTCCACTTTGCACAAATCGCAATTGTTAAGGGTACCTTTCAATTTTGTTTTGTTTTCGTTTGTTTCTTTGTTTTTAAATAATTTAATTCAGCATGTAAAAAAGGCAACATTGAGTTGGCATTCTATCTTAGTCCATTTGGGTCTTTACAACAAAATACCACATACTGGATAGCCTTTAAACAACAGAAGTTTATTTCTCATAGTTCTGGAGGCTGTAAAGCCCAACATCAAAGCACTGACAGATTCAGTGTCTGGTAAGGACCTGTTTTCTGGCTCTAGCTGTGTCCTCACATGGTGGAAGGGACTAGGCAGTGCTATAGAACTTCTCTTAGAGGGGCACTATTCTCATCTACTGGGACTCCAACCTCATGACCTAATCATCTCCCAGAAGCCTCACATCCTATTCTTATCATATTGATGATTAAATGTCAACATGTGAATTTTGGTGGGATACAAACATTCAGGTCATAGCAGATTCATATAGTGGAACGCAGGAGCTGTCTTTCCAGGGCTCCTCTGAGTGTATTCTGTTCTTCTCTTCATAAAGAGATTAACAGCTTCCAAGGTAGCATGAAAATTACTTTAAGAACTTTTGAACAGTTGGCATTCAAAGAAAGAAACATGATTTAACTTAAGCAGAGCCTCCCCAAAATACAGTCACCATTACCATTGACACACTCTTTCTGTGTGTCAAGACTGACCCTCAGCAAAGGGAAGCATCAAAAGTTCAATAGAACCTTTCACACTTTCCCATTGAATCCCTAAACTGCCCTCTTTTCTTGTTAAGTTGACACGTAAATGGTTATCTCTGGCTATTCAGATACACACTACTGAGTATCCATCCCCTCATGTGCAATAAACTTTTTTCCTATTAATCTGCCTCTTATCAGTTAATTCACAGGCCTCTAACCAGTTAGATCTAAGTTAGCACAAACGAACATTTTCTGCCAATACTTCCCAAATTTAGGTTTAGTTATATTACATTGGTAGTTTAAAATTGGCCATGGAAGAAGAATCATATATATCACAGAAAGTGGCTAAGTTAACACATAACTTTCTAGAAGGAAGTAATCACAGAATGTACGGGAAAGATAAATTTCTAAATTGATGCTTTGCAAACTCTATTATTCTCCAATTTCCATATTGTACTACAGATCTCATGTAATATATCATAATCCTTGTCTGTATGATTATATGTTGACAGGTCCCCCTAACTCAAGTCTCTCCACTCTCCAATCAATCCCACTTTCTGAAACAGGGTTCTTCATGGTACTTCACGGAAGGATTTCTATGTTACACTTAGAGCAGTGAATGAATTCCATACCCTTTAGTCCCCTCAAAGTGAGAACAAGACAACCTTCTCTTTTCATTCTTATCACCCCTAAACAAGACAATCTTCAGCTGTTTACCTGGATTTTCAAGGTATAAGATCATATTATCAGCAAAGAGGTATGATTTGACTTCCTCTTTTTCTATTTTGATACCCTGGATTTCCTTCTCTTGTCTAATTACCTGAGCTAGGACTTTCAACAAATGTTGAACAAGATGGGTAAGAGTGGGCAGCCTTGTCTTGTTCCAGTTTTTAGGGGAAATGTTTCCAGTTTCTGTCCATTTAGCAATATGTTAACTGTGGGTTTATCGTAGATGGCACTTACTATTTTGAAGTATGCTCCTTCTATACCGGTGTTTGAGGGTTTTTATCAAGAAGGGATATGAATTTTATCAAAAGCGTTTTCTGTAGCTAATAACATAACCATGTGGTTCTTGTTTTTACATCTGTTGATATATTTAATGACATTTAGGGTCATGCGAATGCTGAATCAATCCTGCATCCTGGTGATGAAGCCTACTTGGTCATGGTGGTTAATTTTTGAGATGTGTTTTTGGATCCAATTTGTTAGAATCTTGTTGAGGATTTTTACATCTATGTTTATAAGGAATATTGGCCTGTAGTTCTCTTTTTTTGTTGGATCATTACCCAGTTTGGATATCAGTGTGATGTTAACTTTGTAAAATGATTTGGGGAGAATTCCATCTTTTTCAATTGCCTGGACTACTTTCATTAGGATTGGTATCAGCTCCTTCTTGTACATTTTGTAGAATTCTGCTGGTAAGCTGCCTGGTCCAGGGCTTTTTTTATAGGTAGTTTTTGTATGACAGAGTCAATTTCCTGGGTTGGTATTGGTCTATTTACTGTTTCAATGTCTTCTTGTTCCAGCCTGGGGAGGGAGGTTGTGTGATGTCAGAAAGTTCTTCAACTCATTTTGGTTATCACATTTGTTTCCATATAGGTGTACGTAGTAATCTCTGATAATCTTTTGTATTTCTTTGTGGTCAGTTGTGATTTGATCAAAGTCTCAGTGTACAAAACAAATGTGCAAAAGACAGTTACATTCTTATACACCAACAACAAGCAGGCAGAGCCCAAATTACAGGCACAATACCATTCAAAATAACCACACACAAAAAAAAATACCTTGGCATCTTCCTAACCAGAGAAGTGAAAGAGCTGTACAGTGAGAACTACAAAACAATGCTCAAAGAAATCCAACAAGATACAAATGAAAAAATATTCCATGCTCATGTATAGGAAGAATCAACATTGTTAAGATGTCCATCCTACCAAAGGCAATCTACAGATTCAACACAATACCCATTAAGTTACCAACATCATTATTCTCAGATCTGGAAATGACAATACAGAAATTCATATGGAAACATAAATGACCACAAATAGCCAAAACAATCCTCAGCAAAAGAAACAACGCAGGGGGTTTTACACTTTCAGACTTCAAACTTTACTGTAAGAATATAGCATTAAAACAGTCTGGTATTGGCACAAGAACAGACACATAGACCCATGGAACAGGATAGAGATTCAATTTCTCAACCAACTCATCTTTGACAAAGCCTCCAACAACAACCGCTGAGGAGAAGAGAGCCTATTCAGTAAATGGTGCTAGGAAAACTGGCTGATCATACACAGAAGATTGAAACAGAACCCTACCTATCACCCTACACAAAAATTAAATCTAAATGGATCAAAGACCTAAACATAAAACCTCAAACTATAAGAATCTTAGAAAATGCAGGAAATTCCCTTAAGGAAATTGGAACTGGCAACCAATTCCTATTCAGTACTCTAAATGCCCATACCTTAAGAAATAAGATGCCCATACCTTAAGAAATAAGATAAACAAACCAGGCTCGGTGGCTCAGCCTGTAATCCCGCGCCTTTGGGAGGCTGACGTGAGTGGATTGCCTGAGCCTGCGAGTTCGAGACCCGCCTGGGCAGCGAGACCTCATCTCTAAAATAAATCAAAAAAAAATTAGCTGGGTGTGGTAGCACACGCCTGTAATTCCAGCTACTCAGAAGGCTGAGGCGGAAGGATTGCCGGAGCCCAGGAGGTCAAGGCTGTGGTGACCGGGAGTGGCCACTCCAGTCTGGGCGACAGAGTGAGACTCCAACTCAAAAAAAAATAATAATAAAAAGAAAAGAAAAGAAATAAGATAAACAAATGGAACTTCATCAAACTAACGAGCTTTTGCAAAGCAAGAGAAACCATCAAGAGAGCAGGGAGACAGCCCACAGAATGAGAAACAATATTTGCCAACTGTATATCTGACAAAGGCCTAACATCTAGGATCTTCAAGGAACTCAAACGCGCTGAAAGGAAAAAAACCAAACAGACTCATTATAAAGTGGGCAAAAGACATGAACAGACACTTCTCAAAAGAAGATATATGGACAGCCAACAGACACATGAAAAAGTGCTTAGCCTCACTCATCACCAGAGAAATGCAAATCGAAACCACATGGAGATACCACCTAACCCCAGAAAGAACAGCCATCATTAATAAAACAAACAGCCACAGATGCTTGCAAGGATGCAGAGAAAAAGGAACTTTCTGCACTGCTGGTGGGAATGCAACCTCTTTGGAAGACAGTGTGGGAGTTTCTGAAAGAACTAGAAATTGACCTTCTATATGATCCAGCAATTCCCCTATTGGGAATATACCTGGAGGAACGCAAATCATTCTACAAAAAAGATACGTACATTCATATATTTTTTTGCAGCTCTATTCACAACAGCAAAAACCTGGAAGCAACCATATTGCCCAACGAAGCTGGACTGGATTAAAAAAATGTGGTATATATACACAATGGAATATTATGCAGCCATAAAGAAGGTCAACCATATGAACTTCGCAGCAACTTGGATGGATTTAGAGTCGATCATACTCAGTGATCTATCACAGAAACAAAAAACAGAGTACCATATGTTTTCACTCATAAGCAGACCTTGAACAATTATAATACTATAAGAAAGCGATTGGCAGTGGTGGGAAACTGTCAGGGGAGCGGGGTTGGGATTGGCAGTTGATGGAAACCGCTAAGGGAGGGAAGGGCATACCTCATCAACAAGGGTACCTGCATAATCAACGTTTGCCTACCTAACCCTGAATATTACCCCACATCTTTATAATAAAAAGAAAAAACAAAAGCTTTCTAATTGTTCTCATCCCTCCTCTCACCACTCCCCCTTTTCTTTCCATCACTGTGCAGTCCTTAACTAGCACATGCTTACTCTTTTTTTTCCCTCCAGCTGTAATGGAGCATAATTTATCTGCTATAACTGAATATCATGTATCCCTTTTTTTCTGGGTGAGTCTCAGGCTATTTGGTTAAAACCTCAGCTCCACAAGTAACTAATTGTGTGTCCTTAGGCAAGTTACACATTCACTCCAGGCAGCCACTTTCTATAAAATGGAGAGAGTAATTGAATCCACACCTAAAGGAGTAAACGAGGCAAAAAACTAGTAAAAACAGAGCTGGCACACATTACGTGCTAAGTGAGTAAGGTTTCAGTGACTATCACACTTCACGGAAATGATGTGTTTAGGTGTCTTTGTGCTAATATGTTAAACCAATTTCAAACAGGTTTATGTGCTTTTCACTTTTTGTATCACAGCAACTACCATTATTATTCAATTAGGGTTTATTATACAAGTGAATTTAGATAGTTAAATTAAAAACAAAACCAAATGTTTACTTAGGAAAGCTCTTATTTTGGTTAGTTCTGCCTAAAAGGAATTAAGTAGCCTTTTCTTCATAGCTTCACAAATATTAACAGCTTTTCATTAATTTTAACTACAGTAAAACAGCAGCATATTAGAATAGCCACCTTGTCATTCACACTGATAAATATATGACAAATACAATGAGACATTTTTATAAATAATTGATGAATGTAAAACTGCTTGGCAGGAATTAATCAGTTAATGTGAATGTAAATAAATTCAGCCACAAAACACAGGTGCACATGTCTATGGACATTATTCACCTTGACTGCTAGCTCACTTTATTTTCAATTAAAAGGATATGAAAAATAAAACCAGCATGATGTTAATCTAGCTTTAATGTTCACTGCTTATAAATTAAAATTGATATCTGCATATCAGATTTATATTTGGGAAAATAACCAACAATTTTTCATATTTGAGGAAAGTAATCAATAATATCTTAATAAGAATATTGCAAGAAAATACAGAATTTTACTTGTTAAAAATGTTTATTTTAAAAATGCATATTTTAACAAATTTAAGTAGCTTTTAATTTATTTATTTTCCTGGATTATCTAGTTATTTTATGTCTTAGCTATTTTTAAGTAACTAATCTTTTTTTTTTTTTTTGAGTTGGAGTCTCACTCTGTCGTCCAGACTGGAGTGCAGTGGCCGCTCCCGGCCACCGCAGCCGACCTGCTGGGCTCCAGTGATCCTTCCGCCTCAGCCTTCTGAGTAGCCGGAATTACAGGCACGCGCTACCACACCCGGCTAATTTTTTTGATTTTATTGTAGAGATAAGGTCTCGCCTGCCCAGGCAGGTCGCGAACCCGCGGGCTCGGGCAATCCACTCACCTCAGCCTCCCAAAGGCGCGGGATTACAGGCTGAGCCACCGAGTCGGGCACTAATCTTAACATGACTGCACATATATACCAGTGACAGTTCTTGTACTCATAAAATATGATGAAAATCTTATGCAATTAAGAAAGTTTCTTGAAAAAATATAAACATCATGACTGGGACATCAAAATACAAATATCTGGTTCAATAATACCATAAATGAAATAAAACAAATCTATTGAGGTAAAGAGAATTTTTTTTCCTCTGACATTCATAAGTAATTTAGATTCACCTAAAGAAGCAAATAAAAGTCATGTGACCACAGACAAAAACACATAACCTCAGACAATCACAACTTCTTTGCTTTTACACATCCCTTCTATGTAAACAGGAGGTTTAGTTCTATTCTTTTACTCCGATCTATATCTAATATTCTTTGATACTTCAAATACTATCTACCCAAAGAGTAGACTTAAGAAAGAGGGCTTTTTGGAATTGTTTCAGCTTCAAGCTGTAAGACTACAATATAACATTTTATGGATTGAAAATGTGCAATAATAGCAGATGTTAATACCTAATTTCTACAGGTCAATGATTAAGTTTGTACATTAATTCTCTATAATATTGCATGGTACTAGATGAATTTTAAAATATTTTTAGTCTCACAAGTCACAAAATTAATCATTTATGCCAGATCTTTCATTTATAACAGATGAACTTATCAAGTTCACATTATCTGAGACTTTTATTCTAAGCACTGTGTCCTTAAATTTAACATTGTAATTTATTTTTTCAATTACGCATTTCTTAGTTCTCCAATGGTTGCCAAAGTGTAAAAGGATCAGAAATTCTAGATTAGCAAAAACATTTTCCAATTCTGTTCTTCTCTCTACATGCCAAAAGAAGGCAATATTAATAAATAATGCATGTTATTGGTAAATCACAGCTCATTAGCGTTCAGATTTGGTAGTATAATTCATGATTTCCAAACTTCTTTTCTTCTCAGTAAAGCTGAGGATTGTAGTCAGCTTTTTAAGAATGCAGCCTATAAATTGGTTTCATAAATTAAAACATATACACATATGTAACACACACACACACACACACACACACACACACAGAGACGCATCATGTAGGGAGAAAGTGCCAAATATACTGACTTAATGGAGCTGCTTATACTGAAGGGAGTTTTTTTGACAGAGGTTGGCACATTTGATAAGTGCTGTGATTCTTTGTAAGATTTAAAAAATATTTTGTGAGTTACTTCTAACTCTGGACATTTTCTTGAGGAAAATAACAACAACCACAAATAAACATAAAACCATTTTCTTTATTTTTTACTTTTTAAAATTTTTTGAGTTGGAGTCTCACTCTGTCACCCAGACTGGAGTGCAGTGGCCGCTCCCGACCACTGCAGCCTCGACCTGCTGGGCTCCGGCGATCCTTCCACCTCAGCCTTCCAAGTAGCTGGAACTACAGGCGCGCACTACCACACCCGGCTAATTTTTTGATTTACTGTAGAGATGAGGCCTCACCAAGTTGCCCAGGCGGGTCTTAAACCCGCGGGCTCAGGCAATCCACTCACCTCAGCCTCCCAAGGCATGGGATTACAGGCTGAGCCACCAAGCCCGGCTCATAAAACCATTTTTTTTTTCTTTTTTTTGGGTTGGAGACTTACTGTCACCCAGACTGGAGTGCAGTGGCATGCTCCCAGCCACCGCAGCCTCGACCTACTGGGTTCCTGGTGATCCTTCCTCCTCAACCTTCCAAGTAGCTGGAACTACAGGTGTGCGCTACCACGGCCAGCTAATTTTTTATTTATTGTAGAGACAAGGTCTTGCCAAGTTTCCTGGGCGGGTCTCGAACCCACAGGTTCAGGCAATCCACTCATCTCGGCCTCCCAAAGTGCTGGGATTACAGACTGAGTCACCAAGCCTGGCCATAAAACCGTTTTCAGTGCCCTCAAATAATAGAACATTGTGAACCACTAGGTTTGTCTATGGCATAAAACGTTCTACTGGTACTGAAAGCTGGTATGAACATGACAAAAATATACTAAAACTTTCTTTGCTACTTTCTACTGACTTTCTCTTCTGATTAAACAGGGAAAGTTACCATCACACTGCAGACTAAATAAATCAGCTGTCTAGCTAATATTATTGCTTCCTAAATGCAAGTATTTAGGAATATACAACTTGTATTGCTTGTATTGCTTCAACTTGTATTGCTTCCTAAATGCAAGGACTCATGAAAAAGCTCATAACACAAATACAGTGTTCCTCTTGGGAAAATAAATAAAATAAGTTCTGCTTTTCAATTAATCATTAAACTTGAAAGCTCCAAAGTTGGCACATTAGAATTAAGGATTATACTTGGAAGGCTGAGGCAGAAGGATCACCGGAGCCCAGCAGTTCGACTCTGGGGTGGCCATGAATCTGCCACTGCACTCCAGCCTGGGCAATGGAGTGAGACTTCAACACCCCCCCCCAAAAAATTGAGGATTATTAAAATACATAAAGTAGTTAGCAAAATGCCTAATTCATAATAGATGTTCAATAGTTATTACTATTTCCACCAACCAAAGGCAATACAGTAAAATTGGAATTTGTTTCAAGTTTTCTGACTCTTAGCTCAGTGTTCTTTACACTGTAGTCACTATTCTCCTTCAGGTCATTTGTCCTGGTTAAGACTATTACATCAAACATACATTTCTAAATCACCATGACCCTTGCATTTCCATGCAAGAATTGTTCACAAAGTATTTTAACATGTGTATGTCCTTGTTCTGATAACTAAATTATAAGCTGAAGTACAGGAATTCTCCTCCCTACTCTTCCCTTCCTCTCTCTTCCTTTCTATTTTTTGTTTTTCTTTGTGCTCTCTATTTGTTCTTTTGCATTTCATAGTAGAGAACATTATGCAAAACATGCACTAGACAATAATGTGGTTTATCTTTAGTAACATAAATTTAGAATATCATAAAATTTAGAGATTTGAAATAATTTAGACCAATAACATATTTTATAGGAAACTGGGGTCTGGAGAGTTTTTTGGAGATGACACAATTAATTAGTTGCAGAATTGACAAGAACAGGGTTATATAACTTGTGATTGCCACATAACACATGACCTGATTTGTCAACTGAACAATTAATAAGACATCTTTACACTGTCACCAAGCATATTCAATCTTTTATCATGTGTTCACATCCTTTCCTTTTCTTTGCCTCCTCAATGAAATATTCTTTTGACTACTCTCATCCTGCTAATAAATTTCCTTTCCTGGATGAAAAAATACCTGGTTTTCAATCACTTTCCCTTCTTCATAATCTGTATAATCCACTCTAACTTGTTACTGATAAGAGAATATGAGAACATATACCTTTGGGATAAAAATCTTTTAAACCATCACTATAAAGCATTTTCACATTTGTTAAATGGAAATAATAATTCCAAAGTTTGATCTTAGAGTTTTTATGAAGATTAAATACATTTATAAATATAAAGCTACTCTTTTAAGGAAATAACTCTCATTTAGTAATCACTCAGTAAAATTGGCTATCTTCTAGAGACAACTTGAAGACTCAGGCTACTGTGAATGGAATAAGATTTAGTGAGCCCAGCCTCACCCTTAACCTCATCCCCGCAAATCTCACTCTACTGAGCTTTAATGCTGACTCTGACATTATGAAATTGTGTCTATCTTTCTAGGGTAGTATTAATTTTTTAAATTTATTTCCACAAGCAAAGAGTCAAACATCTTTAGAAAGAATAAGCAACAAACAAGCATTTAAAATGAGAAAAGCTCAAGTATAACTTTGTGAATAAAAAGACTACCCATTACATTTAAATGAAAAATAAGCAAAATAAAATACAACTTTTAATTTAATTTAATTTTTATTTTATTTTATTTTATTTTTTGAGTTGGAGTCTCACTCTGTCACCCAGACTGGAGTGCACTGGCCGCTCCCGGCCACTGCAGCATCGACCTGCTGGGCTCCAGCGATCCTTCGGCCTCAGCCTTCCAAGTAGCTGGAGCTACCATGCCTGGCTAATTTTTTTTGGTTTATTGTAGAGATGAGGCCTTGCCAAGTTGCCCAGGCAGGTCTTGAACCCATGGGCTCAGGTAATCCACTCACCTCAGCCTCCCAAGGCATGGGATTACAGGCTGAGCCACCGAGCCTGGCACACCTTTTAATTTTAAATTTAACTTGATACTCTTTTATTTGATAAATTCCTTTGGTATTAAATGACTAAAAAAAGAAATAATATTGTTAAAATATGATTGACAGGGTTAGCGTTGGGTACATTTATTGAGGAACCTATTTTGGTTGATTAAATGTGTTTATGGTATTGCATTTTCTGACAGCTAATTGAGATTCTTAATCAAAATGGCAATTAATAAAGTAGGATAAACACTTCAAAATTTATAAGGTACTGTACTTAATTAACATTTTACAGAATGAGACATTTCACATTTTTCAAGATAACTGAAATTCTTATTTTAATGTTAAAACTTTCCTTAAAATTGCTATGCTAGATAAATATTATTCTAAAACCTATTATTTTATTAAAATACACCAAGTGGCAGAACTGGATTATATGTCACACTTTGGTGTTTGAGTCAGACTCCTTGAAACAGAAAACTTGAAGTTCCCAATAAGAGCACGTTGCTTTGTATTCTGGGATCATGATCTATGTGATGTCATTTTTAAAGGAAGCCAGAAATTTCAATCCCGAATGATTATTCTTGGGAACTGAGTCATGCATATTAGCCTAAAGAGACTCATAAAAAAATTAAGGAGGCAATAACGTGGTTTCTGGCTGCAAGAAGAGAATGAAATGTTGATGGGAGTGCAGCTCATGAATGAGGTAAGAATATGGTCTCACTGACTGGGTCAGAAAAATATACTAGGAAAAAAGAAAGATAAGGAATTTAGGCTAGGAAAAGCAAAAGACCAAAATGAATTTAGAGAACTGTAGAAACATTTGACATGGAAGACAATGATGTTCTCTAAAACAGAATCATTCATAGGTTTTAGCGGACAATAATTACTTCAGTGGGAAATTTGGGACTTGAGAAGAAAACACAAGAAACTAAGATAAACCTTCCTTTGAGGGGTGAATGAAACATTAATTTTCCCTTTAAAAAGCATTAATAATCAAACTAGATTCGCACATTTAATACTTCATTAAACAGACTAGCATTTAGTTGCTCTCTTCATTTTTCTACTCAAGTGTTCCTTGTCCCCCATCCTTACCAACCAGAGTTACCCAACCCCCTTTGCAACTACTGTGCCTTCCATGTTCATATATTATTACATTTATCACATTTGCATTTTTAAGATTTATCACTTTCTCTAGAACATAAATGTCTTACTGTGATCACTGCTGGTGACCCACCACATATTGCTTCTGTGTGGGGCACTAGCAGTGAGTACTATGATTTGACCTGCTCTGTGCACACCTTGCCCAAGTCTATGCCTGCTTTGCTTCTAATGGCATACACCTTTAGAAGCCACCCTTCAGAGGACTGCCCTGGCCACTAGAGCCTCCTCACCAGGATATAAGAGTTGCTGTATGTGCCTGGACAGCACTACCATACTTCCATGCCCCCACTGCTTCTCATCCTGGCTAATAGCAGCGCAAAAGCCTTATTACTTTGCCTATAGTCAGGACAAACTTTGAGAATTAACTTGTCCTCCAGAGCTTTACACAGAAGCAAACTCGATTTGCAACTTCAGCAAAAATCTCTCCACAGTCTGATTTCTTTGTCTTCCATTTTCTGTTTTCTCCACTCCCTAACTGCATTCCCCTGCAAACACTTACTGAATATTAATCACTTACATCTAAATCTTAACCTCAAGGTCTACTAATTGGAGTATCCAACCTATGGCACTCTTTGAATCTGGGTAGTGTGACTATTTGTGAGGTCTCAGCACCAAAGCTGGTCCCTGGCATACAGCAAGTACTGCATGAGTAGTAAGTGAATAATATTTAAGTTAAATGTCAGAAATCTTAGTTCAATTTTATCTATATTAATGAACTGTTTAAAAATAAAATTTTAATCACCAATTTATATGTCATAACCAGATATATTAGGCAGTATTAAGGATTGTTTTTCACATAGGTAGAGCTTCTAGCAGGTTGACCAATCACTGTTTACTCTGAGGACTGAAACTTTGACCTACTGAAAGCCTCAAAGCATCCAGACTTCCAAATAATCTGTTCAGTCACCACCAGAGAGCATGAATCTTGCTTCTCTTCTCCAAATCTAATTCTATATTCCCTGTATTAATTTGGAAGCTAAAAGACTGAGCGAGAAAATGTCTTCAAGTTTGAACTCATATATCTTCAGCATTTCCAAAGATTAAAATATCACATAACCTTTGAAAGCAGAATTAAGAACAAATTAAGAAGGACTGCCGTCTCTACATGCTGAGGTAAATGTGTGATCTTACCAGAGGACACTTGGTTTGCATAAGATTGTTTTGCATAAAACATTTCTACTCAATAAATGTTTTTGTTTTACTTATCTTAGCCCAAGTAGATGTACACTAGCTATCTTCTAAAGCAATTTCAGTAGCTTTCTAGCATGGCAATTTGAAAATATTTCCAGGTATGCATTTGAGTGAAAAACAAATACCATATATTTATACTTAGTCTTGAGGTGCCTCAGAATCTAAAGGCACAACTGATTTATCAAATGGCAATTTTATAAATACTTGCAAGCCCAAAGTAGACATTTCATTTAAAGGGTTTAAAATTTTCACAGATGCATCAAGTGGGATCATTATATATTTACTTTGTCTCCATGTATAAATAAAATAATTTGAATGTTGTCAGAACAGTCTCACAGGAGATACAAAAATGCCACCATAAGCCAGGCTCGGTGGCTCAGCCTATAATCCCGCGCCTTTGGGAGGCTGAGGCAAGTGGATTGCCTGAGCCCGTGGGTTCGAGACCCGCCTCATCTCTACAATAAATCAAAAAGATTAGCCGGGCATGGTAGCACAAGCACCTGTAGTTCCAGCTGTGTGGAAGGCTGAGACGGAAGGATCGCCGGAGCCCAGCAGTTCGAGGCTGCGGTGGCTGGGAGCGGCCACTGCACTCCAGTCCGGGCGACAGAGTGAGACTCCAACTCAAAAAAAAAAAAAAAAAAGCCACCATAAAACACCATACAGCATGGGGAATAACAAGGTTATATACCTGAAAAAATATATGTGTATCTTCTTTACTCTCCTGAGAGGCTAAAATATATTGCTATTTTTAAATTTAGTTTATGTGGATTAGGGTACTGAGTTTTGATAGGATAGCAAGTGTATCATATGGTGACAGCCATTTAAGAGGTAGCCTATGTAGAAAAAAAATAAGGTAATACTTGTAACATTAGGTGGAATATATTATTAAATTATTTCACAAAAGTTTATGTACAGTGTTTTATGGATTTTCAAGAAAAGACCAAACACATGCTTGCATGTGTGTACACACACACATACACTTCTAGATTCAGAAATGATTTAGCAAAGGATACAGAACACACAGGATATGAAATGGGTATCAAGAGTGGGCACAGTCATCTTGGGTGACTGTCCCTGACCTCTTGATCCCTAATTAGGTTTACAGAAGTTTTTAATACCTAGCCTTCAGATAGTATCCAGAGTTGAGAACACAGACTAATGTTTGCTACTGATTTTTGATATTTAGGCATTTGTCACCATCTCAGAACACTGCACACTAATAATCTATGCTTTTCTATTTAAAAAACAAGTTTATGAATGTCAAGCTTCCTGAACAAAATTAGTATCAACAAGGACATCTTAGCAAAGGTTAGTGGATGTTGATGGGCTGCAGGGTTAGCTCTGAGTTAGAGCTCAGATATCTCTGAAAAATATTTCTGTCTCTTGTTTTCCAGAAGGTATTTCCCTGCAGTCTGATGTAATCACTTCTCTTCAGTGACCTGTCAATTATGAAGTATATGTTCTCAAGAATTTTACATTAGTCCTCCTTCCCTTCCTCCCTGTCAGTCTACCTAGCTGATTTAGGATGGCCGCTGCATGGTTTGAATGGTGTCTGAGGTTGTGGGAAGAAAGAGAGCTCCCAGAAGGCTATCCTCACTCTGACATGGAGGAAGGGGAGCAGTAATATTATTATTCCTAATTCATATACCTGGTTAGGATGTGGGTGTGAGGAGGCAGGACTTAGCCAAGGCACAGTGTTTTACTCTTTCTCGAGTAATTGAAAGAATCTGAACTTCTTACCCAGCTGAGGAAAACTGCACCATACCATGCTTACAAGAGCTGCTGTCACAAATGACCCAATGATTTTCAGCTGGGAAAAAAAAGGGTTGAAATATTAAAGAACAAGTGTCCTTGTCTTTTTCCCCCATGAACAGTCATGTAACCAAACCACAGCAGGCAACATGCTGACATTTTAAGTCTCCAGGAAATTTTCCAGCAAGAAAAGATGAGAGAATAAAAGGCAGAGAGAGAAGATGACATATTATTTATTCTGTTTATTGAATTTAAAAAGCTTTTCCCTTAAGTTGTAATTAAAGAATCAAGTAAGGTATTCCATTTCTTTTTTTACATTAGAGACTTTAGACATTAAGAGAAGAATTTTGAAGTGCTTCTGTGAAAAATGTACTCATCTGAGATACTTAGAAATACATTAATTCCTCGTTCTCTTCTAGTCATTGTAAATATCTTGTTTTAAAAAGCTAAAACTATTTTGCTACCAATCCTGGAAAAAGGCAGTGGCCAAGAAAATTACAGTGGTGCCAAACTTTAATACATGGCACATGAAGACAGCACTACACCCAGTTTAATGGCATAATCTCCATGTAAAGTAGCTAAGTTGATGTTTTCTGCTACCTGTTGACAGAAGCATCGTGATATCAAATTTGTCACCAGAATCAAGCTGCCACAAGTAACAGACTTTAAAATATTAAATTGGCAGAAGAGAGGAGATAAAGCAAGGGTAAGGGGGATCTTTTCAAATCTCAAAGCTTAGAGGTTAGTGACTTTTATTGTGTGGTTTGACGCACTTGACTAATTGTTTGCCCATTTGGGGAATTTATAGGAAATTTTCAGAACACTGGTGTTTTGGTTACTTCTCACAGTTCTCAGTTAAGTATTTCAAAGAAAGAGTTATGCTTAAGCTAAAACTGATCTACTGGAAAGCAGAGAAAGAATAAAATACATCTGCTTTAAAGAGGTTTTCATGTTTATGGGCTATAGTCTAAATTGCTTTACAGTCCAATAATATGAAACTTTTTAGGGCTAGAAAAAACACATTTTTTATTCCCAGTCATAGATAATGCAAGAATGACTGAGAATGACTGAGGAGAATATTTGATTAAAGTAAAAAGAAGACCTATAACTCCAGACTTCTGCCAAACACCTCCAGTTAAGCATTATTCAGACAAGACAGTCTTGCTTTTTAAAATGCAGATGGAACAAATAATATGTCTTCTCATGTCAGACTATTTTTAAAAATTCATTTCATAACAGAAGCTACTAAATGATAACGATGATGATGACAGGATTGAGAGACAGGAGTGGACAAGCCTCTAGACTTGTGGCTAGGACTAGACTTTCCAGGAACAATAAATTGCAGGGCCAGATCTCTGGCGAGGTTACCAGTCCATGGATCTGAACTCCAATGACTTAGAAGCCAACTAAGTTTTTAAGGGAACTACAATATAAAAGTAACTCTAAACTCATCAATAGTTAATTCCTATAATTGAACCAATGTCTAGCTCACCAAATCCATTCAATAGGAAGTGGGTTGTTAAAGCTATGCAGTTCCCCTGAATTGCACCCCATTTCTTTAATATTAAAAATTGAAAAATAAATGAATAAAAATAAAAAAAGTTATGCAGTCCCAAGGTAGGGGATTTTTCAACATACCCATTCCCCAAAAGTCCATGGTAGATATAGACAAGAAATCTGTTAATTCCCTTCTGTGTCCTAGCAAATAGAACTGTCAGATTTGCTTAGTTGACTATCAAACTAAAAGTATTCACTCATATTTGACAGAATGGGAAACATTTAATGTTTCAGTACCACTGTGTTCTGTTTTTCAATGCTTAGATGAAAGTTTTTATGATAGTAATCTTTTCTATTTTCCAGTTATCAGAAGGTGTCCACCTTGGGCAGAGTGAAAAACTCTTTTACTAGACAATAAACAGTTACATTCCAACTTGACGGAAAGCACTACATTTAACACAGAAACCTAAACTTGAGCATGCTTTATTAACTGTATGAGTCTTTGTGTTGCCTCTTTTTGGAAAAGGTATAAATATATTTAATGAGCATAGACAATTTTGACAATGCCTATGGGTGGAAAGAATGTTTATTTATATGCTGGGTATCTAAAAGTGTGGCTTATAATAGTGTCTTTGACACCATAATTATATATTTTATATTTCTAAATGAGCAATAATTTTATTTTGCCTTTCAGAATTTTGAGGAGCATTTCTTGAGAAAATTTCCTCAATTCCCAGAAGAAAACACAGAGAGTGATACTTCCTCTTCTTTCTAGAACGAGGCTTTGTCTAAAGATTGTAGCCTGTAAATGCTGCTGCCATCTTGGTCTAGCCTGAAGTTAATGCTATCACCAGTGATCACAAGAGAGAATGTTGGAAAGAACCTGAGTTCTAGATAATATGATTAATCACACATTTTTATATGCCTGGAGTTCATCCTAACTCAGAGCTATCAGTTATGGATATTGTTGAAAGAGGCTTGAGCTGAGATTTTCTGGCACTTACACTATACAGTAGATTACCAGTAAGTGAAATTGTATCCAAGTTTAAAATACAACCATAATTGACTATTATTATCTATAAAACCAATAACATTAATAAATAACTCTAGCCCACCCACTTTATTGATTCCTATTTTTCCTTGCATTTTACAAATTCTACACCAGGAAACATATTTACCAAAAATAAAAGATAAGCATAATTTAAAAACAAAGTTTACATAAATCAAAGGACTTAAAATTTTTTTTCTGACTCTAATAATTTATAAACTTGAAGAAACACAAGGTTTACACACTAAGGACAAAAATAACACATAGAATGTTATTTAAGTGTGTATAACATGGTAGACACAATGTTAGTTATACCATTTGATCCTCAAAAGAGATAGATATTTATGATCTCATTTTAAAAATAGGAAAATTAAAGCTCAAAGAAGTTAAGGAAAACATATTTCAAATCTAACTCTCCCTGATTCTCTCACCCATTGTTCTTTTCCAGTGACATTTTCTTGGAGTAAATTATTATATCAGAAATAAAGTGCAATAACATAGATATTGTGCTTTATTACATGGAATTATAGCTATGACCAGTGCCTTTCTAATTTGACAATGTTATAAGACTTTATTTTAAATGTTGGAGATGATATGAAGCTGTTATTCAAAACATAACTGAATCAATCAAACTCACAGCATTCTCTGGAGTACGAATAAAACAAAATATGACAGCCTTGAAGCCATGGGAAAGCATCTTGTGTATAATTGCTATTAACCTCTGTAGGCTTCAAAACATGTTAGAGGAAAAGATTGGGAAAAGATGGCAATTATTTTGTTCCACTCCTGTTTCAGTCAAAGACACATGGCTCACAAGACAATTTCAGACTATTATCAGACATACCATCCCTCATTAGTTTATTACTTGAGACATTATCTTTTTTATTAACTTTGGAAAAACCCAAAATTCTCCATTTTAGAGATATACTACTTTTTTCTTGACTGAAATAGGTAACTATTTTCTTTATAATGGTTTAAAAATAAAAGCATAATTAACCATGACAGAGAAAATTGTTTTAAATACATATAATTGGTGAGTAAAAAGATGTTGTTTCCAAAACAATTTAATTAGAGCTCATCTATTTTAAACCATTTTCATTGTACAAATTGTAAATTTCTCTGCAAGTTTTTTCATAATGAGTTTATTTAGCTACTGGTAAGATTTCTTAAAATTGTAACTTAAAATGACTTAGATTAATGAAAGCTAATTCACCACTTTTGCTATGTATTTAGCTAAATTATGATTTATAGTGGGGTGTGCAAAATATGAATTAGCTTAGAATAATATGATCGCCATATTATTCTAAGGCAATGAAGTCATTTATTGTCATTGCATGTTCAAAAATGACCTAAAATTATATTTTGATGTCAAACTATAAGTTGATTAAAATGCTTTCCAAAATTAGTAATTAAACTTATTTACAAATTTGGAACTATTTAGTGGTTAATAAAACAGAGCATATAGTAATACCTATGTGTCAATCAAATTCTGAGAAATTACATAAACAGCTATATATGTTTATGCAGAAAGAGCCACGGATCTTGGTTAACATCACTAGAGCTCACTAATAAGCATTTATTTCTTTCAAGGCTATTTTCCCATCCCCTTTGGTAGGTGGGTTTATGGAACTAATTCAGGCTTGAGGGCTGTGGATAGAAATAAAGTATGCCCTTTCTGGAATCAAGCACAGAAGACAAGGCATGAGTTCAGCATATGCTATCTTTTGCAGCTGCAGTGACTAAAAAGATGAAGCTATGGGATATATGGTACCTCTAATAGCCTGGGACCCTGAATGTCTCTGTGAAACAGAGCCCCCTGGCTACATAACTGAAATGTAGCAAAGAAAGAAAATAAACTTTTGTTATGTTAAGTCAATGAGATTTTGTATTAATCGGTTATATAACCTAACCTATCCTGACTAGTATAGATTCATTGGAGAAACAACTCTAAAAATTGTTAAGATATGAGGAAAAAAAAGAAGGCATTCACCAGGCTATGATATACTATATCTGGTAAAAGGTGCTTGTCATCATTTTATACACAAACACTTTTTTTTTAGAGCTGAAAAAGGTATAATTAAGCTAATAATAATTTTTAAGTCTAATAATTGTTGTTTTTAGCATGGGCACAATTTATGAGGAAGACAATATAAATATAATTCTTACAATTTAAGGTAAAAAGTAAATGTGTTCCTAAACTCATTTTAGGAAACACTACCCAAGATGATTTAAATACACCAAGTTTGCCAAAGCAGAGTAAAAATGTAATTCAGGACACCAAAGAAGAAAGGAGAAAGCTGACTTCACACCTGCTCAACAACAAGCAATGGTAGTTTTAAAAAACATAAAACCATAAGAAATAAATACTTTTGTTTTTCAGTCTAGGACTGGCAATAGTGGGCAATGGAGAATTCTATTTGCTTTCTTAAGACAATACTGGAAAACTGAAAACATTTGATATCTATTTCTTTTCCTTCATTTCCTAAGATAGTAAAGAAATGTAAAAATTTACCTAAAGACATGTAAAAATTTACTATTTTTCTGAGTTCTTTGAAGTTTCTGCAGTTGTCACTTCTTAATTCAGTTCACAAATAAACGTGTGATATTATGTGGGATAGGATAAAAACGTACATATTATAACAAACTAGATTGTATGTAATAGTCTTTAAATATATCATGAACATCAAAATATGTCAGTAAAGGCAAAAAAAAAGTTGGTCTAACCATAAAATATAACTTCCCCAAGCATTAGAAATCATAAAATTAAATTCAATGTAATTAAGCCATAAAAATATATCAGTATTATTTCAAACTAATATTTTGTGAGTCTACAAAATAAACTAAGCTACACTGAGTTGTATAATAAACACTAACTGAATATATGGCAAAATATTATATATTTTTTCTTGCATCCTTAGAAAGCACACTCTCTATATGTGATTTTAAGAACATTCATTTTCCCTTAAACAAAGCACAGATTGTCTCTAGATTGAAATAAGTCCTGAACTATAAGTAACAGTTTATAAATAACAGTTTATATTTGCTTATTTGTTTTGAGAAGCCCCCCCTTCTCAAAACTCATTTTATCGTCATCACAATCCTATTAGGTAAGCACTATTAATAATCACCATTTATCAATGAGGAAACTGAAATAAGAGAGGTTGAAATAATTTGTTCAAAGTCACACTGATAGCAAAAATGGCTGAGGTGAGATTTAAAGCCAGGCAGACTGGTTTCCACATGTTTAAAACATATGCTACATTTATTCAATGATCCACTAAAAAATAGCCATAATAATGTGCGACAATAATTTTTTTTATAAAATTCAATCTGCTCTTTGCTTTCATCGTGAGTCAGGGCTCCTTTTTTCTTGGGGGTGAATTACCGATGAACTCAGTACTTTGTTCTCTTGTATTACTAATGAAAACTAGCAACTACCCCCATGCAGAAAATGTACACGCTTTCTCACAGGCTGTGAGGAAAAGAGTGATTCTTGAAGGAGACATTGTCAAAGAGCATCAATGAAGATACTTAAGCATAACAGGAATGTGACAGCAAAGCAACCTTGAGACTGACTGTGGATTGAATGTATTAAGAAATTTCTAAGTGATCATAAAGATATATTTTTAAAGGTCAATTATAATTCTTGTGTGGTAATAAAATGATGCCCTCAGGAGTCACCAAAATGGTAGGATTATTTCTTCCCATTAGGAAGGGCTCTTAACTGGTTACTTCATCCTACTCTCTCTCCTTCTCCTCCTCTTTTTATACTTCTTCATCTGCTTTTTGTAAGTATTATCTCTTCTCTCACTGTCAGACTTGACACTTGTTCTTCATCATGCTATAGTCAGCATATATGCTTCTAACAAGATGCCTGCTGTGAGATTTTGAACTATGTAACTGTATCAGAAATAAGAGTAAATGGTTCCTGTGGAGTCTAAAGAATTCAAACATGAATATTGTGAGGACAAGTAAAAACTAAAAACCAGAAGTTTAATTATACCCATTGAAAAAACATAGATATCCTTCCTCTCGATTTTCTTAGAAAACTTGCAATACTCAGTATTTTCTCTTTTCTTTGAAATGTATATAAATCTTTTTGAATGCTAGATAGGCCTTTTGACAGCCTTATGACCTAGAAATGTCTTCTCAGTGACCTATGAATCATCTTTTTGAAATGTAGACATCAAGGGAGTTAGCACCCCTATCTCCCAGCCTCCGCAGGAAGGTAAAAACCTAACTTCCCTGTACACTTTGCTTCAAGTTATAGAACTACCTCTCATCATGAAAATATGGTAAGTTTGCTTCTTATCTGGATAAAGCTGATTAGTTAACACAGATGGACACCCCAATTACTGGGTGAATTTAGAATGAACGATGCCTGACAAATGGTCCTATTAAGATCTTTTTATTTGAGGTCTAGTTGTAGTATGTAATGGGTTGTATTGCTTGACTATATACAAGAGCAAGACTCCTTTACATTCTCTTAGATTTACCTATAGTAACTGTAATACCCACCAGTCTGTTTTATTCCTTATTCAACAATTTTTTTTTAAGTGCTTTCTTTCCCTGCTACCTCTCTGGAAAGAATTTCTGGGCTGAGAAATCCTTTGTAATTATATTTCTCTAACACTAGGGGACATGCGCTTCAGCCAGTAACAGAATTTTGTGTCTCTCAGGAGTCCATTTATTGCTTTCAAAAACTAATAATCCACATCATATTTTGCTTATTTTAAGTTTGGGGGTAAGTAGCCATCCAATGAATAAGATATGCTTCATATGCATTGGTATGTGGGTTTACATAGTTCTACAGCATTTCATAGAAATAAGATAGTCCATACATTTGAATTTTCCAGAGAAGGAAGGCTTAAAATTTTTGAGTTTAAAAAATTATATCCATAATTTTGTTTAGCTGAAATAGCACATTTTTAAAATATGTAAATGGCAGCAGCAATAGTTGAGCCCTTCCTTCCCTGTCCTCCTATAATAGCTGAATATTAAATACTGCTTTGGAATATAACCAATTGTACATAAGTACAGACACACCTTGTTTTATTGTGCTTCACTTTATTGTGTTTTGAGATATTGTGCATTTTATGAAGGCTTATGGTAACCCTTTGTCTAGCAAATCCATTAAGGCCATTTTCCCAACAGCACATGCCCGTTCTGTGCCTCTGTGTCACATTTTGGTAATTCTAAAAACGTTTCAAGGTTTTTCATTATTATTGTATCTGTTATGGTGGTCTGTGATCAGTGATCTTTGATGTTGTGATTGTAATTGTTTTGGCATAGCATGAACTGCACCCATATAAGGCAGTGAACTTAATCCATAAATGTTTTGTGTGTTTGGACTCCTCCACTGACCTGCCATTTCGAATCTCTGTCCCTCTCCTTGGAGTTCCCTATTTCCTGAGACACAATGATACTGCAATTAGACCAATTAAAAACCTTATAATGGCCTCTAAGTGTTCAAATAAAAAGAAGAGTCACATTTTCTCACTTTAAATCAAGCTAGAAATGATTAACCATGATAAGAAAGGCATGTTTAAAGCTGAGACAGGCCAAATATAAGGCCTCTTGTGCCAAACTTTGCCAAATTATGAATGTAAAGGAAAAGTTCTTGAAGGAAGTAAAAATGCTACTCTAGTGAATATACAAATGATAAGAAAATGAAACAGACTTATTGCTGATATGGAGAAAGTTTGAGTGGTCTGGTTAGAAGAGGCTGAGGTGAGTGGATTGCCGGAGCCCACAGGTTCGAGACCCACCTGGGCAACTTGGTGAGACCTCATCTCCACAATAAATCAAAAATTAGCCGGGCGTGGTAGCGTGTGCCTGTAGTTCCAGCTACTTGGAAGGCTGAGGCGGAAGGATAACCGGAGCCCAGCAGGTCGAGGCTGCGGTAGCTGGGAGCAGCCACTGCACTCCAGTCTGGGCAACAGAGTGAGACTCCAAAGCTTAACAAATTTTGTTAAGCAAAATTGAATCCAGAGCAAGGCCCCAACTCTCTTCAGTTTTATGTGACTAAGAAAGGAGAGGAAACTGCAGAAGAAAAGTTAGAAGGAATGAGGAAAACTTAGAAACTGTCAGAGACTGGAGGAAACTAAGACACAACGACTAAATGCAAAGTGGGAACTTAGATCAGATTCTGAAACAGAAAAAAAGCAATTGGGGGAAAAACTGGTAAAATTCAAATAAAGTCTATAGTCTAGTTAATGATACTATACCAATGCTAATTTCCTGGCTTTGGTAATTGTACTATGATTATATCTGTTATCAACATTAGGGGATGTTTAGGGAAGAGTATATATGAACTCTGTACTATCTTTGCAACTTTTCTGTAAGTCTAACATTATTTCAAATTAAATCATTAAAAATAAATAAAATACATCAAAAAAAAAAAAGAAACGAAAAGTTAGAAGGTAGCAGAAATTGTTTCAAGAGGTGTAAGGAAAGAAGTCATCTCCATAACATACAAATGCAAGGTGAAGCAGCAAATACTAATATGTTAGCTGCAACAAGTTATCCCAAAAATCTAACTAAAAACATGGATGATGGTGGCTACACTAAATAACAAATATTCCATGTAGATGAAACTGCCTTCTAGAGAAGAACTCAAGACCTGGCTTTGAAGCTGCCAAGGACAGGCTTACCCTCTTATTAGGGGTTAATGCAACTGGTAACTTAAAATTAAGCCAATGCTCATTTTCCATTCTGATAATCCTAGGGCTCTTAAGAATTTATCTAAATCAATCCTATCTATGTTCTAGAAATAAAACAAGGCCTAGATGACAGCGTATCTGTTTAACAACATGACTCATTGAATATTTTTAAGCCATCTTTTGAGACGTACTGCTGAGAAAACAAGAAACCTTTCAAAACATTATTGCTTACTGACAATGAACCCGGTCACCCAAGAACTCTGATGAAGATGTACAAGGAGATTTATGTTGTATTCATGTCTGCTACTAGAATGTTCTTTCTTCAGCTCATGGATCAAGGAGGTATTCTCACCTTCAAGCCTTATTTTTTAAAAAATGTTATAAAGCTATAGCTGCCATAGAGAGGGATTTGTCTGATGGAACTGGGAAAAATAAATGGAAAACATTCTGGAAAGGGGTCATCATTCTAGATGCCACTAAGGACATTTATAATTCATGGGAGAAGGTTAAAATACCAGCATTAACAAGAATTTGAAACAAGCTGATTCCAATCTGAATAAATAACTTTCAAGACTTCAGTGGAGAAATTAACTGCAAATATGATGGAAATAGCAAGAAAACAAGAGTTAGATGTGGAGCCTGAAGGAACGACTGAATTGCTGCCATTTAATAACAAAACTTGAAAAGATGAGAAGTTGCTTCTTATGAATTATCAAAGACCGTGGTTTCTTGGAATGGAAGCTACTTCTGGTAGAAGATGCTGTGAACATTGTTAAAACAACAACAAAAGTTTTAGATTATTACATAAAATAATTGATAAATCAGCTACAGTGTTTCAGAGGATTGATCACAATTTTGAAAGAAGTACTACCATGAGTAAAATACTGTCAAATAGCATTATACATTATAGAGAAATATTTTATGAAAGGAAGAGTCAATAGATGTAGCAAAATTCATTGTTGACCTATTTCAGAAATGCAACAGTCACTCCAACCTTCAGCAATCATCAGCCTCATCAGTCAACAGCCAACAACATCAAGGCAAAACCTCCCCTCACCACCAGCTCAAAGATTATAACTCACTGAAGACTCTGATGACTGTTAGCAACAAAGTATTTTAAATTCAGGTATTTGCATTGTTTCTCAGACATAATGTTATTGTAAAGTTAACAGACTACAGTATAGTATAAACATAATTATTATATGCACCAAGAAACCAAATAAAAATTTTCTTTTTTGAGTTAGAGTCATATTCTGTCATCCAGGCTGGAGTGCAGTGGCACACTCATGGCCACCCCAGCATTGACCTGCTGGGCTCCAGTGATCCTTCCACTTCAGCCTTCCAAGTAGCTGGATCTACATGCGTGCATTACCACACCCAGCTAATTTTTTTTATTTATTGTTGAAATGAGGTCTCACCAAGTTGCCCAGGCTGGTCTCGAACCCATGGGCTCAGGCAATCCACTTGCTTCAGCCTCTCAAAGTGCTGAGATTACAGGTTGAGTCACCATGCCAGCAGAAACCAAAATTTTTGTGTGACTTACTTTATTGTGATATCTGCTCTTATTTTTTGTGGTAGTCTGGAACTAAATTGCAATATGTCTGCTACATGCCTGTATTGGTATACTTGACTCCTGCCCTCAGAGATTTTGATCTACTTCTGGATAAAGAAGAAGGGCATGTATTGTCCCCCTCATCCCCCAATTTTAGTTCACTTTTCATTTTCAGCAGCTTGTAGATATTTAATGACTGTTTAATGATAGAACATTGTGCACATGAAATTAAATATGTGTTGTACTGATTGCTCAATGACATAAACTGAACACCTTAGGTTTGCTGGCTATACCCTTTTTATTTACTCCAGCTGCTGTAAGTGTTGGTTGCTAATGGTTCATAATTACCCTCTTTTTTTGGAGAATTTTCCTTTGCCTACTAGAAGTTTCTTCCCCTAATAGATTATCAACCACCTTTCCCAATGTCAAATAATGAATAAACCAAGGTACATAATGCCAGCCCCTTTGCCTCAAGGTGAGATCTGGTGAAAGTCATGCCTCTTCATTCCCCAAAGGGTTAGTCCCAACTTGAGATATTATATATATGTGAGAAAATCAACAAATAACAGTAAACAGCAATGTCAACATTTTCTTAAACCTTAGTCACATTTCCTAGCATGTTGACTACCTTTCAATTTAAGAGACTATAACAGTCTATCTCATCTAAAGAAATCTATGCACAAACAAAGTGCATAATATCGAAATACTGCCATGCACCTTCTCAGATCACAGTGGAATAAAAATAAATATCTACACCAAAAAAATTACCCCAAAACCCACAAACACATGGACACTAAAAATCATGATACTGAATGACTACTGGGTCAACAAGAAATCAAAACAGAAATGAAAAAATTCCAGGAAACAAATGAAAACAAAGAAACATCATACCAAAACCTCTGGGATCCCATGAAGTCAGTTTTAAGAGGGGAATTTATATCTCTATGAACACACATGAAAAAAATGGAATGATCACAATGTAATAGCCTAACAAATCACCTAAGGAAGCTGGAAAGACAAGACTACAAAAACCCACACTTCAGCAGAAAAATCCAGATCACCAAAGTGAAAGCCCATATATGGGGCATAGAAGACAAAAATATCATAGAAAAAAAAAATCGACAAAACAAAAAGCTGTTTCTTTCAAAGAATAAACAAGATTGATGGACTCTTAGTAAGAATGATCAAGAAAAAGAGAGGAAAAGTCCAAATAAACACAATCAGAAAGATCAAATTACGACAGACTCCAAAAAAATACAAAAGATTGTCAGCGATTACTATGCACATCTGTTTGGGAAAAAAACACAATAACCTAAATGAAACAGAGTAATTTGTCTTCACACAACCTCCCAAGGTTGAAAAAGAAGACACAGAGACACTAAATAGACCAAAAACAAGCCAGAAAATTGATTCTGTCATAAGGAAAACTACCTACAAAAAAAGTCCTGGACCAGATGGCTTACCAGCAGAATTCTACAAAATGTACAAGGAAGAACTGATACCAAGTATATTAAAAGTATTCCAGGTAATCGAGAGAAGTGGAACTCTCTCCAAATCATTTTACGAAACTAACATCACACTGATACTCAAACTGGGAAAAGAGTCAATAAAAAAAGAGAACTACAAGGCAATATCCCTTTTGAACATAGACGTAAAAATCCTCAACAACATTCTAGCAAATTGGATCCAAAAACACATCCCCAAAATCATCCACCATGACCAAGTAGGCTTCATCCCCAGGATGCAGGGCTGGTTCAACATTATCAAGACTATAAATGCAATTAAATACATCAACAGATGTAAAAACAAGAACCACATAATTATATCACTAGATGCAGAAAAAGCTTTTGATAAAATCCACATCACTTCTTGATAAAAACCCTCAAACACCTAGGCATAGAAGGAACATACCTCAAAATAGTAAGTGCCATCAATAATAAATGCGCAGACAGCATATTGCTAAATAGACAGAAACTGGAAACATTTCCCCTGAAAACTGGAACAAGACAGGGCCACCTGCTCTCACCCCTCTTCTTCAACATTGTGTTGGAAGTCCTAGCTAGAGCAATTCGACAACAGAAGGAAATCAGGGCTTTCTGGTGATATGATCCTATACCTCAAAAACCCAAGAGGATCTGTCAAAAACCTGCTTGCATTGATAAAGGACTTTGGCAAAGTCTAGAGTTACAAAATAAATGTGCGAAAGACAGTTGCATTCTTATACATCAACAACAAACAGGCAGAGAACAAATAAAAGCACAATCCCATTCACAATAACTACCCCAAAAATGAAATACCTTGGCATCTTCCTAACCAGAGAAGTGAAAGACCTTTACAATAAAAACTACAAAACACTGCCCAAAGAAATCCAAGAAAACACAAATGGAAAAATATTCCATGCTCATGGATAGGAAGAATCAACATTGTTAAGATGTCCATTCTACCAAAGGCAATCTACAGATTCAGTGTAATACCCAATTAAATTACCAACATCGTTCTTGTCAAATCTGAAAGTGAAAATATAGAAATTCATATGGTAATATAAATGACCATGAATAGCCAAAACAATCCTCAACAAAAGAAACAATGCAGTAAGTATCACACTTCCAGACTTTAAACTTTGCTATAAGGCTAAAATAATCAAAACAACCTGGTATTGGTACAAGAATAGACATATGGACCAATGGAACAGGATATAGATTCTAAAAGCCATACCTCAATTTCTCAACCAACTTAGCTTTGACAAAGCCTCCACCAATAACCACTGGGGAGAGGAGAACCTATTCAGTAAATGGTGCTGGGAAAACTGACTGACCACATGCAGAGGATTAAAATAGGACCCCTCCCTATCACCATACACAAAAAATCAACTCTAAGACCTAAATGTAAAACCTCAAACTACATGACTCTCAGACAATGCAGGAGACAACCTTATGAAATTGGAACTGGCAAACAATTTCGGATCAAAATTCCAAGTGCCCATATCATAAGAGATAAGATAGACAAGTGGGACCTCATCAAACTGAAAAGCTTCTGCAAAGCAAAAGAAACCATTAAGAGAGCAGGAGAAAGTCCACAGAATGGAAAAAGATGTTGCCAACTGTATATCTGACAAAGGCCTAATATCCAGATCCTGAAAGGAACTCAAATATGCCAAAAAGAAAAAAACCAAAGAGCCCCGTTTAAAAATGGGCAAATAAAGGACAAAATTATGAACTTCACCACAACTTGGATAGACTTAAAGTCCATAATACTGAGTGATCTATCACAGAAGCAAAGAACTGAGTACCACATGTTCCCACTCATAAGCTGACCTTGAACAATTTTCATAATACTATAAGAAAGAGATTGGCAGTAGTGGGAAAGTGCAAGGGGGGAGGGTACACCTCATCAACAAGGGTACCTGCATAATGAACATTTGCAAAGCTAACCCTGAATTGCATCCCACACTTTTAAAATAAAAAAAAAATTTAATGTGGGCAAAAGGCATGAATAGACACTTCTCAAAAGAACATATACGGGCAGTCAACAGACACATGAAAAAGTGCTCATTCTCACTCATCATCAGAGAAATGCAAATCAAAACCCACACTGAGATACCACTTAACCCCAATAGGAATGGCCATCCTTAAAAGAAAAAACAACATGTGTTGGCAAGGATGTGGAGAAAAGGGAACACTTCTACACTGTTGATGGGAATGCAAACTCTTTGGAAAACAGTGTGGCTATTTCTAGAAGAATTAGACATTGACCTTCCATATGACCTAGCAATCCCCCTACTAGTAACATACCCAGAGGAACTCAAATAATTTTATAAAAAAAGATACCTGCAGCCGGGCTTGGTGGCTCAGCCTGTAATCCTGCGCCTCTGGGAGGCTGAGGTGAGTGGATTGCCTGAGCCCACGGGTTCAAGACCCGCCTGGGCAGCGAGACCTCATCTCTACAATAAAATCACAAAATCAGCCGGGCGTGGTAGCGCACGCCTGTAATTCCGGCTACTCGGAAGGCTGAGGCGGAAGGATCGCCGGAGCCCAGCAGGTCGAGGCTGCGGTGGCCGGGAGCGGCCGTTGCACTCCAGTCTGGGCGACAGAGTGAGACTCCAACTCAAAAATAAAAAGATACCTGCACACACATGTTTATTGCAGTACTATTCACAATAGCAAAAACATGGAACCAACTCTGCTGCCCATCGAAACTGAACTGGATAAAAAAATGTGATATATATACACAATAGACTATTACATTGCCATAAAGAAGGTCAAATTATGGCTTTGTGGCAACCTGTATGAATTTAGAGTCTATCATACTCGGTAATCTATCACAGAAACAAAGAACAGAGTACTGCTTGTTCTCACTCATAAGTGAACCCTGAACATTTACCATAATATTATAAGGGATTGACAGTAGTGGGATACTCCTGGGGTAGGTTGGCAGGGAAGGGAAACAACATCAATAAGGGTACCTGATCTCAAACCAGGCAACGCGGAAACCAAAAGGAGGCCCAAACTTTACCTGTATGATGGCCACTTGTGTACCTAATCCCGAATTGTACCCCACATCTTTAAAATTAAAAAAAGTAAATAAATTAATAAATCTACTAGCTACTTTTGCAAATAAGACAAGGTTCCTAAAGTAAGACATAACATGGAAACGTTATTTGCAAACTAGACACCATAGTCATAGGGTATGATCATTAAGCGACTTTTTATTAGATACACTAAATAACCTAAATATTTTTTACTCTAAATTAGCAAATAAAACAGTTTCTTTACAGAAACTATGCCAACCAATGAAAAATTTCTCTAGCATATTAAAGCAGTTCAGGCACCCTTATTGATCTGTTCTGGTACTTATCTTCTTTCCTAGGACCACATTTTTAAATTTATACTTAAAAATATTCTTAGACATTTTCTCATTTTCTTTTCTTATTTGCCTGGTGGCTCCAGATTTTAGATTAACATTAACTATATATTTCAATAATTTTTTATTTAGAACAAAAATACAATTTTTGGAGAAAATTTGAGAAATTCAAAAGAAGAAGCAACAGAAGAAAGATAACCATCCATTGTACTTTTAGTCATTTCCTTCCAATATTTTCTATCTGTATATGTGTAGTTATAAAACATTTCAT
Source organism: Cephalopachus bancanus (assembly GCA_027257055.1). NCBI lineage: Eukaryota > Metazoa > Chordata > Mammalia > Primates > Tarsiidae > Cephalopachus > Cephalopachus bancanus. Next base: position 2,623,128 of record JAPVLO010000205.1, on the reverse strand, counting down.
TATAAGAGTTTACAAGATTGTAATTACTTTATATCCTCCATACCTTACTTTTCTACTTAACATTTCCATTGTCTATGTGCAATATATAAGAGGTATCTGAATTCCAAGCTTCTCTAATTTATCTCTTCCTGAAATCCATTCTGCTTTGCATTTCCCTAATGGTCCTTATTATATTGTACCTTGTGCTATAATTACATGTTTACATGATTCATCTTTTTACTTGCATTAGTAACGAAGGCAGGAACTAAATTGAATAATTTTAACATTCTCTAAAATGTTTAAGTGCCTTATAAATATCATTTTTATAAATAACCAGCAGTCCAATCAAATAATGCTGAAGTGATAGTATTAATTTTCCAGTTATAACTAGAAAAAGATGATGTAAAAATTCCCAAAATAACAATTACCAAAAAATTACTTAATATCTGAAATCAATACTCTTTAAAAATCTTTTTACTCTATGAATTTACCTATTTTAATCTAGATGCATTTGGAAACACATTTAATCTCATATCCTCTGGAAAAATATTTTCTATACCCTTGTTAAATCATTCCTTTTAACAATTTTAGCATAAAATGCTTTGATGCATTTTGAATATTTTCTTTATAAAATAATAAATTATCATGAATTCTATGACATATTCAATTCACATAGCAAAAAAAGGGGGGGGATTTAAGTGGTTTTGAATTATCAATTACATAGTTTGAACTAAATGGTAATAGACCAGCATTTTAGATGACTCTTTATCTTAAAAAGTTTATACTATGCTGCAAATTGAGTTGTACAAAGGTAATTCCCCATTGAAGGGTGCCTGGAGGAGAAAGCGAGAAAAGAGACAGACAGTTTTCCAATAACAGAAGTGACAGTATATTTCTTCTGCTTCCCCTATATGTGACAGTAGATATTTATTGTGACGACTACCTAGAAAAATCATTTGACCTCCTTTGTTTTTAGTGACAGATACATTTCTCAAGAGCATTTCTTCTAGAAGATTATGGCTTTTTTATTAAAGAAAAAATAATCCATCAGGCAAGTTTACATTACTAGGATTGGCATCTTCAGATCTACCAAAATCACTTACACTGTAACCTATTTTCCCATCAACTATGTTGACAGGGTTCCACCAAAAAAGCACAAGCAATAATGCTTACTTCTATAAGAGTAATATTGTGTTTCTTAAGTAGTACAATTAAACCAAAATGATATGTACAACATTATTAAATTTGGCATAGATCTTCGGTCTAAAAACTGTTTATTTGCCTTGCATCATCTGTAATATTTAAATCTCCTGTAGGTAGGTAAAAAAAAAAAGAAAACTGTAGCCGTGACTATTAACAATAGTCAACATTTATTAATGCTTGTAATGAACAGTGTACTTGTTTAATCTTCACAACTATACAATGAAATGGCCACTGATGTCATCATTTCCACTTTGCAGCTGAAGAATCTTAGGCACTGAGAGTTTAAGTAACTTGTTCAAACTCAGGAGGTCAGGACTGGAACTTATGCACCCTGGTGCCACAGATTGTGTTCTTAACTACTATGGTTTACTGACTCTCACAAGACATAGCAAGCAACTAAGGAAATAAACGGTTGGCTTGGACCATGCATGCTCCAGACCTCATGATCCCTGAGGTCTGTTCAGTAAAAATGCTACCACCCTTCCATGAAGACCATGTAGTTCTCAGCTATTGGACTTTTACAGACCACTTGATCACTACTGTAAAAAATGTATCCACGTCCAAAGGAATTTTAGATTTCTTATTTTCTTCTCAAATCTGTAGCAAACTCACTGCCTTTTGCCTTTCATACCTACTTTGTCATCTCTCTCCAATACTCCCATGTCCATGAGGTTCTTTGTGTTTTTTCTCCTGATCCATTCCTTTGATTGCTCCTCTGCCTCTCACATTTTCTACTTTACCCCTGGAAAAGCTGTTCCATTTTTAACAGACTTCTCAACATTATGAAATCTTTGAAAGAGGACTCAGTCCAATTTTTGACCTGTCTGAAACCTGGCCCTCCCACAAGCACTTGTATTCTGCAAATTTCTCTCAGTTGGAGGAACCTCTTGCTTCAGCATGTGATAGGATAATCAGTGCAGCTTCCTAATTATCACTACTCCATAGTCTATAATATTCCTCTAATTTGCGAGGCTCATGTCACCCTCTAACCATCCTTGTGTCTAATCATTTCCGACTTCTAAATATTGCACTTCATTTGCTGAAGACATTCACATTTAACTAGTTTTTCTCTTCTCCAAAACCCTGTCATCATCTTGGCTGATTTCAATGTCCAAATATATGGTTCAAAAAAGAATTTGGCTACTTCATTCATTGACTTCTTAACCTGTAATAAAATTCTGCCACCATAATAGGCAGTATTTGGCCCTATGATTTATTCCCACAGAGTCAAGTCTGTGAATTTATAAGATAACATGGAAAAAGGCACTTAGTCATCAAATTCAGGTTTGTAAGTAAAATTACTAATCTGCTGACTTTAAAATAGAAAGATTATCCTAAATTCCTTGTGTAGGCCCAATATAATCACATGAGCTCCAAAGAGCAAAGTTTTTTTCCCAGTTGAAGTCCCAGAAGTAATGTGGCACAAGGGGAGGTCAGAAAGAGGCAAGAGGTGAGAAAGACTCCATTGCTGGTATAAAGATGGAGGGGGCCAAGAGAAGAGAAGTGCAAGAGGCATTAAGTTGCTGAGAGAGGCTCCAGGCTAACACCTAGCAAGAAAAGAGGAACTTCAGCCTACAGTAACAAGGAAGTGGGTTATGCCAACAACTTGAGTTAGCTTGGAAACAGATGCCCTCTCCTCAACCTCCTCATCATAAGGATGTCTAGGAAAGAGCCCAGGCTACAGATATCTTGATTTTTGCCCTTTGAGACCTGTTCCAGAGAAGCCTCCCAGACTTCAGATCTACATAATTGTAAGATAATATATGTGTGTTATTTTAAGCTTCTGAGTTTCTGGTAATTTGTGACATCAGAAATAAAAAACGAATACATCATGATTCCTAAACACCTTGCTCAGTCCCTTCAGACTAGTATTTCTGTCAGCTAGAAATATACTTCCTTCACCCCTCAAGTCTCAGCATATGTTTCAGTCCTCAGACCCTCTCTCTTCTCTCTGAATTATAGGTATTCATCCCAAAGCCCACACCATACCTAACATTCAACACATAAATATTTATTTAATGTTTTTTCTCTCCTGCTACACTGTTATAGCAAGGATTCTAACTGTAGATACACTACCACCTAACACAGTGTTTTAACATAGCACCTATTCATCAAAACTGTACCGGAAAATAATTAATAAAAAGTCAAGTGAAATAAAAAAATAAGTTTACTAAACATGAACTTAAATTTGGCAGGATTAATTTTTAATGTAATAATCTTGGCAAAGATCTACTTTTCCATAGCACTAAAATTCAACCAAAAATTTTATTAATGTTTAAGTTTATAAAGCAGCTTTGAAAACAGACATATGTTAATCACTCAAGTATACACATCCATGAAATTATATTATTATTAATGTAATTATTAATGTCAAACACATGGTAGTATAATAAAGGCACAAGCATATGATGCTGATAAATTCTATTAACAAATTTTTTGATGTTCATGGCAAAAAAAAATTATTCCATTTGTATATTGTATAAGTGTGAAAACATTCTCAAATAAAAATTTAATTTATGATTGAAAGTTTAAAGAAACTGGGCTCGGTGGCTCAGCCTATAATCCCACGCTTTGGGAGGCTGAGGTGAGTGGATCACCTGAGCCTGCGGGTTCGAGACCCGCCTGGGCAACTTGGCGAGACCACATCTCTACAATAAACCAAAAAATTAGCCGGGTGTGGTAGTGCACGCCTGTAATTCCGGCTACTTGGAAGGCTGAGGCGGAAGGATCGCTGGAGCCCAGCAGGTTGAGGCTGCGGTGGCCTGGAGCGGCCACTACACTCAAGTCTGGGCGAGAGAGTGAGACTCCAACTCAAAAAAAAAAAAAGAAAGTTTAAAGAAGACACACTAACCACAAAATTATATCATTACATCAAGTACCATTTTGAATTGCTTGCAATCTAGATGGAAATTTATAATGAAATGAGAAATTATCATGTTACTTCATTAGTAAATAAAGAATTACATAGAAAACATTGTATCCATTTTATATTTCTATAATAAAATTTATATTATATTCATGACATCACTATTTTCAAATTAATCCTTTGACTCTTAAAAGTTAATCTCAAACATAAATGTTGTCAAACAGCTGTCTCCTAAGTCCCATGTAAACTAAGATTTTTTTTCAAGTATCCTCAAACTGTAAAACTAATTTATATATTTAAACAGGTAGTGGCACACAGGTAACTTATATTCTTAGACATTAGTATTACTTTCAATAAACCATAAAATAATAAATCCTTTACTTCTGGTATTGGAAACATTCATCTTTGACATTTGGACATATAAGTAATAATAATAACATAATTACTCTATTTAGGTCATACAGTTATAACTAATAATTACCCATTTGTTCATCAACAATATTTCAATGGGAACAATATAACTGGCAATGTTATGTTTTTTAGATCTGACTTATGCATTATTAAAATATTATAAAATACATATTTCAAAGAAAGCAAAGGATAATAAAATATAGTTTAGTTCTCAGTAGGTCTTAAACATTCAAATCCTTGATATCTTTTAGGTTCTCAAGAGATTGCTGTGTGTAGCCAGAATATTCAGAATACTTTGTGTACTAGAAATGCCTTGGGCCTCAGAACTGAACGGGCATGTGTTCTAATTCAGGTTTCACCACTTACTGAGTGGGTTGTCGGCCAAACTAATAAACCCGACAGAACCTCAGTTTTCTCATCAGTAAAATGAAGATAATATCTGCTTTGTTGAAACATTACAATAACTAAATTTTAAAAATATATAGAAAATTGACAAGTGTAGACTAACACAATTTATTATTTTCTTTCTTTTTTCCTCTAGATTTCAAATGGTAAAACACTATTATACTATCAAAATACTGCATATGAAAAAGCACAGGAAATTTATTGATCTTCCTGGTAAAAATCGGAAATCAACCCAAGATGATTATCCTAATTCCCTCTTTCATTATAGAGACAAAAGCTTGACAAATAGTTAGAGAATCTCATTTTCTGAAATAAATATTCCATTCTTTACGTTATCAGAATATGATTTCGTGCCTCAGCCTTTCTAAGCAGTAATAATAATATAACTGCCAAAGAAAGAAAATATGATTTAGGAGACATGCTTGGATCATAACGTAGTTGATCCTCAGTCAGATATGGTGATACCTTTCTAACGCATGACTTGTAACTTGTAGAGGACCAGAGGTAGCAGGTAAAAGAGAGTAGTAAAAATATTCTAGCAGGGCTCGGTGGCTCAGCCTGTAATCCCGCACTTTAGGAGGCTGAGGTGAGTGGATTGCCTGAGCTTGCGGGTTCGAGACCCGCCCGGGCAACTTGATGAGACCTCATGTCTACAAAAAATCAAAAAATCAGCCGGGCATGGTAACGCATGCCTGTAATTCCAGCTACTTGGAAGGCTGAGGCGGAAGGATCGCCGGAGCCCAGCAGGTGAGGCTGCAGTGGCCAGGAGCGGCCACTGCACTCCTGTCTGGGCGATGGAGTGAGACTCCAACTCAAAAAAAAAAAAAAAAATCAATGAGACCACTAGCTTACATTAATACCCTCTTTGTTAAAGCTAGGTTTTAATTGCCTATAATCTATTTTCTTTCCCAAATTACATATGCTGGTTACGTGGAAATGCAAATCAAACTGAGTTCAAATATTGTACATGTTATAATATTTTTCCAACTGAATATATAACCTCATTAAATGCAAGTTAAAGACTTCGAAGGGTGATTTAACGTGCCCTGATCTGTTAGAGTAAAAAAATCTACTTGTCATTATTTTTATTTGACCACAGTACATTACAATTAGAAAATCTTAGAGTTCAACTAGTATAATGAGTAAACAGAGATGCATAAAATTTAAATAACTTATTCAGGATAACAGTCAGGAAGCAGCAGAGCCTATGTTGGAACATTAATGCTTTCAAACCAAGTTGAGCTGCCTTTTCCCCCCCATAAATAGGTAGTTTAGGAGAAACAAGTCAGCATGTCAACTGTCATCTAGAAAAGACCTAAAATAAATCTCTTTTTTCTTTAAAAAGAATTAGAGCAAAGACTCCCTTTTTAAAATTAGCTGCACATGGTGCTACATATCTGTAGCCACAGTTACTCGGGAGGCTGAGTTGGAAGAATCTCCTAAGCCCAGGAAGTCTAGGCTGCAATGAGCTATGATTCTGCCACTACACTCCAGCCTGAGCATCAATCTGAGACTCTGATGTGAAAAAGGAGAAAAAGGCTACCTTTTTCAGTTTATTCAACAAAGCAGCATATTTTCTGATACTTTTGCCATTGTGCTGTTAACACTTTTTAAATTTCATATGACTAAACTTAGGGTTTTTCAAAGAATAAAAAACATGTGGATAAAATCCCTGCATTTTCATAGTTTTCAATAAGACCAATCACAAATTATCACAGGTAGAATACTGATATTTGAAGTTATTTCACAATCATTTTCTATAATCTGTACCAACAACTAACAATCAGCACTGGGAAGCTCCTCTTTATAGCTAACATAAATCACTTCATACTATCGTTAAATCCACTTGACTGCATATGGTGCTTCAATCTTCTCTTTCTCAGGGGAATAATCTCTATTAATTTAATGCTTTCTCTTAAGAAACATTTCCACTGCTTCTTCTATTCTATTCTTTCTACTACTTTTCTAGTAACATATGTACAAATACATCCAATATCTCTCCCAGAGAGTTTCAGAAATGCAACTGCACATTCTTGAAGTACAGAAGGAAAACAGTCATGTGCAAAACTCTCCAAATTGAGGTTCTTATGATAAAAAAGAAAGGAATAATTATTTATTTTGGTGACTGCCAACTATACTAAATGCTAAAGCAGACTTTAAAAATCACATAATTTAAAAGGAAAAAAACCCTCATCACAGGAGCTCTTGTAGGTAAGTTACAATGTTTCAAGATGGAGAGAGGCAGTGTTAGAGGATAAAAGTGTTTATCACTCTATTTACATAGTATGAATGATTTAAAGGGATACAGTAAATCAGAACTCAGACAACTCAGTGAATGTTGCTTCTTTTATTGAGATCATTATAAGAAACACTTTACTCTACTAACTTATTCCAAGAAAGTAGCAACAATAACATCCTTTACCTTTATTGAGTACTATGAGCCAAGTGTTTTATAAATATTTATATGATTTATTCTTCACCTCAAAATTGCAGGAAAATTATTATACTACTTTGCATATGAAAAAATTGAAGGTGCTCAGAGATTTCAAAATCCATCATATGTCTACATGATGCAGAAGGTGAGACTGGCTGGCAGCCCATCTGTAAAATGCAACTGAGTTCGACACCATCTCTACTTTGGGTATAAACTGTATGACTGTATTAAAATTTATTTAAATCTAATTTAGAAAGAAGCTACAAATAGCAAAAAATAATCTTTATCATAAATTCTATAAAATTTAAATAAAATATTAGTTAATGTTACCCTTATTTTCCTATTTAAAGGACAAACAAAATTGGCATATATAATTTTATGGTCTATAGCTTTTATGAATTGTATGACTCTAAACTATTAGGTAAGACATAACTTGAAAAAGATCATGTATAAACTTGATAAGTTCCTATGACACACTTTCCTTAATACTCTCAAAAGTTTTAATATTTCTCCCATATGGATGAAATTTGTATCTCTTGAAATGGTCATTTCATTCATTATATATAACTAAAACCACTTGGAGTCAAGCACACTCAGTACTTTTCCCCCTATATTTTATTATAAAAAATGTAAAAATATAAGTAAAAGTCAAAAGAATTACATGATGAATACATCTATACTCATCCGTAATTCTACAATTAAAACTGTTACATTTTCTGCATCACATATAAATGTAAATGTATAAATTCATCCATCTGTCCCTCTATCAATCAATCTATCTTTTTTTCTGATGCATTTCAAATTCTAGGTATCAGTATCTGCTACTCCTAAACAATTCAGAATGTATATCATCAACTAGACTTCAATATTTGTTTGCAATTTTTAAAAAAATTTTGAAGTAAAATATACATACAGTGAAATTATCTTCAGTATACCAATCAAATACTTTTTATCTTTACATTAAAAATCCGGATAGCAAGATTAAACAGTTAAAATTACATATCTGGCTTATAAAAACATGTATACAAAGGTAATTTTTTAAAAGTTTAAATACATTAATTGATAATGGAAATATAAATACTAAAGAAAGAAGGCTTGGCCAGGCATGGTGTCTCACACCTCTTATCCAAGCATTTTGGAAGGCAGAGGTGAGAGGATTTCCCTAGCTCAGGGGTTTGAGACCAGTCTGAGCCACATGGTGAGACCTTGTCTCTTAAATAAATAAATAAATAAACTGTGAGTGGTGGCACACACCTGTGGTTCCAGTTACTTGGAAGGCTGAGGCGGAAGGATCCCCTGAGCCCAGCATGTTGAGGTTGCGGTGATTGTGAGCCTGCCAAAGCACTCCAAACTGAGTGACAAACTGAGACTCTGACTCAAGAAAAAGAAGGCTTATGAGTAATAAAACTCATTATACAATGTTGGCTAAAAATATAGCTAGATACATAAATCAAAATCATAGTAAAAATGATTTTAAAACTATAATAATACATTTTATAGGTCAGAATAAGTGGTTTGGAAGTGGTGTGTTGGTGGGATTAGTGATGACGATAATGAAAAACCTGGTACAACTTTTCTTGAGTGAGGAACCTGCTCTTTACGTGCATTTCTCATTTAATTCTCTAAATTGTATTAATTAGGTACAATTCATATCCCAGAAAGAGAAAAATTATTTGTTCAGGGATTCCCAGGCATTAGATGCTGGAACTGGAATTCACATTCAAAGAGTCCATCCAGAATTGAAGTTCTTAACGAGATATTAAGGCAAGAATGAAATACCATTGTAAGTTATCTAATTATTTCTTGACTTTTCCAGTGGGTTGCACTAGCAAGGTAGTAGTATCAAGAGAATGATCTCCCAGAAATTCTTTACTTTGGGATCAATTTAGAAAACTGCTGTGACTCAGCCTGTCCCACTGTGACATGAATTCAGGAGCAGGTCTTCATTATTGATTGAAGCTCTGAAAAAAAAAGTCTATCAAGCTTTTGATTATTGTGAGAATCAAACTCACAATAGAAGGATTGCATATACCACTTTTTGTTACTTTCCTAAAATGACATTGAGAGGCAAGAATATAAGAAGGAAAATATATGTGCGTACATGATAATACATACACTGAGAGCTCTTTAATATGGCAATTTGGGCTTAAATTATTCAAACTACATACCTATAGAAGGCACCGCATATTCTAGGATTTCTAGTTTGTAATGTGTTTTGAAGACTCAAACTCAGAGGTCTCACGCTAAATTATATTCCTCAAAAAGAAGACATCCATTGTAAATATATTTAAATGTTTATTGACTCTTTAAATGTACAGCTTTACTCTGAGTTACACTATATTTTTAGCTATTCCTAGAGGGGAGTTATAGAGAACTATTTGCATAAGCATGCTTGACAGTAAGAATAACCTGCTTTAATCCAAGAGTATTAATCTATATTTCAGAAAGATAAGCAATACCGCCTTGACAGTAATCTAAACACTAGTCAAGTGAAGGTTTATCCGAATTCTGCTACATAACTGTTCATTATCCAGTGACTATGTAAACAGCTGAAAATTCAGTAAACACATTTTTTGTTCTGTTCTGATTATATAAATAAGTAATGTAGTATCAGATACAGGACACACTTATTTCCTGGTATTTCTTTCATTTCTGCAGTATTTTTCTAGCATCTTCTGTTTAAAAATAATTTGCACAAATAATTTAAAAATAGGTTTTGCCTGCAATAAACAATAATAGAAAGAAATTCAGATAGAACAGAAATCACCATTAGACTTTTAGTTACATATAAGGATGATTGGGCTTTTAAAGTATTTATTAATCATAGGAAATAAGATTATTTTCCCAATTGGTAGAGAAGCTGATAGATTGCAAATGACTGTAGTTTTTTGTTTGTTTTTATTTTTTATTTCTTTGGTCTGGTTGTGGTGGATTAGAGCAGAAGATGGCTTTTATTTTTTCTGTGAAAGAGCCAGACAGTAAATATATTAGACTTTGTAAGCCATACAATCTCTGTCTCAACACTCCCACTCTACAATAAGTCTGCCTTTGTAATAGGAAAGCAGTCATAGTCAATATTTAATCCGACAGATGGGACTGTGACATAAATAAAACTTTCTTTATAAAAACATATTGTAGGATAGATTTGGCAAGCAGGTCATAGTTCTTCAACCCCTGATTAGGCCAATCCCTGAGTGGATTACGACGCAATGCTTAGATCTTAATTGTCGGTAGAAGTTAATCCTTTCTGCAGGAAGTTAATAAAATCCAAAGTCTCAAATAACTCCTGTCATTAAACATTAATAGGTGTACAAAGAGACAGAATCAAATAAATAACTAAACAAGGAAAAGTCCAGATAATATAAACAGACTTAAAGGAGATTCAGATATAGAGTTATAACCCACAGACTTAACATAATTACAATTAATGTGTTTATGAAATTACATGACAGGATAAAAAATTTCAGCAGAGAATTAAAAACTATGACACAAAAAATGAACTGAAGCATATGATAATTGAAATTTTAATCTTATTAGATGAATTAAACAGTGCATCCAATACAGTTAAAGAGAAAATTAGTGAAGTAAAATAAAGGTCAGATAAAAATATTCAGAATAAAAACTAGACAGAAAAAAATGGAAATACAGGAAAGAACACAGGCAATATGGAATATGGTGAAACATCCGCACATATGTAATTGACATCCCAGAAGAGAGGAGCGGGGAAGAAGCAACATTCTAAAAGATATGTGATCAGATTGTTTTAAAACTTAAGGTAGTTATCTAATCACAGATTTGAGTTACAAGAAGAACAAACAAAAAAAAAATCTATACAAAGTAACATCAAACAAGCAAAAACCAAAGAAAAGAAAGGTAAAAACAGCCAGAAAAAGGCATACTCTTTTCCAAAAAACAATAAAAATCTCACTAGAATAGAAGCCAGAAAATAAAAGTACTAACAATAAAAATAATTGCAACCACAGATTTCTATATTTAGTAAAAATGCTTTAAAAATTAAATTAAAGGTTTTTTAAGGAAAAAATGAATGAGAGACAGAAGACATTCATCACTAGCTCACACATACTAAAGCAAGTATTAAGAAAGTTTTTCAGGAATTAACACAATGTTCTCAGACAGAAGCATAGAGATGTAGGAATGTATAAAGTCAAAAGAAAATTATAGATATTATTTTCTGGAAAGCATGTACAAAATAAATAAATGAAAATGACAAATATCTCAGTAAATCTTTATAAAGATTGGAGGTATGATAATGTATCATGGGTGTATATCTGTAGAATTAAAAAACACAATGAAATATGTGAGAGGTAAATGAAATTAAATTATAAGTTTCAGAAAATTATATGTGTTCATCTAAATTTTGCTCTCTAGATCAAAGATTTACAATGTAATCTCTATCATAACTATTAAAATAATAGTTTTTAAAAGTTATATAACTAACAAACTAATAAGAGAGTAACTGGAATAATTAAAATAATTATCTCAAAGGGATACAAAAATGAACATAGAACAAGTGGGAAAAATAGAAAACAAAATTAAAAACATGCATTTCAGTACAAATATTTCAGTAGTTATATCAAGTATAAATATAATACAGCCTCCAATTAAAAGATAGAAAGAAATTTTTCATATCAAGTTTAAGATTAAAAAGTCAACTATATTCTGTGTAACTGAGAGCCAACTATATTCTGTGTACTAGAGACATATAAAATGGAAGAATGCAGAAATATTAAAAATGAAAGAAGCCATTGTTTTGTTAAGCACTGGCTAGGTCATGTGCTCTTTGAGCTATGGTCGCAATGTTTTCTAAGCTGATTCCCTCCCCTACCTTGAAGAAGTGAATCTCCTCTTCTTTCTCCAGCTCTCTCTCTCATTCTCTAATATACTTTTGAAATAAATTATATTTTCTAATCTAAAAAAATAATAAAAACCACATACCATGCAACTACTAACCAACAAAAACCAGTACAGCAATACTAATATTACACTAAGTAGACTGAAAACCAGATTGTCTAACAGAGATGACATAAAATATATTATAATTATAAAAGGGTCCATCTAATAATATATTTCTAAACTATAGAAAACAAAAATTGACAGAACAAAAGGAGAAATAGAAAAGTTCATAATCATAACTGAAGGTTTTAACACACCTCCCTCAAAAACTTTCAGGACATGCAGAAGAAAACAAATACTAACAGAATCAAATTTCTTTTATTGAGAGCATTTAGACATACCAAATGGCTTTGAAAATATCTATTGTTAACAACAATTATTTAAAGCACTTAAAAAAGATTTTAAATGTCAACATGTCAAACAACTGAATATATTTTGCTCTCTATGGAAAAACAGATGAAGTGGAGAGATGAATAAAACAATTTAAGGGTAATGAAGGGTAAAAAAATTAAAACAAATTATTCTGTACTTAGGGAGGCAGCATGTTGGTAAAATATAAAGCTAAGAATGTTAAAGTATGCATAATCTCTTAGAATTTTGTTATTGATTTTCACGAATTTAAAACACTCTATTTTTTAAAAAATGTTTAAGGCTGTCAGATAATATAAGATTAATGCCTCTATTTGAAACCAAGTATTTAATCCTATCTTTTGATTCTTCATTTTCATTTATATTCTGAGTGATTGCACACATATGTATTTATTCAAGCAATATTTTGGCATTTCTTAAAATTTTTAAATTTTAAGGATATTCTTAACATTAACCAAAGTAGGGCACATGAAAATGCTAAACTGCAAACCATAAAGAAACAATCTACTTCATCAGAACCAATCTAAGAATGCAGTGGGCTGTCTCAAAAAGATGTAAGGTCAGACTAGATCTGTTCCGGATTTTCTAGTCTAAAAGATCTTAGTCATTTTCAGAGTTGTGCAAATGCACTCCAAATATAAGAGAGAGAGAAAATGTTGCCTTCACAGGATAAAAAAAAAAGATGTAGCAAGAAAATAGAATATTTTTTGTTTAAACATGAAAAACGAGAATTAAAACTATCCAGAGTTCTCTTTTCATGCAACATATGCTATCAAAAGCCATGAAAACACTAGACTGCTAATGTCATTCCATAAAGCACATGACAAAATGTGCTGTAGAAATTGATTTGTAAATCCATGTTTTACCTCATCACACAAGGACTTTATATCTAAAAAGCAGCTGATATGAGGATCCTATTATAAAATTTTATTATGATTAATTATTTGTAACTCATAAACAGAGAGTTATTGTATTCTTTATTGAACATGCTAGAATTGAGAATGAGAAACACAAAATTAAAATTCTAATAGCTACACTGTCAAAAATCACCAGGCAAAAGATAAAGCATATTTTTTCTACAGTTATATTAATGCCACCTACAGGCACAGAACAGTATGTATAACATCTAACTCATGTCAAATATACAACTGCCAGAATAATTCAAATTTAAATATCCAAGATTATATTTTGGCATTATTTCATTATAAATGACTCCACAGTTTTATTTATCTATAAAATTAATTAAAAATTCTGAAGACAAGAGTCAATCAAAATCTTAATCTTCCTCCTTTCTACTCCTACCCATCCAGTAATAATATATGAAACTATCAGCATCCTCTCTATACCTTTTTTTCTGGCAAGAACATCATGCTCAATCAAACACTTTTTAGTTTTGTGGGGCAACAGGTTCCCAAAGAAGTTTCAGTTGAATATGATTCTTTCACTCATAGAGATGTGAATAATATAATATATCACAAGAAACTGAGGGCTAGGCATATGATAAAGGGCTAAATAAATGGATTTGAATGAATAAATGAATAGAAAAATTATGTCTGGGAAACTCACTTCTCTGAAAGAAAAGAAAGATGTGAGCATATTTGTAAAAAAAATTCACAATACTTTGTAATAGAATAAATAAAGAAATAAGTAATGCATATTCAGATTGGAAAATATGGTAATTAAAACTGGATGTTTAATATTTGAATGTTCAAAATATGTTGACTATATAATAAAAGATTAAAATAATAAAAAAATAAGAATTAGAATATAGTATATAAAATGAGATATAAGTAAAAAAACAAATTTATATATAAACATATAAATTATATACTATATAATCAAATTTCAAATAAAAATCAAATCAGAATATAATCAGATGTTAAGCAAATTCAAGTAATAAGGATTTCATTTTTTATAATACAGCTGATGAAAATTGTAAAGCATATATTATTCTATATAACAAGCTCTTAATATCAGTCCTTGAAAAATAATTAAATGTTGTTAAATAAAGCATTCCAATGAGTTCACATAATCTGATTACAATTTTACAACACAACACTAACGAAAGGTAAGTTCCAGCAACCTTTTCTGATTTAAATTGACTAATACATTTTTGAAGAAGTGTAAACTTTCAAATAAATATAAAACTATACCAACCTGTACATTTTAAAATAAGAAAACAAATTACTTGTGCAAATGGACCATCAAGGTGTCTCAAGTAATATAAAATAAAAACTAGGTATGATGATGATTGAATTTACTGAGAACTAATGAAAATTGTGTAAATAAACGAGGCATTTCAAAATGTTATCCAGATTTATGAATGGATATCTTCTTCTACCAAAATATTAATATAAATATTGACTCTCAGATAGGTTTATAACAATTTCAATTAATTTAACTCATTGAGTCTTCAATATTTATGTTTATTTCATTAAAAATACTTTATTAGTTTGCACTTCTAGCCCAAAACTACACTGAAAGAGAAAATAGGCTGGGCGCGGTGGCTCAGCCTGTAATCCCAGCACTTTGGGAGGCCAAGGCGAGATGATTGCCTGAGCGCATAGGTTCGAGACCAGCTTGGGCAACTTGGTGAGACCTCGTCTCTACAATAAATCATAAAAACTAGCTGGGTGTGGTGGCGTGCATCTGTAGTTCCAGCTACTTGGAAGGCTGAGGCAGAAGAATCATCTAAGTCCAGCAGATTGTGACTGCGGTGGCCATGAGCATGCCACTGCACTCCAACCTGGGCAACAAGGGTGAGACTCCAATTCAAAAAGGAAAAACAGAAAAAAAAAAGTATAAATAACATCATTAGGGTTAGGATATACAAAAGAAAAGTCAATTATTTCCCTGAAGCTTTCTTTTCTTCTTAGGTAACATATGATACCTGTTTGAAGTACAATCTTTCTCATATACAAATATATAAACATATAAAAAGACACTTTTTTTACAAAAACAGGATTATTTTATCTTCATTACTATGTAACTTGCTTTTCTTTATTACCATTAAAAAAAAAACAAGCACACAAAAAAAAATGCAGTTTTGATAACTGGAAATTCAAAGCAAGATTAATATTTTTAGAAATAGGAACTTCTGCTCCCAAAGAAATCTAATTTTATGAAGACAAGTAGGTTGTCTAGTAAGAAATATATGGCAGTTAAAAGACTTGCAATGCATGTAAACAGGCCACTAATTCTCTACCTCAAAAGTAATAGCACATATTTTCAGCAAAAAAGTGCTAATGAATCTGATAACATACAATTTTAATCCTATTTCTAAAATCACCAGAAACATTCTTATAAATGATACCACAAAACTAAGAAGTCTTGGTTCTATTAGTAACATGTGGTTGCATTATTTTACTATGCGTTTAATCATCTTAAAATATGAAAATTATACCTCTAAATAATTTGAATTTAATTCATTACACATTGATTTAATAAGTAAATATATTTATACTTCTGTAATTTTAAAATTTATTCATAAATTTACTTTCTAAAGAAAGAAATTTTGCATATTAACTTTGAAAATAACTGTGAAAATTATGAGATTTTGCTCAATAAATGTAAATAAATCAGCATGCCACAGTTTCATGAATGCTAGCAGAAAACTTGAGATTTCCTGACAGGGAATGCATTACTCAGAATACAGCAGGCAGCATGAGCTCAATGTTTTCATCAGGTTCCCTTGTCCACCCCAGCTCCCATCTTTCCATGTTCTGTGGGGAATATGGGAAGCAATGAAGCCCACAAATTGAGTTTGTGTCACAGCTAAAGAATCTGACTTAGGAATTACAATCTTTTAAGGTGCTGCTAGCAAACCAGCACAAGTTTTGTCTTATAAGGAGACATCTTTAAATTTCGAATATGGAGACACTAGTTCTATCTTCAAAGTTGTTTGCAATATAAACTTCTTTTGAAAGATGGTCTAGAATAAAAGTTGTCACCAGAAAGGGCACGGAGAACTGTTTCTTCCATCACAAACTTCCTACACTCAAATACGTACCTACATACTCACTACTTTAGTGTGTCTATATAAAAGGAAAGTGATTTGATTTTATTTTCACTCTTATTTTACCAGAAGGCTCTCAACATGTATCTACTAATTGAGTGTGTGTGTGTGTGTGTGTGTGTGTGTGTGTGTGTGTGTGTGTGTGTGTCACATTTAGGTCCATTAGCATAATGGTTTCTGTGAATGTCAATTTTACTGCTGACTTAATGTTTAAAATAATTATTTAGGCCATTGCCTTGCTAGCTATTGTGTGGACATGAACTCTTTGAGATATGGCCAGGTCATGTTTCCTGGCTTTGTTTTCCTCCCCTGCCTTGGGGAGGTAAATCTCCTCTTTCTCTCTCTCTCAAATTTACTTTCTAAATAAACTATATTTTCTAACCTAAATAATAATAATTATTATTATTCACAATTAAAAATTTTAATATTTGATCTGTGCATGTGTGAATCAATATACCTTTTCATTATGCTTATTAAGGCTTTCAAGCTTTCATTTTTATTTATTTTATATTAAAATGGTGCCAAAACAATCTTAAGAAAATAATTCAGAAATGAATATATATGGTATCTTTTATCCTATGAGGTCCAGAAATCAGGATTCAATTTGATATGAAACAATAAGTACTCAATAACCACCTACGCTATCACCTCAGCTAAAAGTATAAAAATAAATTTGAGACATTTATTTTGACCATAAAATTTTTTTCCTTCTCTCTGCAATATTCATATACTTGCTTTCTATACAAAAAAAAAAAAAAAAAACTCAATCAGTTTTCCTCTACCCCTGATCATGCTAGGTGCTCTGGGAAATACAAAGAATACAAAGATATTATCTCTATGTATCGATCTTAAAAATCAAATGATAGTACAGGGAAGTCAATTATTAAATTCACATGATACACAATAAGAACATTGTGGAGGGGTTAGAAGAGGTGAAATTTGAGGTAAGAATAAACACAGGCAAAGTGGGGGTTGGGGGAGAAGAGCAAGCCAAGCCTCAAGGAATAAAATAGGCAGGAGTTTGTGGTAAAAAATCACCATGGCATCTATAGAGAATAATGAAAAGGGCACATTGACCAAGGCAGAGCGGAGACATTAACTGAGCTATGTGTCTGGATATCCCGATTATGAAGAGCTTTAAAGAATAAGGAATTTGATTTCATTCCCTATGAAATAGAAAGCTGCTTGAAATTTTTGAAGAAAATAATATGATGAAATTGACATAAGTGGATTAGTGAAGAGAAAGGAGAGAGTTTATCTCTTTCTCTCCCTCCCTCTCTCTCTCTCTCTCTCTCTCTCTCTCTCTCTCTCTCTCTGAATTAGTCTTTCCCACCTATTATTATTCAATTTTTCATTCTAAAGATGAAGAAACAGATTTGAAGACATTAAATAACTTCCCCAAAGGCATTTAATATGCAAATGTCAGAGATTGGATGCTATCCAAAGACTGTGTGACTTCATAGTTTATGCTCTTAAAGATTTCATAATACTGCTTCTTGTGTATGAGATTCTTGCAATATTTCATATATATAAAGCAATAAAAATCTAGACTAAAGCATTGGCTACAGAAATGAAGAGCAAATTAATGTGGTAGAAAAAAATTTTAGAGAATAAAGAGACTTAGTGACACATTGGCTAAGAAGAAAGCTGTGACAAAGTAGGGTACCCGTTTTAAGTCTTGGTGTTTTAGAAATTGATGGTAGAAACAACATATAGGAATTCAGGGAAAGGAAAATTTTATACTAAGAAGCATTATTTTTGAACATACTGAGCTTAAAGTTAGGTGATATATTTAAGAGTAGATATTAGCAGTTGAAGGGATTGGACCAGATATGCTGCTCTCTTTTCTTTCAGCAATTACCTCTCCTTCTTTCATCCCACAATCAGATTTTGTTGTTATTGTTTTTAGTGACCTGTTTCTACTCATCACATTCCTTTTCTCACCAGGAATTTTATCAATGGTCTTTAGAAGTCTGGCATACAACCTATGCTGTCATTATCCAAACATATGACTTTTTAAAATCAAGAACCTAATTTCCAATCTAATCCAACAAGCTCTATTCTTTATTATCCTTACTTCTAAGGGAAATATGAAAATTCACTCCCTTTTTGTTTACAAAAATTATTCCTTTTTTCCCTCTCTTGACCATATATTTTTTACCAAGTCTATACTTTTTAAATTTTTGTGCAGGCAGCATAATGTAGTGATTATGAACATGAATTCTGAAGCTCAGAGTGCCTTGGTTAAAATTCTAGCTTCAAAGTACCTAACCTCAGCTGCCATAATGAAGTATCATAAACAGAGTGACTTAACGGATATTTATTTCGCACCATTTTGGAGGCTAGGAAGTTCAAGATCAAAAGACCATCATATTTATTTCTTGGTGAGTGTTTTTTTCCTGACTTGCAGACAGCTGCCTTCTCACTGTGTCCCCATATGGCAGACAGAGAGAACTCTGGTGTTTCTTCCTCTTCTTATAAGGGCACCCACCTTATCAAATCAGAGTCCCATCATTTATGATCTCATTTGACCTTTATTACTTCCTATCTCTAAATATAGTCACCTGAGGGTTAATGGTTAACATGTGAATTTGGGGGGAACACGAACAATCTTGTTCACAATGATTTCTTCATTTCCAATTTTGATGCAATCTTCAGACACTCTCTTCTCAGGTAACCACTGCCACTGCACCACTCCATACTCACTACCTTAACTCTGTATCAGTCTAAACTTATCTTCATCCCTCCCAATAAACTTTACTCCAAATATCTTGCACATTGACAACAGATTAATTTCTGGACAGAATTGCTATTTTCACAACATGATTCTATATGAAAAATTAGCACAAAATTCACTTAATCTTTGATCATTTTAATAGTAAAACCATTGAAGGAGCATTGCCCTTTCTTCTTATCAGTACAAAGCTGTCAAACCTTATCACCAAAAACACAGATGAATGTATAAGAACAGGCAGCTACTTCTGCTCTGGAATCAATATGACTGTGTCACTCTCTTGGTGGTCCACTCTGTATCAGTGTAAAAGACAAGTTCCTCAGGTTCCCTATATAAAATCTGCCTTAGGTTTGGTTCTTTCTACTGTATTTGGGATATTGGCTACCATAACAAAATACCACACACTGAGTGACTTATGCAAAATAAATTTAATTTTTCAAAGTTATGGAGGCTAGAAGTCTAAGATTAAGGTGTTGGCAGACTTTGTTTCTCCTAAGATCTCTGCCCTTGCTATGCAGATGGCATCTTTTCACTATATCCTCACTTGGCTTTTCTCTGTGTTTCTCTTTCTTTTTAAAAATACACTAATCATATTGAATTAGGGTCCCACTCTTACAACCTCATTTAACATTGATTATTTCTTTAAAAGTCTTATCTTACAATACAGTCATATTGGGGGTTAGAGTTTAACATATTACTTTTAGGGAGATGTAATTCATTCTATAACATCTGATTTCCTTAGGCTTTATCTCTTATACTATGCTCTACACCCACAGAAATTTCGAATTTTAAGTATGACTTTATTTGTTGACTATAAGAATGTCATACAAGCCCTCGGTGGGGCTCAGCCTGTAATCCTGTGCCTTTGGGAGGCTGAGGTGAGTGGATTGCCTGAGCCCGTGGGTTCGAGACCCGCCTGGGCAGCGAGACCTCATCTCTATAATAAATAAAAAAAAAATCAGTCGGGCGTGGTAGCGCATGCCTGTAATTCGGTTACTTGGAAGGCTGAGGTGGAAGGATCACCGGAGCCCAGCAGGCGAGGCTGCGGTGGCCGGGAGCGGCCACTGCACTCCAGTCTGGGAGACAGAGTGAGACTCCAACTCAAAAAAAAAAAAGAATGTCATACACTTATTTCTTGAGTGCCAATCCTTTCTTCCTCTCTTCCCTTATGCCTTTCTCCTTTTCTTCTTTCTTTCTTTTTTGTAGTCACAGAGACACAGAAACATGTGTTGATAAATTAAACAAAAAGCTGTGAATCTATGTCTAGTTAAGTCAAATAACTATGGGAGCCTATGAAATAAATTCACATAATATCTAATATTTAACCTAAAAAATAATCATACAGCTTAAGCAGTTAGTGAATGATAAAATATTCCCTTAAGAAATGGAGTCACCAGTAAAACACAGTATAAATTATTTTATTTTAAACATGATTTACTATGTTTATTTTCCCCATCTACATTCTAAGCACAGACATTACTATTTTTCTACAAAAATAACACATTATCATAAGCCAGGTATCAATGAATATTATTTATCGATTGATTAGTTTCTTCTTTCATCTAAATTTCTTACCATCTCAGACTTTTTTCACTTCCTAAACTCTCAGGATAAATTACTTAAGTTCATTTGAACTTATCTTAATTAAGTGTAAAACATATATATTTTTAGAATTTTCTTTTTGCTTTCCTATGCCCCACTCTACAATCAATGTTAGTTCTAAAGAAATATTTAATGCAAATTAAAGAATATGAATACTATTTATTAAACTGTCAGAAATGGATATCATTTTTCACAGACTTTTTAAAATTACTGAATATTCACTCCATTTCATTCGTATTACTACCTTATAAACACATAACATACTTTTGGGGGGAAAATCTATGATAGTTTGCATTCCTAGTTTTGTGTTTTAATTTTCAGGGCAGAGTATGATGAACATTTCCAAGGAGTTTGAAAATACCAGCAGTGGCTTAATTGGCCAATAGCTGTTTGACATCTTAGAAAGTCTTGTAAAAAATATAATTAACACAGTCACGTGTATCTATATGAGAAACATAAAAATACTCCTTAAATATTATGTACCCTGTCCCTGTTTCACTCTCAGAAGTTATAAAGGAAATAGTGCCATGGTGCTTGTGGCAGTCATCAACCTGACTCACTCTGCACACAGTAAAAGTCTCACAAACATTGATAATCAGGAAAATAACAACACACTGGGTACCAGGTCCACCATCAGAGGGAGAGAGGACCAGCTACAAGCTTAAACTTCACTTGCATACAACTTCTTATGTAATAAATCTTCATGTGTACCCCACGACTCTAAAACAAAATAAAATTTGCAAATAAAATAAAAACAATAGTTATACTACTTTGTTACAGCAATGGTGATGTTAAAGAAAATTCTCATTATAATAAGATAGATTCTCTCAATTACATCTACATGCTTGCTTATCATACCATAGGCAAGAATTCAGTTTGGGGGGAAGCATAATGAACAGGAAGAACATGAGGGTAACTGAAACACTGATGGAAACACATAATTTCTTCTGGGCTATGATTTAAAACAAAAAGGATGTGGGAGTGTAGAACGGTTGGGGTAGAGAGTACTAAAGAAATATTCAGTCCTGTGTAAAGAAATATTTTATGAGACATAGGTGGAGCCCAGGCCATTTTTGCTCTCTCTAGCCAAACAAGTCAACAATTTTATTACCTTAAGGTCATAAAAAGATATAAAATAGGGCTAATGCAAATGACAGAGAGGAGTAGGTCATTAAAAGCAATCTACACATTGCTTTTACTGCTAAGAGGAAGAGATTAAATCAGCACACAAGAAACAAAGGTGAAAGTCAGAGCCTAAAAGCAGACAGAAATAGGAAGCTCAGTGAACCCAGTGAAGGAAAAGCAAGTAAGATATGAAAATAAAGATACCAAGAAATAGCTCAGAAGCAATGTTTGAATGCAGACATATGTCCTGTTGTGAGCATTCTGTTATTATTTTTCAAAAGGTTGGGTGAATATTTTAATAGGGCCAAATCTAACTTGACAGACAGGAAACAAACAGATGTCAACTATACATTTACAGTGTATGTTCTTTCAACCTATTTTAAAGAGCTCTTCCAACGCTCAACATATGCAAATTCATATACTCAACAATCCCAACGTATATAACCACAAGTGCACATGCACACATGTGTGCATTCACGTACATACACAAAAAGTCACACCAGGCACCCTGGTATCTCTTTCATCCTCTAATACTACAAAATTCTCAAACCCACACTTAAATTCCCATATTGTATAAGCATATCGCAACGAAAAACAATCCAATATTTGCTATATGCACAGAGATGCAGATGTTATCTGCTGGACTTTTCCCCCCAAAATCAATGCCAGCAGTTTTTTGGCCTGTTATCCACATAGTTATATGTATCCATAGCAACATTTATTGCTCTTTTACAACTACTCAGTACCAAAAAAACTGTTTCTGCTTCTGAAGGTTTCCTGAGGAAAAAACAATCATAACTGATAGATATTAAATTTGCCAGTAAGATGAATAGTCTTGGATGACAACTACGTAAAGAGAAATGTCCAGAAGAAACAGTTCAAGAATATTTATAGTTGCAATTATTTCTCCAGTGGTATTTAAATTTGACACAGCCCTAGTAAGGATATTTCTAAAGTACTTAAGTAAAATATATATTTTTCTCAAGGATACATTGTAAATAAGGAAGCTTTCCAAAACTAGAAAATGGCCTTAAGTTCAAAACAGCCTAGGTTTCAAAAACAATAAGAGCATATTGAGACACCAAGTTTCAGTAGGTACTGAAT
The DNA here is from genome assembly GCA_027257055.1 of Cephalopachus bancanus. Lineage (NCBI taxonomy): Eukaryota > Metazoa > Chordata > Mammalia > Primates > Tarsiidae > Cephalopachus > Cephalopachus bancanus. The sequence goes on along the minus strand of JAPVLO010000205.1, from coordinate 2,599,967 downwards.
TATAGCACACCTTATCAAAGCACATTTTTATAACCATGTGTCAAAACCATAATCCAGAGTTAAACCAAAAATAATATGCTGATTTGTTTCTCAAAGGCCTGCATAAGAAATAAATATCATAATTCTTAAAATAGTAGGTTAAAATTAAGTTTCATCTGAGAATATGTGATTACATAATGTTTACAGTCATAAATGGTAAATCTCTCCATATCTACAAAAAAGTATCATCTTGAGAACTAGTAAGTGTGGATTTGGGGAAATGCAGAACTGTTTAGAGAAAAATGTAGATGAGTTAAAACTGTTTGCATTTAGATGCAAATAGAAGCTAAGAAAATTATTCCTGTAACACAGAATTCTTTGCAAGAAAAGCATTTTTAAACAGATCTCTATTTCAGCAAACATTTATGAATGTTTCTTAAAAACAAAAGGAAAACAAAGTTTTGTGAAAAATTTTAAAACCTTATGTAAATATAGGTATTATATTTGGACTTACTGTTAATTAATTGATATCCTACCTAAAATGTAACATATACCATATAATTTGATCAGAGATTTAGAAAAGTGTGTAGGAAGTATAGGTCAAACATCCCTAATCCAAAAATCCAAAATCTAAAATGCTCTAAAATCCTTAACTTATTGAGCACCAATATGATGTCGCAAGTAGAAAATTCCATACAGAAGTACTTCATGTAAACTTGTGTCATGCACAAAATTAAGGAATACGTCTATAATCTCTTTGGGAGGTTGAGGCAGAAGGATCACTTGAGTCCAGGAGTTCAAGACCAGTCTGGGAAATATAGTGAGATCTCGTCTCTACAGAAAATCAAAAAATTAGCCAGGAGTAATGGCATGCACCTGTAGTCCCAGTTATTTGGGAGGCTGAGGCAAAAGGATCACATGAGACAAGGAGGTCGAGACTGCAGTGAGCTGTGATTATGCCACTCCAGCCTGGATGCTAGAGTGAGAATTTAATTTTTTAAAAATTATATCTCTCTCTCTCTATATATATACATGTTATACATATATACCTATATATAGTATAACATTATCTTCAGACTATGTACATGTTGTGTACATAAAACACAAACGAATTTGTGTTGAGACTTGTGTTTCATCCCCAAAATATCTTATTATGCATAAGCAAATATTTCAAAATCCAAAAAATCTGAAATAATATTGTTAAAAGTGTGTAGTTTTTCTAATGGTAAATCCATGCTCTTTATTTTCCTAGTAGCCCACAGATTTTGTGAATAAAAAATAATAATTGATACATGTTGAACATTTGCTGTATGTCTGACACGCTTCCATGCATTTTAAGTAAATTAACATATTTAATGTTCTCTAGAAACCTGAGTGATATGTTAATATTATTATTCCCATCATACTAATGAGAAAATGGAGACACATAATTTAAATAACTTGACCTGGATCATTCAACTAGTAATAGAATGGGATTTAGATGGTATATTCTTACTCCTAAAACAAATGCTCTTAATGGCACAATGTCTCCCCATCATCTTTGAATCACCTCTCTCTGAAGTAGTACAGGATCAGAGGCACAGGACAAATCCTGAATCTGGACTGTTGTCTCTTCTTATAAACACAGTTTTATGGGAAACAGAAACACCCATTCAGATATGTAATGTAGCTACTTTCTCAGTACAATTCAGTTGATGAAATACAGAAAATATATGACCACAAAAACCTAACATATTTACTAACTAACCTTGAAAGAAAAAGTCTGCTGACCCCTAATGTAGACCTTGTAAAACCAAACAATATTTAAATGTTGTCAAGACAAGTGAACGACTCATCCATAATAAATGATTATTCTTTTTAAACTCTCCACTTCCCTCTCCTCTGCACAGAAGCCCATCTAATCAAAAAGAACAAGACAAGTGGATCCATTTATTGTCATACAGATTTATCACAGATATAAATTGAGTCATTTTCTTATATCAATAGCTTGTCCTATCTCTCTATATTTCCACTTTACATTAAAAGACAACAGAAAATAATGTATTCAAAACCACAATACTTGAAATAGCAAATACCTGTTTTTATTCATAAATCTAAGCTAAAATATAGCCCATAGTTAATTTTGTCAAGTTTTAATCATCAAGGTTAAAATAATATAGTTAGCTATAGCTGCCCTCCATCTAAATGTGTCACTAGAGGCTAAAACGCTTTTGCTTATATGTAAACATGTGAATACTTTAAAGTTTATATTACTCTTAAGGAACTGCATTATGTTATCTAAATTTGTAACATCATCTTTTATGGACTTGGTGATTAAAAAATAGGCACTTTCCCTGCAGTTAAATATGCCTTTGATTCTGATTTTCAAATGAAAACAAAACACAATTTCAGTGAAAACATGTCTCAGAGGAATACAATTGCAGCCTTTCCAAAGTACCATTTGCTTAAGTGGTTCTCTGCTTTCTCCCTCTTCCCCCACCAGAAGCTCTGATTGCTCAAGTATTCCTCAGAGAACCCGTAGGGTGCCATCTGGTGTATATCTGCTATGTTGCAGCTTGAAATTCTTGATGCCAGATTTAGCCCATCGAATTACACAAAAGTATGTGAGTTGTATTACAACTGAAACATTAATACTGGATTCATGAAAGAAAATTGAAAGTTAGACATGCATAACAAAACCACATTAGTGGTTATTCGATTAATTATTGAATATGATTATAGCACAAACAGCGGATTACCACAGCAGTTAGGTACAAAGAGAGTGGCATTTATTGTTGATGCTGTAGGTCACAGTTTGTTTTCTTATAAGCAATCAAATAATACACATGACTAACAGTGTAAGTACACATACCAGGAAAGAAAACTCTGGCTGAGAAGCATACACTTGTTCAACTTGATCCCACTCCATTTTTATTTTGACATCCAATAAATATCAGAAGATAACACTGACAACAAAGAGGTAGGCAAAATGTTTCTGCAACTTTCACAGACATAGAGATAACAGAGGCTGGAAACTGAATAAGATATATTTGCTTTTACTTATTTATTAATAAGCACTTACTAAGCAGCAAATATATTCCAAGCTGAGCAGACACAACAAGGGATAAGATCACAAGATCATTCTCCTCATGCATCTTAGAGTATCACTGGGAAAGAGATTAAATTATGAGGAGGGATAAATGTTGGAATAAAAGAGGAAATGTAGGCTGCTATTGCACCCATAGAGAAACTTCTAAGGGCAACTAGGAAGCATTCAAGAATTTACAGGAGAGTGACTTGATCACATACTCATTTTAGTCTGATGGCAGTGAGTAAACTGGCTAAATACTGGCTAGAAGTAGGAAGACAAATTATGCAGTAAACTGGACCACGATGTAGGAGCAGTTGGAAGAAGAGATACAAGAAAATATGAAAAGTATGTTGGAGTGAGAATCTTCTAAGTTGAGGGAGGATTCAAAGATACTTCATACACACAATTTAAAACACAATATCCTAATCAGCGCTTCTGTTCCAGGATACTTGGAAGAAACTATTAGAAAAAGACTTCTGCATGCATATGCTTGGACATACATAAGCAGAATCTTTAGGGCAGCGCCCCTGTCAGTACTCACCTCTGTACCTGGTTCCTACCCCAGGTGATTTGGATACAACCACGATGTTAGATTCACGTTCACAGTTATATTCATTTTCAACACTGTACTTTATTGAAAGTTCACATTATAAACTAGCATAACAAATATAATCCCCAAAGCTGGATTAGTTTGGTATTATTTCTAATTGCCAGAAAGAAATTACTTGATAAAGTTTTTTTTATTAAACTCAAAGTAAGTAGACTAATATTTAATACAATGCCAGTTAATGACAAGATAACTTTTAAAAAAGAAAGAAAATCTGAAATGATCTAATGAGATTCAATACTTAAGTATTCAATACTTAATCAACGGTAGTAAGTCAACAATAAAAATGGCAAAATAGTTTTAAACGTGATATCTTGCAAAAATGTTAGCAAGAAGTAAATTTTAAAGGTAACTTGAAAGTGTTACAAGTAGATGTTAACATTAATGCTTATATTCATTAGAAAAGTACAGGCAATATTGATTATATAGGTGAATTCATTTGAAAGACAGAGTATATATTGAATATCCCTTATCCAAAAGGCTTGGGGCCAGAAATGTTTCTAAGGATTTCTTTTAGATTTTGAAATATTTGCATATACATTATGAGATATATTTGGGATAGTACTCAAATCCAAACATTAAATTCATTTATGTTTCATACACATCTCATACACATACCCTGAAAGCAATTTTATATGATATATTTAATAATTGTGCCACTGAAATAAGTTAAGTACTTATATGTGGAATTTTCCACTTGTCATGTTATTTTAAGAATCAAAAAGTTTTGAGTTTTGGAACATTTTAGATTTCAGATTTTCAAATTGAGAATTCTCAGACTCTACATTTAGCCTGCAATGTAGACCTTTCCAAGAAAATTGTTCTTAGAGCTCTTCAACTTTGAATGGTTTTTAGAAACTTTAGGAAAGTAATGTATTAAAACAATATATGTCACCATCTTTCTAGCCAGATAGCCATTAGCTACAACCCTAAGGCAATCTTGAATAGGCTTGACCAAAAATGTACTGTAACCTCTCTATTACTAACTAAATATTTTCAGATGTTATATGCAGATGTACCCTCAAAATAACAAAGAATAACATCATTTGCCCCTAAGAAAAATATACCTTTATTAACAAAAGTGTAGAAATATCAATAATGCACTGTATTTCTACTAAATGATTGGCTTTGATGATCAATGGGAAAAAATATACAAAAATAACAATTAAATTTTGTAATTTTTTTCTTTTGGTTTTTGTTTGATTTTTAAACTCATATTGATTCTTGATTATATAATGTATTCCTATAAATTACATTATAATAAAATTTTAAGGAAGGATGTTAGAATGAGGTAGAGGTGAGGATTAATAGTATGTGAACATGTACTTGTGTGATAAAACACTATTAAGATAAAAGATACATAAGGAGATAAGTAAAATAGCTGCATACTTTATGAGTATAGATTTTTGTCAACTTAGTCGCTAAAAATCTCAAATAAAAGCATATTCTAGTGTTACATATTAAAATTAAGTAATTATTTTAGCTTAAAAATCAGATCCTAGGAATTTCCTGCAATAAAAAATAATATGTGAACAAAAGTTGAACTACTATATATCAGAAGTTCATAAAATAGGAATGGACAGTTTTTGTGTATTAACATTGGACAGCGAGACCTCATCTCTACAATAAATCAAAAAAAAAAAAAAATCAGCCGGGCGTGGTAGTGCACACCTGTAGTTCCGGCTACTTGGAAGGCTGAGGCGGAAGGATCGCCAGCAAGTCACTCCAGTCTGGGCGACAGTGAGACTCCAACTCAAAAAAAAAAAAAAAAATTATATTGTTACTCTAAGATGAATAGTTGGTATTAAAATAAAATTCAGTAATAAAGTGTAAATTGCAGTTAGAAAATTCCTGGCTAAAAGAATATTTTAATAGATATTTTTCTTTAAGGGCATCTATTATGAATATCTTGCTACTTGAGCAGTTGTCTATACTAATCATGTAATGATATTGCTTTAACTTGTTGACAATAAAGACCCACTCCTCTCTGAATGGGCTGCATGAACATATGTAATTATTTCTCACTGTATGTCAGCTTTAAAAACCAACTCTGTTCAGTTTCTTCAAATACTCTTTAATGAAGAAAAACAAATGGTAGTATATAAATAATCTCAATATATTCTAAATACTGACTGTATAGTGAATATCACTGAATATTTTTAAATTATAAAATTAAGTACCCTAAGAAAGTCTCTTGACACCATGGTTACTTCTTTTTATTCTTTTTACTTGAAATAGTTTATTAAAATCCTGACCAACGTGAGAGGTAGGAAGCTAAAAAATTGAATGTTATAGACTTGAGATTAATATCTTTCAATATAACAGCTATTTACCTTGTTCAAAGAGGTCCAGAAAGCATGTTAAGTAAAAGACTCAGAAGATTCTAATTTATCTATTCAATGTGGGAAAAAATTACGTTGTTAGTATGGAAGTAACATGCTCATACATACTTGTATCATGTTGTGCTGGTAAATAGTCAACAACAGGCTTGCCAAAAATAAAAATAAAAAAAATCCCTAATCTGCAGTGTTTGCCAGCTTCGTGGCATAAATACTCCCACATAGCTGATTTTGAGCTACTAAAATGATATAAATGAATCAACAATTTGAAAATAAGCACAGTAGCTACTACACAGTACTTCCACCACAAAATTTCAGATGAGATAAATCATCTCATAAATGCTGATATTAGTAAAATAAGTAGAAAATATGATTTGAGTACTGATTACTCTTTTAAAAATATAGTTTATTTAATTATAAGTTAATATTTAATTTTTATGCCTACACTTAACTTCCAGCTCACATGATTCCTGAAATTCTAATAGTGATCAGGTATAAGTGTTATCATTCCAGGATACCACTTCACCAACTCTAGACACAAAGACTGCCCAGTGTACACTGGTGTAGGAGACAGAGAAGGTTTCTTTCAGTTTTTTGTTTATAACAGCTGATGAGAACACATGACTGGATACTCCCAGTAGTCTATGGCACTCATTTCTCTTAAACTGCTTTCTTTCTTTCTGATTCAATTCTGGCCTCCCGTGGTAGTTGCTGGCATTGTTATCTATGTGTTAAAGAAGCAAATACTAGCAATCGTCATTATAACATAGCCAGATTACTCTTTATTCTAACTATTAACATTTTCGTGATACCATTATAAAAATCTCCTACTAATGAAAATAAATCTACTGAAAGATAATGGAATAGAATAAAAAGCTACTGAACTTGGAGTCACAAATCTCAAGGTGTTGTTCTGAATTCATACTAACTAAAGGAAAGTCATTTACAATTTCCGATTCTCACTTTACATATCTTTAAAGTAATATTAGTATGGATACTTTTTATAGAAATCCTCCAAAGTAAACGACTGCTGTAATCATAAAAATGAAACCGTAACATACTTCAGTCCTAAAGAATGGATGATTTCTGGGCATAAAGGTGAAAGAATCCCATGATGTGTCTTCCTGACCAGTTCACCATTTGAGTGACTGAGTATAGGCTGTGGAAGGGCAACTACATTCATTAGGCAAAAGCATTCAAACCTTCAGATTGAATTTTACTGGATTGGTGACCATTGGAACAAAAATGACAAAAATAAGCTACTTTTATGGTATCATATAAAGTTATCATTAATGCCAAGTACATTTTATAGCTCTCTCAATAGCTTTATAATAGCATATAAACATAACTTAATAGCTAATGCCCATTTCTCCTTACCTGACAAATAGAGAGAAGATTGGAATCAATTTATTCCCTTAAATTCTTTCAGAAAGTCTTAGAATTTTAGAACTGAAGAGTACCTTATAAACCACAAGTCCAAACCCATCATTTACATATGAGAATAGCTGAATTCAAGAGGATACCTGACCCCGGTCCAATGTCATGTAGTTAATCACTGACAGAGCAGGGTCTAACCAAGTCTGCAGACTTCATTGTCTACCAACACTGAAGGAGTAAACCGTTACCTCTTGAAGAACTCTCTTCATCTTTAATAATAAAGTCTTGACTGCTGTGCAGTCCTGTAACATCAGTCTGAATGGCAGAGAATCTATGCCTCCATTTTCTTCCACACTTTGTAGGGGCCAATCTGAAGATGGACTGTTGGGCATCCGATTGACATGGGAACACCTGGCTTCCAGATCAATGTCTTTTGTTAATTTCAGGGAAAGGTTTCTAACAAGAAAAAAAAAAAGAACAAAAATTACAATGCAGCATGTTTAGAGCAGTATTTCCCAAGTTGTTGATCAAAGTTACTGGTATGCAAGAAAAAAACTTCTTAGGAAGCTTATCATTTCTTCATATCAGTCTTTGAAAACATTCAGGCATTGTGCAGAAATTATGAGATGGGTTAATTTTACATCTAGTGGTAAGATTCAATGACAATTACCATTTTAGAATATAATCTTTCCCCAGTAAGCATTTTCATTTATATATGATACTTATTTAATTCTCTTAAAAATGTTGAGTCAACAAAAATCACTGAAAAGCAAATTTTATATCTAGGGTTTCTGATAATATGCTTAAATATTAATTGAAAAGAGAAAATTAGCCGGACTCAGTGGCTCAGCCTATAATCCTGAGCCTTTGGGAGGCTGAGGTGAGTGGATTGCCTGAGCCCGCAGGTTCGAGACCCGCCTGGGCAGCGAGACCTCATCTCTACAATAAATCAAAAAATCAGCTGGGCGTGGTAGCGCATGCCTGTAGTTCTAGCTACTCGGAAGGCCGAGGCGAAAGGATCGCCAGAGCCCAGCAGGTCGAGGCTGCGGTGGCTGCAAGCTGCCACTGCACTCCAATCTGGGTGACTGAGTGAGACTCCAACTCAAAAAAAAAAGAAAAGAGAAAATTAACAAATAAAAAATTAAGAGAAAATAAAGTTGGTACTTATTATTTTATATTACTAAACCAATCAATGACCATTTTAGGGATTAAAAAAGGCAGTATACGTAGGACTTTGTGCAAAAAAAAATGTGAAATAAAGAAAAAATGTGTAACTCCATTATTAATTAGTATGTGAAGGGAAGCAGAATATGCCACACCAAAATAGGCCATATTAGCATAAGGACCATTTTGAGCTGAAGGCAACTGAGAAAAAGTAGAAAAAGAAAAGCTTTCTGTCTTCCCCTTATTTACCTAAAAATAGACACCAATTTACAATAATGCTCCCCCTATCCTCTTTAACTATAGATGTGTATATAACACTAGATGGTAGATAACACCCCCAAAATCTACAAAACAAACTACTAACTAGCCCTTATCTTCCATTATGTTCCCCATATATTTACCTTCCTACAATTTGTAAAACTATAAACTCAATGCTGTTTTCCTTGGTCTTATCACCTCTCTAAAAATTTATTGTTCTTTTGTGAAGATGCTAGATAAGTCCAAGTCATAACTACCCCTTTCAGTTACTCATCATTTAGGGTTTCCATGTGTATCCAAGATGCACATATTTATAAAATTCTATTTGTTTTTCCCTTCTTTAACCTGTCTCTTAGTCTAATATACAAGGCCCAAATCTTAGGTGGATAAAGGAAAAAATAAAAATAAATTTTCTTCCCCAACACAGGCTTATTCAAAAGTGGTATGTTTTTAGAAAAGTAATAGGTACAAAAACACACATTCATATTCATTTTTATTTAGCTAAAAGTCATCTATTATTTGAAAATAATGCATCTTGAAAATTATTTAATATGACTCATATTGAAGACACATAGAAAGAAAGGATATTAAGGTTGAGGATTTTCCAAAGCTGCAAATCGGTAGATCTAAAAGTAGAATGAGAAAAGAAGACTATGACACCTGTTTTTTAAGCATCTAAACTTGTTCCATTTGTTTCAGAGGCATCGATACAATAATGATAACTAATATCATAACAGTTCAAAATATTTATAAAAATATAGGTTAGGACTTGTGCTCAATTTAAATACTATATATATGCATAATATATATTATATATATATTTTTTTTTTTTTTGCAATTTTCTTAATTATATGACAACAGCCTTTAGCAAAAATTGAGCAAAAACAAATAGATACTCCAACATTTGCCACAAGAGTCAGGCAAAAACATAAATAAATGTTGGGAGCCGGCCACAGAGGCCCACTGAGCGTTAGGGATCAGGAGGGGCCGTTGACCCTGAGACCACTAGGATGTGTTCGGGAGCTATTGACCCCATTTCCTCCCCCTTTCTATTCAGCACTAACCAGATTAAGCTCCTGTGAGCTCAAAACATAAAAACTCTGAGACCAGGACGAACACAAGTTAACTTTAGAAGCTCATTGCTCCCATTCTTCCGCAAATTGCAGTTTTGGCTTTCACACAACTTATAATTCAAACTCGTGTCACATTTAAGAGCCTTAGTATTGGTCACAGGCTTCTGGGTCATGATCTTAGGATTTATTGAAGGTATAAATTGTAGAATATAGTTTTAGAAGACAGACGTTTTGTTGAAAGAACGTGGCTGGGTTACTTGCAGGTAGCCCACTGTGAACTTTGGACTGGGCCACATTCCAAACATTCTGGGATGGGCCACTTTCGTTGGTAAAGTAAATACTTAAGCTTCTATAGAATTGTTTAACTTGGCATAAATCAATCAGCTTAGGATGAAAAAGGTTTATAGAATATGTCAGTCACAGATTAGGTTATCCTTTGTTACGGGATTTTAAGATTATCATATGAAAAGGGTTTAAAGGCAATCATTGATTAAGTTTTCATGGATTAAGGTTTCTGGTGGGTGGGGGACGCCTCTCCCACATCTGACTTTGTGTATAAAAGACCCATTGTAATTCCCAATAAATCACACATCGCTTCTGCACTAGACTGGAGTCCAGTCTCTTTCTCTCTTTCTCTTTCTCTCTCTCTCTCTCTCTCTCTCTCTCTCTCGCTCTCGCTCTCGCTCTCGCTCTCGCTCTCTCTCTCTCCCCTTCCCCCCAATCGCTGACGCCATCTCCACCTTGGCTGGAGCTGGTCTCCAGCAAATGAGAAAATATATTCTTAATTAATTGTATTCAGATCTGAATATTCACAAATAGTATATTTACATTTATAAATTTCTAAATAATTAGTAAAAAAAAACCCCACATTTTTGGATCACACTCAATTGTTAAGAAAAGGACCTGAAATGAACTAACTTAAGCCCTTTTGCAATAAAAGAGTCTTTCCCCCACTAGCCACAAAATGTCTATGCATAAATAATAGCTAATATTGATGTAGTACTCAGTGTACCTCAGGTAATCTTTCAAGAAATTTATATGTGTTATATCATTTAATCCTCACAATCATTATTTTAGGTTGGTACTATTACAATCTACATTTCACAGTTGAGGGGTTTGAGGCAGAGAGGTTAAGTAACTTGCTGATGGTCACACAGCTAACAAGGGATATTGCTGAGATTTGAATGCTGTCAAGGTGCACTTAGTGATAAACCACTATATAACGCTGCATTTTATGTGAAAAACAAGTAGACAAGTTAACAAAAAATCCCACATATTTACAGTTATACAAATAATTATTGTCTTCATTTTAATATATATATATTAACTGAGATGACTAATTCATTTTAATTATACACAACTTGCAGTAAACTATACAATCATTCTTAAAGATTCTATTTTATGTTAATGCTTTCTATGGATACCAATAAAAATAAAACAGTATCAAAATTAGAAGTCATAGTAGGTATATAGTAATTATCGTAGTATTTTAGTTATAATAGAATTTTCAAAGATTTATCAGGTTTAACTTGTGAACTAGCCTGGTGTTTGGCACACATTAGGCTGAGTCAGTAAATAACAGTATAATTTAAATCAAATCATAACTATAATAATGAGTGAATTAATAACACAATATTTGTAATAATCTATGCATACAATGCTTATTTATACAGAGACATTTTTCTGCAGGGTGAATTGCTGTGTATTGCAGGGCTGCTGCCTTGGTTGTAAGTTTCCCAGCATTCTTACAATAAAATAATTAAACAGACGTTTCTATAATTCCATTAAGTTAGCTTGCTGATTTTAAAAGAGATGTGTCCAATCATACATCTAAACATCCATGAAGACTGGCAAAATTTTCAGTAGCCATACTTGCATAAAGTTCAAAGTTTACATTTCAGAGAATTTACTGAGAGACTCTGGAGATTATACTTTGACATTTACATATTTCAGGATCTCTGCCATTTTCAAAGACGTAAGATGAGCTATGTAAAGAAAAGCATTTAGAAGATAAAATTAGCCATTTGTTTTATACTTCAGTAATTTAGATCTGTTCTCAATCCAAAAAGAGAGAATGATGGTATTTTTTTCACAATTATTGAAAACATCCACCTTGTGTCTTGCAGAGCGACAGTGGTGGAAATTGAGGAGATTAAAGAGATCCTGCCACTGACTTCAAGAGGCTCACCACAATTATAACCTTCTTAGTGACTGATACCGAACATAATAACTAATATTTTTTCACATATGAAACACAAATCACTCTATCTAGAAACATTTTACTTCTAAATGAAAAAATAGATCTGCCGCAAGTCTGTGGTAATCAAATCTATTAACTAGGTCGAGGCATTTTAGTCAAAGTACCGTTAAACAGGGTTGCTACTCAGCTGCACAGGCCAACACCACCATCCTGTTTTATGTTTATGGCCATTGTCCTGAATGGTTGGTTCTCATAGTTTATAAGTGTTCACTACTTTAGAATATTTGTATTTTTAATGATAGACTTTATTTTGAGGCAAAGTCTCGCTCCATTGACCTGGTTGGAGTGCACTGCAATGGTCACAGCTCGCTGCAGTCTCAACCAACTAGGCTCAAGGGATCCTTCTACCTCAACCTCCTGAGTAGCTGGGACTACTGGCACACACCACCATGTCTGGCTAATTTTTTAAAATGTGTTTGTTTAAGCCAGGTCTCAGTATGTTCCAAGGCTGATCTAATAGATATTTGGGGGACCAAGTGTCTCAGTAAAAATTCCCAGCCAGGCTCGGTGACTCAGCCTGTAATCCCGTGCCTTGGGAGGCTGAGGAGAGTGGATTGCCTGAGTCTGCAGGTTCGAGACCCGCCTGGGCAACTTGGTGAGACCTCATCTCTACAATAAATCAAAAAATTAGCCGGGCATGGTAGCACACGTCTGTAGTTCCAGCTACTCAGAAGGCTGAGGCAGAAGGATCGCTGGAGCCCAGCAGGTCGAGGCTGCGGTGGCCGGGAGCGGCCACTGCACTCCAGTCTGGGCGACAGAGTGAGACTCCAACTCAAAAAAAAAAAAAATCCCTAAAAATATCCTCATGGTTGACATGAAAAATATCTAACACAAAGCCACACTTTCCACTTAGTACAGACAATCCCATAATAAGACCAGCGAGTGTAGAACAAGACTCAGGTGCTCTTGTTCCTGCATTAACAGAGTTCACTAGATAGTACAACTCATGTACTCTGGGATATATATTTCTCTATCTGCCAACTCTCTGAATTATTATAGTTTCTGGGAACTGAACAAATGTGCTTTATATCACAAAAGATAGTCTCTTAACTTAGGGGGGAAAAAAGTATGATACCGAGGCTTGATACAGTCGTTCATTAATCACCCTAACTACTGCAAACAAAAAACAAACACAACGTAATCTCCACTGAGCACATTTATAAATAGTTCACCCTCTCTGTGTCAACTTCCTAAATCTTTGGTAAAATTGTTTGTCAATATTTATACCCTGCCTCATAGTTTATGAATGTTAACCATGTTTTTATACTTTAAACTTTAGTAATATTTAGATAAAGTGTAATTGAGATGCATGGGCCCTTCTCCGTCTATTAGTACCAAAATAATAAAGATTTTGGAAAGATTAATAGCAAAATTTATAAATATTACATAAAATGTATTTTGGGATGAATTTGAGACTTTCAACTGTTACTTAAAACATTTAACTTAAAGTACTATGGTAAATTGGATTTGCACTTTTGTCACTGGCATCCTTTATGCAAAAGAAATATCCTCCCAAGTTAGCTCAAAATTTCTGCTGTAATTCTATTCTCAGTATGACAGCTAAGTTTAATGGAAAAGCATGTATTGACATAAAGTATAGTGTGGTTAAAGGATTTTCCTTACCAAAGAAAATACGAGCATGTTTATGATTTTTTTCTCATTTAGTTATAATTAGCCATATCATTTTGATAGTGGGAAATTTTCTTCCCACCCACAGGTACTTTTCAAATAATTTGAAAATTTCCTATTATAATGGCAAAAATTACTAACAAAATACAAGATTGTGTCAGTTGCACAGCATTGATCCTCTTACCTATCATATTAACCCTTTAGTGCACTGACCTTTCACTATAGGGAATGTCTATGGCAAAAAGGCATCTCAACGACTTATATATTATAATGTGACTGTGATTTCCGAACCAAATTTCCAAGGTACAGGAAAGTAAAAGTAGCCTCTATTGGCCCAGTGTAATTAACAAGCATATGCATACAACTGCCTTAAAGCTTTATTAAGTTGAGTTGCAGAAAATATAACAATTTTTAAAGACCTTAACTTGGGAAAGTTATTGTTATTTAAATCTCATTTTTAAAAGGTCCAGGTCATTTATGGTGAGTTTAATCTTAGCTTGAATAATTCTAAGACAGGCATAATGATATAAATCTATATTAATGAACTAGCATTCCCAGAACTTAACAAAAGCTGCCAGGAACTATTCAAGGAACTCCTTACAAAAAGGCTATTGATTATAAATAAGCTACATATTGTTTTCCATATATTCTTTCAAAACATGTTGTTTGTATGAAAGGTAATTTTAGGAAAAAAGTTGTATCTCTAATTATTCTCTAATTGGATATTTATCATATAGCTGGAAGGGATGGATCCAGTATCTCCCTCTGTAGAGGTTATAAAAAATTAACACCTTACAGTTAGATAAGAATTTACATGGAATATGTTATTTTGTCACAACCTGTGATATAGGGAAGGGCAGAATAGAATTTAAATGTCTTAACATAGCCAACAAGGTCTTTCGTGGGCTATAAACTGTCTGCCTCACCAAACTTCATCTTATCATAACACTTGCCTCCTTGCTCTTTAAGTTCCAAGCATATTGGCCTTCATTTTGGCCCCCAAATATCCCAAGCTCCACTCTACCTCATGGCCTGTGCATATGTCGCTCTATATACATAAAAAAGTGTTCTTTGCCTCCTTCAGATCTCCCTTTAAAAAATATCACTTCTCCAGAGAAACCTTTGTGTCTGGTACCCCATCCTTGAAATTACACATGCCCCTCTTTTCTATGATAAGCTTTCCTGTAGTACTTACCACTAATACAGCTTAAAAACTAATTTGAGATCCGGGCTTGGTGGCTCAGGCTGTAATCCCGCGCCTTTGGGAGGCTGAGGTGAGTGGATTGCCTGAGCCCGCGGGTTCGAGACCCGCCTGGGCAGCGAGACCTCATCTCTACAATAAATTAAAAAAAATCAGCCAGGCGTGGTAGCGCATGCCTGTAACTCCGGCTACTCGGAAGACTGAGGCAGAAGGCTCGCCGGAGCCCAGCAAGCCGAGGCTGCGGTGGCCGGGAGCGGCCACTGTATTCCAGTCTGGGCGACAGAGTGAGACTCCAACTCAAAAAAAAAAACCAGCAAAAAACTAATTTGAGGAGGTCTCTAAGAATACATTGGACTGAGCTGCTCTACACTTCTACCTCATGTTCTAAATGCAAAGAAATACTAAATACGCTATAATCACATTTATTTTTAAACATATTATAATACAAAAGGAAAAGACAGATAAACTTTCAGGTGTCAAAAAAGGGAAATAAAAACAGCCATAATTACACAAATTGTCACTAGGGTGGTTTCAGGGTGACCTTGAATGTGGTCTGTAAAAGCAGAGGCTGTAGCAGTTTTTATGTTTATGCAAATACAGGAAAGTACTACTGACAGAATACTAGGAAACACAAGAGCTCCACATTTTTAAAATGTCTAAAAAAAAATCAATCTGATCTACTTGTAAGTTAACTGCCTGTTAGAAAAGCACACTATTCGTTATCTAAAAAAAGATAATAAAATACAGACTTTCAAAATATGTCATCCATAATGTCTGGCAAATATTCAAATGAGTAGACATGCAAAGAAGCAGAAAAACAAGTCATAGACACTACTATGAGATGACCCATACTCAGATATTGGAATTAGCAGATAGGATTTGAAGCAGCAATTATAAAAATGCTCAAAGTCTTAAGAGAAAAAATGGTCATGGTGAATAAACAAATAGTCTCAGAAGAGAAAAAAGAATAAAACAGAAACTTTAGAAGCAATTGATACCATTTCTAAAAGAAAATAATTATTATGGGTAGACAACTCACTTATACCACCTTCTTGATTCCTTGAAAAATAAAACAAATATTCCTAATTTGTTCAAATGCTACTTTTCCTATGACCCAGAAAAATAAAAGAAAATCTGGTAGGAGGATTCAGGAAAATATTTCTTCTCTGATAAATAGAAAAACAGAAAAGTGATAACCATTATTCTTTGGATGCTGTTTTGGCTCAATATGTTGCTTATAACTGTTGCTATATCTCACAAATATGAAGAGAAAAAGCAGTAGAAAAACTGAAGAGCAAAACAATTGGGTCAATATGCCTCCTTGCTGATGTCATTGTTTCTCTGAATTAACTAACTCTGGAAATTTCCTACCCCTGGATTGTTTTTTAGACAAGATCATGTGTTGTTGTTGTTGTTTTTTTACTGTTTAATAAATTTTGAGTTAGATTTTTTTTTTTATTTGAAGGTTGAAAACATTATAACTAGTGAAACTACTAAGGGACATATTACAATTAGAAGGATATTAAATCAAGAAATAAGGATAGAATAACACAATTGTGTAAATTTTTGTTGTTATATTGGAGGCCAACATGGCTCAAGGTAATAGGAATAATATTTGTATTTCTTGTTCATTAATGTATCCAAAAAACTTTTCACAATTCTGTGCAATACTCATATCAACAGAATAATCAAATTCAGTGCAGAAAAAGCATTAGAGTCCATTCACTTTAACATGCCCATTCAATATATAAGGACGCTCAAGCCTAAATTAATTTTCTAACTGTCACAAATAGAAGGCATAAAATTCTTATCTCCTGACTTCTACCCTAGTGCTCTTTTCTTCACATTGCATCATCTCTCAATAAGGTTAACATTTTAAATATACTTGTATTTTCCTGTTCTATTTTCACTGAAGCAGGAATAGTGAAATACTAAGTTATTCTTAGGGAATTAGATTAAATAGCAAAGATTTCCACGAAAAAATTAAATATAAAAAATAAAAATAAAAAATCCAGTACACATAAAAATACAGATCAAATCTGTTTACACACATGTGTATTTTTCACTTTGTAATTAAACATTTAATTTTAGGTATTGTGCTATGATTGAACTAATAAGGCATTTGGGTCTCTTTCCAGTAGCACTAAAACTGATGGAAAGATGAGAACACAAAATCATCAAAGACATTTCATATAGGTAGAAATAAATCAAACTCTTATTTTTGCCCCATGATATTATAGAAGTGGTTCTTATCTTAGAAAATCTTACAGGCTGGCTGGTTCTTCCTATGTGTAGTGGACATCGATCAAATATTTTTTAAAACTCCAAAATTCCTTCTCTCTAATCTTTCGTGCAATTCATCACATAAACAACATAAATTTTCTGACATGCTTGCATACTTTTATATTCAACGTTTTCCAAAATACCTATTTCTCTTGTGAGAATCAGAAAAATTTTCTCTTCCTCTCATTCACCACTGTATGGAATAGTAATTTTACTTGAGAAATTTTAAACTACACAAGAAAAGGAAATTAGAGTTAAATAAATCTGATCTCACAGGAATAATTATCTCACTACGATCTGAATAGCTTTTAAAATTGCTAAAAGTTCAGTTCCGTTGTACTAAATTATTACTACATTTACTTTCACAAATGCATTAATTAAAAAGAAAATCATCTAAAAAGGGAGATCTATTATATTATTTTATTCTAGATAATATTTTGGTTGGTAAAAATATCCTGTACGTATATTTTAGACATTGGGCATGTTTTATAGTTCTCTGTTAATTATATTTGTTATTTTATTTTTCATTACATATTATATATTACAATTAATTTGAAGTGTTTGCAGAGGGAAGAAACATATAGGTTAATTCATTATTTGTTTTATTTTTGCTTTTTAAAAAATAGTCTTTTTTTAAAAGTTACAAACTCCAGCTCTAATTTGAATTACCCATTATGAACTTCTTTTTAAATATAAGTTTTATACTTCCAGTGTACTAGAATCAATAAGGTGAAAATTCTTATTTATAGAGAGAAAAATTATATTTTTAAAAATAACCTTAATTTCAGGGCAATTGTTATCTGCCCTCCTCCCTTCTATATGAGAATAATGAGCCAGAAAGATAGCAATGCCTTTCTACTTTACATCCACATCATGTAGGGAATTTAATTAATCTTTCAGAGCCAAAGAACCACCAAAAAATTCATTCCAAATTTATCATATAAAATAATGTTATTGTTTTAAGAGCTCGAATATAGAATTCCTTTTTATGACTATTTAGGAAGTGTCCATAATGATATTTTAGATATAATTTAGAAAAATATCATTTAAAATGTTATTATATTAATATTTGCTTCTGATAATTAGTGTTATACCAGAAATTAAAGGGAAAAAAAAACCTGTTGAATGTCTTCAATTAGCAAATAATATATCTAAGTAAATTTTATGAGCTGCAATATAATTATAAAATACAATGATTTACAAATAAAAGCAGATGGTGTCAATTACAATATACGGAAATAGGGGTTATACTTAAAAGCATACCAAGATGAAAAACTTATATAATACATATCATCAATGATATACTTAAATTAAACAACCTAAGGTAACTATTTACTTTTAGGAGACAATTCTGTACCATTTACTTTTAGTGTTCAGGGTGTGGCAATCCAACTGCAATAAGTTAGCCAAGAAATGTAAACTAGAATATAATGTGTGTAAAACAAAAATAAATTCTTGCTCTTTAGTCTGGCATAAAGGTAATACCTAAAATTATTAACATAATACATAGCGGCTAGGAGACTAAAACTTCCAACACTTTCCAAGTCAAAAAAGTTAGAGATTATGACTCTGAGTAAATCTTTAAGGCCAGAGAATTTTTTTAATTTGAGAAAGATTCATAAAACCTACATCAAACCTCCCAATCAAATGTCATGCATTCCATTCTTGAAGTGAACAACAAAAGGACTTTTGATAGTTTATATTCAGTCTCAAGTAAAAAGATATTTTGCATACATGAATATGGGATTTCCAAGTGCCTTGGCAGACACACACACATACACACACTCATGCACACACAAATCATCTAGATTACTTTTAAATATATGAATTCCAGGGCTCTACCTCCTTCCCACTGTGGCATAATTGTGTTTTGCTTTGTCATACAATTAGCTTAGCAAAAGAAATAAAACATACAGTGTAATAGCACAATAGGTTAAATATATCTTATGCTCACTGGCCGTATTTTTTCCCAGGATGTAAGTGGGTTTATGATATGGTGTAAAATCTTGGTGGCTAATTTATACTCGTTCTTTAAGACTAGTCTTATGTACCCCAACCCCACCGAAAGTCCTCCCAAACTTTCTTACTCTCTTAGCCTGACCTAATTACCTCCTCTCATTGCTATGTGCATCTCTGTTATTATACTTAACACATTCCAATCTATCTCTTTCACATGGCTGTGAACTCTTTAAAATTAGAAAACCCTCCTTTGGTATCTTTGTGTTTCCAAATGCCTAGCTCCTGGCTCCTAGATTTCTCAATAAGTATTTATTGAATAAATGACTATATGGCAATTTTACATACACTAAACACATATGGTAAAAATTCCATCTTATTAATCCTAAATAGCAGATCTATATATCATAATTACCCATGGTGTTCATTTTAGATTTATCTTTGGAGAGTTACTAAAAGCAAAGCTATTCAAGGTAGTAAAAATATTGTGGTTCAGTACACTAGGGGTAGATAAGGAGAGATTACCAACAAGTACAATGAAAATAGTGACAATGATATTAATAAAGATGATGATAAAGAAAACAGGATAGAGTATACATATAGATATCAAGTAGTTTCACAAGGAAAAAGTATTGTGAAAATTTTCATGGCCTCTAGGTTTAAATCCAACTCCTCCTGAGGAATGAGATTCTTGTTCTCAGGGAGAATTATTTTACATTAAAAAAAAGTTATAGTGAAGGTTCAATTGTTTAAGTGAGGATAATTTTTTGTTTAGTTTAGAAAACAT
Organism: Cephalopachus bancanus; assembly: GCA_027257055.1. Lineage (NCBI taxonomy): Eukaryota > Metazoa > Chordata > Mammalia > Primates > Tarsiidae > Cephalopachus > Cephalopachus bancanus. The sequence continues at coordinate 2,579,984 of JAPVLO010000205.1, read as the reverse complement.
TGTGTAGTCTCTCACTTATTTTGAAGATCTTTCCTACTAAATAAAAAGTGCATAATTAGGTTCCAGGCAATATGTTGTTCTGTGTCAAAGCCCTCAACTTACAAATTGAGTGATTTCTGAAATCATAAGTACTGAATGAATTACAACTTTGTGCCTGAAGTAAGAACAAGAAAAATGAGAAAACAGATGAAAATTAATGAATTGATGATCAATAATTTCTATATAAATTTATTAATGCCAATTATATCCAAAATGACATCACCTTTTAAAATATTTAAATGCTCAGTTATAATATTAGTTATATACAATGAACTATAATTTAGTTATCAAACCTATAGATATATTTTAATTTGGATTATAAAGCTAAAGACCAAGGTCTCAATGGTCAATTCAAAATGCAGCTACACAGTAAATAGAACATAGCTAGGCTCACCAACCAAATCCTGTAATAGATTGTTCTCATCTGATACAACTAACAGAAGTGCATTTGGGGACTTAACTCTCTCTCTCTCTCTCAAACCCATTTGATAATTAATGTGCTTTATATAAATGTATTTCAAAACACATTTATATAAAACATTAATTATCAAATGGATTTTTAAAATATTTTAAGTCCTTAGCAGCTCATAGTATATTAAATATGAGTATATCATAGCAGATTATTCTAATAATAATAATATTATTAATATCATTATTAATATTCTATATTATTATTCTATATAATAATATTCTAATAATATTATTACTATTGATATTATTATTCTAATAATAACTGGAAATCCTGGATAAAAATCCTGCTACCTTTGACCCCGTATATCTTAAAGTCTTTTGAACATTAATATATTCTTTCAGTAAATATTTATTGAGCACTTATAATACCTATAAATGTCAGAAGAAGGCAGATTTGTCAAATGTTACTGTAAATAATTTCCGAGGAAAATGTTTGGATAGCTCATAAACAAAACTGCCTTTAAAAATGTTCTGTATTCCAAATTTTAATGCAAAATGTTAAAAAATAAATAAACAAGAGAGGACAAGAACAAGATGGCGATGGTATAGGTGGACTTGTGAGATTCTCTGAACGTGAGTTCCCCAAAAGACTCTTACTTTTCTTCCCCCATCCCCCAGCCCACCACCAGCCCAGGGACTTTCGGTCCCACACAGGGCCGGATATTGCGGTCCCCTGCTGCTGCTGTTCCACTGCCTGTGTGGGAGTCTCGGGTCCCAGATCCCTACCTGTCTACATCGTCTCCTGCCCGGCACCCAGGACCAAGCCACTGGTCACTCAGGGAGGCTCCGGACGCCCGCCCCTCAGAAACACGTGTCCCATTCCTGGCTAAAGTACCCTGTGGGGGCCCAGGGCCACTCTCACTGCTCACCACCTGCCCTTTGGAGCTTTGGAGTTCTGGAGTTCTGGGCCAATCCTGGCTGAGGCACTCAGCACATGACCCCAACTGGGGGACCCAGACAAGCGGAGAGAAACAGATCTGCAAAAACTGCCTCAACCATTCTCCAGGCAGAGACTTCCATTGCCCCGCCCACCTAACAACAAACTCTACCTCGGTTCCTATGGTAACATCACAAAACAGGAGACAACGCCCCACCCCTATGCTGAATCAGACAAAATCAATGCCCAGGCAGCCAACTAAAAAAAAAAACAAACCCAAACTGTGAGTAAATCTAGTTGCCTACAATGAAAAACAAAGGGGAGAGGCCAGAGATCAAAGCTGAAGTGACTTTAGTCTGATCACTTATTTTGACTTATGATTTTATCATTTTGACTGTTTGTTTTGATCACGTTTGTTGTTTGCCTTCTGACTTACACTGTTTCTTGATTTTATTGGTCTGTCTCTGTGTAGCTATCAGTATTCTTTAGGGAATCTTTCTTATGTGTCTTTTTTCACTTCTTTCCAGCCTTGTGTCTGTTTCTCACCTGATAGTTGGTATGTATGTCTGTTTTCCCTCTCACTCTTCTCTCTTTCTAACTTCCTATTGAACCCCCTTCCTCCATTATTTTCCCCTTTGTTACCCTCTTTTTAATCTAGGGACCAAGACTATATACTGCTGAACAAACAGATTGTAAGGCAGAGGGAAATAGGTTCCAGTGTGCTTATACACCTGTTCGTGAATGCTAGAATCAGCATATACATTAGGAACCACAGCTTCCCTCTCAATTAAACTTCAAAATTGCAAAAAGTACAGACTGCAGCCTACACTCCAACCTCAAAAGTGAACAAAGCCAGAAGACCCTCATAAGGAAGAACAGGATATTGCAGAAGAGAAATAAAAGCAACCACACCTTCCCTCAAAAACAGAATTAAAGAAGGAGAGGGAAAGGGGGAGAGAGAGAAAAATCTACACAAATGAAGCAAAACCAAAAGAAGAGTATGGGTCTCTCCCAGACCCCTGGGAGGGAAGACACTGAGAAAACTGACTTCAGAATGCAAACAATGAAGAGCCCCCAGAATGAAGGGTCTAAAACTACAAACCTAGATATCAAGACATTAATGGAGAGATTAAAAAGAATTGAGGAGACACAAGAAAAACTACAAAGGAGCTGATATCTGAGATAACAATAATAAAGAATACTGTGAATGAAATAAATAACAAACTGATAAGCATGGAAAGCAGAATTACCCAAGCAGAAGAAAGAATCTCAGAGCTTGAGGACCAAAATATAGAACTAACCCAAGCTCTTAAAAACACAGAAAATAAGCTCAAAAAGACAGAACAAAACCTTCAAGAGATGAGCGATTACTTCAAGAGACCAAACCTAAGAGAAATTGGCATTCCTGAGACAGAAAGAGAGAAAGAGACCACACTGGAACAGACTTTCCATGAGATCATTCAAGAAAACTTCCCTTATCTAATCAATGATGCAAAAATTCAAATACAAGAGATTCCGAGAACCCCTCCAAGACAACAAATGAGAAGACCAACTCCTAGACACATAATAATTTGCCTAAACAAAGTAGGCATAAAAGAAAAAACCCTAAAGGCAGCACGAGAAAAAGGCCAGATCACCTACCATGGAAGATCAATCAGAATAGCAGCAGATTTATCTACAGAAACCCTGTAGGCTAGGAGAGCTTGGAGCCCTATATTCAAAGTCCTAAAAGACAAACAATTTCAACAAAGAATAACCTACCTGGCCTAGCTAAGCTTCATCTGCAAGGGAGAATTAAAATCTTTCCCAGATATCCAATCCCTAAGAACTTAGGCTGCCACCAAACCACCTCTACATGAAACACTTAAGAAAGTACTAAACACAGAAGAAAAGGAAAAAAGAACAACGTTCTTCACAAGAGTACAGGGAAAAGAATAAAATATACATGAACCAACACCAAAACCAAAAGAAAGAAAAAAAAAACCAAGTGGAAGAACAACAACTCTATAAGACCTCTACAATAGGGACGAACTCTCACATTTCAATAATTAGCCTGAATATGAATGGACTAAATGCACCACTGAAAAGACACAGAATGGCAAAATGGATGAAATATCACCAGGCAACAATATACTGCCTTCAAGAGACCCATCTCACTAAAAAGGACATACACAGATCCAAAGTAAGAGGATGGAAACCAAATTTTCAGGCGAATGGAACAGAAAAGAAAGGAGAAGTCGTGATCCTAATTTCAGACAAAATACCCTTTAAGCTATCAAAAAATTTAAAAAGATACAGAGGGCCACTACATAATGATAAAAGGTTCACTCCATCAACAAGAAATATCTATCCTAAACATATATGCACCCAACATAGGTGTGCCAAGTTTCATAAAGCAACTTCTGGGAAAACTAAAGAAAGATATTGACTCTAACACCATCATAACTAGGGACTTTAATAACCCACTCACAACCCTAGACAGATCATCAGGACAAAAACTCAGCAAGGAGATCTGAACCTCAATGTGACTCTGGACCAAATGAACTTAATTGATACCTACAGAACATTCCATCCAAAGACCACAGAATACACATTCTACTCATCACCGCATGGAACGTATTCTAAGATCGACCACATAATTGGCCATAAATCAAGCATAAGCAAATTTAAAAGGACCGAAATTCTACCATGCACTTTCTCAACCACAGTGGAATAAAAATAAACATTGACACCAACAAGGTTCCCCCAAAACCCACAAAGACACGGACACTAAACAGCATGATGCTATACCACTCCTGGGTCAATGATAAAATCAAAATAGAGATCAAAAGATACCTGGAAACAAATGAAAATGAAGAAAAATCTTACCAAAATCTCTGGGATGCCTTAAAAGCTGTAGTAAGAGGGGAACTTATATCCCTACAAACACACATGAAGAAAATGGAAGGAACACAAATTAACAGTCTAACAAGCCACCTAAAGAAGCTGGAAAAGCAAGACCACAAAAACTCTAATTTCAACAGAAGAATTCAGATCACCAAAATAAAAGCCCAAATCCAGGACACAGAAGACAAAAAGATAATACAAAAAAAATCAATGAAACAAAAAGCTGGTTCGTCAAAAGAATAAACAAGATCGATGATCCCCTAGCTAGACTGACTAAGAAAAACTGAGAAAAAACCCAAATAAGCACAATCAGAAACACAAAAGATGAAGTCACATCTGACCCTGAAGAAATACAAAAGATCATTAGAGACTAATATGTACACTTGTATGGAAACAAACTTGAAAACCTTAAGGAAATGGAGGACTTTCTGACATCACACAACCTACCTAGGTTGGAACAAGAAAAAAATTGAGACCCTAAATAGACGAATAACAACCAAGGAAATCGAGTACGTAATAAGAAAACTACCTACAAAAAAAAGCACTGGTCCAGATGACTTTCCAGCAGAATTCTACAAGACATTTAAGGAAGAGCTGATACCAATCCTACTGAAGGTATTCCAGGCTATTGAAAACAATAGAACTCTCTCCAAATCATTTTATGAAGCCAACATCACATTGATACCCAAGCCAGGTAATGATCCAACAAAGAAAGAGAACTACACGCCAATATCTTTGATGAACATAGATGCTAAAATTCTCAACAAGATCGTAGCAAACTGGATTCAACAATACATCTCAAAATCATCCATCATGACCAAGTAGGCTTCATCCCTGGGATGCAAGGCTGATTCAACATTCGTAAAACCATAAATGTGATTAAATACATCAACAGATGTCAAAACAAAAACCACATGATTATATCATTAGATGCAAAAAAAGCTTTTGATAAAATCCAGCACCCTTTCTTGATAAAAACCCTCGAACATCTAGGTATACGGGGAACATATCTCAAAATAGTAAAAGCCATCTACAAGAAACCCACAGCCAGCATACTCCTAAATGGATAAAAATCGGAACCATTTCCCCTGAAAACTGGAACAAGACAAGGATGCCCACTCTCACCCCTCCTGTTCAACATAGTATTGGAAGTCCTGGCTCGAGCAATCAGAGAAGAGAAGGCAATCAGGGGTATCCAAATAGGAAAAGAGGAAGTCAAGTTATCTCTCTTTGCAGATGATATGATTGTGTACCTTGAAAACCCAAGAGAATCTGTCAAAAACCTCCTTACACTGATAAAGGCCTTTGGCAAAGTCTCAGGATACAAAATAAATGTGCAAAAGACAATTGCATTTCTTTACACCAATAATAAACAAACAGAAACCCAAATAAAAACCACAATTCCATTCACAATAGCCACAGAAAAAATGAAATACCTTGGTATCTTCCTAACCAGAGACGTGAAAGACATTTACAATGAAAACTACAAAACACTACTCAAAGAAATCAAAGATGACACAAACAAGTGGAAAAATATCCCATGCTCATGGATTGCAAGAATCAACATTGTGAAGATGTTCATCTTACCTAAGGCAATCTACAAATTCAATGCAATATCCATCAAATTACCAGCAACATTCCTCTCAGATCTAGAAAAAAACAACACAGGAATTCATATGGAAACAAAAACGTCCAAGAATAGCCAGAACAATCCTTAGCAAAATAAACAAAGCAGGTGGTATCACATTGCCAGACTTCAAACTTTACTATAAAGCTACAATAATCAAAACAGCTTGGTATTGGTATAGGAACAGGCATATAGATCAATGGAATAGAATTGAGATTCCAGAAGCAAAACCTCAATTTCTCAACCAACTCATCTTCAACAAAGTCTCCACCACCTACCACTGGGGAGAGGAGAACTTATTCAGTAAATGGTGCTGGGAAAACTGGCTGACCACATGCAAAAGATTGAAACAGGATCCCTATCTATCCCCATGCAGAAAGGTTAACTCCAAATGGATCAGAGACCTAAATGTAAAACCTCAAACCATAAGAACCTTAGAAACCTTAGAAAAGGACATACCCTCATGGAAATCAGAACTGGCATCCAATTCCTGAACAAAACCCGAAACCCACAGGTCATAAGAGAGAAGATAGACAAGTGGGACCTTATTAAACTGACAAGCTTCTGCAAAGCCAAAGAAACTATCAAGAGAGCAGAGAGACAGCCTACAGACTGGGAAAAAGTATTTGCCAACACCAGGTCTGACAAAGGTTTAACATCTTGGATCTACAAGGAACTCAAATGTGCTGAAAAGAAAAAAAACTAACAACCCCATTATAAAATGGGCAAAAGATATGAACAGACACTTCACAAAAGAAGACATCCGAGCAGCCAACAAACACATGAAGAAATGTTCAACCTCACTTATCATCAGGGAAATGCAAATCAAAACCACACTGAGATACTACTTAATTGCAGTCAGAATGGCAATTATCAACAACTCAAAAAATAACAGCTGCTGGAGAGGGTGTGGCAAAAAGGGAACACATCTACACTGTTGGTGGGAGTGTAAACTAGTGCAACATCTGTGGAAAGCAGTGTGGCATTTCCTAAAAGCTCTAAACATCAACCTCCCATATGACCCCACAATCCCCCTACTGGGAATATATCCTGAAGAACTCAAATCACTCTATAAAAAAGATACCTGCACACGTATGTTTATCCCAGCATTATTCACAATAGCAAGAACCTGGAACCAACCATGCTGCCCATCAAAAGAAGACTGGATTAAAAAAATGTGGTACATATACATGATGGACTACTATTCAGCCATAACAAAGAACAAAATCATGAATTTCACAGCAACCTGGATGGAACTAGAGTCTATAATACTGAGTGACATCTCACAGAAACAAAGATCCTATTATCACATGTTCTCACTCATATAACGGACCTTGAATATCCAATGTAATAGTATAAGAAAATGATTGACAGTAGTGGGAAACTATGGGGGGGGATGGGATTAATGGTAGCAAATATCTGTCTGGGGATGGGGAAACACCTTTTATCAACAGGGTGCCCGAATGAAACGTATTTGTATACCTAACCCTTAACTGTACCCCACAATATCATAATAAAAAATATTGATTAAAAAAATAAAAAATAAACAAGATAGAAAAATCACACTATCAACATGTAGAACCAATAAATGGTGCTGTTTCTAAAAATGTAGCTATTTTGTAAGCAATGACAAATGTAACCATAAGTGGACGAGAAAGACAAAGGGTGTCTATCCTCTTTTTGAAACAGTATGTTTTTTCCTTCTTCTGAAAAGAGAAACCCCCAGGCTTCAGTATAAATAACAGGCCAGATTCTTTGTGTAAGTGGGATGCATATAACATGGTTTATATATAATTATACATCATAGAACTGTCAAAGTATAAATATCTGATGAAAGTAACAAAAAAAGATCCTTAAGACTAGTCAGAAAATCTGAGGGTGGACCCTGAAAGATGTGACATAAAGACAGAGTGTCATAGCTGAACTGATTTAAAGGATTCAAGTTTAAAGTAGCAAAATTAACTTTTGATTGTTCATCAATATAGCACCAATATAGACACATACTGTAATCATACACATAAACATGTATGTGGCTATAAATCACAAAGTTAGATAAGTTAGAAGCTGTAAAATGTCTTAGGATTCTGTTGATGAATCTTTTCCTAACTCTTGTCTTGAAGACATAGACAGTATGATGGTTGAACTCTATCTTTGGCTCTAATATATTCTTTTTTGAATGTTATCTCAGTTTCTTTCCTTCTATGCTGAAGTGTACTTGACATTCAAAACCCGATAACAGTGGTTGCTGGTGACATAGGATTAGGATGGTTTCTCTTTTATACAAGTAGCAGAAACACAGATTGGTATCAATGTTCAATTGTCTTTGAAGCACAGATGAGGATGAAAACCTAGCCCTTTTCTTAACACAACCAAAGAAGCGATGATAAAAATAAAACTTCCATTTTGCTCTTTCCTCTCCAGAGACAACTACTCATTTAGAAAGGATAACAAAAAAAATCCTCAAAAAGAAATCAAGTTCCATTTCTAAAACTCATCTTCACCAAATGATAGTATTAGGTTGTTTTACATGTACTATTTGATGTCAGAAAAGAATACTTTATGAGACCTAATCATATCTTACATTATGTCACCTTTTACGAGGTTTTAATAGTCAATTATTCTATTAATATTTTCCTAACATACAGAGACAGAACAGAATGCAAATAGACTTCAGACTGTGTATCTTAACTCTTCTACTCCCTTCAGAGACAGTTACTCAGCAGAATCTTCAGTAAACTAATCAAGCCAGATTCTAAGAGTCATGAATGCATACTGATCAGAAAATATAAGTTAATTTCACCTCAGAGTAATTTCTATAATCTTTTTTATTTCTTTCCAACTTTTTTTTTCCTTAAATAGTTTGGTGGACGAGTGAAATTTATTGAAAAATTTAATTAAACACTAATTTATTAATTTTAAAAAGGCTCCTAGAATGATTAAAGTTAACAATTACAGTATATAAGCATACGTCAGAGATATTGAGGTTTAGGTTGTAGAACCCTGTAAGTCATACAAATTTCTTTCTTTTTTTTTTTTTTTTTGGTTTCCCAGTGCAGTAAAAAAAGTGATGTTTACATTATATTGTATTCTATTAAATGTGAAATAGCATTATCTTTAAATACAGTACGTACCTTAATTAAAAATAGTTTATTGCCTAAAAAATGTTAACAATCATCTGAGCTTTGGATGAGTCGTAATATTTTTGCTGGTGGAGGGTATTATCTTGATGTTGAAGGCTGCTCACTGATCAGGGTAATGGTTGCTGAAGCTTGGATGGCTGTGCAATTTCTTAAAATAGACAACAAAGTTTGCTGAGATTGACTCTTCCTTTTATGAAAGATTTCTCTGGAACACACAGTGTTGTTTGTTAGCATTTTACTCACAGTGGAAGGAACATCTCTCATAATTGGAGTCAATTCTCTTAAACTCTGCGCCTGCTTTATCAACTAAGTTTATGTAATGTTCTAAATCCTTTGCTATCATTTCAACAATGTTCACAGTATCTTCACCACAAATAGATTCCATCCCAAGAAACTACTTTTTTTTTTCACTCATTCCTAAGAAGCAAGTCCTCATCCCTTCAGGATTTCAGCAGTTCAGCAACACCTTCAGGCTTCACTTTTAATTCAAATTATCTTGTCATTTGTAGCACATCTGCCATTACATTCAGGCTTCCACACATGCCTTCCTCACTAAGCTTAACCATTTCCAGCTTTTGATTTAAACTGAGAGATATATGACTCTTCCTTTCACTTGAACATTTAGATGTCATTCTAAGGTTATTCACTCCCCTAATGTCAATATTCTTGTGCCTTGATGAATAGGCCCAAAGAGAGCGAAAGATGGGAAAACAGCCAGTAGGTAAAGCAGACAGAACACACACACACCTATTGAGAAATTCTGTCATTTGTTTCTTTATTTATTTGTTTGTTCTTTCATCCATCCATTCATTCATTTTTTAGTTGTGTCTCACTCTATTGACCAGACTGGAGTGTAGTGACACAATCAAGGCTCACCACAGCCTCAGTCTCCTGGGCTCAAGTGATCCTCTTGCTTCAGTCTCTCAAGTAGCTGAGACTGCAGGCAAAGCACCAACACACCCAGCTATTTTTATTTTTTGATTTTTTTGTAGAGATGAGATCTTGCTATGTCACCTAGACTGGTCTTGAACTCCTGGGCTCAAGTAATCCTCCCTCTCAACCTCCCAAAATGCTGGGATTACAGATGTGAGCCATGGTGCCCAGCCGAGTTTGTTGTTTTATATGGGCACAGTCTATGGCACTCCAAAGCAATTACAGTAGTAACAACAAAGATCATTGATCACAACTCACTATAACAGATAACATAATGAAAATGTTTAAAATATTGCGTAAAGTACCAAAATGTGACACAGAGACACAAATGTGCACACACAGTTGGAAAATCGGTGTGCATAGACTCAGTGGATGAAAGGTTGGCACAAACCTTCAATTTGTAAAAAATGCTTTACCTGTGAGGTGCAGTAAAGTAAAAGCAATGAAAGGAGATGTGCCTGGATGTAACCCAAGTTACATCCTAGTGACCTAGTGAAGGTGTTGCCAGAGCACTGCTAAATAAACCCCTCATGTTATTAGAGTCAACTAAGAAACTGGTCATAGGAGTGTACATAAGAATTCTCTTTTGTTTTTTTTTTTTATGCGAACATCTGTTTTTTGTTTTTCCTGCACATGAAGAAATTCTCCTCTTTCTTTGTTTTACTGCCTTTGTCTTCCTTTGAGAAAAATCTCTCCTTCTTCCATGATTGCATGCAACCTTGATGAATTGCTAACCAAGGTCCTCTCTTGCTCTCCGTGTTCATTTGACTTGGACTTGGCCCACAGGCTTTGGTTCCCAGAAATGTGAAACTTGAACAACACAGCACAAGAACAGGAAACCACAGTAACTGATTTACTCTAATGGAGGCACTTGAAGAGATTATCCACTTATTCCTGCTACCCAAGGTCAGATATGTGGACTTGTGTCCTGTGCAGTCACACAAGGTCCAGCTCTTAGAAGTACATTTGCTACTATATAATGCTGCTGTCACCGTCTTGAAATTCTCAGTGATATATGAACAAGGATTCTTGCATTTTCATTTTTCGTTGAACCCTGCAATTACATGGGCTGGCCCTTCTTCTATCTCAGTTCTCTGAGATCCCCATGGTTCCATCAGACTTGAGCCCTGCTTGGCTTTTTCTTTACTTCTGTATGGTACTGCTTATATCCTTCCAATAATGGCTGCTTCCCCCCGCCCCCAAGAGGTGAGCATAATTAGGTTTCTGGGATTCTTATCTATATTATACTTTTGGGCATGCCTAAGACGACAGTGTAAAATGTGTAAGGTAAGGTTCTTCCAGTGCCTTCATACCTTTTGGCATATTCTTGTCATGCCCCTTTCTGTGATCACCAGGTTTGCTTTAGAGTATGATTCTTCCCTGGACATTCAGAATTCATTACAGGAATGCTGTATTTCATTTTATTCTAAGTCAGAGGCCAATCACTTTTTGCAACTTCTCTGTCAAAACATGCTAAAGTTGTGTCCTGGCCCTAACCACAATGACCTCCCTAAAGAGGTAATCAATCTAGCTAATGAGCTAATACTTGATAAAGGACTAGTTCAGCATTTTATTTTAACAGATTACTTCTTACCCAAAAGGAATAACTCCACATGCAAATATTCAGGGGATGATATTTGTTAAAATTTGACATTTTGTTTCTCAAATCCTACTAAATAGGGAGCTGAATATTCTGCCTACAAGTTTCTCCTACATTAAGAGGAAAAAATGTATAAGCTGATTTAAGACTGATCACTTTTCACTGGGGAGAATAAAGTGGCTTGGAGGGCAGCACTGGAAAATTACATAAGCTTTGTTTTAATATGAAATTATTCTGCTTTAAAAATGGAGTTACATGCATCATAAATCTTATAAGTTTTAGGTTACACTGCCCAAGTATCTTTTCATTGGTAGCTCCAATAAGTTGACTTTAACTTACTTTTCTCTGTTTGTCCATTAGGCAAAAATTGATGGTTGCTTTCTGTGATCACCTTTTCTTTTAAATGATTTCCCAGTTCTCCAAATACATTGTCCTTCTAAGTTACCAGCAGGAACTTGAGGATATGCTTTCCACCATTAAAAAAAAAAAATCATCTATTTGGTATTCTACCCTTCCCCTCCCCATACCCTCTAAAAGTTTTCTGTATATCAAAATTTTACCTTGAGATAAACAAAACTTTCATGTAGGTCTAAATATTTTTTGTTTTAATGCTGTTTCAATACTCAAAGCACATTATTTGTAAATGGACTCAGCAATTTTAAATTCAATTATTGACCTACCAATTTAAATATTTGCTGTCTTATCTATAGATGTCATTTAAAAGAAAAAACAAAAGAAGACATGTACTAAGAAGGAGTGTAAAAGTCAAGAAAAACTTAAGTATATCTGTGCAAAAGTTTCTGTAATAAATGTACTCATTATATTTATGAGGCAAAAATGTCTTTTCCCCTAAGATATTAAAAAGTACATTTCATGTTATATGAGTGGTTCTGCATATTAAAGAAATAGGCTGTATAATGCTATTTTAAAGACACATATATATGCTATACATATATGTAGTCAATGGAAAGGAAATACTATTTTTTATATACAGTGGAATTATATACAGTGTATTATTATGAGGTTTTGTTTGGTAATGAAAACAAACAAAATAAAATGTACCAATCATAAAACACTGAATTTGCATTTTAGAAAAAAATCTGTCTTTGATTTTTAACTACTGAGGCTTGATTTTTAAAACCTAGGCTTTAGTGAATGAATATATTCTATCCCTAGGATCATTTTGTTCTCTCTGTACAACAAACTGAGATTTGAATGACTCCCACTGATCTTATAGGAATATTAAGGCATCAAAGGGATAAAGCACTATGACTTCAACGTCTGGTTCACACACTAAAGAGATCTACTGAATTTACACCTTAGCATACACACATATCACAAGAAAGAGACTTTAGTGAAATGTTAGTCACCGAGAGTCCAATTATTAAAGAAAGGTGACATAGGTTTATTTTTTATTTAATTTTTCATTCTTGACTGTCTTTTTTGTTTAATTATTAAAAATATTAACTGATGGCACTGTTTTGAGATTCACTGTTCCTTATCTCCTTATTGCAATAAGATACAGGTGAGTCTGCCATCTGTATTATACATTCTAGCTCTATTGTTCAATGCATATTATACATGTGCTATTATTTGCCTGCATTGTTTTAAGTTAATACATTTTTATCCATAAATATTCTTTTCACAGTAATACTAACAGAAGTTTATGTTATGTTGTGAAGAGGAATAATTAGTTTGATTTCTAGGCATTCTCACAGTTTTAAAAGAAAATCATTCAAGTGCTACAATAAGTAGCCTAAAATTTTTTTGATCTAGTAACTTAAGTAGATCAACAGCCTCACTTTTAAGACGTCAGTTCTAGAAATCAAACATTAGAAATATCTGTCTGTACATGCATGAATATGTGTAAGCAGTCACTATAAAATAGTAGTTGATAGTTGTTCAAAAATGTTTTTCTCAGATGTTTAAGATAAGAAGAATGGTCATGACACTGGAAGTGAAGCAGAATTTTTGACACAGGCAAAATGGCAGGTTCCCTGGGATCTTTTGTGATTGCAGTTTCATCAAATCACATATTTAAACTATTTTATATGAGCAAATATTGTTGTAGAAGTTTTGAACTCCACTGGCTGCTTAAACCAGCAACCTTGGGTTTTTTGTCTCATGACCGAGAAGATTAAGGAATGCAGACACCAAAGGATGAGTGGAAGAAAGAGTTTATTTAGCAACAAAATTCTCCAGAAAAAGACAGGGGGCCCAAGATGTGTAATTGGTGCTAGGAGTTTGTCTGTGGTTTTATTATCTCTTTTCTGGGGACAGTTCTCTCATTTACTCTCATCTGTCCCTTACTTCCTGAGACCCAATACTTATTGCACATATGATCCTTGACCAAATTTACTCCATCTTGAATATTACCCATAAGTACCACAGAAAAGCCCACTCAGGAGGATAAAACCACAATGCAGATGCTATGTTAATGATATTATAATAAGCCAATGTTAAGTTAGGACATTTAGTTAAGCTACTGCGCCTGCATTTAAGCAGCAAAAAGTTCCTTTTAGCAGTACATCCTGGGTTGAGAGGATGTTCTTAACCACATTAACCACATTTTCAGCTAACAATTATATAATGGGAGTGGTGTAGGGGGTGTTCCTACAGTTAAGTCTCCATGAGACCTCCCTCTCTGTCTGCCTAACCAGTTTCTGACTATCTCTTCTCTTAATATAATTTTTCCTTCTGTAATTCAAATCACTTAAAGCATTATGAATCCATGTCATTCAAGTGAGAAATGAAATAACTTAAAACATGAGTTGAATATTTTAAAGGCAATGACTCCAACATTTCACTGGTTACTAAAGCACACATCTAATTGATTTGCATTTATGTAGATTGAGTAGTCTAATCTAATTTTATTTGTAAATGTTTTCTTAGTATTCACTCCCCCCAAAAATCTCTAAGATAGCTAGATAACTAGCTAGCTCTCTTAGGGACAGAGATATCTAGTTCCTAATAAATATGTTAATTGGGCAGCACACATATGCTGGCAACATATTCATGGCATCAGATACCATATGCTGATAAAATGCTCCATAGTTTTCCTATCAAAATAGTAGTGTGAACTGTTTCCATGGAAATTTGAAGTTTGGGGTAAGGTCTTTAAATTGAATATTTTCTTTCTTTTCTTCCAGAATATGTTTGCCTCTTTCTATCAAAAGAAAAACAGTAAAGATTGATTTTTTAAAATATATTTCACTGACGGTATAGTCTTTATCTGTCAAATTACAAAATTCCACACCAGTTTTTAAATACAGCTGGCATATGATTCTTTTTATCATGTCACAATAATTTGAATTCATTTGTAAAACAATTATGAAAATCAATTAATAGTAACTATAGAAAAAGGTGAGACAATTTAACACTGATAAATCCTGTAAAAAGAAGCATGAATTTAATATGCTGATTTATATTCTTAGTGTTCTCATCATCTAGTAAGGGATGCAGTCACAACTAATATATAAGTATAAATATATGGCAACATAAAAAATTGATCATACCTCTATTATGGCCACACATAAAAAAGTAGTTATTATAGATAACTATAAGAATCCAGGATTCTATCGTGGAAGCAGTAGCATTTGATGCAAGTATTGGATTTTAATATGATGCTATCAGAACAAAGAGTGAAGTGGGGAGAGAATGCCATACAGAGAGGACAAATGAACAAAACCATGGAGTGAAGATATATATAGACAGATAAGGCTATTTTTTAATTATAAAATAGATTAAAGTTTTTAAACAGTAGATTGCATAGAATATCTATATGAAAAACTTTTCTACAGAAACAGAAAGATCAGGAATCAAGTGAAATATAATAAAGTAAAAGAAAATTGGAAAAGCTAAATAAGAAATGAGAGCATATTATTTTCCAGATCATATTATACATATAAGAAATTTAACATACATTTTTAACAATGCATGTATCTCATTTTTATTAATATTATCTATTAACTATTTAAATTATATGATGATGTATATTTGTTACTGTAGTAGGCAGAACTCAATGATAGCTGCTAAGATTTCACCCCCTGGTGTATGTGCCTTGCATATTCTCCTCCCTCTGAGTGTGAGTGGTAACTGTAAATGTGATGGATATCATATGGTTCACGACAATCAGTTGTCTTTGCATTAACAATATTTTTTAAAAGCTGGTTTATCCTGGATTCTCCTGACCCTAAGGAATCATTAGAAGAAGATAAGGCATCACAGAAATATATTTCTTTTGGCCTTGAAGTTAAAGCCTCTATGAGTTCTGAAGATATATCAAAATAAATTCCTTCAACAATCACCTGAGCTTGGATGAGAAGCCTGATGCTAGCCTGACCAGCACCACCAGTAGTCTTATGAGACCCTAAACAGAGAACCCAACTATGTCCACTCAAACTCCTTACCTACCAAAACAGTAGCCCTTAATCTCAATATGAAAACATACTATATTTTAAAAATGTATATAATATCATATTTTAAATATATGTATAGTGTACAAAAATACTATATTTTAAACATATGCATAATTTTACTGCTATCTTTGTGATTTGAATTTTTTAATAATACCTCTTGTTTTAGAAATAAAACACAATTTCTTTTCAAAATTACTGAAGAATATATTTTTTCTAAGAAAATATCTCATTACTTCATTTATGCTTTTCTTTAAAAATGACTATTATTGCATGTATTCCAGATATGGAACAAATATGTGTGTGTGTTTATATGTATGTATATATAAATGGTTATGATATTGGACCAAATTAGCAATGGAAATACAACATTCTAAAACCTATGGGATGCAGCAAAAACAGTTCTAAGAGAAACATTTATAGCAATAAATGCTGAAATTAATAAAGAAATTACTAGATAAATAGATAAAACAGCATGTTATAAATATATAAAACAACATGCTATAAATGTACATATTTTTATAGATAGAAAAGCTTTCTATAAACAAGTATAATGATTCTGTCCATACACAAATACTTTCTGTTGACAGATATACTTGACAGTCAGTTACATTTATAAAACATTTGTGTGTATTATATATGTTCTGGCTTAATCTATACAGCCCAATAAAATTTTTAAAAACATAATTTTAAATAATAAATTAAATTTCCATCATTTTCAGATACCAAAAAATTTTAAGAACAACAAAGGAAATCTGTATCAAGACCTGTGACACATCTGAGATTTTATTCTGTTTGTGAAGTAACATGTTAATCTGTCATTTTATAAGTGATGGAAGACAATATAAGATTTCTGGGCCAGAGACAAAGAACTGTATTACTCCCAGGGATAGCAATAACTAGAAGATCAGTATTTTCTTAAGTCAGTCCCTAAGCGCCTATTACCACAGGGTAATGCAAAGAAACCCAGGTGACATATACAAACACAGTAAGTTGTGTTACAGGAGGCTGACCTTAGGGAAATGAATCTCCTATATTGCAATAGCAATACCTGTTTCTTGTTGCAGAGGGAGTCATCGCCTCAAGTGTTTAAGGTTGTGAGCCAATCCATCTTTTGCTAAAATACACTGTATTTTCCAGGACTGAGTACGATACAACTAAGCATTCTTGAAATGATACTCAAAAAGAAAGGCAATCACTACGTTTGGTGTCACAACCTACAAACTTTTATGCAGTCCTTCTCACATGATCATATATTCACTGTGCAAGGAAAGAAAGGAAGATGCATCAAATATTCCACTGTGTATGAAACTGGCATTCTCAGCATAAAGTCTCTTGTCCTATAAATTTGTTTATAATATTGATTGTATCCTCTAAATTTGATTTGTTATTTTAAAGATGTATCAGCCAGGGCTTCATTTCAGCTAACCTGCTCCATTACATTGAGAGATTCCAGTTTCAACATTTATTTGCCAGTGCTTTATAGTGATGAATCCCAACAAGGACAGCTGTGGACTCTCTGCAGTGGCTCGAGAGTTTTGCAGTTGGGAGATCTTTCAACATTTGAAAATTGCAGGGATATCATACCTCTTCTTTGGAAATAAAATTTAAGCCATAGGAAAATGATTCTTCCTATTATTAATAGTAAATAAAGCAGTTTTGTGATTGTCCACATAAAATGAAGGAAAATTGTGTGTTCCAGTGTAAATATGAGTCTCTGCCAATAAATTTTTAAAAATCACATCACATCTGTGAGCTAAGGACCTTAATAAGTTTAAAGAGAAGATATTAATGTTTGTATAACACACCACAAAAAACTATAATAGCACCTAGCTGGATTAAAAATTGAGGTTTCACTGCATGTTTTCTATTGTCTTTGAATAAAAGTTAATATAGCCAATGACATATTTTCAGTGTTTTCTCTACCCATGCCTATTCTTTAATTTACCAATTATTTGTTGAGTGCCTGTGTCAGGTTTGTAATAATTGTCCTAGATCTTCACTCATAATTATCTGAAAATTATCACTATAAATAAATCTGACTCCCAGAATAAATATCCAGTCAATATGGTGAAATAATTACATATAAAATACATTATTTTGTTTCTTAAACCAACTGATAATATGAAATAATTCAATTTAGTTTAAGTTATGATCTAACATTTTGAGATAAAACTGATTTCACATTTTACATTCAACAATCATGATATGATTATTACATTTTTCCAGTACTGTATATATTCTTAAACATGTTTTGTATAGAAGTGCATGACCTGTGTAGTACAATGATAGCAAATATAATCTGATGATTACAACGTTGGCAGAAAAGCATAGAAAAAAAGATAAATATTTTAGATCTGTACTGCCTAATAACATAGCTGTTAGCACATGTAGCTATCTAAATTTAAATTAATTAAAATAAAATAAAATGTCGTATTTAGTTCCTGAACCCGACTTGCCATATTTCCAGTGCTCAACACCATATATGTCTATTTGAATGCCATAGAGAGCATTTCTAGTGGCACAAAAAGTTCTATTGGACAGCACTGCTACAGACAGTATATGAAACCATTCTTCACAAGATTCTAAAATATTACAGGAGAAAGCAAGTTAATTAATACTTGACTATTCTTATAATATATTTTTAGAGTATATTTATGTATTTAATTTCATGAATTGCATAGAGACCATCACTATAGCTTAGTTATGTATCAGGGAAAAACAAGTCAATGTTTCACCTTTTTCAGGCTATCGCCCATCTGGTAGACTTCTGAAAGGAGTCACAAAGACATATTTACTTGTTTCCAAACAAGAATTTTAGTTCAATAATAAAATACATATTCTTAAGAAAATCTTCATACTTTTCACAAATCTTTGTAACTGAAAAATGAGCTAATTGGAATAGGAAATTGCCAATAGATGAATGAAATAAGATGATGAATGAGAGACTAAAAAGCCTGAAATCAGAAGCAACTTACATTTATACCAAAAATGGTTTTTAAAACAATTTCAACTCTATGTATGTAATATATACATATAGACTATATATGTATTTGCAAGCAAATTATATAAAATATGTTATATATTTTTGACAGACAACATACTTTACAATTACTACAGTAATAATTCCTTAATTCCTACTTTGTGTTAGACTCAGCACTATGCGATGTATAATTCAATGTCTTATTTAATGTACTTCTACATATATACAGATAATCAACACCATTAGTTTGTTTTTTTAAACATATTTTTTATTTTAACATTGTGGGGTACAGTTAAGGGTTAGATATACAAATATGCTTCATTCAGGTACCCTTGTTGATAAGGGGTGTCCCCCCGTCCCCAGACAGATATTGACTACCATTAATCCCACCTCCCTTCCCCTCCCTGCCCCCCCCATAGTTTCCCACCACTGTCAATCCTTTTCTTATAGTATTATGATAGATGTTAAAGGTTCACTTACGAGTGAGAACATGTGATACTCAGATTTTTGTTTCTGTGAGAGATTACTCAGTATTAATTAACAATTTCACAGGAAAATTAGTAGTAAAAACTACAAGTAATTACCCAGAATATTTCACTTATAATGACATTAATATTCAAAACATGAGACCCAGTAGCACAATTTGGATTTTAACTTTGTAAAAAAAAAATCTCTCTTTTGTTTTATCACATTCTCACTAAGATTAGTTTGCTATTTTGAAATGTAGAAAAATAAACCTATAAGACACTCTTTACAAAATAATTTATCCATTTCCTTAATGACATAATTATAGAGTCTTTGGTAAAATATAATTTTAATCTCCATATTTTAGATTATGAAATGAATATAAAATGATAGCAAATATAATCTGATGATTACAACATTTTCTTTGACATTAAATGTAACTGAGATAAGAAGCAAAAAAGTAGTAGAAACAGAAATAGAGAAAGAGAGAATGAATGTCTTCTCTTCTTAAAGGAAAATACAAGCAGAAATTCTTTATAATTTTTCATACCAAGAGTATTAGTTAATCAAAATTATGTGTCAATGGGAAAAGTCATGACAAGCCAAGCAACACTTTAAGATTCAGTTGTAAGGAACATGACACTACATCAAATAATTAAAAGTAAGAGAAATATGGTAACAAAAATGATGGGACTATGTTGAAACATTCAGAATTAGTTTTTTAACCAAAAACAAACAAACTTTCAAATTTGGTCAAATGTTTATGGATCTAAAATTTAGCAATCAATTGAATTATATATTTAAAATTAAGACTGAGTATCAGAAGATGGCAGTGGAGCGAGACTATGAGAATCCATGTGTGAGTGAGTGGGTTTATAGGTAATTGTGCTTACTTGTCTCTAAGTAAGAGGGTGTGTGAGTGGCTGACTGAGTGGAAACTCGGGAGTAAGTGGTCAGGTGCTGCAGACACTGGCAGCAAGGGCTGCAGAAGGAGCCCGGCAAGGGATCCCAGAGACAGAGCCACATAGGAGAAGATGAATCAGGCACCCTGCCACCATCTTGAAAACTGGGCAGGAAGCAACCCTCATCTGTGTAATGATGGGTTAACTACTTAGGGGCTGGTCATGACTCAGAGGGAATACACTGAAAACACAAACTTTGGAGGGACAGGGTGAGTTCTGGGTCTCAGGCATCCTACTCTGTACCTGGATTCAACAGTGGGACAAAGGGTGGGATCAGAAAAGAACAAGGAAGACAGCAAAAGAGACAAGCAGTAAGTTCAGGGCTAACCCAACTCCCTACTCCCCAGCAATCAGTCCTCTGAATGTCAGACCCACACAACTAGGGCATAACTGAGAGGGATGAACCCAGGTGGAGCCTGGTTGTCAGTCATCATAGGAGGACTCTACTTCAGGATAAGCCTGGCTAAAGGTGAACCCACACTGGTCTCCTCCCCCACCCCACTGCCAGTACCTAAGAAGGAGACAATCCTGAACCTTCCCACTGAAAGTGAGAGGGGAGTACTAAAGCTCCCACCCACCTCCACAGCCCCCTCCTCCTCCACTGAGCCTGGCACTGGGGAGATGGTGAAGGAGCCACAGCTCTGCTGGAGACAGCTAAAAAGATTATCTGTGAGCAGCTGAGTGGAACAAATGCAGAAGCTACCGCAAAAGAGCACTTATAATCAGAAATTTTATTTTTCAATTTTTTTCTTTGTGCCTGTCTATGTGAGGGTTCGATTTGCATTCCCCTCACCCTTTTTTTCACTTTTACTTTTTTCCTTTCTTCTTTTTGTATTATTTCTTCTTTTGTTTTTGGTTGCCTGTTCATGTGTGTATGTGAATAATTGAGTATTCATCATTCAATTTTTTATTTAGTTCTCTTTTTTCAGTTGAATGTGTATGTAAATATATTTGTGAGGTTTCAATTTGCATTATCCTCCTTTATTTTCTTCTTCTTTCATTTTGTGTTGGGTGTGTGTGTGTGTGTGTGTGTGTGTGTGTGTGTGTGTGTGTGTTTGGTGTTCCTGCTTGTTTGTTTTGTTTGTTTTGGTGTGTGTGTGTGTGTGTGTGTGTGTGTGTGTGTGTGTGTGTGTGTTTTATATTGTTTGCTTTGTTTGCTGCATTCATTTTTCTGGGTTTTTGCTTTATTTTATTTGTTTTATTATTTTATGTATTTATTTCATTCTACTTTTCCATATTTCTATTACTTTTTCTTGGACTTAGGGGGTACACACACATACTCATTGCATCATCATATAGAGTGGTGGTGAGGAGTGGGTCTGAGGAACCCATACCGCAATCAGTGAACATTGAGATTTGCAAGTAGTTCTGAATCCTAGCTCCCCATCCTGCACCTTATTGGACTCTCAAAACTACAAGAAAAAGCAAAGCTTTCTACCCTCAGCCCTGTTTCAAAATAGAACAAATTCCAAGTCCTAATCAGGGAAGAATAGAGGGTTGAGCAAACATCAGAAGTCAAAGCCCTTCCCACTGCAACTAAATAATGGAAATAAAGGGAAAAGAAAGAGATCTGACACAAATAAGGAAAAATCAACAGAAGACCACAGGTAATTCTCAGTGCACCAAAGAGACAACAAATGAAAATCAGACCTTAGAGCCCAAACAATGGAAGTCACCAGTGACTGCCCCAGGACACAACAAGGATCAGGGAATAGATGGAAAGAATGAACAAGACTCAAGAAAGACAAGATGCAACACTAAAAGAACTTGTAACAGAGATTTTGGCCATAAAAAATTCATCCAGGAAATACATAAAAAGATGAAAAGCAGGGAAAGCAGAATTAATCAAGCAGAAGAAAGAATCTCAGAACTTGAAGACTAAAATAAGGAATTAATGCAATCTGTAAAAAACATAGAAAATTCAGAAAGAAAGAACAAAGCCTCCAAGAGATGTGTGATTATACCAAGAGACCAAACCTACATCTGATTGGTATCCCAGAAGAAGAAAGGGAAATGGAGAACACATTGGAGCAAGTATTCCAGGAGATTATCTAAGAAAACATTCCCCATATCACCAGAGACGTGTCCGTTCCAACACAAGAGATACAGAGAACCCTTGCAAGACATCAAATGAGAAGATCAAACCCTAGACATGTAGTAGTTAGCCTACACCAAGAAGGTACAAAAGAAAAAATCCTAAAGGAAGCAAGAGAAAAAGATCAGACTAGATGTCAGGGAAGACTAATCAGAATAGCAGCAGATTTATGGACAGAAACACTGCAAGCTAGAAGGGACTGGAATTCAACTTTCAAAGTTCTCAAAAATAAATAATTCAACTGAGAATTTCCTACCCAGTCAAACTCAGCTTCATCAGCAATGGAGAATTAAATCCCTCCAAGACATCCAATTCCCCGAGATTATGCAACTTCCAGACCAGCCCTACAGGGGATGCTTAAAAAGGTATCAAGCACAGAAAAAAAGAAAAACAAGAACCACCATGCACTTCCCAAAAAACAAGAGAACAGAGAATCAACAGAGAGTACATTGCGCTGCAAATTGACAACACACACATGAACCAATGAAGAAGTTAAAAGAAAACAAACAAAGAAAAAACTTTATGAAAATCCCATGATGGGAATAAACATATTCAATAATCAACCTGAATGGAAATGAACCAAATGCACCACTGAAAAGACAAAGAATGGAAAACTGGATTGTTTTAAAAAGTGACCCAATAATCTGAGGCATCCAGGAAACTCATCTCACCCCAAGGGATGCACACAGACTCAAAGTTAGAGGATGGGAAAAAATTTTCAGGTGAACAGATCACAAAAGAAGTCAGGAGTCATGATCTTAATATCAGACAAAACAACATTTAAGCTAACAATAATTTTAAAATATACAAAAGGACACTACATAATGATAAAATGTTCAATCCATCAACAAGAAATATCCATCCTAAAAATGTATGTACCCAACATAGGAGCACCAATGTTTATAAAGCCACTACTAAGTAAGCTAAAAAAAAAAAAACTGACTCTAACACTATCATAGCTAAAGACATAAATACCCCACTAACAATCCTTGAACAAATGGATTTAATAAATACCTTCAGAACACTCCACCCAACAACTGCAAAATATACATTCCACTCACCAACACATGGAAGATACTCCAAGATCGATCACATCTTCAACAAAAAATCAAGGATAAACAAATTTCATATGATTGACATACTGCCATGCAACTTCCCAGTCCACCATGGAATAAAAATAACTACCAACATCAACAAAATGCCACCCAAAGCCACAAACCCATGGGTACTAAACAGCACGATGCTGAACACCTCCTGGGTCAACACAGAAATCAAAACAGAAATTAAAAGATTCCTGGAAACAAATGAAAATGAAGAAACATCTTACCAAAACCTCTTGAATGCCATGAAAACAATTATAAGAAGGGAATTTATATCTCTACAAACACACAGCAAGAAAATGGAAAGATGACACGTTAACAACCTAACAAATCACCCAAGGGAGCTGGAAAGGCAAGATCACCAAAACCCTATCTATAAAAGAAGAATCCAGATCATCAATATAAAAGCCCAAATATGTGACAAAGAATACAAAAATATCATAGAAAAAATTAACAAAACAAAATATATGGTTCTTTGAAAGGATAAACAAAATTGATGGAACCCTAGCCATAATGACCAAGAAAAATAGAGACAAAGTCCAAGTAAACACAATCAGAAATGCAAAAGATCAAATCACAACTGACACTGAAGAAATACAAAAGATTATCAAAGATCACTACGAATATCTGTATGGAAACAAACTCAATAACCTAAATAAAATGGGGAATTTTCCAACATCACACAACTTCCCAAGGTTGAAACAAGAAGACATTGAGACACTAAATAGACCCAACAATCCAGGAAATTGATTCTGTCTTAAGAAAACTACCTACAGAAAAAACTCTGGACCAGATGGCTTTCCAGTAGAATTCTACAAACCATACAAAGAGAAGCTGATACCAATCCTATTGAAAGTATTCCAGGCATTTAAGAAAGGCAGAACTCTCCCCAAATCATTTCCGAAGCTAATATCACACTGATACCCAAACCAGGTAAAGTTCCAACAAAAAAAGAGAACTACACACCAATATCCCTGATTAAATAGATGCAAAAATTCTCAACATGATTCTAGCAAATCTGATCCAACATCACATCTCAAAAAACCATCCATCATGACCAAATGTACTTTATCCCTGGGATACAGGGCTCATTCAACATCTGCAAGACCACAAATGTAATTAAATACATCAACAGATATAAAAACAAGAACGACATGATTATATCATTAGATGCAGAAAAGATTTTGATAAAATCTAGCTTCTCTTCTTGATAAAAACCCTTGAACACCTAGGCGTAGAAAGAACATACCTCAAAATAGTAAGCACCATCTACAATAAACCCACAGCCAGCATATTGTTAAACAGAGAGAAAATGGAAGAATTTCCCCTGAGAACTGGAACAAGACAAGGCTCCCCACTCTCACTCTTCCTGTTTAACATTGTATTGGAAGGCCTAGCTACCAATTAGAGAAGAGAAGAAAATCAGATGTATCCAAACAGAAAAAGAGGAAGTTAAACTATTCCTCTTTGCTGATGATATGATCCTATACCTCGAAATTCCAAGAGAATCAGTCAAAAACCCCCTTGTACTGATAAAGGACTTTGGCAAAATCTTAGGGTACAAAATAGATGTGCAAAAGACAGTCACATTCTTATACACCAACAACAAGCAAGCAGAGAACCAAATAAAAAACACAATCCTTTTCATAATATCCGCAAAATGAATGAAATGACTCAGCATCTTCCTAACCAGAGAAGTGAAAGACCTATACAATGAAAACTACAAAACACTGCTCAAAGAAATCCAAGGGAAAAATACTCCATGTTCATGGATAGGAAGAATCAACAGTCCTAAGAAGTCCATTCTACCAAAGGCAATCTACAGATTCAACACAGTACCCATTAAATCACTAACATCATTGTTCTCAGATCTGGAAATGACAATACAGAAATGCAGATGGAAACATAAATGACCACACATAGCCAAAACAATCCTTAGCAAAGAAACAAAACAGGAGGTATCACACTTCTATGCATAAACTTTGCTATAAGGTTACAATAATCACAACATGCAGGGAAATTAATGGAACAAGACAGAGATTCTGGATGCAAAATCTCAATTTCTCAGCCAACTCATTTTTGAAAAGGCCTCCAACAACAACCACTGGGGAGAGGAGAATTTATTCAATAAATGATGCTGGGAAGACTGACAACATTTAAAAGATTGAAACAGGACCCCTACCTACCACTATACACAAATATCAACTCTAAATGGATCGCAGGCCTAAACATACAACCTTAAACTATAAGAATCTAATAAAAATGCAGGAGACACCTTTATGGAACTCGGAGTAGACAACAAATTCCATTTCAAAACCCCAGGTGCCCATGCCATAAGGGATAAGATAGACAAGTGAGACCTCATTAAACTGAAAAGCTTCTGCAAAGCAAAAGAAACCATCAAAAAGAGTGGGTAGACAGCCCACAGAATGGGAAAAAATATCTGCCAACTCTATATCCAACAAAGGCCTAACATCCAGGATCTACAAGGAATTCAAACATGCCAAAAGGAAAAAAACAGTCATTTAAAAAGTGGACAGAAGACATGAAAAGACACTTCTCAAAAGAAGACATTGGGCAGCCAACAGGCACATGAAAAAGTGCTCAGTCTCACTAATCATCAGAGAACTGTAAATCAAAACCATACTGAGATACCACCTAACCCCAGTAAGAATGGTCATCATTAATAAAACAAAAAAATAACAAATGCTGGAGAGAATGAGAGGAAAAGAGGAAAAGAGAATACTTCTATGCTGCTTGTAGGAATGCAAACTAGTTCAACCTCTATGGAAAAGTGTAGCAATTTCTAAAAGAACTAGAAATTGACCTTCCATTTGACCCAGCAATCCCCCTACTGGGAATATACACAAAGAAACTTAAATCATTCTACAAAAAAGATACCTACACACTGCAAAAACATGGAATCAATTGTATTGCCCATCAAAACTGGAGTGGATAAAAAAATGTGGTACATATACACGATGGACTATTATGCAGTCTTAAAGAATACACATATGGACTTCACAGCAACTTGGACAGATTTAAGTCTATAATGTGTCATTTTTTAAAATGTGGAGAAAAGGTCATTATCTTAGTCCATTTGCATTGCTATAAAGCAACACCTTAGGCTGGATAATTTATTTTAAAAAGAGGCTTATTTGGCTCATAATTCTGTAGTTGTATAAAAAGCGTGCTCCAGCACCTGCTTTTTGTGAGGGTTTCAGGCTGCCTTCACTCATAGCGGAAGTCAAAGGGGAGGCCCTGTGTGCAAAGACCATGTGGTGAGAGAGGAAGCCCAAGAGAGAGAGGGGATGGAGGTGACCAGCTCTTTTTAGTTCTCACAGGATGTAACAGAGTAAGAACTTGACATACCAAGCCATTCATGAGGGATCCATCCTCAGAACCCAAGCACCTCCCATAAGGACCCATCTCTAATAATATGGGTCAAATTTCAACTTGAGGTTTGAAGAAACAAACATACAAACTGTAGTAGTCATTGACAATTTTTGTCAAAGAGCATCATAGAATGAGATATAAATAATAAATATCAGAAGATTATCACAGCTTTTCAATAAAATTAACCATTAAGTTTTCCAAACTAGATTAAATATTAAATACATGGTAAACAAATTCAGACTGCAAGAAATTCTACTGGTAGGATAACATGTGTCTATATAAAAGTATTTTTGAATCTGTCAGAAATATTTGGTTTGGATAATGTGTGTATGCACGTATGTGCACATGTGTGTATATAAAAGGCATCTATTGTATTCAAGTCTCCCGTATCCTGTTTTTTTCTTCTGAGTAGCACTTGACGCAGTTGATATCCTAAGGATGGTGCTCATGCTATGCTAATGGAGTCCCTCACATTCATTCTCAACTGATGATGAGAAAGAGATGTAGTCCTTGTAATGGAGAAGGGGTAAGATACAGCATGGATAATATTCAGCATTTACTATCATTCATTAATTCTTGGTCATTTCTAACATTAATCAAGGGTCTTTCTTTTGATAGGCACTTAGCCAAGAACTTTACATTTAATCCTTACCACAAACTTAGGAGCTAGGTTCATTTATTACCCTCATTTTGTACAATGTACAAAATAGAGATTACTTATTTGTTATGTTTAGAGTTTACTGCCTCCCTCTTTCCCTCAAGTTGCAAAATGGCATGGCCGTTTGTTCTTTTCACTGATAAATGACAATTTCTTAGAACAGTGCCTGCTATAGAGTATGCATTAAAAAAAAACTTGACAAGGGAATGAAAGATGTTTATCAATTTATGCCCAATTGTGTACAATAAAATAAATTAGACAACTAACTCTGCAGTTAATTTGCTGTTTATTTTTCAAATGGCCATACTGATTGTTGAACTTTTACTGCCCCTGCAAAAGATCTTTCTTTATATTTAAATAATCCTGTCCTTATTTATTTCTGTTTATTAAGATCCCTGAACAACACATTAACTTTTAGAAAGAAATGTTAAAAATAAACATCTTTAGACCAGGTCTGGTGGTTCACCCCTGTAATTCTAGCACTTTGGGAGGCTGAGGTGGGAGAATTGCTTAAGACCAGGAGTTTTGAGGTCAGCAACATAGCAAGATCTTGTCTAAATAAAATATCTTTAACAGTTTTAAAAGCACTTAGAAAAACTGAGGAATCAATATTATTAAAAATAACTCTAAAGTGCACATAGGATATGGGGTGTAAACTTTTACTTTAGTATACTTATTTGTTATTTCTGCCTTAAAATGTGAAGGTCATAAGTGAAGTCTTCCCTTCAAATTCCATCACTGTTTGAACTAATACTTAGCTCACATGGAAGGAGAAGCAAGTTAAATTCCAAGGCCCATGTTTAAGAAGGTGGTTTTATGTATTTATTACCCTCTGTATGCATTGAACTGTGTCTCCCAAAAATGTAAATGCTGAAGTATTAGTCCCTAGAACTTCAGAGTATGATCTTATTTGGGAACAGACTCATTATAGATAGAAGTAGTTAAGAAAAGATCTTAACAGAGTAGGCTGGGCCCCTATTCCAATATATGTGGTATTATAAAAAAAGAGAAATTGGAACCTACACAAAACACAGGGAAAACATCATGTGAGGATTAAGGCAGAAATCAGGGTGATACTTCATTAAGCCCAGAAAAGCCAAAGATTGATGGAAAACCACTGGAGTTAGGAGAAAGGCATGGAACAGATTCTTCCTCACAGACATCAGAAAGAACCAGCTCTATTGGTATCTTGATATCAGACCTTTAGCCTCTAGAACTGTATGATACAATAAATTTCTTAAGCCATCTAATTTGTGAAAAATTTTTGTTATGACAGCCATAGCAAACTAATACTCCTTAAAGTTTATTACATGTAACAAGTTCAAGAATGCGCAAATTTTATCAGATAAGATTTATTCTATTAAATATTGAATTATACATCAAAATCTATAGGAATGTCTAAAAACAGCCAACTGTTTTCATTGCTTTTCAGATTTTAAGTCACTAACTAATGTATGATATTCTAACACTTTTGGTTAAAATGCAGTACATTTTCAAAATGTCAGAGTCATTCATAACTAAATGCATAACTAAAACCGTATGTAAAATCTTCCTTCCCAATACAATTGGAATTAATCTTACTGTGTTCCCCTCTATTAGCAATGATTATTGTGAAATCTTTAATTTCATCAACAACATATAAATAGGAAAGTTATGAAAATGTCTCCAGGCCAAATTTTATCTATAATGATATTTTTTAAAGATAACTACATGTATTTGATGTACAAATGCAAAATCCCAGCCTGAGTCAGAATGCAAGCATTAATATTTATACATTACAATCTGGTTTATCTGTATGAGTGTCACAAACTATCATAGTTTGGGATACCCCTGCACTTTTTCAGAATAGAACTGTACACACACCACTGATCATTACTGTCTCTGAGAGATATAATAACTTTACATTTGAAAATAAATTATCAAAAATAGAAATGTTTATTCATTATCCATTTTTTGCTGTACATGTATGCTATTGGTTTGCTATGAAATGATGCAAGAATAAAAGTGAAATAAGTTATTCACAGCACATATTTTAAAATAGTTTGTTCATAATCAACAATAGTGAAAAAGTGAGATATGAACCCTCTTCTATTTAAGTACAGTCATGCTATACTTAAATACTGACATTTCAGTCAATGATGGATCAGACATAGAATAGTGGTCTTATAAGGTTATAATAGAGCTGCTTTGAGACATCATAGCTGTCATAATCTCTTAGCACAAATCATTACCTTTTCTATGTTTAGATATGTTTACATACACAAATATTCACCATTGTGTTACAATCACCTACACTATATCTACATATCGCAAGTCTGAAAAATATAGTCTTTTTAAGACTCTTCAAGATGAAGAAAATTATCAAAAGGAAAAGATGTCAATTAACAAGTATTTACATTATTGTGTCAATTTAACAAGTATTTAACCATCAATTTAACAAGTGTTTAAATTATTGTGGCATTCAAATATAAATTAAAGTATTGTAAAACTAGAAGTACATTGCTAAGTACATACTGTTCTACTCGAATTAAATGTCTTTTTCAAATCTCAATATTTAGAAAAATATATATACACACAACTTGCATCAAAATATTTGGCCAGTTTAAACACATTGGCACTAATGTGAAAAACAAATTATAAAAATTCATTTACATTTTTAGCAAGCAGGCAAAGGGTTTACATTTTATTCTAATACTAATATCATTTGCACATCATGGAAATTTTTAAGCTTTTCCTGATTTCCTATCTCATCTGTTTTGGGGCAAGACAGAAAGACATAATAATGGAGTTCTACAATTTTCCTAATGAAGAAACAATGAAAATAAATTAATTATATTTTATGCTGGATTTGAAGTTTTCCATACATATAGTATCCTAGTCTATATTTTTGTTTCTCAACTTTTTTCTTCTCAGTTTGTTTTGATTTGTGAGAAGATAAAAATATCATGCTAAATGTGTGACTTTGAGTTATCAATACCAACTTTGTCAGGCTATATGTACATCTCTAAATATGATTTATAACACATGCAATTTGGCATCTAGTTCACAGTATTCAAATGCGCTTATCTTGAAATCTAAATTCATGACCCCAAAAAATCACAGGTACACATAATTAATATTTTAACAATATGCTAAGCACATTGCATATATTATGTAATTCTCACATCTACCTTACCAGGTATGTATTATTTTATAAGTTTTACAGATGTTGGGACTAAAGTTTAGTGAGTTTAATTGAATTGCTCAAACACATAATAAATGGTGGACATAGGACTCAAACTTTAATTCAAATTCAAGTCTTTGCATATCCAGAGTCTATATTCCCTCAAATTCACATGGGCAGACTTTAAGAAAGTAAAACACTCATAAATAATAATAATAAAATAACAATTATAGGAAGTTCAAAGATGTTAACCAGGAAGGAAGATTTCTGTGAGAAATAGAAAAAAAAAAAAGAACATTGATTTTGTAATTTTTAACAGGTATTTTTAAATCTCATCCTAAAACCATTATGCATGAACTCCAACATGTAGTTGACAGCTAAATCCCAATAGTTCATCAGGAAAGATGGTGAGAGGAATATACCTATTTTATAGAATTACATTGACAATTAAATTGGAAAAATCCATGTGAAAGCTGCTGGCATAAGACCTATGAGAGAAGACATTCAGTCCTTTATTTCTTATTTCCTTTTCAATGGTTAAAGGATTGTTGCTAGATGATAGGTCTTACAACATCTTTCTTCCTCCTTCCCATTGCCTCAAGGAGTCACTACTCAAAGCACTGAGTCAAAGTCCATGAAGGGGAACTTGGGTACTCACATCTGCTCCTAAATCATTTGCAAAGAGACTTGTTCTTCCTTCACTCTCCTGTGGTTATTCCTTGGAAAGCAATTGCTTTTGAAGAGTAATTTGGTACCATTTATCAAAATGTAAGATAGGCGCACACTGTGAGCTGCTACATTCTAGGACTATCCAATGGAAATCCTCTCACATGTGCCAAAAGAGAGATGTACAGGGTTATTTACTAAAGTATTATTTATAAGAAAAACATGATTAGAAATCACACTAGTAAAGATTTTAATAGACTGCAAATTCAGCACCATCCTCCTTCACGTATATGCTCTCCTAAAATACAGGGGAAGAGCCTGGGAAAGATCCTTCCCAAATTCCAGAGTGCCAGCACATTGTGTCAATAAAAAGCACTTGAATGAGACCTGGGATGAAAACGAGTAAGATAGGCCATTATTCTCTTGAGCTGCTGAGGACAGGCACAAGGGCATTGACAGACAGCTGGATAAAGACCTGGAGTTTTGCCAACAGCTTTCAGGCATCCTCCTGAGAATTAAACACTTTTATTCCACAGGCAGCACAGATCTGCAGCATCAGCTTATCTGCTCTGTCTTTACTTCCAGATATCCTGATAGCAAGTATTGGGCCTCTCTAACATTTGCTACCCCTGCCCTTCCAACCACCTCATAAGACTCCAATTTCTAGTACTAAACCTTGCCTTTAAATACTCAGAGTGGCATCTTTTTTTTTTTTTTTTTTTTCCGGACAGAATTCTAACTGATACTTGCATATACATTGGGAGATAATCCCTGTGAATCTGCCATTTCTGTATAACCTCTTAATAAAGGGTATTAACAGCTTTGTCAAAACTTCTCCAGAGCTAAGAACAGATTTGTTTACCTTCCAGTGTACTAAAGTTAAAGTCTCCCTCTCCTCCCTAGAGACATTCCAGAAAGATAAGACAGTTTCCCTTCAGGAAAAAAGACAGGTTTGTTTCCTGATCATAGTAATAAAGATGAAATTTCCCTGGGGTAAAAGTTGGAAAGGTTTGTTATCAGTCTCCTTATAAGATTAGTGATGTTTCTCCTCTGTGACAAAGAACCCTATGTGCATATTATTAACCTGCACTCTTCCATATTTCTCCATGGGATTTGGGGAAGAGGAACCAATGCAAACATGAAGATTATGTTGTTTGCTTTGCCATGGGTAATAAACTGCCTTAAACCACTCGGGGTTACTGTTTCTTTATCAACAAAATCCATGAAAATGTGGTGAGCCAGACTAGCAGCTGCTTGCTGCTTGGAAACCCCTTGGCCAAATGGTAATATAGCAGAACACCCGGCATGCATTAAAATTAATAAGATTAATGTACTAAGATAGAAACTGTGCTGACAAGAAAACCTAGTTTTAAAATGCAGATTGTCAAATTTGAACAAGCAGCAAGATCTAACTATATAACGACTATACAAAAAATTTCAAATATAAAGTCATAAAGATAAAATGATGAAATAATTGATGTACGTACATTGATGTATAATGCAAACATTAATAAAAAAAGTTTCTATTCATAGTCAAAATAAATTTCATGGAATGTTACCAGATACAAATAAACTTATTCCATATCAATGAAAAGGCCATTGGTTGAAAAGAACAGAAAAATCCGAAGCATTTTTGCAAATAATAACAGAACCTCAAAATACAAAAAGAAAGCTGACAGAGTAAAAATCCTCCATTATTGTCAGAGTTTCCAGTACTACCCTATCAATACCAATAGAATAAGTAGACATAATGTCATAAGAATTTAGTTTGCGAACTTAATTGTCACGCCCCCACAAATAATGACAGCTCTGACGGCCATTCCAGAAAAAGAATTCCAAATTTGCTTTGACAGATAAACTAGTAGATGGTGTTGGTGCACAGCTTTCTAAAGGGAGTACTTTGAAGGCGACAGAGGTGATATGCAGCAATGAGGTATGTAGCACTTTTTCTAGGAAGGCTCTCGAACCTAATTGTCAGATCTTGTAGCTAAAGAAGACCTAAATAGATAGACTATGTTCATGCACAGGACGACTCAATATTTCCAAAATGACAATTCTTCCCAAGTTCATCTGTAATTAAATGTAATCTCAATCAAAATTTTAGTTGCATTTTTGGTAGAGATTACAATTACAATTAAGTCTAAAGTTAAAAAGGAATTTGGAGAGCATCAAACAGCAAAAATGACTTTGAAAATGTATCATAGATTTAAAAGACTAGTGCCACTTAATATCAAGATTTACTGTTAAGCCTGATATTGTATAAAGGCAGACACATAAATTAATGGATCAGAACACAGTAGTCTCCCCTCTTCTGAGGTTTCATTTTTATTCATGTTTTCAGTTACCCACAGTCAAGCACAGTCAGAAAATAGTACATCATTATTCTTGCACTTTGGGGCAT
This sequence comes from Cephalopachus bancanus, assembly GCA_027257055.1. Lineage (NCBI taxonomy): Eukaryota > Metazoa > Chordata > Mammalia > Primates > Tarsiidae > Cephalopachus > Cephalopachus bancanus. Next base: position 2,546,107 of record JAPVLO010000205.1, on the reverse strand, counting down.
TATTAAATAAAATCAGGTTACTTACACACAAGCACTGCAATACTACAACAGTTGACCTGATAACTGAGATGGCTACTAAGTAACTAATGACAATCTGGGCAAGACAGAGGGACAGCATAAGACTTTAACACGCTATCAGAACAGTGTGCAATATAAAACTCACGAGCTGTTTATTTCTGGAATTGTCCATTTACATCAAAATACCTATATTATCAAAACACCTACTTCATTCACCTCACTACTTATCCCATAATCATTTTATAATCTCACATTGTCACAACAAAGAAGGGTGAGTACAAGATAATAAAATATTTTGAGAGAGAGAAACCACATTCACATAGGCTTCATTAGAGTATATTGTTATAATTGTTATTATACCATTAGTTATCACAAATCTCTTATTGTACCTAATTTATAAATTAAACTTTATCATTGAGATGTATGTATAGGAAGAACATAGTATATATAAGATTCTGTACTACTCACAGTTTCAGGCATCCACTGAAGGTCTTGAAAGTAACCCCGCAGGATAAGGCATGCCTTGTATATATGGTTCATAAATAAACCCACAAATATACAGACAACTAATATTTGACAAAGGTGCAAAAGGAATTATTGAAGAAGGAATTATTGAAGAATAATCCTCAATAGATGGCTGTAGAAAATCAAATATTTAAAAAAGGCTTTTGTACCACACTTCACATTGTATAAAATATTAACAACAAAAAAAGAATAATATAACTAACTGTAAAGCCTCAAACTATAAAAACTGTAAAACTATAAAACTTCAAAAAGAACACAGAAAAAAAAAAAAAAATGGTGACATCGGGCTAGGGAAATATTCCTCAGATACTACAACAAAATCTCAATCTCAAGTTATATAAAAATGATTGATTTTACTTTATAAAAATTAAAATATTTTTATCTTCAAGACACCATTCAGGGAATAAAAAGATTAGCCACAGTCTGGAAGAAAATATCTGCAAAATATAATCTGATAAATGTCATACAGCAATAAAAATAAAAATTAAAAATATTTTTTTAAATGGGCAAAAAGACACTTCATAAAAAATACAGATATTCAACAGTAGTCAATGCAAATTAAAATCATACTTCTGTTCACAAATTGAAAAGGAGCTATACTTAAAAAGTCTGACTATTCCAATGGTAGGAAATCTCATATGCTGCTAGGGAGAATGTAAAATGATACAACCACTTTGAAAAACAGTTTGAAAGTCTCTTAAATATTTAACCTGCTCAGACCATATGACTTTAATCCAAGGTATTTACTCAAGAGAAATAAAAGCATATGTCCATATTTACTGTCATGTTCATAGAAGTTTTATTTTCAATAACCTCAAACTGGAAACAATCCATATGTCCATCAGCAAGTCAATGGATAAACTGCATTTTATTCACATGGTGGAATATTATTCCACAGTTATAATAAACGGACTATAGATACATACTGCAGCATATAAGAACATTAAAATAAGCCCAAACTTCACCTGCATGCAGTCTACTTATGTAATAAATCCTTACTTATATCCCACAAACTCTATAATAAATAAATAATTTTATAATAAAAAATAAGAATCATATTGAGTGAAAAATGTCAGACAACAAATATTTACTGTAGGTTTTCATTCATATAAAGCTCCAAAAAATGTAAACTAAAGTAAAGTGAAAGAAAGCATATCAGTGGTTGCTTGGGCCACAGAAGGAGGGGCTTAAAGGAGATTTTCAAAGCCACAAGAAAATTATGGGAGAGATATCAGAGAGATGGCTGACTAGAGATGCCTAGTGCTCATCATCCCTCAACAAAAAAAGAACGAAACTAATGAATAAGCAATTATATGTTGATCAAAGTAACCACAGGAGAGTACTAGAGTACAACAGAGGAGTAGAGGAAATTCTGTGGAGCACAGAAACTCATGATGGTCATATAGAGAAAGTAAGAAAAGTCTATGGCCATACCACCCTGAACATGCCCAATCTCGTCTGATCTCAGAAACTAAGAAAGGAAGAAAGTACCCTGCCTCTGTTAGTCCATTTCCCATGTCCAGAACACCTTGGTACCAGAAGAGGCTTCTCCACATGGGAAAAAGGTAAGCAAGAGGCCCCCAGTAACTCTCATCATGACCATGGACACCTACAATATTTGCTACTGGAGAATCCTCCAATCTTCACAGGTTCTGAGTTCAGTTTAGGGAGCTGCCCAGAATGCACATGGCTGCATTACTCCAGAGAAGGAGTCCACATTGTGTCCTGCACCCTACAACCTGATCTGCTATTGCACTGCACCATTTTGAAATCAGAGCCACTATTAGAGTAAATCCTACTCTGGAGGCCAGAAACCACTACATCCCTTCATCCCTGGGACTCTACTGTCATTGCACCAAGATTGTACACATGACAGTACAACAGTCCCTAGTCAACCTACTATAGCTCCTTACCCTAGGTACTGCCTCAGGCATTTCGTCTCACCCATCCCAGTGGCTACAGCAACCTCTGGCTACTTAGACCCAAGGCCCAACAAAGCAGTCATGATCCAGGTAGCAGAACCAACTTGTTGTCCCACCACTCCAACTCTCTAACCCCACCCCCAACTCAACTGAATTGGAGATTCATACAAGAAGCACATCCATGCTCAATAATTTTCAAATAAATAAAATCAGTGGAGGTATTACAACAGATACCTCAAAAAGATCATAAGGGACTATTATTAACAAATATATGCCAACACATTTGATAACTTAGAAGAAATGGATAAATTCTTAGAAAAGTACAAACTACCAAGATTCAGTGAGGAAGAAATAGAAAGCTTGAGCAGATAAAAAAATAAATAAAGAGACTAAAGTAGAAATTAAAAATCTTTCAACAAGGAAAAGCACAGGACCAGATGGCTTCACAGCTGAATTCTACCAAATGTTCAAAGAATTATAATCCATATTTTTTAAATTCCTCCGAAAGCTAGAGGGACAGACAATACTTAAAAATATATTTTATGAGCCAAGCATCACCTCGATATTTAAGCCAGACAAAGGTACTGCAAGAAAAGAGAACTACAGGCCAATTTTTCTTATGAGCACTGTTGTAAAAATTCTTAAAAAAAAAAAAAATACTAGCAAACGAAATTCAACAACACACTGAAAAGATAATACGTAATGACCCAGTAAGATTTATCCCTGGCATGCAAGGCTAGTTTAACATATGCAAACCGATTGATATGATAAATGCATAAACAGAATGAAAGATAAAAAATACATGATTATCTCAATTGATGCAGAAAAAGCATTTGATAAAATTTAACATCCTTTTATGATGAAAAAAAAACCCTTAATGGTTTAAGTAAACTATAAAAGTTCCTTAAGATAATGTAAGGATTTATGAAAAACCCACATCTAACATCATAATCAATAGGCCACAAGTGAAAACCTTTCTACTAAGTTATGCTATAAGGCAGGGATGTCCACTCTCACCACTTCTACAACATAGTAATGTAAGTATGAGCAAAAGCACTCAGATAAGAAAAAGAAATAAAAGTCACTCAACACAGTGGAATAAAAATAACCATTAACACCAACAAGGTCCCCCCCAAACCCAAAAAGACATGGATACTAAACAGCATGATGCTAAACAACTCCTGAGTCAATGATGAAATCAAAACAGAGATTAAAAGATACCTGGAAAGAAATGAAAATGAAGGAACATCTTACCAAAATCTCTGGGATGCCCTGAAAGCTGTAGTAAGAGGGGAATTTATATCCCTACAAACGCACATGAAGAAAATGGAAGGATCACAAATTAACAGCCTAAGAAGCCACCTAAAAAAGCTGGAAAAGCAAGACCACAAAAACCCTAATTTCAGCAGAAGAATCCAGATCACCAAAATAAAAGTTCAAATCCAGGACATAGAAGACAAAAAGATAATACAAATAATCAATGAAACAAAAAGCTGGTTCTTCGAAAGGGTAAACAAGATCGATGGTCCCCTAGCTAGACTGACCAAGAAAAAGAGAGATAAAACCCAAGTAAACACAAACAGAAACACAAAAGATGAAGTCACATCTGATCCTGAAGAAATACAGAAGATCATTAGAGACTACTATGTACACTTGTATGGAAACAAACTTGAAAATCTTAAGAAAATGGAGGACTTTCTGTCATCACACAACCTGCCTAGGTTGAAGCAAGAAGAAATTGAGGCCCTAAATAGACCAATAACAATCAAGGAAATTGACTACGTAATAAGAAAACTATCTACAAAAAAAAGCCCTGGAACAGTTGGCTTTCCAGCAGAATTCTACAAGACATTTGAGGAGGAGCTTATACCAATCCTTCTGAAGGTATTCCAGGCGATTGAGAAAGATGGACCTCTTCCCAAATCACTTTATGAAGCTAACATCACATTGATACCCAAGCCAGGTAAAGATCCAACAAAGAAAGAGAACTACAGGCCAATATCTTTGATGAACATAGATGCTAAAATTCTCAACAAGATCCTAGCGAACCGGATTCAACAACACATCTCAAAAATCATCCATCATGACCAAGTAGGCTTCATCCCTGGGATACAAGGCTGGTTCAACATTCGTAAAACCATAAATATGATTAAATACATCAACAGATGTCAAAACAAAAACCACAACATTATATCATTAGATGCAGAAAAAGCTTTTGATAAAATCCAGCACGCCTTCTTTTTTCTTTTTTTTTTTTTTTTGAGTTGAAGTCTCACTCTGTCACCCAGACTGGAGTGCAGTGGCCGCTCCCGGCCACCGCAGCCTCAACCTGCTGGGCTCCGGCGATCCTTCTGCCTCAGCCTTCCTAGTAGCCGGAATTACAGGCATGCGCTACCACGTCCAGCTGATTTTTTGATTTATTGTAGAGATGAGGTCTTGCTGCCCAGGCGGGTCTCGAACCCGCGGGCTCAGGCAATCCACTCACCTCAGTATCCCAAAGGCGCGGAATTACAGGCTGAGCCTGGCACCCCTTCTTGATAAAAACCCTCGAACATCTAGGCATACGGGGAACATACCTCAAAATAGTAAAAGGCATCTACGAGAAATCCACAGCCAGCATACTCCTAAATGAACAAAAACTGGAACCATTTCCCCTGAAAACTGGAACAAGACAAGAATGCCCACTCTTACCCCTCCTGTTCAATATAGTTTTGGAAGTCCTGGCTCGAACAATCAGAGATGAGAAGGCAATCAGGGGTATTCAAATAGGAAAAGAGGAAGTCAAGCTATCTCTCTTTGCGATGACATGATTGTGTACCTTGAAAACCCAAGAGAGTCTGTCAAAAACCTCCTTACACTGATAAAGGACTTTGGCAAAGTCTAAGGATATAAAATAAATGTGCAAAAGACAATTGCGTTTCTTTATACCAATAATAAACAAACAGAAACCTAAATAAAAAGCACAATTCCATTCATAATAGCCACAAAAAAAAAATGAAATACCTTGGCATCTTTCTAACCAGAAATGTGAAAAACCTTTACAATGAAAATTACAAAACACTGCTCAAAGAAATCAAAGATGACACAAACAAGTGGAAAACTATTCCATGCTCATGGATTGGAAGAATCAACATTGTGAAGATGTCCATCTTACCTAAGGCAATCTACAGATTTAATGCAATACCCATCAAATTACCAGCAACATTCTTCTCAGACCTAGAAAAAACAACACAAGAATTCATATGGAAACACAAACGACCAAGAATAGCCAGAAAAATCCTCAGCAAAAAAACCAAAGCAGGTGGTATCACATTACCAGACTTCAAACTTTAATATAAAGCTACAATCATCAAAACAGCTTGATATTGCTACAGGAACAAGCATATAGACCAATGGAATAGACTTGAGATTCCAGAAGCAAAACCTCAATTTCTCAACCAACTCATCTTCAACAAAGCCTCCACCACCTACCACTGGGGAGAGGAGAACCTATTCAGTAAATGGTGCTGGGAAAACTGGCTGACCACAGGCAGAAGATTGAAACGGGACCCCTATCTATCCCCATACACAAAAATTAACTCTAAATGGATCAGAGACCTAAATGTAAAACCTCAAACCATAAGAACCTTAGAAAATGCAGGATGCACCCTTATGGAAATTGGAACTGGCCTCCTACCACCTAACTCCAGTCACAATGGCAATTATCAATAACTCAAAAAATAACAGTTGCTGGAGAGGGTGTGGTGAAAAGGGAACACTTCTACACTGTTAGTGGGAGTGCAAACTAGTGCAACCTCTGTGGAAAACAGTATGGCTATTCCTAAAAGCTCTAAATATTGACCTCCCATATGACCCCGTAATCCCCCTACTGGGAATATATCCTGAAGAACTCAAATCACTCTATAAAAAAGATATCTGCACACGTATGTTTATTGCAGCACTGTTCACAATAGCAAGATCCTGGAAGCAACCATGCTGTCCATCAGAAGAGGACTGGATTAAAAAAATGTGGTACATATACATGATGGAATACTACGCAGCCATAAAAAAGAACAAAATCATGAATTTCACAGCAACCTGGATGGAACTAGAGTCTATAATACTGAGTGATCTCTCACAGAAACAAAGATATGAGTATCACATGTCCTCACTCTTATGGTGGACCTTGAACATTCAACGTAATAATATTAGAAAATGACTGACAGTGGTGGAAAACTATGGGGGGGAGGGGAAGGGAGATGGAATTAATGGCAGTAAATATCTGTCTGAGGATGGGGAGACACCTCTTATCAACAAGGGTGCCTGAACGAAGCATATTTGTATACCTAACCCTTAAATGTACTCCACAATATCATAATAAAAAATATTGATTAAAAAAATAAAAGTCATTCAAAAAGGAAGAAGTAAAATTATGGGATTTTCTACACGCATGATGTAGAACCATGTATGTGATGGTGAGCCATGTAATTATATGTGCAGAAAACCTCAAAGATTCTATAATTATTCTTATAATTAATGCACAACATAAGAGATATTGGAAATAAAGCCATATTGTATTAGGAATGTTTGTTAAGGAAGTTGATTTTAACTGCTCTTGTCACACAAAAGTGTAAATAGTGAAATGATAGATGTTAATTTGCTGCACTACAGTAATAATTTTATTATCTATGTGTATCCCATAACATCATATTGTAAGCCTCAAAATGTATTAAAACAAAAATTAGGGCCAGACAGGCTTATGCCTGTAAATCCCAGCACTTCAGGAGGAGTCTAAGGTGTAAGGTTTGCTTAAGGCCAAGATTCTAAACTAGTGTGCAGTCTTTCTCTACAAAATTTGTTTTAATTAGCCAGTCATGGTGGCACAGGAAGACTGCTAGAGCCTAGGAGTTCAAGGTTAGAGTTAGCTATGATTGTGTCACTGTATTCTGACTTAGGGAATGAAGTGAGACTCTGTTTCAAAAAATAAATAAATAAATAAATTCTGGGAGGTCTTATATTCATTATCTCAATCATGGTAATGATTTAGTGGGTCTATACCTATGTCAAAATTTAAATGGTATATTTGGTTGGTCTCGGTGGCTCAGCCTGTAATCTCAGTACTTTGGGAGGCCAAGGCAAGTGGATTGCCTGAGCCCACGGGTTCAAGACCAACCCAGGCAACTTGGTGAGACCTCGTCTCTACAATAAATAAAAAACAGGCCAGGCATGGTAGCGTGCGCCTGTAGTTCTGGCTACTTGGAAGGCTGAGGCAGAAGGATCACAGGAGTCCAGCAGATCGAGGTCGCAGTGGCCAGGAACGTGCCACTGCGCTCCAGTCTGGGTGACAGAGTGAGATTCCAACTCAAAAAACAAAAAAAGGTATATTTTAAATATAAGCAGTTTTTTGTATGCCGATTACATCATAATAAAGCTCCATAAATAAAAAACAACATGTAACCTGTAGTAAGACAAAATACATGCTGAATGAAGCTAGATAATGACACAAGTTCAGTTGGTAATTAATAATACCATTCACTTATGTCTAAATTGATCAAAGAGTTATGAATTAAGCAGAATAATCATTTGATTTATTCAAGTTTATATTTGATTTTTCTATTGCAGTTTATTTTGGCAGCTTATTCAGAGTGCTGTGAATCTTGATTTCAACTTTACAAAGTCCATGGATTTATTTGCTAGCAAACCAATCAGAATATAAAACTTACATTTCTATAGAAATAGACATCTCATTTTATAAAACTCCTTTTTGAAATTGATAACTTGGCCGGGCATGGTGGCTCATGCCTGTAATCACAGCAATTTGGTAGGTTGATAAGGGAGAATTTCTTAAGCCCAGAAGTTCAAGACCAGCCTGGGCAACATAGCAAGACCTCATCTCAATTTTTTTTTAGTTAGCTGGGTGTGGTGGCACACACCTGTAGCCCCAGCTACTGGGGAGGCTGAGGCAGAAGGATCAGCTGAACCTAGGAGGTCAAGGCTGTGGTGAGCAGTGATCATGCCACTGCACTACAGCTTGGGTGACAGAGTGAGATCCCAGCTCAACTACAGCAAGAAAAAGAAATTTTTAACTTAATAGATTAACATATCATATGACTGAGAATGATTAAAAAATAAATCATAAATACACTGACGACTTTTTTAACTGTAAGTTTTTAAATGTCTAGAGAAAATTATTTGTTCTATTGTCTTTCCTTGATAATACCAAGGTCCATGATTCAATATTTCAATCTGTCATTTATCATTGATTCTATTACTACAAGACTCACGACATTTCTTAAAATCATGCTCTTTTCTAAAATTTTTATTTTCTTTGGAATGACTTCATGGCAGGTCTTAATCATTTAACATGACATATACATTATTTTTTAGACTTTTAAGTTTGCCTTTTTTGGTAAAGAAAAGTATTTGGTTTAGCAACTATTTTTTATGTGGATACATTCTTGAACTTATCAGTAACAGGACACTGAGTCCTTCTCTATTTCTTCATATTGATTGTACCTGACTGTCACTAACAACTTCTAAAGCAGTAAACTATTTACCTAAGCTAGCTTATTGAACTGACACTTTAAATTGTCCTAGGAAAAATCAAGTAGACTTATGACAGGGATGTGTTTTATAGCTATATATGTCAATATAGAAATAAGCTTAAAAGTTAAATTCAAAAGATGATTTCATTGTTGGTGCATGTCCTATACTTTAAATCAGTATATATACCATCTATATTCTTTATTTCTACTTCACAATAATGAAAGTTAGATTAAAAAAACTCTGAAAAATTATTTGATAACTTTCTCAATTGAATACATAATATTTCCTATTACATATGATTAACACAAGTAATGTAACATAATTTTAACTTTTAATTTATAAACTTTGTTTTTAGTTCTAATATTCATATTCTAATCAGCTTTCTTTTAATTCTTATGATTCAATTTTAAAAATAAGAACCAGCTTTGTTTTGTTCTTTCAAATTTGTGGCAGTCTAAAGTGCTATTAAAAATGTGCACCACACACCATTAGTATCAGTATCCTCCAAGAACATATTATAAGTTAAAATGCTCAGATCCCCCCTTGCTGAATAAAAACCTTTGGAAGTGGGATCCAAAAATCAATCAACACTTTACCAAGCACTACAGTTAATTTGTATGAATACTAAATTTTGTAAAGCATTTATTTCTCTCTCTCTTTCTATATAAAGTCTTTTGCAACATACTACTCCATGGAAGATATATTCTACCTAAACAGTTTAATTTAAAAAAGAAATTAGACTGTTCCTTACTATTCTTTAGTTTTCGCAAAATGAATGTTTCAATTTAAAGAGAAAACACCTAGGTCTGGTTGATAGGTACAAAGAGAAGTTTCAAGTACAGTATTAATACTAAAATCTGAAGCATGTAGGTCTCTCACTTCATAATATTTTAAGCTACTAATTAAGACCAGGACCAAGAAAAAAACTAATAATTTCACAATGGTGTTCATATTTGAAAGCCAACGAACACATATTTATACCTTCTTTATCCATTGATGAAATTATTTCAATTATGTTCCAAAAGCCCAAACTTGGATACAAATTTTCTAAGTCCTATGAACTGCAAAATTTTCAGTTATATCATAAAGTTAATCTGGAATTCGTTCCATATGTTTAGACTAAGAATTTTATAAATATGTTCAGTTTTGCATGAATGATTTAACTATTATCATACACATTTATCAAGGGTCTACCACAATTTTCAATGCTGTGTCCCTTATCAGTTTATTTTGAGTATAAGAAACTCAACTGTTACACTGATTGCTTGAGGCAAAAATATATTATTTCTCCTTCATAAAAAATTACTTTAGTTTTTAATTTCATCTGAAACCTGCCAAATTTAAACAAAGATATTCAACATACTTCTGAACTTTCACTATAATCTAAATTCCATCATATTGAAAATTGCAAAGGGAGAACTACTGGATGGAATCAAATTTATTCTAAGAATTTATAACAATAATAGCATTATGGATAAGATCTTGGATGCATGTGTCTTATGATAAAATATCTGACAAGTAACACAAAACACGTATTTCTAGAGAGATAAAATTAAATAATTTTATTTAATCTGATAATTTGAGTTATAAACCTAAGATATAAAATTATATTTGAATTTGAGATTAAAAATATATTATTTAAGATATAAAAATATATTATTGATGTATTAAAATATAAAAACATATAGTAGGCACACTACCAATAACATTGAATTTATCTATATCCTAAATACTGCTCTAAAATGAGAATTTATTTTGCATTCAAGGCAGCTAATAACAGTTGTTCCGGCCAGATAGCTAAACCTACCTAAAATAAAGTTTTGATTCTGGCACGGTTCGTGTCTCAACCCTTGGACATAAAAAAAGCACTTCAATTTTTTGGCAGGGTTCTTAAATGAGAAAGTTCACAATTTCATGTTCTGCTGGTAAAAACCTATATATTATCGTGAAATAGCACGTTTTTGATGAGAAGTCCAGTGGAGGCGTTTCTATTTCTTTGTTATATCAAGGCAAAACTAAAGAGGCACAATATAAATGAAGAAATGCTCTTTAACTGCCTTTCATGGCTTCATCCCAAAATAACTCTTCTACCATCTATTTAGTCCTGTGAAATTGTGGAATTGTCTACTATACTGGTAGAATGAGCTTAGAGTATTTGGGAACATTATCTTGTCCATACTGACGGTGCAGCAATTGGTCAAGATATGAGCACTGGAAAAATGTGCACACACACACACACACACACACACACACACACACACACACACACACACACACACCATGGATGAAAAAGCCAAGTTTTTCATTGGATTGTGAGGGTCAAGAGGAAAAGTATGGCTTTAAGAAAAGTCATGGCTTTCTCTAAGTGAAGGAAGCCTACTTGAGAGCCTCAAAATACATGCAGAGAGTAGGGAGTCTGAGCCATGATTACACCATTTAACCATATCACGTCATTTACTTGTCAGCTAAAAGAATCAATAAGACATCTTTTTCTTAAGTTAATTTAAGAGTTTTTCCTTTTTTTCTTGAAAAAGAATGGAACCCTGAGTGAGTTTGCCTCGTGAATTACAATAAGCACTTCCCTGCAGAATAATTTCCAAAGGGTAGGTTTAAATTTGAATTGTAAAAATTTTCTTCCTTTAAAATGAGCCTCCATATATATTCAATTATGCTATACATCTGCATTTATGTATGCAACATAATATGAAATATCTATGTTGTTTTAAGACCACAGGCAATAATCACTTAAGCAGACTGTAGTAGTGAAGGAAGGTGATATGCATACAACACCTAGGGGAAAAATATAATCACGCATAACATATAACAGGGCTAGTAACATTGGCAGATTTTAAAAAGCCTCTGTGATTTAACTGATGGCAATAGAATCACAGGATTTTTTTGTTTACTTGTTTGTTTTTCTATGTATTTTTTTAAAGTTAAATTGGAACTACTAAATAAGTTGAAACCCATATCGTTTTATTGTGAACTAATCTAAAATTAATAAATCCAGTAAGTTTCAATGAGATAGTAGTATTTTGCACACATTGATAAAAGCTGTCTGTATTTTAAGTTATTATATTATTTACCTAGCATAAACATTTATCTAATGAAGAATTCTACATTGTATAAAGCTGTCTAGAATTTATATGATTTTTTTTTACAAATATTCCCTCTTGATTCTCAGAGACTACTACTAACCCTATCACACCAGCTTAATATTGTAAAAGAGTTTAAGGAGAGTGAGCTTTTCTCAAGTATACTGAGTTAACATGTAGAACCAGAATTTTATTCCAAACTGAACTGTAAACAGCATGCTTTGCCAGCTGTATCACACAGTCCAGTATATAGAGAATACTGTATTAGGTAACTTCAGAGGATACAAAGAACTACAAAATATTGCCTGTGGGTTTTAAGTTCTCATACACTAATTCAATAGATGAAAAAAAAAGGAAAGCAAAAAAATATACAAAATAATGGGTGACATATGGGACAAGGCAGCAGGCGATTAATAATAATGGTACAGAAAAGGATGCGTGCTGTAAGAACTGGATAGCTAATTGTTGCCAGGGTTTGAGTAATAAATGTCGACATCCTCAGAATATACACTTCATTCATAAAAGGGTGGTGATGTTACAAAATTAAACACAATTGCTGTGGAATATTTCACATCTCGCCCACCTCAACACACATGCACATGTAACTGTTTTTCTGTTATCCCTATAAACATTTTTAACACTGTTCCATAAATACAGGAATATACCAAAAGTAAATGAATAAATACTAACTTTTGACTCAAAGTCTAATATCTCCTTACAGATCTACAATATAATCAAGATTTCAAGCTTCTCCACAAGGATACATGATCCTAATGCCAGCAATGAGGGGGACACAACATGTCACTTCAAATTTAAAGTTTCCACCACAGAGTTTTAATAATATTACAGATACCAACATATCTGATTAATTGGTAATGGAGTTATTCCAGTGATTAGAAGATTTTCAAAATACAAATAAACAAAAAAAATCCACACACATAATATATAACAAAAAAATCTCCTCTGTCATTTCACTTATTTTGATAGGAATTTCCTAGTTTAAGTAGTGTGTGATAATATTTTTCAAGTGCCATGAAAGAGGCTACACAACATTTGGTAAAAGTTAAAAACTCTAAATAATATCTCCTTGCAGTTAGTGATTATTAGATAATCTATGAACAACGGGAGGAGCATGCCAGGGCTTTATACAGTAAACTCATAGAATAGCAGCATTTTAATTAATGTAGGGATAGATCTCTGGGTTATCACAATAACAATATGTAAGTCTTCATCATAATGTGATGATATATTTAAACACTTCAGGACTTTAAATACGTATTCAATGTCTGTGATATGGGACCTGTTTTTCTCCTCTAGATTTTTGTAAATTGTTAAAATCCAAGTCTTCAAATAAATTTGTTTTTCATATTTTAGACAATGAATTTTGTAAATAGAGTATGCCTGGTACATGCAACTCTTTTTAAATCAAATAAATCTATAGATTAAAAAGAAAACTATTACAAACACACATAAACTTTTGGTGACAGCAATGAATGCACTGTCTTCAAATTTTCAACATGTGATAGAAAATATTGTAAGAAACTCTTAAATGCAGGAATTCTAAAGAGCTATAAAGCTAAGCCTTGAATTAAAACCTTGAATTAACATTTACTGGAAAGCTAAAATATATAAGGTGGTATTTTAGCAGTATGAATATATACAAATATGGTAGTCGTTTCTACTTAGATATTTCATCATAAGGAGATAAGCTAAAAATGCCATTTTTGGCACTTTGAGATAAGAATAATTACAGTGATTCAAAGCAATTACTTTTAGGAGTTTAGAAAATTACAATCACATTTGTCTTTGTCTGTGGTTAGCAAAGGAGAATTAAGAGCGTGGCACTTTATTTGGAACCTTGAAGACTCACTATTCATAGTTAGGGAAAAATGGATTAAAACAAAATTTGGGGGTAACTAATTTTTTTAATTGTAGAGATAAGGTCTTGCCAAGTTGTCCAGACTGGTCTTGAACCTCTAGACTCAAGCAATCCTCTCGCCTCCACCTCCCAAAGTGTTGGGACTACAGGCGTGAGCCACCAGGCCCAGAAAAACGAAATAGTAATACTCCATTCATTAGAAAGCTATTGAAATGCTATGTTTAGAAAAGCAATACAAATGAAAATATGTTCTAAGATGAATAATTTGGATGCCTGAAGGGAGTAGACATTTAAGGCTGAGACACCAGTTAGTAGGTCATTGCACTAGTCCAGGTATGAGCCAAAAGGGATCTGAACTTAGGCAGTGATAGTGTGGATGGATATAAAGGAATAAATATTAGAGCCACTGTCAGAAATTAATTCTTGCCCCAAAAAATCTTTAGACCTGACATCCACACTGATGACCACTTTAATTTTATTAAATGCTTTCCTAGTCTAGCCAACTGAATAATCTCTTCCTTTGACTCACATCTTTTTGCACATTTATTCTTCATTAACATATTTCCCCTAAGTATGAATTCCTGGCATATTTGCCTTATTGTATCAATCCTTATTAGGTTATAATATACTCCATGGAGAGGGATTGTGCTCTAATTCAACTAAACTGGAATACCATGATATAGATGCTGCTTATAAGCACCAGCTATTCCTTACTTAGAACTATTCTGTACATCCAGTTGATTAGAGCCTCTCACTCCGAATTTGATCATGCCATCGAACTCTAACCTGGGTGACAGAATAAGAACTCGACTTTATTTAAATAAAGACTTTATTGTATTTAAATAAATAAAAATAAAATGAAATAATTCATTTAACAGTTTACATGTTCTAATTCCCCCATTAATTAATTGGTTGAATAAAATCAATTTATGTTTGTGAGGGCTATGTTTTCCACTTTTTGACATTATACTTTAACAAATTAGAATAGACCTGTATAAACTTATTCTTTATCAACAAATCTTCTAGATGTGTATGCTTCAGGTACATGTGAAACATCTAAGTGGACATGATTCTTCATAAATTTATTTTTCATTGTTAAATTAGAATGATAATTGAAATAATAAACCTTATCATGTTACTATGAGACATAAATGAGATAATGTAATTAACATAGTGTCTGAACCATAATAAATCATAAACACAGTATACTTATTTTTATTAATATGAATAATTAGAATTTCAGTCGGAATTAATATGCTACTGAGATATATGTAAGTAGACAAATATCAGGGCCGAAAAGTTAACAGTAACATTTTTAGTCACACTTCTTTATGTTACTTAAATGACTATTTTTAAAGCATGTCTATGTTTCAGTGACTAGCAGTAAATAAGAAAAAAGTCATTCAACATGCAAAATTCTATATTAATAATGAATGCTGAAATATACTTATAAAACTTCAAGTATACGCTAACTAAAGATAGCTCTTAAAATAACATTAAATAGTTAGGCTTACAAAAATAAGAAAGCATTTTAGAACAGGTTGAAACATTTGTTCTCATGTAAGCAATAAAAGAAAAAAAAATTTAAGATGTGGGGTACAGTTGAGGACTACGTACATAAGTGATCACTGTACAGGTGAAATTGGGCCTCCCATTCGTCCTTATTCTGCCTGGTTTGGGATCAGGTACCCTTATCGATGATATGTGCCCCTCACTCATCCCCTGGCAGTATCTTGCTACTGCCAATTCCTTTCACGTAGTATTATAATAAATGTCAAGAAACATGTTTAAATTATTGTCACACATTATTTTTTAACAAGGCAGGTTATAGTTCAATAAAGGTTTAATTATAATGTTGAATGAATCCTTGGGAGTTGTACTGTAAATAGAGGATTTTGTCTTAGTTTGAAGAATCTGTTTATAATCTGGGAGTTTATACAAAATCAAACTAAAATATAATTGAATACATACTTCATAGTCTGATATATTGTTTTAGGTATAGTTCAAATTAGCTGGATCATATTTAGTTTTTATATTAAAATATATTATTAAATACTGTGTTATGTTATATGACTTATTTTTCTGGATAAATTTATGATAAGTATATTAGCTTTTTATTGTTGCAAAACCAATTACCACAAGTTTAGCACAATACCCACTTTTAAAACAGCAACCATTTTTTTAGTTAATACTTCTATATATCAGAAGTCTGTCATAGAGTTATTGGACTCTATTTAAAGTTTCACAATGTCTAAACAAAGGTGTTGGCTGGTCAGAGTTCTCTTCTAGAGTTGCTGGGGGAAAAAATTCCCTCCCAAACTCATTCCACTGTTGGCAGAGTCAACTTACTTAAGATTGATATAACTGAGGTCCTCATTTCCACGCTGGCTCGCAGCAACTAGAGGCTACCCTCATTCTTTGCCACATGGCTCCTCTTTTTCAAGACACCAAAGGTATGCCAGATCTTCATGCCTGAAATCTCTGACTTTATATTTCTCTGACCTATAGAACCAGACTTACAGACTCTCATCAGTAGATTAAACAAAACTAGACAAGCTCCCTATGTTAAGATTAATGCTTTGAGATAGTAATTAAATATGCATAACCCTCTTAGCTTTATAACGTGATCTAATCACAAAAAGTGAAAACCATCATATTCAGTCCCAGGGAATGGTAGAGGGTATGCATACCAGGGATAGGGATTTGGTGAATATCTTAAAATCCTGCAAACCACAGTAATATTTGGCTCAATTTGCACAATTATAATCTTAAAACAACCTTTTCCTCTTTTTTTTTTTGAGTTGGAGTCTCACTCTGTCGCCCAGGCTGGAGTGCAGTGGCCACTCCCGGCCACTGCAGCCTTGACCTGCTGGGCTCCAGCGATCCTTCTGCCTCAGCCTTCCAAGTAGTCGGAATTACAGGCATGCGCTACCACGCCCAGCTGATTTTTTTGATTTATTGTAGAGATGAGGTCTCGCTGCCCAGGAGGGTCTCGAACCCGCGGGCTCAGGCAATCCACTCACCTCAGCCTCCCAAAGGCGCGGGATTACAGGCTGAGCCACCGAGCCCAGCTTAACCTTTTCCTCTTAATTTGTGTTTTATATTACTGAGCACTAATAATGGAAATAAGATGTTCTGTTTAAAATTTAATTGCTACATATTCCAAAGAGAACATGAATTACATTTCTTCCTAACATAATTTTATTTATCATTTACAAGGCTCTTCTTTGATATTTGAAGAAAGCAACCTGTTTTTTTCCTCAACTATTTTCATCCATGGTTGATTTTTTAACCTCTTATATTTATCTGAAACTAAAAACCAGATGTGCTGAAAAACCACATGAAAAGGTATTCTCATTTGAAAATGTGACCTTTGAGATTGAGACAAGTTTGGCTGAAAATCAATACTCCGGATATTTCTCTGCAAAAAAATTATGTAAGATTCAGTCATCACTAAGATATAGGTTAACATTTTAGCACATCTGAGAGAAAGCATGTTTTTTCTTTTCTTAATATCTATAAAAAATATTTTTCAGCTTATACAGAAAATATAAAAGTATACATCGATTCAAACTTTATTTTCAAATTTTAAAACTGTGATGGAAGGTAATACATTTAACTGAATCACAAAAATCACTGAGTGGAGGGTGGTAGAGTAGGTAGGGTTAATATGAGATATAATAAAAGAAAATAAGATCTATTACGCACAATGAAAAATAAATTCAGCACAGATAGAACAATAAATTTTAGAACTGAAAAATCCTATTAATAATGATTCTCCAGAAGATTACTGATCAGAACATCAATCTAAGCAATTCCTCAGGAGTTTAAAGCAGTGTGTCTATAGTATGTCAATTATTCATAGACCACACAAAAAAAATGTAATTTTTTCAAGCATAAATTAGCCAAGTAATTGAATCAATTTTCCACTTCACTCTTGATGTTTTAAAGTGTGAACATTATCATCAACATAATAATACCTACAAAATATTCATGTCGCATACTATTGCCACATTTGAATTGCTTACTTGATCAAATGGTTCAGAGCTAAGAAAACCGAATGAGTGAAATTTTGTCAAGAAATAAAATCACTTCACACATATGATACAAAGTTCTTTTTTAAAACTTGTGTTTGATTATATATTGATGTTAACTGATTGATAAACCATGTTTATTTTAACATTTATTTAGCATGTGAGAGTGGATAAAGTGTTTTAGTCATTATTTAATTTGATTTTTTACTAATCAAGTGGAGTAGTAATACCATTCATAAGTAGCCCATGTTTTATGAACTCTTGTACCACCAACTATTGCAGAAATTCAAATTCAGCAAATTCATCCTTCCCATATATTTTTCCAAAAACCTATACATTGAAAATTCACTGTATTATAAAAAAGAAAAAAATTACTCAGCTCACAAAATTCTTCAACTGTTCTTCCTATGATAATATCTACTCTGTCTGGTACTGGCAAAGTACCCCACAGAGGGAGCATAGACGCCACCCTCACCAAAATGTCCCAAAAAATTATTACTTTCCCTCTAAATACCAAGCTCTGCACTGATGTGAAGTTTTGTTTTTTGTCTTTTTAACTTTGCCTTCATTTACAAAAAGTTTTATCTCAAGGAACTAAATAGTCCCTATGCAAAAACTCAACTCAAATTACAGATGAGTAAACTGAGGTACAAAATACTTTGATCAAAAAAGAAGTAAACACTTTGATCAGGGTTATAGAGAGAGCAGGAGGCAGACATGAAACCCATATTTTCTGTTTTCAAAACCCGAGTTATTTCCATGGAAGGAACTTTCCCCAAAATAATTATTGATAATTTTTAAATCCTAGTTAAATAATTAATCAAAACTGTGCAATATGAGGGGAAATCCCTCATAAAAGGTATTGATTTATTAAAAATTGCGTATTTTTTCTTGCATGTTTAATCTTCAGTCACCTTAAAAGTACTCTGCATTGATGCAATACACCTATTGAGACATTTTTCCACTACTCAAGACAGTTTTGAATTCGTCAATTTTGATGCTTTTTAGTACTTATGTCATTTTTTGTTTCACCTCTTCCACATTGGCAAGATATTTCCTTTTGAGACTTTTATCATCCTGGGAAACAAAAAAAAAAGTCACTCAGGCAAGATAAGGTGAATAAGGGTGTGTTATTGTACAAACGAAGTCTTGCCAAGTTACTCGGGCTGGTCTCGAACCCCTGAACTGAGGCAATCCTCTCGTCTCCACATCTTAAAGGCGTGAGCTACCACACCTGGCAACATATCACATTTTATACATGAAGCAAATAAGGTATAAAAAGGTTAAATAACTTTCCAGAGAACACTTAGTAAGGAAGAGAACCTGGAATTGACTTGTGGCATTTCTGTTTCAGAAATAATCTGTTAACTACACAGTTAATATCATTTACATTATTTACTGACACAAATACACACACACACACACACACACACACACACACACACACACACACACTCTATATATACCATATATACATACTGCATTTTATATATATACATACATACAGATATATAGAGAGAGTAAAATAGTTTAAATCTCCTGTTTACCAATAATCAGGAAGTCTAAGTGAAGCAAACATAGTTTTATTTGCTATAAAAAATTATTAGTTTTTTAAATAAAACTTCCAGGATGTGACCTTTTTCCTTTTTTTTCATTGTCTCTTACTATTAAGTATGCATTTTACTCTACACTGACAAAAGGAAAGGTGAGAGAAGACCTGTATAATAATAGCACATAAAACTATACATGACTTTAGCCATCTTTTTCTAAAAAAATCCTTTGTGTGAATAAAACTACTCTCTGGTCTCCACAAAATGTCTTGATTTGCCAAACTGCACAAAACCCAAGCATGGAATAAACTGAGTTGGAAAATGAATTGCCCTACATTATCCCTCAATATATGAGTTTCAGAGATTTAAAAAAGATTTGCCTGTAATTTTTAATTTCAGAAGGCCATAACTCTCACAGGTGCTTTATATTAGTATTTTATACCATCTAGTGATTACGTATTGCTTTTGAAAATAGTGATGAAAGCCGGGCTCGGTGGCTCAGCCTGTAATCCCGCGCCTTTGGGAGGCTGAGGTGAGTGGATTGCCTGAGCCCGCGGGTTCGAGACCCGCCTGGGCAGCGAGACCTCATCTCTACAATAAATCAAAAAATCAGCCGGGCGTGGTAGCGCATGCCTGTAATTCCAGCTACTCGGAAGGCTGAGGCGGAAGGATCGCCGGAGCCCAGCAGGTCGAGGCTGCGGTGGCCGGGAGCGGCCACTGCACTCCAGTCTGGGCGACAGAGTGAGACTCCAACTCAAAAAAAAAAAAAAAAAAAAATAGTGATGGACTATGAGAGCAAAGAGGTATGGATAATCTTTCTGAAAAATTATATATGAGCAGATGGATACTACATGAAGTGGACTAATATACTAATTGTCAGCCAGGCTCGGTGGCTCTGCCTGTAATCCCGCGCCTTTGGGAGGCTGAGGTGAGTGGATTGCCTGAGCCCGCGGGTTCGAGACCCGCCTGGGCAGCGAGACCTCATCTCTACAATAAATCAAAAAATCAGCTGGGTGTGGTAGCGCATGCCTATAATTCTGGCTACTTGGAAGGCTGAGGCAGAAGGATCGCCGGAGCCCAGCAGGTCTAGGCTGCGGTGGCCGGGAGCGGCCACTGCACTCCAGTCTGGGTGACAGAGTGAAACTCCAAATCAAAAAAAAAAAAAAAAAAAAAAATATATATATATATATATATATATATATATATTAATTGTCTAAATGGAAAAGTTTGTCATGTAACTCCAGGCCGTTATGAGATCCAGAATCCCAACCCTGAAATAAAGTAGTGAGTTTATGTTACTTGTACCAAATTTTGCATTTGCTACTTTGTTATTTTTGTAGAATAATTATACACATGGGGAAAAAGTTAGATTAGAGAATGTAAGTGACCTCACATTGCTCAAAATGACTGTGTTGATTGAAATAATATTAGTAGACCTCATAGGCCTGCATTAAACACAATCAAAGCCCTTGTAAATATTAGAGTATTTCAGTTTCCTTATAAAAACAAGATAACATGAATGATAGTAAACTTGAAACTTAACATGTAAGAAAATAAAATTCATCTTCTATGTGATCTAATATTGAAAATGAGCATTACTCTTTTCTCTTTAGTTTTATACTTTTAAAACAAATTTTAAGTAAGGATATTATTTACTTTATTTAAAAAACTTTTATCAATTAGCTTTCTTTTTAGTAAAGGAAAAATCACAGACAATATAATATTTATAAATTTATAAGTACTCAAGGTATGTAGAGTATGGTTTTCATGCCCATATCATTAGTATCAATGTGTTTTTGTTGTTGCTTTTTTGAGGTAGAGTCTCACTCTGTTACCCAAGCTGGAGTGCAGTGGCAAAATCATGGCTCACCACAGCCTTAACTTCCTTGGCTCAGGCAATCCTCCCACCTATGTCTCCAGAGTAGCTGGAATTAAGGTATGTGCCACCACAGGCAGCTAATTTTTTTATTTTTGTAGAGATGAGTTCTCACTATGCTACCTAAGCTGATCTCAACTCTTGGGCTCAAGCAATCCTTCTGCTTCAGTCTTCCAAAGTGCTGGTATCACCACATCCAGCCAGTACCAACATTTGAAATCAGATGAAATGTTTGGAAAGCTAGAATATTGCCTGCCATACCTACTTCAAAGTTTCTCTGAATTAAATAACATCTATAAAATTAATTATGTAATGCATAGTTATTGAATGGAGAGTAATAGCTTCCATTTATTGGTAGTTCATGCCATTATTTTCCTAGATACTTGTGGTAGGCAGAACAATGCCTCCCTCCCAAATATGTCTGTGTATAATACTTGGATCTTATGTTTATGTTGCTACATGGCAAAGGGAACTAAGATTGCTGATACAATTGACATCAGTTATCAACTGAATTTGAGAAGGGAGATAATCTGGAGAGGGACAGTATAATCATGTGAGTCCTAAAATACTGAAGAATGGCAAACACTTAGGGTCAGAGTGACGTAATTTGACAAAAACTCAATCTGCTTTTGCTCGCTTTAAAGACTGCAGAAGGCGGCCATGACAAAAGGAACATAGGTAGCCCTCTAGAAGATGGAAAAGTCAAGGAATAGGTTTGCTCCTAAAGTCTCCAGAAAGGAAAACAACCCTCTTGATACCTTGATTTTGGCCCAGTTGAGGCTCATGTTAAAATTCTGACCACAGCGGGGCTCGGTGGCTCAGCCTGTAATCCCGTGGCTTTGGGAGGCTGAGGTGAGTGGATTGCCTGAGCCCGTGGGTTCGAGACCCGCCTGGACAGCAAGACTTCTGTCTACAATAAATCAAAAAATCAGCTGGGTGTGGTAGCACATGCCTGTAATTCCGGCTACTTGGAAGGGTGAGGCGGAAGGATCACCGGAGCCCAGCAGGTCGAGGCTGTGTGGCTGGGAGCGGCCACTGCACTCCAGTCTGGGCGACAGAATGAGACTCCAACTCAAACAACAAAAAAAATTCTGATTACAAATTTAACACAAAACCCACCAAATTACCAGGAACATTCTTCTCAGACCTAGAAACAACAATATAGGAATTCATATGGAAACATAAAGGACCATGAATAACCAAAACAATCCTCAGCAAAAGAAACAAAGCAGGAGGTATCACACTCCCAGACTATAAACTTTATTATAAAGCTACAATAATCAAATAGCCTGGTATTGGTACAAGAACAGACATAGAGACCAATGGAATAAAATTGAGATTCCAGAAGCAAAACCTCAATTTCTCAACTCATCTTTGACAAAGCCTCCACCACCAACCACTGGGGAGAGGATAACTTATCCAGTAAATGGTGCTGGAAAAACTGGCTGACCACACGCAGAAGATTGAAACAGAACCCATACCTATCCCCATACACAAAAATCAACTCAAAGTAGATCAGAGACCTAAACGTAAAACCTCAAACTGTAGAAGCTTAGAAAATGCAGAAGACACTCTTATGGAAATTGGAAATGGCCACCAATTCCTGATCAAAACCCCAAGTGCCCATGCCATAAGAGATAAGATAATCAAGTGGGATCTCATCAAACTGACAGCTTCTGCAAAGCCAAAGAAACCATCAAGCGAGCAAGGAGACAGCCCACAGACTGGGAAAAAATATTTGCCAACTGTATGTCTGACAAAAGTCTAACATCTAGGATCTACAAGGAACTCAAACATGCTGAAAAGAAAAGAAAGAAAAGCCCCATTACAAAGTGGACAAAAGATATGAAAAAATGTTCGGCCTCACTAGTCATCAAAGAAATGCGAATTAAAATTACACTGAAATACCATCTAACTCTAGTCAGAATGGCAGAATGGTCATCTTCAATAACTCAAAAAATAACAGATGTTGGAGAGGATGTGGTGAAAAGGGAATACTTCTACACTGTTGGTGTGGATGCAAACTAGTACAGCCTCTGTGGAAAACAGTGCAGCAATTCCTAAAAGTTCTAAAAATCGACCTTCCATATGACCCCGCAACCCCCCTACTAGGAATATACCCAGAAGAACTCAAATCACTCTATTAAAAAAGATACCTAGCTGGGCTTGATGGCTCAGCCTGTAATCCTGCGCCTTTGGGAGGCTGAGGTGAGTGGATCGCCTGGGCCTGCGGGTTCCAGACCCAGCGAGACCTCATCTCTACAATAAATCAAAAAATCAGCCGGGTGTGGTAGCGCATGCCTGTAATTCCGGCTACTCGGAAGGCTGAGGCGGAAGGATCGCCGGAGCCCAGCAGGTCGAGGCTGCGGTGGCCGGGAGCGGCCACTGCCCTCCAGTCTGGGCGACAGAGTGAGACTTCAACTCAAAAAAAAAAAAAAAAAAAAGATACCTGCACATGTATGTTTATCACAGGATTTTTCACAATAGCAAGAACATGGAACCAACTGTGCTGCCCATCAAAAGAAGACTGGATGAAAAAATGTGGTACATATACACAATGGAATATTGCGGAGCCATAAAGATCAAAATCAAGAACTTCATAGTAACCTGGATGAACTTAGAACCTATAATACTGAGTGATCTTTCACAGAAACAAAGAACTGAGTATCATATGTTCTCACTCATAAGTAGACCTTGAACAACTATCTCATAAGAAAATCCCATAAGAAAAGGAATGACAGCAGTGGGAAACTGTGGGGGCATGAGGGGGTGGGGAGGTGGGATTGGCAGTAGTGTGAAACTGCCTGGGGAAGTTGGGGCATACTTCATCAACAAGGGTGGCTGCACAATGACTAGTTGTATACCTAACCCTGAATTGTACCCCACAATTTTTAAATTAAAAAAAACTATTAAAAAAAAAAATTTTGAGCCGGGCTCAGTGGCTCAGCCTGTAATCCCGCGCCTTTGGGAGGTTGAGGTGAGTGAATTGCCTGAGCCCGTGGGTTCGAGACCCACCTGGGCAGCGAGACCTCATCTCTACAATAAATTAAAAAATCAGCCGGGCGTGGTGGCGCATGCCTGTAATTCCGGCTACTTGGAAGGCTGAGGCGGAAGGATCGCCGGAGCCCAGCAGGCCGAGGCTGCGGTGGCTGGGAGCGGCCACTGCACTCCAGTCGGGGCGACAGAGTGAGACTCCAACTCAAAAAAAAAAAAAAAAAATTTTGACCTATAGAAGACTAAGATAATAAATGAGTCTAAAACTAAATTTGTGGAAATTTATCATGGAGGAAATAGAAAACTAATGCAATAATCAACATACATCAACTTTCAGTTCTTAAAAGTCCTCAAAGTATATTTTTCTTCTATTCACAAGCTGTAGGAGAGAGTATTTAGTCTCAGATATTACCTGTAAATAGTAGCAAGTCTAAGTCAGGTTATTTTCTACAGGATCACAGTATTTCCTATTTGGATAAATACTAAAAGTGTTTTCAAAATACACAGCTTCACACATTCACCTTATTTACTATGAAAGTCATGAGATCTTAAATGCTCTTGCATTAAATAAAAGTTATTTGTCAAATTAAATAGTTAATGCCTCACTGCAGAAACATAAGTAACTTAGAATATGATCTCCGTATATATTAGCATTTGGAGGTTCAGAGGAACTCTTACAAATATGATAAAAGTATTTTACAAAAATAATAGTAAATATTGAAACCTTTGGATTCCAGGCCAGCAAGTAAAAAGCTTAGACCCTCCATATGACCCTGCAATCCCCCTTCTGGGAATATACCTGGAGGAAATCAAATAACTCTATGAAAAAGATACCTGCACACGCATGTTTATTTCGTCATTATTCACAATAGCAAAAACATGGAAACAACCATGCTATCCATTGAAAGAGGACTGGATTTTAAAAATGTGGTACATATACATGATGG
The DNA here is from genome assembly GCA_027257055.1 of Cephalopachus bancanus. Taxonomy (NCBI): domain Eukaryota; kingdom Metazoa; phylum Chordata; class Mammalia; order Primates; family Tarsiidae; genus Cephalopachus; species Cephalopachus bancanus. Next base: position 2,520,742 of record JAPVLO010000205.1, on the reverse strand, counting down.
AATATCACACAGCCATAAAAAAGGACAAAATTATGAACTTCGCAGCAACTTGGATGGACTTAGAGTCTATAATACTGAGTGATGTATCACAGAAACAAAGAACCACATGTTCTCACTCATAAGTGGATCTTGAACAATTATCATAATACTATGAGAAAGGGATTGGCAATAGTGGGGAAACTGCCAGAGGAGGAGTTATCTAACACTGATAATTGTACTCCATACTCAAAAAAAGAAATGAAAAAATTTTTAAAAAGAAGTCATCAATTCATTCTACCAACTAATTAAAAGCTGAAAAACTAAGAAAATCAACAACTCTTAGATTTATCAGCAAAATGATGTGAAAGGGCAAACCATTGCCTTAAAAATTGGAGAAACAGACAAGCAAACACAGCAGAAACCTCTATAGGAACCAGCACCAGGAGAGAAAAACCTAAACTATAAATGGTAAATTGCTGGAAGCCCAGTGTGGACAATTCTGAGTTAAAAAACCTAGGGAGGCCCTGTCATAGGGGGTTACCAATACTTTTATGAATTTTACCTTAGGAACTCTACCAGGTTATCAGAGTAAATAGTGAAAAAAATAATAATCACTCTAGATTCTACCACAGAGAGGAGAAAAGTACCTTGATATAAAACTCAGTATACAAAATGGGCAAAAATCCTGATGAGATACCCTATCAAAAAAAAAAAAGATATACACACAGTAAGAAAGCATATAGTGCCCACCATTCATGGACTGAATAAAAATATGGTACATACACACCATGACATATTATGCAGTCATAAAAAAGAGCAAAATCATGTACTCGTAGCAACACTGCTGCAGCTAGAAGCTGTTATCCTATGTGAATTACCACAAAAAACCAAATACCACATGTTCTCACTTACAAGTGGGAGCTAAATGCTGGATACATGTGCACATAAAGATGAGAACAACAGAAACTGGGATCTCCTAAAGTGGGGAGGGAGGTAGGGAGGTAAGGGTTGAAAAACTACCTACTGGATACCATGCTCACTACCTGAGTGACAGTTTCAACAGAAGCCCAAATTTCACCATCACACAATATATCCATGAACAAACCTGCACATATAACCTTCAGTCTAATTTTTTTTTTTAAGTGGAGAGCCCAGAAATAAAGCCACACAATTACAACAAACTGATTTTCAACAAAAAGCCAAGAACACACAATAGGGAAAGAACAGTCCCCTCAGTAGTTTTGGGGAAACTGGGTATCCACATGTAGAAGAACGAAACTAGACTTTTCTTTCACACCATGTAAAAAAACCAGCTGAAAACGGATTAAAGATCTAAATATAAGCCCTGAAGCTATAAAACTGCTGGAAGAAAGCATAAAGGAAAGGCTTCACAACATTTGGATATGATTCCAAAAGCACAGACAATAAACATTTGGAATACCAATAATTCCAACACTGGATATAATTCTAAAGGAAACAAAATCAATATGTCGATATGGAATCAGCCTAAGAGTCCATCAATGGATGGATAGATAAAGAAAATGTGAAATACAGTGGAATAATAATCGTTCATAGTGGAATAATAACACAATCGAATAATAATCACAATGGATTATTATACATAATCATCCATAAAAAATAATGAAATACTGTCACTTGTGACAACATGGATGAACTTGAAGGACATTATGTGAAGTAAAATGAAACAGGTACACAAAGACAAATACCACAAAATCTCACTCATGTGAAACCTAAATAAGTGAATCTTACAAAAGTAGAATGTAAATTGGTGGTTACCAAGGCCTGGAGTGGTTGGAGGGTGTAGGGAGAAGATGTTGGTCAAAGGACACATTTCCATATGAAAGAAGGAATAATTTCAAAATATCTATTGTACAACATCGTGACTATACTGTATTCTTAAAAAATGCTATAGATTTGAAATAAATGTATAAACATCTCTTCAAACTTAAAAATAATCATTATGTCTTGTTTTTTTTCTTTACAAAATATACTATGTTTCTTAACTTTACTCATTTTATTTTGCAAGTTGGAGCCACTCTGTCTCCCAGGCTGGAGTGCAGTGGCAAGCGCACAGCCATCACAGCCTCAACCTGCTGGGCTCAAGTGTTCCTTCTGCTTCAGCCTTCCAAGTAGCTGGAACTACAGGCGCATGCTACCACACCTGGCTATTTTTTTTTTAATTGTAGAGACAAGGTCTTGCCATGTTGCCCAGGCCGGTATCGAACCCCTGACTCAGGCAATCCTCTCCTCTTGGCCACCCAAAGTGCTGGGATTACTTAACCACCATGCCCGGCTTGAACCACCGTACCCGGCTCATATAAGAATTTTTTATGGAATTTACAGTATTAAAATATAATTTACCATGTATTTTCCTATGGTTTTTAATCTACTTATCTATGGAATATTCAGAATGAGTTTTTCTGGTGGGAGTGCATATTAAACCAGCCTGATGAATAGCAACTATGAAATGTCTCAGAGTCACATGAATAGCAACTTTAGCAGAAACCAAGGGAGAGTGTATTACGTGTGAAACATAGTGTCAATTTAAATTTATCTTTACAGTCAGTTCCTTCTCTATGATCATTATTAATTATATTATTTTCCAATTTTGGAAAAATAAAGTCTTATAATGAGCTGTATAAGCAGGAAAATATTATTTGTAGAGACAGGTATGTGCTTATAACTACCCTCCATCCATTTGTGGTGGCAGGAGGTTACTTGAAGAACTTATTTTAATGGCTATACTACCATACATAACAGAGTGACCCAGAAGAAGTCTAAATATCTAATGCAATTCTTGTACAACTAGGATTTGCAGGGGGAAAAAATCAACTGCTCTTTCCCATTGTATAAACTTAAAATGTAGATTCAAAAATAAATAACTGGGCATGAGTTATGATTGGAATAGCATGCTTTAATCCCAATTGTATATGTTCAGTCAAGTGGTAACTATTTAACTATATGGAATTTTACACATCTTTTGGCTAAATTAAGGATACAAACATTAAAGTTAACACTTGGGACATCATGAGTATTTGTGGTACTCTCTAGGGTGCCTTGGATCCAAAAACCAAGACTCAGATGGAGTCTTGTTGAGTATTATTTTAAATTAATAATTTTGGAAGCCACTAGAGTTGTGTGGAATAGAAATTATTTGGTAGAGTGGAGGCAGGAGAGAGAAAAAGATCAGAAGAGAAAGAGAGCTGTTTTCTTTTTTTGGACAGATCTGTGAAAGGTGAGTCATAGCAGATCAACTGTACATTATTTTATGAAAATCCATTGCGGTGGGTTTCTGAAATAAATCATCTACTACTTTTATAGTGATAAAATTGCAAATGATAACAAACACCCGGTGAGAATGTAGTATGATTACATTTGCTCATAGTTGACATTGAACAACTGACCAATTCTCAGTTACTTATAGTCACCTGCCAGATGATTTGAGGTCTCATTTTTATCTTTCTTATGGCTTTTTAAACAACCAGAAATAATTTTAAACATCCAGAATTAAACCAGATATAATATTTTCAGTCTTTATTAAAATAAGCTGTTGTAAAAAGATCAACCTATGAAAAGAATGTCAAATATTTTTATAAAGTCGCTAGGAATTTATCAAATATTATTATTCATATTGTCCAAAATAAAACTGTTAAATAACTTAAAATTATATGAGAAATGCATTTCAGATAAGGGGAATGAATAATAGATTAATGATTTCTAATAAATCATAAATTTAATTCATAGTTTGAAATCCCAACAAAGTGCCATTGGGGGTCTATAAACACGAAATTGATGTAGACCAAGTACATCATCTTTATAATGGGAATTAAAACATGGATAAAAATCTCTATAACACAAAATAAAACATTAATAAGTTGTTAAGGCAGCTGATCAGGGTTCATTCCTGTCTGGACTAGGCAATTTGTAGCCAAATAGTAAAGTTGTACAGTCAAGACTGAGTATTGATGAGGCAATTCTGAGTCCTGTGTCTGACTGGCACTTCTAATACAATGGCTATAGTTCCAGACATTTCTGATTATTTGTTATCTATTTACACAACCTGATCTAGAGTTTTGGAGTTAGAGATACTTGGATTCAGAGATACCCGTTTGATTTTTTGGCTTCTTGAAGGAGAGCGGCCTGTTATTTTCCCTCTCTACTTTCTCTTCTTCTCTCCCACATAAACACAAAACATAGCCAGTTTTGACACTGAAAGCCAAGCAAATATTACCAATTATATGATAGCAAATTCTTGTTATTCTGGGGTATATTTTTGCAGCTATTACTGTAAGAGTGAAACAGAGTGCTGCTAGTAGTTGTTGAAACTGCATCACAGCTCAGCTTCTCCCTCTGCTTAATCCTGCCTTTTCCCCCTCCATGCCACAGATGGAGATACCCAAATCACTTCCTAATAAATTTCTATGTGCTAATACTGCCTCTGGAATTAGAACCTATGAAAACATTGTTAAAGTATGAAGTGATTCATTAAAAAGGGACAGCTAACCTTGGACAATAGTCAATTTAACTTCATGACTTTACCTAGAAATGTTCAGCTGCCTAGAAATAGGAATATAGAAATCAGATAGTGATATTTACTCAGACTTGCAGTTCAGATGGCAGTGGAAAAGGAGTACAGTGGACCCAGGCAGATCTGGGCAGGAATCCTGCTCTGCCAGTCAGCTCCTCTTATAGGCACCAGGTAGCCTATAAAATCTCTTAGAGCAGAACTTGTAAACTGGTAGCCCTTGGACTACCTTTGGCTTCATTTCACCCACAATACAGTTAAAAACATGATTCAATTGCCAATCTTACATATAGAAATATTTCACATAAAAATCCACATATTCAGATTCTTTTGAAAAACCTAAAATTTGGTACTACTTTGCTCCCATGACAACCTAATAACAATCATTATAACCAAAGGGCAGTTGTTTCTCTTCACTAAAGAATATGTTCTCCCAACATTTCTTGTCTCACAGCTATTTCTAACATGTATTTTATTTTGCAAATTATTTTGCTTTTTGAGTTGCACAGGGGTAATGTTATCTACCTTTCAGAAAAAGATTGGTTATAAAAATCCTAGCACAGTCTCAGGTATGCAGTAGGTACTCAGTTATAAGAAACTATTATTAACATATACTATGATTGTGCTGCTGTCACTAGCTAGATGGAAAGATGAAGATATAAGTCAATACAGAATATGAAAAGAAGTGTCACCAAAAGGCCCAATGAAGGAATGTAGGTTAGACAGCAAGCAGGCAAGACCAAATGTGAAGTGATATACTGGAATTTATGAAAACTTTAAAAATGTTACTCATATTTGAAAGAGAGAACACAATTTTTCTGTGATTCTATAATTTACATGTTAATTTTATTTAACTTATACTAAATGTGTCCACTAAAAATTCAAGTTTAAATAATTAATGCTTTTATAGAAAATATTCCAAATGTCTGCTTTTTAAAAAATTGCAAGTAAACTATCCTAGAGAAGGGAATACACTGCTACTATCTAGTAGCAACTACTCTAAATCGCTGACAATTTTTTCCTGAAATAATCAGTAGCCTCTAGATGTTCTTTGTCAATTCAAATTTAGTTCAGTGACAGGAAAATAAAACAGAAGGTTCTTAGATGCATTGTTTGTAATCTAATAGCCAATTAACCTTTTTAATATATATATATTTTTTATTTTAAAATTGTGGGGTTCAGTTAAGGGTTGGGTATACAAATATTCATTGCGCAGCTATTCTTGTTGATGAGGTGTGCTCCCCTTTCCCCAGACAGATATTGACTATCGTTAATCCCACCTCCCTTCCCCTCCTTTCCCCTCCCATAGTTTCCTGCCACTGTCATCCTTTTCTTATAGTATTATGGTAGTTGTTCAAGGTCCACTATGAGTGAGAACATGTGATGTCAGATCTTTGTTTCTGTGAGAAATCACTCAGTATTATAAACTCTAATTCCATCGATTGCTGTGAAATCATGATGTTGTTCTTTTTTATGGCTGCATAATATTCCATTGTGCATATGTACCATATTTTTAAAATCCAGTCCTCTTTTGATGGACAGCATGGTTGGTTCCATGATCTTGCTATTGTGAACAATGCTGTGATAAACATACACGTGCAGGTATCTTTTTTATAGAGTGATTTGTGTTCTTCAGGGTATATTCCCAGTAGGGGGATTGTAGGGTCATATGGAAGGTCAATTTTTAGAGCTTTTAGGAAACACCACACTGATTTCCACAGAGGCTGTACTAGTTTACACTCCCATAAACAATGTAGAAGTGTTCCCTTTTCGCCACATCCTCTCCAGCATCTATTATTTATTGAGTTATTCTGACTGGAGTTGGTTGGTATCACAGTGTAGTTTTAATTTGCATCTCCTTGATGACTAGTGAGATTGAACATTTCTTCATGTATCTGTTGGCCTTTCATATGTATTCTTTTGAGAAATGTCTGTTCATATCTTTTGCCCATTTTGTAATAGGGTTGTTTGGTTTTTTCTTTTCAGCATGTTTGAGTTCCTTGTAGACCCTTGATGTTAGGTCTTTGTCAGAAATGTAGTTGGCAAATACTTTTTCCCAGTCTGTGGGCTGTCTCCCAGCTCTCTTGATGGTTTCTTTGGCTTTACAGAAGCATGTCAGTTTAATGAGGTCCCACTTGTCTATCTTATCTCTTATGGCCCATGCATTTCAGGTTTTGCTCAGGAATTGGATACCAGTTCCAACTTCCATAAGGGTGTGTCTTGCATTTTCTAAAGTTCTTGGTTTAAGGTTTGAGGTTTTACATTTAGGTCTCTGATCCATTTAGAGTTAATTTTTGTGTATGGGGATAGATAGGGGTCCTGTTTCAATCTTCTGCATGTGGTCAGTCAGTTTTCCCAGCACCATTTACTGAATGGTGGGTGATGGAGTGTTGGATGCTCTGTCGAAGATGAGCTGGTTGAGAAATTGAGGTTTTGCTTCTAGAATCTCAATTCTATTCCATTGGTCTAAATGCCTGTTCTTGTACCAATACCAAGCTGTTTTGATTATTGTAGCTTTATAGTAAAGTTTAAAGTCTGGTAATGTGATACCTCCTGCTTTTTTTTTTTGCTGAGGATTGTTCTGGTTATTCTTGGTCGTTTGTGTTTCCATATGAACTCCTGTTTTGTTTTTTCTAGGTCTGAGAAGAATGTTGCTGATAATTTTATGAGTAAGCAAATTAATCTTATATTACCATTATTTTAAATAGCACAACTTGAATTATGCCTGAAAGGAAAAAAACAAAAAAACTAAAAGCGTTTCAACATCAACTTTTTAAAAATTAAATTATTTCTGAATCAAAATAAAATCTTTTCATAGTTTTTCACACTTTATAATACAATAAGCACATATGTAAACTACGGTACTAAATACAGTTAAAGTGCTCCCTTTGAGACAATAAGAAACACTGCCAAGTGGTATCATGTTAACAGTTGGTCACATTTGAGTAGTCCATGCTGAGAAAAATGTTGAGAGTTTGCTACACTGTCCTTCCAAGAAAGGAAGCAATGTCTAACAAACAAAAATGTTGATGTGCTACGTGATGTTAGCATCCCATTCATTCTGCCCCTCTCTATTGCTAAAAGAACTTCTATTTTATCTGAATTCATACTTAGTGTCCAGATTCTGAGTAATGAATCACAATTGATACTCCAGTCATGATGGTTGTGTTATTTGATTTTTCCAGCCTGGGGTATAGGTAGGAAGCCATATTACCATATTCTGAACAACAAAAACTAAGTGTACATCTATCTACTCGAAGGGTTTTTAAAATAGTTCTTGGTATCTAATAGTTCTTGGTATCTTTAGAAGAGAGACCGGGCACAGTGGCTCACGTCTGTAATCCCAGCACTTTGGAAGGCTGAGGTAAGAGGATTGCCTGATCCCACAGGTTCAAGACCAGCCTGGGCAACTTTGCGAGACTTCATCTCTACAATAAAAATCAAAAAATTCACTAGGCATGGTAGCGTGTGCCTGTAGTTCTGGCTACTTGGAAGGCTGAGGTGGATGGATGATGGGGTGATTGTGAGCGTGCCACTGCACTCCAGCCTGGGCTACAGAGTGAGACTCCAACTCAAAAGAGAGAGAGAGAGAGAGAAGAGATGCAGATAGGACAGCCCTTTTGCCCTTCTCTATCCTCTCGCTGTGATTTTGGAAATGATGTTTATTGCTGAGACAGTCTGCTACTTGGTAAAACTGAAATGCTTTACTTGTATTTTAAAATAATAGCTAACATTTATAACATTTTGTATATGTGACAGTATACTGTGTGGTTTATTTGCAATTTATCTCCTGTAATCTCAAGAATCAAATAGTTGACATAAATATTATCTGTATTTACATAGGAGGCCACTGAAACTCAGTAAGAAAAAATTGATGTGCCTATGATCACATAGCTAGCCAACAGATAAACTGGAACTGGAGCCCAAGGCTATTTGACACCAATAACGTGGTTTTATGTATTATACTATACTGCTTTTCTTAAAAGTGAACATAGCCTAGGTGTATATGTAGAACATGACCACTTCTCAGAAAGTGGATAAAGACTCCAAACCATCAACAACAAAAAAGAAAAAGGTAGACTGTGTTTCCACTGACACCTGTTTAAAATTTTAATTAGTTATTAACTGATAGAACTTCCCTTAAGAGCTATTGGTAAATCTAAACAGTCTTCCTCTAGTCTGAGAAAACCCTGATGCATCAGTTGCAGCAAATTCCCACACCACTTCCAAGAATCCAGACTTCACAAGCAGTCTCTTCTTGGGGACTAAGAACTGAGCCAAGACCCCATGTGACCTTAGACAGTCTCCCTCAAGGGTCCTCACTAAAATGCTTTGGCAACAAAGACAGGGATTATGACTATAAGCACCAATAATGAACTTGAGCATTAAAGATATAGAAAGCTTGGTTGGGCTTGGTGGCTCAGCCTGTAATCCCAGCACTTTGGGAGGCTGAGGAGAGTGGATTTCTTGAGCCCATGGGTTCGAGACCAGGCCGGGCCACTTGGTAAGACCTCATCTCTACAGTAAATCAAAAAATTAGCCGGGCGTAGTAGCATGCACTTGTATTTCCGGTTACTTGGAAAGCCAAGGTGGAAGGCTCGCCTGAGCCCAGCAGGTCGATGGTGGGGTGGCTGTGAGCATGCCACTGCACTCCAGCCTGGGCGATGGAGTGAGACCCCAACTCAAAATATATATATGTAAAATAAGATATAGAGAGCTTGATCATTGGCAAGATAGATAGGTTTTGATGCTAGAAGTAATCAAAACACAGATGTTAAAAGAGAAACGTGTTCATTTTCTATTGCTCTTGTAACATAATGCCACAAACTTGGTGGCTTTAAAGCAGCACAAACTTGGTATCTTACAATTCTAAAGAGGTCTGACACAGGGTCTCACAGGGTTAAAAGCAGGGTACCAGCAGGGCTGTGATCCTTTCTGGAGGCTTATAGGGGAGAATCAATTTCCTTGCCTTTTCCAGCTTCTGAAAGCCTCCCACATTGCTTGGCTCATTGTGTCCTTTCTCCATTTCCAAAGCCAACAGTGTTGGGGCAAGTCCACCTCCTAGATTATCTATTTGATCCATCTCCAGTGCTGTATCTCTAATAGCAGTTAGGGAACAGTTGTCTGCTTTTAAGTTCTCATGAGATTCAATTGGGCCCATCTAGGTAATCCAGAATAGTCTTCTCATCTCAAACTCCACATCCTTAATTACATCTTCAAAGTCCCCTTTGCTATACAACATATTCATAGGTTTTAGGGACTAGAATGTGGACATTTTTGGGGGGCCATTATTTTGCCTAGGTCAGTGCAAGGTAAAGGTTCAGAGGTGGATGGTTATAAGAAAGTTAAAAGAGAGAGAGAGAGAGAGCGAGAGAGAGAGGGAGCTACCATAGCCAAAACAATGTAGTATACAAGTCACATGAAGTCAGGGTTTTTGACTTGGAAGTTCATAAAAGGACCAGACTACAAATACATTTAGAATAAAATAATTTTACTTAGAGACAGCTCTGATGAGGATAATACAATGAGTAAAAAGTTGGCCTGCAGGATATACTAAAGTCAATGCACTGAATGTTGCCATTAATAATAGGAATAATATTTTATACTTGTTGGCTTCAGTAAATTATATTAATTTGAAGTAAAGAACAAATCTATGAGTAATCTCCCAAGTCTGTCACATTCACCAGAAATAACTGAGAATCAACCTTAGAACCATATTTTATACCCCCCGAGGAAGATGGTATTTAAGTACACAACACATACAGCTATAGATACTATACTCTCTTTTCCATTTGCCCCTCTAAATCCATCTCTACATTCCACATCCTGTTCTTTGCTGTGGTAGACTGACTGCAGACCCCATATCAGCAAGCTATTTAGCCCACTGCTTCCTCATGGTTTAACCAGTGGGGCCATCCAATGGAGATCAGAACTCGAGGTGATCAGAAGGAAGGAGGGAGGCAACATTTTTATTCCTGATTCTTTCCAAATGTATTAACTCAGGCTGGATGCATCCAGCATACTAAGATCAAATTTCTCCTCAACTTCACCTTTTGTACAAGACTTCCTTCTTCCTAGTGAAGATAATGTATTCCTCCATGTCTTTTTAGACCCTAAGGAAGGAAATAGCCTTATTCTGGCCATAAACTCTAATTTCCTACATCTTGTCCACACCTTTGTGAACTATCTATTAAACCCTTCTTGAATTCCCAAGTTTGTGAGCCTTTATTTTGCTTTTTAAATTTTTCCCTGCAGAAACCAAGATTGGCATGGCTATGAACACTACATTAATGGTTCAAAAGCAGAAAAACAATTGTCCAAGAGTTTTAAAGAAAAATGAATTGCAAGAATAAATGCCAAGGTATAAAGGTGTCACTTGCCTGTTTTCTATGTAGTTATATTTAAGTATAAAATGGTTTGACTGGTTTACATATTTTGAATTACCTAAACACTGGAAAATCACTGGAAGAAAATGTCAATGAAGATACTACATAAAAATATAGTAGGGTTTCTTGTTACTTGATTTTATATAAAACTATTTAAAGACAAATTTAGATATAAAATTATATATTAAATGAAATCCTATTGCTGAAATTGGGGTACTCTGTCTTGAGAAAATGTCTATAAAGTCAATAGTGCTATTTATTGCAATGTAGTTACCTCTGACCATATATTCAACTACAGTATCTGCCAAAATAAATACTAATTTAAAATGAAATGTTTGAAAACTTTTTTTTTTGCTAGTAAGGACAAAAGTGTATCCATCACTCTAAATGCTCTTAAACAGCTAACAAAAATAAAGGAAAATTTACTGGTAATACGTAGTATTATGGTCCTAATAGTAGGACCATAATCACCTGTTAAACATAACTAATTTGAGATCTTAAAACTTTCTAACTCTCCATATACAAAGCCTCTTGATAATTAAAAAATATTTGATGTATACATCAATTATTCTGACTTCAAGATAATGCTTAATGAGTAAATATGGGCAAAGAATAAAATACCAAATTGAAGTTAGTCATTGTTTACTGAGTTATTTTAGTTTACTTTCAAAAGATATAGATACTGACTCCAGAATAATCTCATAAGTCTTTTGGTATATCTCTATAAAATTCTAGAAGTTATAAATCTAGATTATTGCAGGAGTTGGGGGAGAGACTAAATACAGAAAGAAAGAAAAATAGAAAAGGAGTATAATTTTTTAAAAGTAGATATATTTATATGTCTGAAACACAAGCTGTTATTGAATACTGATATCTGTATCCATTTTTACTTATGTAAAGAAGGGAAGTTGAATTTGACTAGTCATATAATAATAAAAGTGTAAGTGTTCGAGCTTCAAATTTCTTTAAAAATATTTTCCATTTATATTTCAATTTGCTATTTTAATTCAAACTCCAGCCATATCATAAACAAAAACTAAGTAAAAATTATTTACTTAGCCAACTAAAAATATCAAACATAAGTGATATTCTAATTGATATCTTCAGTAGATTCTCATAAAATATTCCTAGGGGTCCTGGGTATGAAATAAGAATTCCACAGTGAAGGAGATAGGAAAATAAATTTATGTACTTCCATGCTTTAAAAAAATGTAGTCTTTACACGTAATTTTCAAATTAAAATTGTATTCCAAATTCATTCTGGAATAACATTTGATTCTAGTCATTGTTACACTGTGTGTTATGATAGTTTATCTACATATTTTTCTTCACCACAGTTGCTTCTGTTCTATTCATGTTTATATATTCCATATACTGCCTAAAATCTAACACAGAATAGGCATTACACAAGTCTCTCTCTCTTCATGATTAGTTCTTTTTTTTGCCTCATCCTCAGTGTAGGCTTTACAGTGTAGTCTCTTATAATTGCTTTATTAAAATTCTTAAATGTATATACATTTATATCTGCATATATGCACACAAATATAGATATACAGTTGACCTTTGAACAGCATGGGTTTAAAATGCATGAGTCCACTTATCCATGGACCTTCTTCCTACTCTGCCACCCTGAGAAAGCAAGGCCAATCCCTCTTTCTCCTCCTTCTCAACCAACTCAAAGTGAAACTGAAGAGGATGAAGACCTTTATGATATTTGACTTCCATGTACGAGTAGTATATATATTTTCCACTCATTGGGATTTTTAAAATAAGTTTCTCTAGCTTATTTTATTGTGAGAATACAGTATATAATGAATATAACACAAAAATATGTGTGAACTCACTGTTCATGTCATTGGCAAGGTATCCAGTTAACAGTAGGTTATTAGTAAAGTTTTGAGGGAAGCCAAAAATTATATGTAGATTTATGACTATACAACAGGTCAGCACCCCTAACCCCTGAATTGTCAAAGCTCAACCGTATAATTTTTCCTCTTGATAAGACTAGCTATTTTACTATATGTATTCTGTTTATAAGACCTGACACTCAGCCGGGAACCATGGCTCACATCTGTAATCCTGACTCTTTAGAAGGTGGAGGTGAGAGGATTGTCTGAGCCCACAGGTTCAAAACCAGCCTGAACAATCTGGCGAGACCTCGTCTCTACAATAAATCAAGAAATTAGCCGTGATTGCAGTTCCAGCTACTTGGAAGACTGAGGTGGAAGGATCACCTGAGCCTAGCAGGTTCAAGGCTATGATAGCCAACAGCGTGCCACTGCACTTCACCCTGAGCAACAGAGTGAGACTTCAATTCAATCAATCAATAAGACAGACTTCATCTTATATCTCAAATTTTATTTACATTGTTCTTGTCCTCCCATGTATATATTTAGTAAGTTATCCTTTATATGTAAGCCTAGAAAATTTGAAAATATAAATAATCATTTGTTTTCTTTTTTTTTCTTAGAATGTTAAAGTTTTCTTTATATCAATTTAATTAGCTTATATAAATGGAAATTTTCCCTGTATGAACTTTTGGCTACATTCAGATGAGTAATTCAAATGATGACCTATTGCTCCGGATGAGAGTTCAAAATGTAGCAAAATATTTTTAATATTTATTTATGTTTTAATAAAATTAAAACGTCCAAGTTTGCTTACTAATATTTTACCCGTTGGCTTCCATAATGTACAGAGTTCAAGTTCTTATTAATGGTACACATGCAACTAAATGTAAATAAGAGATATACAACGTTAACATTCTGGCATAGTAGATGTAGGTTTTTTGTTGTATATCTCTTATTTATATTTAGTTGCATGTGTACCATTAATAAGAACTTGAACTCTGTACATTATGGATGCCAACGGGTAAAATATTAGTAAGCAAACTTGGACGTTTTAATTTTATTAAAATGGAAAATAATTTGCAGTCTCAAGTGAAATGCTGTGTAACTGATGGTCTTTTATTGTAAAATCTAAGATTTATGATATTCATGTCCTTGAGAATAAATAATTTCCTTCTTATTTATCTGTATTGATAAACATTTAACACAATATCTTGTTTAAGCTAGTAATTATTACTATCAAGTAAGGGTAAATAAGATACCAATTAGTGAATTTGGTGACTACTAATTTGCTTTAAGCAATAGTTAATACTTAGCAACAATAAAAACATCATGTACAAACATTTTTCTAAGTATGTTCCTTTTCTTTTTTCTCATATTCAAATCATTCTGACATTTACAACAGTGAAATTAAAATTGAAGTGTTTCTTGAAACTGGGAAGAGAATAATTTATATCAAGCAAGTTCTCATAGAAATTTAATCACAAGTAGTAAATATTGCTGGTTAAAATAATGAGCTTTGAATACTCACCTGCAAATGAGGAAAGTGGATCCTTGTTGACTACATTTCAACATTCTCAAAATATCAAATAGACAAAAGGTAATTGAATATTTTAAAATAGAGGATAAAACAGAAGTCATTGCCAAAATTGTTTCTGGATAATTTTATTCTACTACTGTGTTACATCTAAGTTGAAAACTTTCAGGAAAAGTCTTCTTCTGGCAAGTTTCTAGGTGCTATATCTGTACTATATTGACAAGTATTCCTATATGAATGCTACAAAGTAATTTTTTTTTTGGAGTTGTAGTCTCACTCTGTCACCCAGATGGGAGTGCAGTGGCCGCTGCCGGCCACTGCAGCCTCGACCTGCTGTGCTCCGGCCATCCTTTCGCCTCAGCCTTCCAAGTAGCTGGAACAACAGGCACGTGCTACCATGCCCGGTTAGTTTTTGCTTTATTGTAGAGACGAAGTCTCGCCAAGTTGCCCAGGCGGGTCTCGAACCCGCGGGTTCAGGTAATCCACTCACCTTGGCCTCCCAAAGCACTAGGATTACAGGCTGAACCACCAAGCTCAGCTGCTACAATGTAATTTTTAAGAGCTTTACACATTATTTTACTTATTTATTTATTTATTTATTTATTTATTTATTTTTTTGAGTTGGAGTCTCACTCTGTCGCCCAGACTGGAGTGCAGTGGCCACTCCCGGTCACTGCAGCCTCGACCTGCTGGGCTCTGGCGATCCTTCCGCCTCAGCCTTCCGAGTAGCTGGAATTACAGGCATGTGCTACCACGCCCGGCTGATTTTTTGATTTATTGTAGAGATGAGGTCTCGCTGCCCAGGCGGGTCTCGAACCCACGGGCTCAGGCAATTCACTCACCTCAGCCTCCCAAAGGCGCGGGATTACAGGCTGAGCCACCGAGCCCGGCTTATTTTACTTTTATGAAAATAAAAACCCCAAAAGAAAAAAAAAAGATTTTTGGTATCATATTTTTAAGCAAAAAGTACATTTCAGCAAATTTCCCACTGAGAACATGGTAATTACTTAAGTTGGTAGCACACATCTGGCATAATAAAGAAGGAAATATGAAAGTCCTTGATGTAACCAAAGTGTTTAAAAGTTTTTAGGACATTCCTGTTACTGCCAGATTCAAGAAAATATTTCATTAGGAATTGACTCTCTTTTCATCTTCATTAACTCAAAAGTACTGCCCTCCTTACCCTCCTGGGGATTAAAAGAATCCGTAGCATAAACAGCATCATTTTCTACTTCCCAAACATCTCTGTTAGTCACAACTATGATTATACATCAAATTTTGCAGCTATTGGGCTTCGGAAAGTAAAACCTGTATTCACTTACAGAAAGAAAAGTTCCCCCAAACAATGGCATGCTTCTAAAATTTGGAAATTTTTCATTACAACATAGCACCTATCCTTTTGGGATTGCTTTTAGCTGGATGGTACATACCAATATAATCTCCTATGTGAGCTGTCCTCCAAGCACAAAACCAGAGAAGCAATGCAGACATCCAAAGATGCCTATATACATTGATGTTCCCCAATTGTTACAACAGTACTTTGAAATTCTATAAATATTTTTATTAAAGGTAAATCGAATCTTTATTGCAAAGAAATTCAATTTTCATTATTTAAAAATCCAAGTAGTGTAAACATTTTTTAAAAAGCCAAATTATTTCCCTGTCACACAAAGAAGGAGTTATTGTAAACAGTTTGGCACCTTTATACCTACGCTAGCAAGCTTCCAAGTTACTTTTAATCTTCTAATATATCATAGAAATGTTTCTATGGTAGTAATTATGGGGGGGACCCAAAAACAAATGGAATTAATTTATAAAAAATTGTGTATTTATTCTTATATGTTTAAACTTCAGTCACCCTCAAAGTACTCTCTATTTGATTTAATACACCTATTAACATGCTTTTTCCACCACTCAAAACAGTTTTTCAACTACTCAGCTTTGATGCCTTTTAGTGTTTCTGCCACATTTTGTTTCACCTCTTCCACATCTGCAAAACATTTCCACTTGAGAACTTTTTTCATTCAAGGAAGCAAAAAAAAATCACTCAGGGTGAAATCAAGTGAATGGGGCATGGAAGTCATGCCGTTTCGGGTCAAAAACTGCTGAACACTTAGTGTGGTGTGTGTGGGCAGGTACGCTCATAAGTCATTTTCAAGGCAAATGCCTTGAAAGAATATATATATATATATATATATATATCACTTAAGCTGAACGCAGCCTCTCACAACACCACTAGGGAGTGAAGCCTGTACTACAAAGGGCCCGACCGCCAAAAGATAATTACGGGTTGTTGTTTTTGTTTTTGTTTTGCTTTTTGGTCCCTCCCTCTTATAAATCCTCCTTATTTTTCTTAATGGAAGCCATTATACATATTTTGGATATATCATCATTTATTTGAATACTATTAATATTCTGTTCTTTCCAATTTTCTGTGTTTACCATTAATGGGTTGAAAATTGTGATATGTAGAAAAGAAGAAAAACAAACTTTAGTAGTAATACCAAGTGCATGTAGAGTACTTTGGTTTTATTTATCTATTTTTATTTATTTATTTATTTTTTAAGTTGGAGTCTCACTCTGGCGCCTAGACTGGAATGCAGTGGCCGCTCCTGGCCACCGCAACCTCGACCTGCTGGACTCCGGCGATCCTTCCGCCTTAGCCTTCCAAGTAGCTGGAACTACAGGCGCGCGCTACCACGCCCAGCTAATTTTTTATTTATTGTAGAGATGAGGTCTCACCAAGTTGCCCAGGCGGGTCTCGAACCCGCGGGCTCAGGGTACTTTGGTTTTAAAATGTTTTAAATTATTATTTTATCTGATGAGTTGATGTGTGAACAATATATTCTTGATAAAGTGGTTTATTTTGCTTTCTTGTTCTTTTTTTAAATCACTATACAGATGAGAAAATGTGGTTAAGGAGTTTAAGCTAAAAAAAGTAGTGAAATTCCTATCTAGGGATCCAATTTTTTGCACTATAAAATAACTTTCTCTTGAATACAGTATTGTTTTAATAGATATGCAGAGTAAGTGTCAAGATTTTGAAATAACAGAGTGAAATAAGATTGTTTTTTAACCAGGTTCAAATGAATGAGTTAACTATTTCCAAAATTTATAATTAACTTGGTATCCTTTCCTTAGTAAATTTATTTTTATTTTTTTTAATGTAAAGATGTGGCAAACAATTCAGGGTTAAGTATACAAACGTTGACCATGCAGGTACCCCTATTAATGAGGTATGCCCCTCCCTGCCCTAGCAGTTTCCCTCAACTGCCAATCCCAACCCCCCCACCAACAGACTCCCATTACTGCCAATTGCTTTCTTATAGCATTATAATTATTCAGGGTACTCTTATGAGTGAGAACATATGAAACTCTGTTCCTTAGTAAATGTTATTAAGCACTTAGATGATTAGCAAGACACAAGGCCAATCACCTTGAGATATTTGGCTAATAGAATTAATGCATAATATGTATTAAGGCCATAATATGTATTTAATTATTAAGAACAAAAACCAGGAAACATACATAATAAAAAATAATATTAAGTAGTATATCAACTTTGTCTTCATTTACTCCTTTCTTCTTAAAGCTAATATTAGTTTTCTATTCCATTTTATAAGACCCTTTGAAGCTTATAAACATTTTGTGATTGGAAACACAATTAAATTAATATTTTATTAAGGAAACTTTAGCACACCAATACTTCATTAAAGCTACGTTTGAAAAATAAGTGTTAATTTAATGACAATTGATGAATTAAGAAATAACACTTCGGTTTAGAGATTACTTACTCTTTAAATTAAATATAAGCAGCGATTAGGTCATTGTCCCAATTATCTGTGTAAAGGAATAATATAACAGTATAACTTAACATTACCAATAAATCAGAGCTGTTAAATAAACTTAGGGTCTTGGTCTTTCCTTCTTGCCTTTGACCAGGACCAAAAGAGAGACACTGGCTACTTTGACCACCTTAAAGCGCACTCCAGGGATATCACCAACAGCATGACCTTTCCGGCCAAATCCGGCAACCAGAACTTCATCGTTCTCCTCAGTGAAGTTCAAGCTGCCATCGTTTGGCACGAAGGCTGTGATCTTCTTGCCGTTTTTGATCAGCTGGACACGGACGCACTTTCTGATAGCAGAGTTGGGCTGCTTGGCTTCGACCCCTACTTTCTCCAACACGATGTCCTTGGCGTGAGATGCGCCCCTGAAGGAGTTGGCCTTCAGGGCTGTGCCTAAATGCTCCTTCTTGTACTGCTTATCATGCCACTTCTGGTCCCGCCAGTGGCTGCGGAGCTTCCTAGCGGTGCGGGAGGCCTCCACACTTGCCCATCGTGCCGGTGCCACTGACTCAGCAAAAGCGAAAAGGGAGCACTTCTACCCTGTTGGTGGGAGTGCAAACTAGTACAGCCTCTGTGGCAAACAGTATGGCAATTCCTAAAAGATCTAAAAATCGACCCTCTATACCACCCCACAATCCCCCTACTGGGAATATAGCTGGAAGAACTCAAATCACTCTATAAAAAAGATGCCTGCACACATATGTTTATTGCAGCATTGTTCACAGTAGCAAGAACATGGAACCATCTGTGCTGTCCATCAAAAGAGGGCTGGGTAAAAAAATGTGTTATGTATACATGATGGAATATTACACAGCCTTAAAGAAGGATAACATGAACTTCACAGCAACTGGGTTGGACTTAGAGTCTATAATACTGAGTGATTTATCACAGAAACAAAGAACTGAGTATCACATGTTCTCACTCATAAGTGGACAGTGAACAATTATCGTAATACTATAAGAAAAAAGTTGGCAGTAGCTGGAAACTGGGGTTTGGGGGTGGGAGGAGGGATTGGCAGTAGTAGGAATCTGCCGGGGGAGGGGGTCACACCTCATTAACAAGGTGACCTCATAATGAACATTTGTATACCCTGTTGTACCCCACATCTTTAAAATAAAAAAATTAAAAGAGAAAAAAAAATTATCTTGCAAAAGAAAAGAAAAGAAATGCAATGGTCAATATGATAGTATTAAGAGGTGGGGTCTTTAAGAAGCAATTAGGCCCTGAAGGGTCCTCGCTTATGAATAGGACTAAGGTTCTCATAAAAGAGCCTTCATGCTGAGTCTAGTTGTCATGTAAGCACACAGATTTCCTCCCCTCTAGAAGATGCAGCATCAAGGCCCCATCTTAGAAGGGAAGAGCAGCTCTCACCACTCATCCAAATCTGCTGGTGCCTTAATCTTACATTCTCCAGCCACCAGACCTGTTAGAAAATCAATTTCTGGTTTTTACAAATTACCCTAATCTCAGGTATTTTGTAGTAGCAGCATGAACAAAGTAAGACAAAAGCTGAATAAGACAGACTCTATCCTTTTAATGCTTAGAGGTTAGTGAGGGTGAGAAATAAGGAAATAGTAAATTTGATCTATTAGACAGTGGGCAATGAAATAGAAGTACAAGATTCTTTGACATAGAATTGAGGTCTACTCAGTATACTTGGGAGCTAAACATAAGGCTCTCCAGAGGACATGAAGCCTAAAGGATGCAAGACCCGTTGAGTCATAATGAACACTTGGGCATCAAGTAAAAGTAGGGGTGGGGAAGGCTGGTTATAGAAGAGAGCACTGTGGTTAAAGGAAAAGTCCCAAAGTCTGGGAACAAGAACCAACATGATTTTCAGGGGGTTTGCAGCATTACAAACTTCTTTCAAGTGTTTAGATGCCAGTTCTCTCTTTCTCACTTCCTTCTTTCTCAATTATGATAGATTATACTTCCACTTATAAGATCCCATTAAAAAATAACTGCACTATTATGTCATTCTTATGTTACTGACATTCTTTACCCTATTCACTTACAATGTGATTCGCAAGACTTTTTTTTACATGAATGATATAGTTCCTAGATTTATTTGTGATCATGTAAAAGAATTAGAAAATAAAATTTTGAAAAAAATTGTAAATGAATGAAAATTTCCTTCTCTAAGAATTTATTTTGACATATTTGGATAAAGGAGGCAATATAATAGAATCTCAAATAAAACAGAATATACTAGGATTAGTAAGTAAATTAAAAAAATAAATGTTTTGAAGGATCAAGCACCTTTCTAAGTTATTTATTTCCCTCTTGGACACTTCCCTTTTTCAGTAAATATAAAATATCAATAAATACAATGCTTTAAGGGTAAACATTACTTGGTTTTGAGTGTGCTGTATGGTTTCCCTGAAAGAAAAATATTTAGCACAACCTGTACTTCAGGGAGACTATCAAGTATCTCTTCCTTTTAAATACGCCTGGCTCTTCTCAACTCTTCACTAGCTGTTCCCCTGGTATCCAAGCCTTTCCTTCCAAATTACAAGATGGAAGGAAGATCTATTTAAATACTTACAAAGAAATCTAAAAATGATTTTGATGATAATACAGTAACTTTTACTTCTGTTCTTGTCACCTCAATACTCTTAGTTACTCAGCTTTGAAATTCTGGGCATTATAAAGATGGACAAACGGGGACTTCACAGCAACTTGAATGGATTTGGAGTCTACCATACTTGGTAATCTGTCACAGAAACAAAGAACAGAGTACCACATGTTCTCACTCATAAGCAGATCTTGAACAATTATCATAATACTATAAGAAAGGGATTGGCAGTAGTGGGAAACTGCCAGGGAAGTGGAAGTGGGATTGGCAGTTGAGGGAAACTGCTGGGGGAGGGAGGAGCATACCTCATCAACAAGGATATCTGCATAATGAATATTTGTCGACCTAACCCTGAAATTGTACCCCACATCTTTAAAATAAAAAAAAGAAATTCTGGGCATTGCTTTTTAGTCCTTCGTAACCTCAATGTCCAGTAATTATCAAGATTTATTTCAAAATTTACTAAGTGTAAAACTCTTCCTCACATTATTTTCCCTTTATTACATATTTAAATTAAGGCATTTTTATACCTCACCTAGTCCTAATGGTTTCCTAAACAAGAATCTCCTCCTCTGCAACTCATCATAAACTTAACTGGAACATCTTACTAAAATACTGCTCCCAGTCTCTAACCCTTAGTGGCATTATACTCTTTTTAGCATTCAAAGGGATTTCCTGTGTGGTCCCAACTTATCTTTTCAATAATATTGCTATTCACTTATCCTATGCAGTATCCCAAGATGTACTAAATACACATCCAATACACAGATCATGTGCACACCCTCTATTTTCCAATCACCTGCCATTTCTTCTCCCCTTGCTCTGTTTCATAGCCTGATTCACATTCAGACAGTGCCAAGAACTGCTTTCCTGAAATACCTCATTTTCACAACTACCCCAAGCTGCAAAGCAATATCCTTCTGGGAACTTTTATCTTAACTTTTCTTATGGCTCTTTTTTATTTCTACATTTTCCTATGACAGTGACAGGTCTCCTTAAAAGCGAAGTTTGTTGAAAGAGTTTCATTGTATATCTTTCTGCTTTATAGCAAACACTGAAAGTATGAAATGTTCTCATATTGTGATGCAGGTTATTGGTGAGCAGACAATATGTTTTGTTAAATCATTGGTCAACTAACATTTCTTAAATGAAGAAATGGATTACAGAAAAAATGCAATGAAGGAAGTGACAAATGGATGATCAGTGAACTATTCTCACACTATTAGGGTCGGGCAACACATACTATACACTATACAACAAATGTTGATAGGTACACATACAATGTGATCACACTTGCAGAGTGTGCTCCAAAGATTGCTGTTCTTGGATCCAGTGCAGTTGTTTATTTGGAAAGCAAACTCTTGGTTCCTGATGAGACCAATTCAATAGATTTAGAATCTAAGAACAAACTTAGAAAATTGCATATTGAAGTTTCTTGCCCCCTGTCCTCCACTTCACAAGATTCTTTTGCATCATGAAGTTTGAAAACAGTACAGAATAAGTTCTTACTGAGAAAGAAAATGCCAGTATATAACTTTAAATGATAAACATTATTTACAGAATGTTATTATAACTTTAACTTTTATAAATCAATTCTGTTTAGCATGATACAAATAGCAATGGGAATTTCCTAGTCCCCACTACTCACCAGGGGATAAGATGGCATTAGGTTATAGCCCTACAATCCGAAGATCTAGCATCCCAGCCTTCATGATGTTTGGCATTCTGGTCGCTAGTCAATTTCAGAGTCATCAGTCACAGGGGCTCTCCCAGATGCCAAGTTCCCTTACTTTCTGTCTTTTGAAACTGATAATGAAAAACAACACTGTTTGTACCAAGTGGAAGATGTGTGTGTGTGTTTGCTCACCTGTGACAGACAACCAGGCTATAGGAAGGTTACATCTGGGGTTGAAGAATGAGTGGTGTAGCATAAGGGACAATTGTTGCAGCCTTAGCCTGGAGTAGAGTACGTGACTGCTAGTAAAGTAATCCACCTTACATCTTTCTTCAGCTGCAGAGTCCTGTGTACGACCAAGGTTTTGTTCTCTAACAGATCCAGGCTTAGTCTTCTTAAAAGTCCTCTTTATGATCATTATAAGATCCTTTGTCATCTGTAATGCAAATGGCATCCCAGAGTGATTGTCCTTGTCTTCTCCTCACCTCCAGAGATGTGAGAATATATACTACATGTCACCTTCAGCCTTAGCCCTGTTCTTCAGCTCATTTGAATAAAATTTTGCTAAAAAATCTAAGTTTTCTAAGAGATAGCCTTATTTACTTATTTAGCCCCCCTAAAAAGAAATTATCAAACGTACCTAATAACACACCAGTTAGGCATGCTTTGCCACTACTGTATAAAACAAATGGCATAGAGCAGGCCTTTCACAAATCATTTTCTTCTGAATTAAAGTCAATTTGTAAAGCCACAAAAAATTTAGAGACAAATTATCTTATATCTAGCAAGTCATCTTGATTTGAAATCATTCACTAAATTAAGATCAGTGAAGGCATTTTTGATAAATTTAGCAAAGGTGTATCTTAGAGAAAGAACTAGGACATTTTTCTTAGAATGTTCTTGTTTTCTGAATGACTTCTCTAATTCAAAATTCCAACTTTAAAAATTTTTTAAATTATAAGACACAAAGCATGTTTTCATTTTTTCTTGTATCTAACAAGTAATATGTTTGAATTTAATGAGTCCATAAGACAGTTAAGCTAGAAAAAAATTAGACTAAGAGACTAAAAATAAAATGTCAATATAAAAATGAAAGTTAAAAGGTATGTACATGTTCATGCAATATATTTCTCACTGACACTGGCAAAGAGCAAAGCTGTTTTCCTGGATATAATAATGAAGAAATAGATACTTCATTATAAAATATAGAATTAACTATTTCTAACAGAAACACTTCCAAGAGCATTTCAACAACTAAAGAAAAAAAACTTTGTAAAATGCACAACTAAGCTGGGCTCGGTGGCTCAGCCTGTAATCCTGCGCCTTTGGGTGGCTGAGGTGAGTGGATTGCCTGAGCCCGCGGGTTCGAGACCCGCCTGGGCAGCGAGACCTCATCTCTGCAATAAATAATAAAAAAAAAATCAGCTGGGCGTGGTAGCGCATGCCTGTAATTCTGGCTACTCGGAAGGCTGAGGCGGAAGGATCACTGGAGCCCAGCAGGTCGAGGCTGCGGTGGCCGGGAGCGGCCACTGCAATCCAGTCTGGACGACAGAGTGAGACTCCAACTCAAAAAAAAAAAAAAAAAAAGGTGTACAACTAGCCTTCATCTTTTGCTAATAAAATTGTGTTACACTGTAGAGCTCTATTGGTATGGCTTAACAATAGGCACAGATAAAATGTCACCTGCAAAAGTCATAAATACCATAAAATTAATTTCTCTAAAACCTATCTCATATGAATTTATCCACGAATGTATGTTCTATCTTTATGATCTTTCAAATATGAAATATAAGTCAAATGTTTTAATAATTATTTCAGCAAAATTATTAAAACTCATACTAAATCAAAATATGACAGGCTTAAGTATGCCATGCACACATAGGAAATACTGGACTTATAAATTATGCTTTAGAAAACCTTTAAATCCAGTGTGCTCCTGCTGATAGTAAAAAGTAGCTTCAAAAATAAATATAAAGAAAATAAACCTGAAAAGGAATAACTATATGCTGACATATATTTATATACACATCCTCTAAGGCATCTCACAAATTTCAAGTTCTTTAAGTAGATGATTCTCATGTTTGGGGGAATGAAAGGTTCTCAAAGGAAAAACAAAATGTTGAGAGATACTGTTTTCAGTAAAATAATAATAACAATAATAATATATTTTGTAGAAAAATTTTCTAATTAATCATTCATTTTCTAAGTAAAAATGTGACTTACATTTTATAGAAAGTAAGAATTTAAATTATTTTCTACTAAATTTTCGTGCTTTGACTTTAGCTGTTCTATACATATAACATTGGCATACTAAGGCATATCTAGAAAAGAAACAATTGATTGAGCCATTATTCAAGGCAGAAAAGTCCCCTGATCCCTGAGTTATACAGAAACTATACCTAAGAAATATCAATTGTATACAACAAAATGAGAGCACTGATATTCCTGCCATCTTCTCACAGTGCTAGTTACTGTATTTTATGTAAGAATTATGAAGTCCTTGTGTTGCATTGAATTTGGCATCCCAATTCAGTCACAGAACAAAGCCACAGCCTGAGTAATGACTTACTCTTCCCCTGTAGGTTCAGTCATATAAGAATCCAAAGAAAAAGTAACTTAGAAGGAAAGTATTAAGTAAGCAGGAAAGGAAATGACCTCTTCCTATGACTCTCACTTTCTTAGGTCTAGGCCTTAAGTTGCCAAACTATTTCAGCCAATGCTTCTGGGAGGTAAGGCTAAGAAAGAGCTCTTTCACATAAAAGGCAGAGCTTGAAACTCGGATCTGATGCCACAAGGGGCACACCATACCTTATAAGAAAATGTGTTGGTTGCATGCTGTACTGTGTATTTATTTACCTATTGTGATTCTTCTGTCGGGATTTTGCTGCAGGATTTTATGATAGCCTTTAATGCATAATGTATATTTTGAATTTCCCTAGAGGAAATTGTATTTGACAGAGAAATTCTTTTTAAAATGTACTTGACAGAGAAATTCTTTTTAAAAAAAGAAGTCTTGTTTTAGGGAAAATAGTTTGCAAAAACTGTCATAGCTTCTAGAAAGATCTTTTTAAATGTTCCAACCTTTACTATGCGATATCAGGGAAAGGTATCTCATGCTTGAGCCAAATGGATAAAAAGGAGCATCAGACACTTTCCTTTTTAAATCAGTGGGAGTACCGGAGTACCTAAAAAGAAAGTGAATTTTGGCAACGGGTGGTGGTGAGAGGTCAAAATCATGGCTAAAATATAAGTGTATTAGTAGGAATGAGAAGTAGTGAATGACAGGCAGTAGCAGTGAAGTCAAAGAGGAGTACCTGTCCACATATTTCCAACCAAGGAGGGGAGGAGGTGGGTCGCGGGGGTAGAAAGTAGACGAAGGGGAACTTGTCACTCTCAACAATGAGATAGAATTTTAAGGAACACATGAAATCATATATTTAAATTCTAAGTCGTGAGTAGGTTTTGTTAATTCTGTATTCATTGGAGAATCGCATTGTTTTTAAAAGAAAAAACAGAAATAAATTTCAATACTGCCATCTTATGAACTGCCATTACTTTCAGATTATCTATAACCTCTCTTTCCATTGAAAGCACCCTAAAGTCTGGACAAGCTACCTATCTATATTCGTATGCATATGGGCATGTAAGAGGCCCTCCCAATGTGGAAAGACTTTCCCTATTGCTAACAAAGAGGTAATTAAAGTAGGTTGATTGTTTTCTTTAGATTAATAAACACAGCTTGAAGAGAAGAACTCTAGTCCACCAAAAGGCAAGAAATTGGAAAGTGCATATCTCAAAGGATGAGTTTTATCAAATGCAAAGCAATATCTAGTTGTTGGCAGACTATTCTCTATGAATCTATACTTGTAGGCATTAACAGCAAATTTGCTCCAGAACTACTTATTCAGAAATATTTGTATAAACAGACAGCTCTGGAAAGGTAGAGGTAGTGAAGATAAAGACACCCTCCTCCCCTCCCTTGCTTATACTGCAAGAACTGTAATAAATAAATTAACCTTGCCCAAAGAGATGTCTGGCCTTTGTCTTTGGCTTTTGCAAGGTTCCTAAGTCTTTGGAATGCCTTGCATGACAGGAGATGTTCTGATTGCCTCAGGGCCTTGGGTCATACCAGGTAATCTAACAATAGGATTTAGGTAGAAATTGTTACTCCATATGTGATTTGAGGTGGGATTCTTCACACAGTTTCAGTTAACCCTCTGGAAGGGCTGGAGACTAACACTGGCCATGTGGGCAGTGGATCATGTTTACACAACAGAGCCTCTATAGAAATGTTGGACACCAAAGTTTGGGTGAGCTTCCCGGATTTGGCAATATTCCATCCATACTGTCACACAGAATTGGAGGGAAAACAAACACAGTCTGTAACTTCACTGACAGAAGAGAATTCGAAGTTCTACACTTGGAACCTTCCCAGACTCTGTCACATGCATCTCTTCCTTTGTCTGATTTTAATCTATATTATTTCAACATAATAAACCAAAATCATAAGTATAATAGCTTTTACTAAATTATGTCAGTCCATCCAGTGAATTATCAAAACTAAAGGTGATTTGGCAGCCACTTGGACTTATAATTGATGTCAAAAGTGAGAATGATCTTATGGCTTGTTCCTTAATTTCGCAGAGTAATAAAGATAATTTTGTTAGTTGCTGTTGTTTTCTCCAGGACAAAGGATGCCAGTAGCTTCTATAAGAGGCAGTCTCTTAATTCCAGGGTTCTTCTGTAATATGCCTTTCCCACATGTGCAAGCATCACCTGGCCCTCATCATGTAGCCTCCCCTCACCCCTTGGAATTGGGTCTCAGGGAATAGCATTAAGATGTTACTCTAGCTGCCGCTTTTAGTGTAAAAAACTCATGTCGCTGACCCAGATGATTCATATATTTTATTCAATACCTGTGAAACTGTGGCAGACTCTCTCATTAGCTTAAGTGCAGGGTGAAATCTCAAACCCTTTTGCAATTTTGACTTGATGGTTTAACATGAATCCTAACCATGTCTGACCAACTATTTATCACCCATCTTCAGGAAGATTTATTAACTAGAAAATATATTCTAAGAGTGAGCAAATGGCCAGTTTGAAAATGGCTTCAAGTTCCATAAGATACTATCTTGAAACTGCAGTGAAGAGGCCTACACGTGCAGTTAAAGAAGCATAATATCAGGCATTCTTGTGAGATACAGACACATTTCACTGCATGCCTGATAAGCAAACTCATTTTGTGGTGTGAACATCCATAGCTCTGCTGCAATTGGCTGTCATGGGGTGCCTGGTAACTTAAGGTGACAGGACCTATTTACTGTGTGACATCCTGTGCACTCTCTTCAGACTTAATTAAAAACAAACAAAAAACCATCACCCACAAGGTTTTGAAATGCTTATTTTCATGGGTTGCTAAATTTTCCAAATCGAATTCCCATCTAAAAACATTTATGACTACAAGCTAGCACAGTATGACTGCTTTACAAATGCAGGTTTCCGTGCCTATTTGCATATTTACAATGTCTTCCTAATATAGAGAAGACTCATTCTCAAATTGCACCTAGCAGTGAAGAATGAAAGTTTAGATACACATGGCTAAGATTCTTATAGCAACTCAGTGTGTTTTTAGATTGGTATCTACTCTCTAAGCTCCATGAAAGCTCTATCTATGTGCAGCTATTATAATTTATATTCAACAATCGCTAAGGGAAATGTGACTGAATGATACAATAATATAAAACACAGCCAATTGAATTTGAAATCCTAGTATGAAATTTATTCAGTTTCTAATTCTTTAGTTTGACAGATGTATATTACCTGCAAATGTCAGTCAGATAAATAAATATAAGGGTCCTAAATGCCAATGTTTCTAGGAATCAACATTTTAAAAGTAAGAATTCTGAATTAAATGTGAATTTGTATAATGCATAAGCATAATTTTTAAAGAGCAAATAATTTCACTAAATTCCTTTTCCTCATTCTCCAGAGTAACCACAATTCCAACCACACACACACACACACACACACACACACACACACACACACACAGACACACACACACTGCTATTTCCAGGGCTCCATTTATGTATGCAAGAAAAACATACTATCTCAAATATGATAATATAGACTCATCTGCCTCATAATATTGTTTTAACAAAAACTCCATTAGAACTTCTGTGACACTGAAAACTGACTTTTTAAAGACATTGAAAATAATATTCATATTTTTCTTTTGCAGTAAATACTGTAAAGGACTTTATATTTATGCAAAATAACCATTGATCCTTTGAAAAGATAAAAGCTTTTCCCTTCTTTTATCTAGCATATATACTTGCAATTCAGTTCTGATTTGATTTATAGTTTGTTACCATAGTTTGTCACAACTGAGAACCCTAAGTGACTGAGCCTTATTTGCATCAAAACAACTAGATTGTGGTGCATGAGTTGGATAGCTTTCCTATTATTGATGCAATTGTTATCCCACAGCAACAACAGAAAAAGAATAAAATCTCTGACCTGACTAGAATAAGTGCACTTCTCACTTTCCTCCTGCTGAGTGAAAACTCCATTTTCATCTAAGCTACAGAATACATCAGTAAACCTAATGGGATCTGACAGTCCATTTTAAATAGTGTCATTAGGTAACAAGAGAAATCTCAGGCTATATTACCCTTGGTCATTTTGATGACTGTTTCTTTTTCTTTCAATTTGGAAAAATAACTGGGACTCCCCATCAAAAAGCTTTCTGAAATTTTTTCTGAGTTTCTTTCTGGATAGTACTTTCACCACAAATCAATGTTTTAAATAAATGGTTACAAACCACGACTGAGATAGTGAGTCACAGGACAGTATTACTAATGAAGAAAATAATAATAATAATTTGTAGATGTTACAACTTAATGAAATCAAACAAATGGTAAATGGTAAAGAATAAAAAATTAACCCACTTCAGACAATGCACATTAGTTAAATAACACTGTTGTTGAACATATAATAGACCATTTTCAGGGAAAAAATATGTGGTACTAAGATAGCAGAAAAACATTTTGCAAATCCACAAAGTCAAGGATAGTGTCAGTTTTGAAAATAGCTTGGATTTGCATAACATCATAACATTAAATCAAATCTATGTATGTATACATATATACAGATACTACATAGAGAGCTAGAGAGCAAGCAGGTGTTACCTACATAAACATGGTAGCCAACATCTGGGAAGACTTCCTTTTGACCATATAATTGGCTGTGTCTTTCCTGGATTTAATCCCTATAAATTTGGTACTAATAATTTTTACCATTTTACAGACTGGTAAACTCGGATTCATAGTTATTAAGTAACTTGCCCAGAAAAGACAACTTATCGAGTTTGAGATAGAGTTTGAAACCAAGCAATTTGAACCTTGAGCTTGTGCTTTTTATAGTCTCTCAGTATCTTGTGGCAAAGGCACAGAAAAGCTGATATTAAAGACAAGAAAAGTAACTTAACCAAAGTTATAATTGTAATAAGTAATAAAGAAAAGCAGAAAGAGGACTCACTCTTGGTCTATCTCTTACATGACTTTTGTGCTCAGACTTTCTTCAATATCTTTATTTTACTCATGTTGTTCTCTGGCTTCATGCTTTGAACTTGGCAATTTCAACATCGTTTTCTTCCAATTACTTTCTTTCCACTCTTTCCCTTTCCCTCTTTACTTCCCTATTCATAGTTTCATGCCAGGATGAAAGAAGGCAGTATGTACAACTCTACCATGGTTACAGAGGGAAAAAAAAGTTTATAATCAATAAATGG
This sequence comes from Cephalopachus bancanus, assembly GCA_027257055.1. Lineage (NCBI taxonomy): Eukaryota > Metazoa > Chordata > Mammalia > Primates > Tarsiidae > Cephalopachus > Cephalopachus bancanus. Next base: position 2,490,557 of record JAPVLO010000205.1, on the reverse strand, counting down.
TGGAATTTCAACTAGTATGCTTGGTGAAAAACTTAAGTGCAGGATTTTGGAAAACTGAAAGAAGAGTATCTCATAGTTTGGACCTCATTGTCATGTAATTCTTACAACAATCCCTTTATTGTTGTTTCTGTTTTACATATACAGAAACTAAAACTCTTAATAGTTATGCAACTTGCCTAAGGCTGGAGACCTGGGAAATAATAGAGTTGGTATGAGAAGACTAGGTCTGGCAGAAAGTCTGTGCTTTCCTAAGCGTTCTGCCATACTGTTTTGTAACCTCACACACATCTACTAGATTTAGAAATTAATACAAATACATCAATTTTAAAAATTTTTGAAAGGAAATAAAGAAGATTAAAACCAGACAGTAATATTTGGAATTCGAAAATACTGATGCTTACATACATACAATTACATTTTCATATTGCATTCTTATTTATTACTTTTCAAAGCATTTTAAGAAATATTTGAACGCTCTTTATTTCCTTATAGCTTTGAGGATCTGCAATATGGTAAGTGCATTCCCATGAGGAGAGTAAATGAAAAATAATAGCCTATTAAAGCCTGTGGAAATGGCTTTCTTTTGTCTCTTCTGCATGGGCATCTTCTCCCATGTCACCAAAGTATTACCTACATAAAAAACGAAATAATCTGCAAGCATGACTTCTGCTGTTGTCTATGTCAGCCTTTGAAATACATAATGCTATTGAACAGGCATGCTAATGTTTCTTTGGAGATAAATTTAGCATTAATCCCATTATCCACTCGTGATATGAGCAAAAATGCAGACTTTTTTCCTCTCAGTGGTAAAACTCTAAAATAGGCCTTATTTATTTTCATGTCTCTATATCCACACAAACTTTATTTAAGATGTCTTTTTTTTTTTTTTTTTTTGAGTTGGAGTCTCACTCCGTCACCCAGACTAGAGTGCAGTGGCCGCTACCGGCCACCGCAGCCTCGACCTGCTAGGCTCCGGCGATCCTTTCGCCTCAGCCTTCCAAGTAGCCAGAATTACAGGCATGCGCTACCACACCCGGCTGATTTTTTAATTTACTGTAGAGATGAGGTCTCGCTGCCCAGGCGGGTCTCGAACCCACGGGCTCAGGCAATCCACTCAACTCAACCTCCCAAAGGCGCAGGATTACAGGCTGAGCCACCGAACCCGGCTTAAGATGTCTTTAATAAATATGAAATATGTTATTAAATTTAAGAATTCTTATGATCTAAAATATATGTTTTATATGTATCAGAAAAACCTATTTCACAATACCATTTTTCTATGTCAAATTTGTCTTCCCAGTGATTAGTTCTGACTATCTCACGTTTAAAAATTGTCAGCGGATCAGCATTGCCCACTAGGTAAACAAAGTCCAAAACCTTGGTTTCAAACCCAGGTTTATCCTGAAATTAGCCAAAATCCACCTGCACAGACTAATCTTCTCCATTCCTTCTACGTGAATTATGGTCAACATCTGAAATTGTCTGCTTCTTGCCATTTCCACACGTTTGATGTTCTTCCATTTTCCTAGAATACAAGAGTTGCCATCTATAAATAAAAACCCAACCTTGTCTTCAAAATTCAGGTGAATTGCCACTACTTATATAAGTCACATGTTGATCTCTATACCAGAAGTGATAATTTACTACCTCTGATTCCCACAGTATTGTATTTGTACTTTTTTGTAGCTTTTATTTATTTTCTTAGTCAACTCGATTACTATGTATTAGAGTATTGCCATTTGCTATAATTATTTTACAGTTGTACTAGTCTCCACAAAACATTGATACAGGAAGTAAGTCCTACTCATTTTGTGTCTCGACATAATATATAGTTCATTCAACAAACATTTATTTGCCAGACTTTGAGTAGGGTGCAGAAATACATGCAATGGAGATATGATCCCTGCCTACTTGGGGTATATATTCCAATGGATAACAATTGAGTTATAATAAAAATAAATTAAATTTGTAATTGCAGCCAGAGGTAAAACTGAGCAGTATCTGATCCTATGAGAACATATGACATGGTATTTCACTACATCAAAAAGTCACAGAAGATTTTGCTATGGAAGTCTGGGTTGAATTGCTATTCCTTCATTTAGCATGTGTGTACTAAGAGGCTACTATGTTCCAAAGAATGTTTTAGGTACTTGGGATGAATCAGTGAACTCGTGTCTTCTTTAGTGTTATATTCTAGGGAAAGAGTTTTATTTTTTTTATTTTTGTTTTTTTGAGTTGGAGTCTCACTCTGTTGTCCAGACTGGAGTGCAGTGGCACACTTCTAGCCACCGCAGCCTTGACCTGCTAGGCTCTAGCGATCCTTCCGTCTCAGCCTTCCAAGTAGCTGGAACTACAGGCGTGCACTACCACGCCTGGCTAGTTTTTGATTTATTAGAAATGAGGTCTCGCCAAGTTGCCCGGACGGGTCTCGAACCCGTGGGCTCAGGCTATTCACTCGCCTCGGCCTTCCAAAGTGCTGGGGTTACAGGCTGAGTCACTGAGCCCGGCCAAGAGAAAGAGTTCTTAAACATTTTCATGACCTGCATCCCTTTGCTAATTTGGAAATACTTAGAGGCCCCTCCTTGGAATTATGTTTTTAAGTGCATAAAATAGCAAGGATTGTAAAGAAATGGCATTATATTGAAAACTGCATCTAAAATATTTTAAACAAAATTGTCATATAGTAATATATGTTTATGCTTTTATGAATTTAGATATAGAAAATTAATTTTAAAAGGTTACAATAGAAATTATACTACACTTTATTGTTTAAAATAAGCTAAATCAAAGCTATCAAACAGTAAAACAACAGAAGTAAAGTTTTTCAAGTGAAAACTTTTTTTAAAAAATTCCAGTGTAGCTGAGGACAATGGTGACAATATAGCTACTTATCTCTCACAAAATCTACAAATAGGAAAAAAGAGAAGGAAAAGTAATCTACATAAAAAAGAGAAAGAAAAATAAATTCTATGTAAATTCTTCAAGCACATCTTAAAGATAGAGAATATCAAAACTGCATAATAACTGCGAGTGAAAAAGAAAAATCAAGGAATCTTAGGGAAGCACCTCTCCTTCTCTAGTCCTATCCATTAGTTATATGAAAACAAGTATGGGCTGAGAAAAAAGGGTGGAGAAGATAAAAGAAGGAGTGATTTACAACAATCACTGGAAAAATAAAATTACCCTATATCTGAAAATAATGAAAAAATGTCTTTGCAGATCAGAGCAAGGACTACAGAGAAGGGATTTCAAAGTAAGCACAATTTGAAAAGTCAAATGCCTTTTTTAAAGAGACATTATTTAGCCGGGCTCGGTGGCTCAGCCTGTAATCCCGCGCCTTTGGGAGGCTGAGGTGAGTGGATTGCCTGAGCCCGCGGGTTCGAGACCCGCCTGGGCAGCGAGACCTCATCTCTACAATAAATCAAAAAATCAGCCGGGCGTGGTAGCGCATGCCTGTAATTCCAGCTACTTGGAAGGCTGAGGAGGAAGGATCGCCGGAGCCCAGCAGGTCGAGGCTGCGATGGCCGGAAGCGGCCACTGCACTCCAGTCTGGGCAACAGAGTGAGACTCCGACTCAAAAAAAAAAAAAAAAAAAAAAAAAAAAAAAAAAAAAAAGAGACATTATTTAAAAGATAGGTGTGATTTAAAACAATGGAGTGGATGAATATAAAGATGAACTACTTGAAAAGCATAAATTGTGAGAGAGGAAAAAAAAGTGAGAGAAGTATACTTTGGTTATTGGGTGATAAAAAATAAGAAAATTTAGGGTATTGTAAAACAAAATGTGAATCATAAAATTGGAGGATTCACACGTCCTTCCCCACCACCAAAACAAATACACAAGAGTTCTATAAAGTACCTGGATTTGCTACCTTGAAAGAAAAGAAGCACTTAAATTAGGAATGTTGTATAAAACACCAATAGCATAAAGAAGAAGAGGAAAGTAAAGTTCTTACTAAGCTATTACAGAGAAGTAATAAAACTCTCCATACATATCAACTGAGAAGAATTTTCTCATACAAAGCAACCACAAAGCAGAAGAAAACTGTTAAGAAAAACACGATGCAGAATTAATATTCAAATAAGACTAATGGAATAAAAAACCACCTTGATTTAGAAAATCATAAATAAAAACAGAAGTGGAAAAAAGAAATGAATAAATAGAAAATAGTTGCTTGACTTCAGGAAAGAAGTAGGAGAAAAAGACAAAATTACTCTGTAATGAAGAGTACATTATAAAATGCCCAAGAGAGAGAAACTCAAATAAAGATTTACTAAGTGTCATTGAAGAAAGGCAGGAAAATAATCAAAAAAGTGGAAGTGACATAAAAAATTAAAAAGAATCAGAGATAAAGTACTGGAAATGTAAGACAGGCAAAGAAGAATTAATGTTTAACTTATCAAATTTGTTAATTTGATATAAGAAAAGTATAACAATGTAATAGAGGTCATAACTGAAAGTATAAAGCAAGAAAATCTCTCAGAGAAAGAAAAAGATCAGAATCTACATATTAAAAGGGTCTATCTGAAAAAATGAACTCAGAAAATTACTCTGAAATCTATCCTATTAAAATAGTTTGCAAAGATAAAGATAAAATCTTCAAGCCTTCCAGGAATAAGCAGTAAATAATTTACAAAGGTGATATAATTAGATTAGCACTAGGCTTTTCAAAACTAATGCCAAAATCAAAGAAACAAACAAATAAAAAGGTTTAATAGAATATTTAAAAATAGAGAGGGGTTTTTAACATACAGGGACTTTGGGTATTCTGCTTTCATCAGCCCTCCTTAAAGAATATACTACCAATGAATTTCACTCAAATTAATGATAGCAATAACTATGGAAGGTAGCTAAAATTTTCCTCATCCTATAAACAAAAACAAATTAATTTGGTTAAAAAAATTAAGTGAGAAGACTAAATTCAAAGCAGCATCAGTAACAACTGGGATTTAACCCAGATCTTCAATTACATCTGAGGATAATTATACCCAGGTCTTTAATATTCAAGTCAATGTACTTTCCACTAAGTCATAGCTTTCTCTTCATGCTAGAATAATCAAGATCAAGCTAGAGAATCTAGGTACATGTCAAAGTCCAAACTGCCAAACACTCAAATATCTAGTTGTCTCCAGGGTATAGTAATCAGATGAAAGCCAAGCCATGTAGCATGGCATGAGCCATAAGTATGCTTTTATCAATTACGGTATATATACTTTGTCCCCCCACCTATCTTGCAAATATGTGCAGATATTCCTAATTATCAAAGCCATACCTAGTTAAAGGGGAGGAGATCTAAAGTATTTTTAAGTGGAATATCAGTGCCAACATGTCATAGTTCATATGTTACATTATAATCAAGGCATATTATTTTAAAGATATAATATAGTCAAGCCACTTAACTGCAGTCTCCATCTTCTCATATGTGCAAATGTGATTAATGCACCTATTAGAATTCCTATAAAGAATAAGTTAAATTCTGTAATAAAAACAAAATGTCTGAATATTAAATAGACAGGTTATTCAAAATAGTTTTCCCATTGATGCTTGTTTAAAAATGTATTTTGTCTCTCTGTATCATCCTACAATGTTATCTGTGACTCTTCATATATATAGAAAGCAAACTTTCAGTGATATGTATTGAACTCCTATTTGCCTGGAACTGTTCTATCATCAATGTATACAGAGAAAAGCGATCCCTGTCCTATGATGCTTACATTGTAGCCATGAGCCAGTGTAGTTACAGATGTGACAAGGCTGCTCATATGTCCTCTTGTTGAGAACATGCTCAACCTTATTTATTGGTTCTCTGTGCTAATTTGTAATAATTATGTTTTTTTAAAATTTGTCATAAAACTATATGAGCTTTGCTAACACTAAAATAATATAAAACGATCTTTAATGCCCCAGATTACCAAAGCTCTACCAAAAAACTGGTGAAAAATATTGCACAGGACGTTTTTAAATGCCATATAAAAATTTCACATTTAGTCTTTTCCAGTATTAACAGATTATAGATATATATAAGATATATGCTATGTATATATTAAAATCCCCTAATAATATATTTAGAATTTGATAATTAACATTATTTTCTTCAAATACCTGATGAGTCATCAGAATAGTGCTGCTCAAAATTTCACATACGTAAGATAAACTTGAGGATAGCATTAATGTACAGATTCAGACTCAGTAGATCCCAGATTCTCCATCTCAAGTTCCCAAGTGATACAGATGCTGCTGGTCCTTGGACCAGATTTTCAACAGCAAGTCATTTGAGAACACATGAATGCAGATGCTAATTGATGAAATGAAATCTAGGCATGTGTGAAATAAATGATACATTTTGGTAGGCATTAAATCTAACCTGAAAATATTCTATAGCCAAAGGTAGACATTATTTAACATCACTAAACATCAGAGAAATGCAAATCAAAACCACAATGAGATACTGTCTCACACCAGTCAGAATGGCTATTATTGAATTGAGATTCCAGAAGCAAAACCTCAATTTCTCAACCTACTCATCTTTGACAAGGCCTCCACCACCTACCATTGGGGAGAGGAGAACCTATTCAGTAAATGGTGCTGGGAAAACTGGCTGACCACATGCAGAAGATTGAAACAGGACCCCTATCTATCCCCATGCACAAAGGTTAACTCCAAATGGATAAGAGACCTAAATGTAAAACCTCAAACCATAAGAACCTTAGAAAATGAAGGAAATACCCTCATGGAAATCGGAACTGGCATTCAATTCCTGAACAAAACCCGAAACCCACAGGACTTAAGAGAGAAGATAGACAAGTGGGACCTTATTAAACCGACAAGCTCCTGCAAGGCCAAAGAAACCATCAAGAGAGCAGGGAGACAGCCTAGAGACTGGGAAAAAATATTTGCCAACACCAGGACTGACAAAGGCTTAACATCCTGGATCTACAAAGAACTAAAACGTGCTGAAAAGAAAAAAACAAACAACCCCATTATCAAACGGGCAAAAGATATGAACAGACACTTCACAAAAGAGGACATCCAAGCAGCTAACAGACACATGAAGAAATGTTCAACCTCACTAATCATCAGGGAGATGCAAATCAAAACCACACTGAGATACCACCTAACTCCAGTCAGAATGGCAATTATCAACAACTCAAAAAATAACAGCTGCTGGAGAGGGTGTGGCAAAAGGGAACACTTCTACACTGTTGGTGGGAGTGTAAACTAGTGCAACCCCTGTGGAAAGCAGTGTGGCGATTCCTCAAAGCTCTAAATATCAACCTCCCATATGACCTTGCAATCCCCCTACTGGGATTATACCCTGAAGAACTCAAATCACTCTATAAAAAAGATACCTGCACACGTATGTTTATCGCAGCGTTGTTCACAATAGCAAGAACCTAGAAACAACCATGCTGCCCATCAAAAGAGGACTGGATTAAAAAAATGTGGTACATATACAAGATGGAATACTACGCAGCCATAAAAAAGAACAAAATCATGAATTTCACAGCAACCTGGATGGAACTTGAGTCTATAATACTGAGTGACCTCTCACAGAAACAAAGATCCGAGTATCACATGTTCTCACTCATATAATGGACCTTGAACATCCAATGTAATACTATCAGAAAATGACTGACGGTACTGGGAAACTATGGGGGGGAGGGAGATGGGATTAACAGTAGCAAATATCTGTCTGGGAAAGGGGAAACACCTCTTACCAATAGGGTGCCTGAATGAAACGTAATTGTACACCTAACCCTTAACTGTACCCCACAAAACCATAATAAAAAAATATTGATTTAATAAAAAAAAAAAGAATGGCTATTATTAAAAAGCATAAAAACAACAGAGATTGGCAAGGTTGCAGAAAAAGGGAACAGTCCTCTACTCTTGGCGGAAATGTAAGCTAGCATAACCTTTGTGAAAAACAGTTTGGATATTTATCAAGGAAATAAAAATAGATTTACCATTCAACCCAGCAATCCTACTTCTGGGTATATACCCAAAGGAGCATAAATCATTCTACCAAAAAGGCATCTGCACATATACATTTATTGCAGCATTATCCACAATAGCAAAAGCATGGAACCAACCTATGTGTCTATCAACAATGGACTGGATAAATAAAATGTATTATACATACACCGTGGATTACTATGCTGCCATGAAAAAGGAATGAAATCATGGTACTTGCAGCAACACGGATGCAGCTAGAGACCATCATCCTAATTATCACAGAAATAGAAAACTGAATACCACGTCCTCACTTGTAAGTGGGAGCTCAACACTGAATACAGTGAGCATAAGGATGAGAACAATAAACACTGGGAAGTCCTAAAGGGGAAGGGGAGGATAGATGCTAAAGGTTGAAAAACTACCCACTGGGTACCACACCCACCACCTAGGTAACAGACTTAATAGAAGCCCAAACCTCACCACACAATGCACCTATGTAACAAACCTACACATGTAATCCTTGAATCTAAAAATAAAAATAAACAAAAACTCCATAGTAATAATGATGGGTGTTTTTTTGTTTTTTGGTTTTTTTTGAGTTGGAGTCTCACTAGGTCGCCCAGACTGGAGTGCAGTGGCCGCTTCCGGCCACCGCAGCCTCGCCTCCTGGGCTCTGGCGATCCCTCCACCTCAGCCTTCCGAGTAGCCGGAATTACAGGCACACTCTACCATGCCCAGCTGATTTTTTGATTTATTGTAGAGATGAGGTCTCGCTGCCCAGGTGGGTCTCGAACCCGCGAGCTCAGGTAATCCACTCACCTCAGCCTCCCAAAGGCTCAGGATTACAGGCTGAGCCACCGAGCCCGGCATGATGGGTGCTTTTTATAAACATATTTTTAAATTGGTGCTTCATTAGAGTAGCAAAACATGTGGAAATGACAAAAGAGAAGCCTAATAAAACTATCAGGTTCATCTGGCCTAGACACAAAGGAAAATTTTATACATAAGATGAGTAGTTAAGCATAAAGTGATACAACTACAATGTCCACTTTGTAGAACAGTTAATATTTCCTCCTTACAGTGCAATGTGGGTTGATTACCTATCCTAAGTCATTTAAAAGACTAATGTTAAATCTTCAATAGCATTATATCATCTATCTGGTTTTTGTGTCTTTCTGTGTGAGAATGTAAAATAGTTATTCATTTATATTTACCTTAGACTTCCAAGATCCACTTTACCAAGAGTAAGAATGAGGCTCTTCAATAGTAAAGACTTAATAAAGAGAATATGTAAAAATGGCAAAACAAGCTGGCACATTTTTTTCATCACCAATGCCCAGCCTAGTGACAACTGTGAATAGTAAACAGTTGCTTGACCTGTACACTGATTTCATTCAATAGTACAACCAACTCAAAGACCTGATACTGAAGCAGTCTATAAACTTCAGCCACATAATTACTTTCAGGTTGATTTGAATAGTAAAAGAGATACTCTTTTATTATTTCAGGTTGATCTGAATAATAAAAGGGATATTCTTTGTAAAGCATCAGATAGGATATGTGGAACATTCAGCTTATGGAATCATTTAGTCAAGTCCCTGGAAAATAGTAGATACAATAAATCAATGTCATTTTTGATGACATTGATTCTAAAAGAATCAATCACTGAATCAATAGTTCATCAATAAATAAAATACTAGAATACAGAATCCTAGAACATTTACCTTCCATAATTTAAAGAAATGCTATATAACTTCTATGAGAGGATTATTGGGAAAAAAGCAAAAATTGAGTTATTGGGTCTTCACAAATCCATCCATAAAACTAGGACAGACAAATCAAAAATCTCTAGACATATATTACAAATCCAAGTTATAACTTTAAATAGTTATGAACTCCAAAAAATACAGTGGGTGAATAAAAACCACTGATAGCTACACAATCTGCAAAGTATCAGCTCTGCAAAGGAAATCAGGGTAAAGCAATCGGTCTGGTGGCCCTGAGAGTCCAATTCATCAGAAGAGAACTCTGGGAACCATAGTGAGTCAATTCAAGAATGGCAGTAAAACAAAGAGAAAATTTTGCAGACTCAAATGTGTGGGTGAATGCAAGGGAACTCTGGCACAGTCAGGATATAGTCAAGGAGCCTGATCCCTGTGAAATCTCAAAACTAAAAAACCTAAGTTTATTTTCCAGACAAAGTTCTACTACACTAGAAAGACACCAGAAAGTAACCCCTAGGAGTATAATCAAAATTGACCTGAACCAAAACAATAAGAACAAAGATAGAAAAGTTCAAGGGAGATACTTGGGGTTGAGGGCAGTGGTATATAGGAGGAAGATGCTCAAAAGCACACGATAATCTAGTCAATAATTTTGAGAAATAACGGTTTGAAGATCAAAAAAAAAAAGGAAGGTTTAGCAGTATGAGTATGCTAGAAAAGGTATTCTACCCAAGTCTTCTCTCTATAAAACTAACTTCCTTTAAACATAAAAAGTAGAAAATAATTTTGGTAGAGTTCCATACAAAATTATTTCAATAAAAAGAAAAGATGAAGCAGAATACTATACCTAGAAACACAGGTTTATCCATCCATTCACCACTGTGTATGACTGTGTTAATGCTACAACAGCAAACGTGCGACAGATACATGCTATGCAAATCTTCTTTTTCTTTTTAGATTATAAAATACAGTTTGTTTAGAAAGTAAATGAGAGTGAGTGAGAGAGAGAGAGAGAGAGAGAGAGAAGATTTACTTCCCTAAGACAGGGGAGGGGGTATGCAATCTTAAAATAATTACTTTACTTTACAGAAAGTTTTGCCTTCTCAGATCTAGAAGACCATCACAAAAAGCTCCAAATTTTAAAGGCTGAGTAGAAAAGGGTAGAAGGGTAGAAACGGAGTATAAAAACAGATTCAGAGAAAGAAGATAAAAAGAGGAACTACAGAACCACAAATGCCAAAGAAAAATATTTAAGGCGGCAGACACGATTGTTTCCAAATTTTCTAGGCCCATATAAAAAGGAAGATTGAAATGTTCCTGCTGTATTTAGAGATATAGAAATCATTTAATTGGGAAGTAAATGATATGTGAAAATGGGGGAAAAAATGTGAACTCACTCAAGGCATCTAGCTTTGGAGAATTTTTAGAGACAGGGCAATACCTGTAGAAGGCTATGTGGTCACATCAGTTAAATAAACAGACTTTTAATTTATAAAGTTACTAAATGTTCTTTCATATTGCACTATTACTAACTATTAAGTATAAAGTTTGCCAAAAAGATCTTATAGGAATATGTTCTCTTTATTCTTATGAGATGCATGTATCTTTTAAAATCAGATTCTAAGAAGTTAGTTTTATACTGCTTTATTGTAAACACCTTTCCAATCTAACCATGGTTTCAGTGTAATGCTTTTTGTATCGTATGATACAAACTGTTGAAAGTATGTACTTACATAGGTCATGCTGGCAGATTCCGTATGTGGTGCCAATTTAGTAAAATTTAATAAGAAAAATAAGTACCTCACTGGTCAAAGATTCAACTGGCAAATTATATGTTTTTGCCAAGGAGTTCACATTAGTTTTTTATAGAATTTTCAGTGATGCAATTTAACAATATCATACACTTGGGTACAAAATAGCTCCCAATTTGAAATAACTTATTCTCAGTTCCAAATCAGCAAGTGTTTCCTCACTATTCTGACCATAAAAACAATTCAAACATGTAATTATCCTTTAAATAATTGACATTGAAAGGTGAAAAAAAAGTATGTCCCCTTCTTCTAACTGATTTGAAAAGCTTAATAGTTTGTTAAATAGACTTGTAAAATAAATATTCAGGCTCAAAACCACACAAAGTAATAAAAAGATACCTGGGGAGTAAGAGCTTGTATTTTTTTAAGTAGAAAAGTAAAAAAAAAAAAAAAAGGAAATCAGCATATGAAACCCACAGAGGATTTTATTAAACTCAATGAAGAAATCTCCAGGGAGGTAAATATTCATTTTTGAGATTTTTTAAGTCAAAGCAATTTTTAAAACCAACAATAAAAGTATTTATACAGGGAGAAAAGAGTATTTAGAAAATGTCATTTCCTTTAAAGATCTGTTTTTCATTTTCTACCTTGGCTCCTTAGGGGGAAAAAAGCAAAGAGAAAAAGCCTACTAAAAAAAAAACCAACAAAATTTTAATCCCCACAAAACTAATTCATGATGTTGCATGGCTAATAAACAAACATGAACTAAATTGGTACTAATTGTCAGCCAATTACTAATTAAGGTAAATTATACAAATCTGCTTTTAAGGACAATAATTCTTCTGACTGAAGTAAAATATTTGTTTCTGACAGTATTACAGTATTAAGTTTCATAATTAGGAGCACATAGTTGGGTACATTGACATCAATAGTCTATGAAAACTGATAAGATGGTTAATATTTTCAGCAGAAACTACAGAAAATACAATGACAAATAGCTTGTTTAGATTCTGTTCTGCATTTCTCCATTATATTCTCAATTATATATTTGAGTAACCATGTCCTTACTCATCTTGGCATCACCAAGTGTCTTATCCAGTGTCTGTCACACAGGAGGTGTTTGAAGAATGTCTATTTCGTTTCTTGAAGATTATCTACATAATGTAGTTCATTTTGGCTTTTAATCTCAATGCACAGAATATATTGCCACGTACATAAAAGTGGAGGTAAAAGTTTTGTGAGATCCAATCAGGTCTTCTCTATCTTTAAAGGAAATACATATATTCTAGGTATGGCTTCTGAGAGCTCTAAGAAGTTGTAAACTCTTGAGTGGTTTGTGGGATAATACCTTCTATGTTTCCTTGATAGAGTAATGCTCTCTAAAAGAATAGAGAGTCATCAAGTAGCAGCTTGTAATATTTTGTCCAGCATAACTGTTATGAAATTAGAACAACAATTATTAGAGGAGTTGAAAAGTAACTGAGATTTATGTTATTATCTTCAGAAATTGGACACATCTTAATATCCATATTCTGTTAAATGTTGATAACTGGCCAATGGCAAAAATAAGCAGCATATTCATACTCTTATCTGTAAAAACAGCTAGTTTCTGTATACTGTTTTTAAGTGATTGTCAGAGAAATAAGAAAGGAGTATTATCAGTCCTCTTTAGGAAACATCAATAATAGTTGGTCATTACGCCATTAAAACATAGTGATTACAAAGTCAAATTGCCCCATAAACACAAAGTGTAGATACATATAATACAACCTAAGATCTGAAAGAAAAAGGATTATTTGTCTTATTTTTGTTTTCTCATCGTGCCTGAGAGTGAATTATGCAAGATGCTTGCTAAATATTAATTTAACCAACAAGAATAGTTTATCACAAGTTTTAGAATCAAAGAGAATACCTGGTTCTATGATGTTTAGTTGTCCAGTACACAAATCATTATATTGAGAACAAAAGTACAGCACAAAAAGATTCTGAAAATCCTTTCTCAATCATTTGCAAGTGTCAGATTAAGCATGATTTCCAATTCCCATAATTGATTGCAATGTAAACAAACACCAATTCCCAGTTTTGATTATAAGTAAAATCCCACCTAAATATTGAAAAAATACTGTAAACAAATGTAAGTCTAAAATTTTAAGACATAAAAGTATGTAGAAAAAGATAATTAGTTCTACTACATTCAAAAATTCAGGTGATGGGCAAATGTAAAATGAAAGTATTTAAATTATAAACTATCTGAGAATAACTAGATATAATCATTTAAATTTCAAAAAGAAAAATTTAATTTACTCTCAAAAACAGTTTTATTTTCACCACATCACTAACTTCCTGAATTACTTCTTTAAAGTCCCATTTGATCAGTCATTTAACAAAGCATTGGAAAACATAATGTAAAAAATTGTGTATTACAGACAAGGTGATTTAATAAGCTTTTAAAACTTTCCTACACTCCATGTGGAATGAATAAGTTGCATGTAACAATCTCAAGATGCATAGATGAAATTTCAAGCAAATTTTCTGTCTCGGGTGACTAGGAAAAAAATAACTGAGTAATGTGTGTTTGACAGACAAATTTACTTTTATAGTAAAGAGCAAATAGCAGTACTAATCAATATGTAATCTCTACAGGTAAATGTATTAATCATGAATGAAGTAATGTGAATTCTTTAAAGTTTGGCTGGTGTAAATGAATTCTAATCCATAATATCCATGAGTTATGAATAAAATCAAATTACTAAAATTGTACTGCTAAAGACAAACTTCTAAATCAAACTGACTCCACCAAGGCATAACAGTGCAAAGTCCAGATTCTTCTATTAGTTGGGTATCTACGTCATATTTGTGTGATCATAGTTTTATTTAGATGTTACTTAGTATAGACTTTTATTGGTAGGAGATAGGGCAGAAAAGAGAAACTGGTGTGAATTACTTAATATACAAAGGTCAAAAAATAATTTCATAAGTCAATAATGAAAATCATAGACTACCTTTTAAGCAAGTGGAATAGAAAAAAAAATCTGTACAACATGCCACACAACTATTTCTTCACCTGTATTTACATAATCATTGTACTCTCAAAATGTATATTTTCATAGTGTAAAAGCCAACTTAAAAGTGACACAATGGACCAAGAAAGTCTGTTCTACTGCCTAGAACGAACACATAAATAAAAAATGGAGCAAGTGCCACTTTCAAGTTAAATTTCGTTATGAATAGCTGTTTGTATGTTATCATCGTTCTCCTCGGTCAAATATTGATAAAGATTCACTCTTTAAATCATTATAATTTCTCCTATGTTTTCAGCAAAAAAGATTTAATATAATGATAAATAAATGGAGAATAGTATGTTTTTCTTCTAAGACTTGTATATTATATGTAAAGCTTTAAAAACTACTATAAGCTTTCTTTATTTCTACTTAAAAAATAACATCAATTTATTGGAATTACATAAACCTCATAGAAGGCAGGATATATGAGATATAACAAATACATAAATGGACAATTCTTTTTAAAAAATCAGTCTTCTATGTTAGTAATTTAAATTATATACCTTTTGGAAATTGTATTCACCAGTCTAGCTTTGATTTAATTTTAGCTAATATAAATTCCATTATACTGAAAGTACAGTGAGCCTTGATTTCTTTGGGAAAAAAATTGTGCTGGTAAGAGACTGTCCTAACTTATGTTAAAAATGACAAACATAGTTAATAATATAACCTAACATTTAATAAGAATTATTATCAAAAAGCTGCACTGGCATGAGTTTTTTTTTTTTTTTGGATTACTTCTCCAATTTAATTCTCACAAAAAGCCTTGTAATGTTACCTAAGTTACAGGTGAGAAAACTGAAGTTCATGGCAGTTAAGTCCTCTGGGCCAAGTGAGAAAGCTGTAATATAAACCCAGCTGACTCCAAAACTTGTTTTTATTATTTTTTAAATAATACATCACAGTGGGTTAAGGTGGCCAATTTGCTTGGCAAAACAAATCCAGGACAGTAAGATAAGAGTGTAAGTTAGAAGTAAAGAGAGAATCTAGGAAGGATCAAAGCAGCATTTTATCTTCTTTGGGTTAGTGGAAATTATGTTATATATACCTTCTCAATGGCTAAAGGAAATATATTTCTACCTAAGACATATATTAAGTAACTTTAAAGAAGTAGAAAATTGTAGCTATTGGCCAGGCTCAGTTGCTCAGCCTATAATCCCAGCGCTTTGGGAGGCCGAGGTGAGTGGATTGCCTCAACCTGCGGATTCAAGACCAGCCCAGGCAACTTGGTGAGACCCCATCTCTACAATAAATCAAAAATTAGCCATGCATGGTAGCGCATGCCTGTAGTTCCGGCTACTTGAAAGGCTGAGGCGGAAGGATCACCGGAGCCCAGCAGGTCGAGGCTGCGGTGGCCAGGATTGTGCCACTGCACTCCGGTCTGGGAGACAGAGTGAGACTCCAACTCAAAAAAAAAAAAAGAAAGAAAAGGAAAGAAAAAAGAAAAGAAAATTGTAGCTATTACAAGAAGAAAATAAAAAACATTCGTAAAATTAAGTAGGTATCTTAACTAAAACACTGGAAGACACGAATACCTAATCATATCTTGCTATATAATAATACAGTTGCAATGAACATGAAAAGTAAATATTTCATGATAATATAATGATTAAGAGATAGAGGAAAAAAAATTCGGAAAATGGTGATGGGCATGCAAATTTTGAAACAAAGATACAAAACCTAGTAGGTTATTAAAATAACAAAGTATAACAAAACTCAAATTGCTATTTGAGTAATAATAATTATTATTAGGTAATAATACAATCGTACCATTAATTGCTATATCAACTGTTTTCATCTGAGAGCTTTGACACCTTTACAAAAATCTAAATTTACAAAGATTATTTTTTTAAACAGATAAGAATTGCATATAAAAATATTCAAGGCATTAACTATCTTTTATGTTAAATAAAAACATATTCAGAAATTATTACTATTTCATTAAAGCACCTAGAAAAGATAAAAGAAAGTCATAATTTGAACAGGCAGGAAACAGCAAACATATTATACCTGACTGACTTTAAGCACTGTTTTTATTTGAATATGAAACTAGTGATTTTTACCTCGAATGAAATGTGCTTAATTTTCTTAATAAAAATGGCTACTTCATATCTTTTATGAATTTCATATAGGAGAAAGTCACAAATATTGATTCAATAAAACGGAATAGTCCTTTTCCCTTTGGTTTTTGAAATAAAATAAAACACACACACATGCACAAAATTATTTTGAATATTCCTCTTCCTGAAGAAATTTTAAATTAATAGACCCAGTGCATTTAATGTACACTTTATTTTTGAAAGAGATTAATTTTGATCTTAATAATTAATATTAGATATATTGAAATATGCTAGACTTCAAAATATGTACACTGTTAAAGAGTCAGAGAGAAACTAAACCTTAAAAAGAGTATTTAAAATTTTTTTTTTCTTTTTGAGTAGGAGTCTCTGTCACCCAGACTGGAGTGCAGGGGCACGCTCCTGGCCACTGCAGCTTCAACCAGCTGGACTCCAGCAATCCTTCCACCTAAGCCTTCCAAGTACCTGGAACTACAGGCGTGCGCTACCACGCCCGGCTAAGCCACCGAACCAACCAAGTATCTTAATATTAACTGCCTGGCATTTCTACTAGGAATATAAACTCTGTCAGTAATTTGCTTGATTGTAAGTGAAGAGATTAAATTTCATATATCTTTTCTTGCTTTCACTGTCCTTTCTGTCACTACAACTAGATCCTCAATACTGGCAGTTATAATTTGAATGATTGCAGGAAAAGAGAGTGACAAAATTAGAGAATTTAAGAACAACAAAAGCATGCGAGAACAAAAAAGGAGACTAAATTTCATTTGTCTCATTTTTGTAGTAGTAAAAAAATTAATCTTCATATTGAAGAATTCAAGAATTCTATAGACACAGGTGCTTGCATTTTGGAAGTTATACTCCACTGTTTTTCTGCTAGTTCTGCTCCAGCTGTCTGTCCCTTGGTTTAACAATTTGGATGCTAATATGGAAGCTTGCTGTGGTGACACTTAAGTCTTATCTGCCTGGAAAACAGGCCTGAAATTGTCATTATCATTATAAGAAAGTTGTTTCTCATGACTAAGCTTGATTCTAATCAAGTTACTATGGTATCTTCACAAAGTGATCTCATCTTTAAGGATTTCAGACACAAGGATAAACACAGGGTTAACTCATTCTCAGAATTTCTCCCTACTTTTGCCCTTACTCTCATAAATATATGCATCATTTTCCAACTGGTTGTGTTGAGCTATTATGACTTAAAACATCATAAATAATACTGAGTATTGCTAGGCATATCTTAGAAATATGCTCCATCACTCCACCCAGGTTTTCAACTTCATCAATACAGGATATACTATTCAAATAGTGACATCTTTAGCTTAATACTACATACAGAAAGAATCCCTCTTTTTAAAATTTATTTATGTATTTTTTTAAATTATTATTTGGAAACAAAGTCTCATTGTGTTGTCCAGACTGGAAAGCAGTGGCATGATCATAGTTCACCACACCCTCGAATTCCTGGGCTCTAACAATCCTGCTGCCTTGGCCTCCTAAGAAACTAGGAACACAGGCACATACAGCCAAGCTCAGGTAATTAAAAAAAAATACATAGTAGAGATGAAGTCTCACTATGTTGCCCAGGTTGTTTCCAAGCTCTTGGCCTCAACTAATCTACCCATCCTTAGTCTTTCAAAGTGCTGGGATTACAGGTGTGAACCACCATGCCTGTCCAGAATGAATTTCATAATTATATGTCTATAATAATTATTGTTGGCATTTTATAGTGATTTTTCAGATATTCCTTTCAATTCTTCCTCAAACTTTTGGAAAAATCATCATATTTTTCAAATCCATTATAGAGCTTGGAAAATCATGACAATCATCTCTGTAGATGATGAAACTAGTGTGTGCAAACTGCTAGTAGGAGTGGAACCTAAAGTTCCTAAATCACAGAACTTGGATACTCAAATAAGTATAGTATTTAACATCAGAATACATTAAAACAAACAGTCAATAATCATAGAGGTTGTAAACAAACCACTCCAAGTAAGAGACTAAATTTAAGGAAGAAGTAGAAAATAATCATTCAATTCATATTTAATTCTGTGCAGAAAATATAAAGGCAGCCGGGCTTGGTGGCTCAGCCTGTAATCCCGTGCCTTGGGAGGCTGAGGTGAGTGGATTGCCTGAGCCCGCGGGTTTGAGACCCGCCTGGGCAACTTGGCGAGACCTCATCTCTACAATAAATCAAAAAATCAGCCGGGCATAGTAGCGCATGCCTGTAATTCCGGCTACTCAGAAGGCTGAGGCAGAAGGATCGCCGGAGCCCAGCAGGTCAAGGCTGCAGTGGTGACCGGGAGCGGCCACTGCACTCCAGTCTGGGCGACAGGGTGAGACTCCAACTCAAAAAAAAAAAAAAAAAAAAAAAAAGAAAGAAAATATAAAGGCATTATTTCTATCATCACAAAATTTCTTCTTATAAAGGAACATTTATAAACACAAATTGTAATATATGCGTTATGTTCTACATTGGAACATAAAAGATAAGGAAAGTGTGAGGAACGTCTGTGAGAAAGTTTTCACAGAAGAAAAAGTCATCATAGAAGTGGTAATGTTTATGCTGGCTCTTAAAGTTTACTAGTCACTTAAAATGGAAAATCATTTCATAAAGAAGCAAATACACAGGCAAAGACGCTGCGATGGGGTTCAAGAAAATGAGGAGAAATTCTTATGTAGGAGCATAGGATATTACATCCTTCATGGAAGATGGTCATAAATGATGCTAGAAAGAAAGTTCAGGTCTAGACTTGAAAGGGAATTGCGGTTTAGAGAATAGAGCCTTAGGTCAGTGAAATCATGTGGAGACAGTTTAGAAGAAAAACAGACCCAAACTAGATTTCAGTAGGCTACTGCTACCTGTATAGATGATGAACTCCTGAAGGTTAAGAGAAGTGGCAGGGAGTTCAGGTAGGGGATTGTTCAAAAATATGTGAGGAAAATGATAAATGTGTGACCTAAAACTGTGGCATATAAGATTTCTGATTAGAAGAGAAGTTTTCAGCCGGGCTGGGTGGCTCAGCCTGTAATCCCGCGCCTTTGGGAGGCTGAGGTGAGTGGATTGCCTAAGCCCGCGGGTTCGAGACCCGCCTGGGTAGCGAGACCTCATCTCTACAGTAAAAAAAAAATAATCAGGCGGGCGTGGTAGCGCATGCCTGTAATTCCAGCTACTTGGAAGGCTGAGGCGGAAGGATCGCCGGCAGCCCAGCAGGTCAAGGCTGCGGTGGCCGGAGCGGCCACTGCACTCCATTCTGGGCGACAGAGTGAGACTCCAACTCAAAAAAAAAAAAAAAGAAGAGAAGTATTCTATAGCAGAACCTACAGTTTTTGGTGAGTTATAAGCTGAAGTGCGGAAATAAGACAGAGGTCTATATTACATTGAGAGTTTTAGCTTGGGAGATTGGTAAGATGATGGTTTATTAACCACCACTAAAAATGCTGGTGGAGGAAGAGTTGTATGGAATTGCACAGAAAATCAATTCAGGTTTGTACATGCAGAAAACTGAAAACGAGGTTCTGAAGCTCCATGACAGAAATCGGAATCAAACGTTAAATGAACTAGAGAACACTTAAAACAAAATAATTGACTTGGCAATCCAGGAAGAGTGTTTAAGAGTAGACATCATTTTAGGAGTGAAATGAAAATGAAGAAGGAGTCAATGAGGAGGATTAAATAGGAGTGGCCAATCAGCTAGCCTTTCTGAATAGGAGGAAATTTCAAGAAATAGGGAATTGCTTCAATTTCAAATGCTATCCTGGCCAATATTCTCTTAGATTTAAATAATGACCCCTGTTTTTAAAAAGTCCATAACTCATGAAAAAAACCCTCAT
Source organism: Cephalopachus bancanus (assembly GCA_027257055.1). NCBI lineage: Eukaryota > Metazoa > Chordata > Mammalia > Primates > Tarsiidae > Cephalopachus > Cephalopachus bancanus. The sequence goes on along the minus strand of JAPVLO010000205.1, from coordinate 2,470,151 downwards.
ACTTGCAGAAGAAAACATAAAGGAAAATAAGTCAGTTTTTTTCCCCCACTAAATTCTGGGGTAAAAAAGACTGCTAAGACTAAAAAAAAAAAAAAATCCTGCAGTGTTTCTATCTCCAACTTGCATAGAGGAATGGGAATGAGCTTCCATCTCTTTGTTCTTTCATAACTACAATTTAGTTTTATAGTTACGACTTTCTTTTCCTTTCTGCAAATAAGCCATTCACACACTGTGCTATCCAGTGGACAATACCCTCAGAGGTTTTATCCAATTCTTGGGGGCAAAGAACTTGTGGATGGTTAACACAGGGTAAAGATACAGGTAAATGTGTATTCTTTTATCACATGAATAGTACCAAATTCCCTTTTTCACTACACTTGTTTTGTAAATTGTTAAATCTCAATGCTTTACCTACTCTTACCAACAAGCACATACAGTATCATAACAATACTCTTCACAATTAGTCCTTTTATTCTTTCCTTTTTCCTTACTAGTTTGTTGGGATTTTTTTTTTTTTTTTTGCTAATGGACATTTTTTAAAGCCTGTTATTGGTGTATATATTTATTTGATATATGTTAGATATTGATAGCAATAGACTGGGAACTTCAGGAAAATACAAGAATTCTTTTCTGCTAAAAGCAGATATAGATATATAGATATAGATATAGATAGATCCTTTATTTTTCAACCTGAGTTAAATCTAAAAAGATCAACTGCTAGAGGGCTATTCAGATATTTTAATGAAAATATCAATGATTTTAACCTTGCTAATGATTTTAATTAGCTTGAGCTTTTCATATTCCTTCTCCCACCTCAAAGTAAAAACTTAGTTATATGTTTTACTCGCTTTATTTATTTATTTATAGAAAGAGTCTCCTCATGTTTCCCAGGCTATCCTCAAACTTTCCAGCTCAAGAATTTCCTGCCTCAGCCCCCTAAGTAGTTGGGACTACAGGTGCATGCAACTGAGCTGGGCTTTGCTTACCTGCTAAGAAAAAAAATACTAAATTGAGTCCATTTGTTTCTTCTTTCTTTTGTGCTCAATTTTTCAAAATACATGGTATGCCAGAACCTTTCATAAAAGAATTTTGGACAGGGCAAGTGAGGTGGCTCATTCCCGCTATCGCAGCCATTTGGGAGGCAAAGGTAAGGATTGCTTGATACCAGGGGTTCAAGATCAGTCTTGGCAATTTGGTGAGACCGAGCCTCTACAATAAATAGAAAATGTAGCCAAGTGTGGTGGCACGTACTTGTAGTTCCAGCTACTTGGAAGGCTGAGGCAGAAGGATCGCCTGAGCCCAGCAGGTTGAAGCTGTGTAGCAGTGATCCCTCAGCCTGGGTGGCAGAGTGAGACACAAACTCAAAAACAAAAAAAACTTAGGACAAAAACAAAAAAAAAAAACTTAGGACATTTGCTCCACCACCAAGAAGTAAGCCTCTTTTTTTTCGTAATATTGAAATGAAGTTGATAAATTTCTGATTAATGCATTCATACATAAGAAGAAATGTACTAAGTATTGGGGATCCACCTTAAACCAGACATAATCCTGAAGGACACTTGAGTTTAATGAAGGAAACTAACAAGAACCTGAAACTGCAATCCTAAACACAATGTCAGTTAAACCAAATGAGAGCCAGTCAACTAGCCTCTAATTACATTAATTTCCACAAGGCTTTTTAGGTAACACTAGATGTCATGCCTCTTATATAATATAATCTGCAGCCAATTCATTGATAAAAATTCCGTTATAACAAAGAATATTTCTTACTATTTTAAAACAATAATTATAATTAGGATAATTATAATTACTATATAATATACACTTTATATATGATTATAATGTTCATATTGATGAAGAGGTCTGCTACTAATAATTCATGATTGATATAATGTTTGATTGTTTAGGGTAACTGTCCTGCATGCATTTGCATTCCTTAGAATTATAAGGAATTATTGTATGGCTGTATTCACACAGTTAGTAAAATAGATTGTTATTCATTTCTATGATCAATAGTTCAAGTTAGAAATACAATTATATTAATTTTGTAACCACAACCAGTATACTTTTGTTTTGTTGTACCATTGGCTAATGATGTATCACAATGAATAATGTTTTACTTTGCGGTAAGTTCTCTAACTTCTTTGCTTAGAGTTACTGATAAACAAAAATTACAGGTTCCTGGTAACAGGTACAAAGAATACATGAACAATGAGTGTTTCTGATGAAACACAATTATAATCAGAATCTTACAGAATGTTTTATAAGTTACCCAGTTTGATGTTAATCAATAGCAAACTCCAATGCTTATGCTTATAAATACAAACTGTAAAATACAAAGAGCTGAACAGGCCTTGTTATTTATGCTGGCTTGTCTTCCTGAATTCCAAATTCAGAAATAAACTTCTTTCTTCCTAGTTCCCTGCCTCTCAACTCTTCTTGGCAGCACCCAAGAGCAGTCGTGTGTTCCATGGAACATTTCAATATTACTTATAATTGTATTAAAATAATTCTGATATAAATAAAAACAACTAAAAAAATAACTAGCATTTACTAAGAGCTTTCTTTGTGTCTAGCACCATTATAATAGGTTAACATAGATTATCTCATATAATATTATTTTAACCTACGAGGTAAGTAGTATTAAACATCTCCATCGTACGTATTAGGAAAATGGAGATTTGAGAAACTTAAACCACTAATGTGTTCTGGTACACAAATTTATAACCAAGAGATAAATTTCATGTTATAACCACTACACCAGATAGTTTTAAACCCGTGAATGTACAGTTTTCACTTCAGAGAAATCTAGTTTTTAAAGACCATAAGAGTTATTATTATTTTAATTTTTCTGAATCTGTCAGCTATTAGTAGAATTTCAGTCATTTGTAGTTCTGTGATAATTAAACATTAAATTATCATAAATAAATGATCTTTTTATTCCAAAGCATTGGTCAATAGTTATAACTCCTCAATATTTGGTATAGTTTGATAAAAGTGCTATCAACCAATAATTTAAGTGTGACTCTGGCAAAGTCAAAAACTAATAAGTATTAAGGATCATAATTACTATTAGTGGAGTTCCATTATTTTTCTCAATTATTTCATTAAGTCAGCCTCACTTTAAGAAACAAAGAACTTGTAATAAGTAATTCATACTATAATGTATTAAAACCACTTTGAAAATATTTTATTAATAACTTGACACAACTTTGGAAGCATTTCACTGTTTTTATCCTTCCCTATATGACATTAGTTTTATGGATCCAACTAATATATATTACAAATGTCAAATTTCAACTGGTATCAACTTGATAAAATTATAAGAAGTTACAGTACCTCCAAACAAATATATCATAAAATAATTTTACTAACCATCTTCCTTTGGGTGAAAGGATGTTGTATTCATTGGAAACAAATTTTCTATTTTGAGCCCAAATATTGTCTGCCACATAAACACATTTGAAGTTTAAAGTTAAAATGTGCAAGTAGAAATAATTCTATCTATATATCCTTATACAAAGTATTCATCTTTATAAATTTAAAATATAAATATGATACTAAAAATTTGTGAAAAAAGATTTCACATGTCAAAAATATAATATCTAGAAATGCTATAACCTATGAAGGTTAAGATGAAATTTTCTATTTTAACACCTCAAATCAGGACAAAGTCACCTGTTCATTAATATTTTCTACTCAGACCTTATTATAGTCACCATGTTATTACAAACTAAAAGGTGTTTCACCGTCTCAAGTATATGAATGCCTAAATTAAGCACTCACTGATCATTATGGATACATTTGAGTTCATGACAGTTATCTTGCAGTTAATGGACTGATTATAAAACTGCAGTCATTACCAAAGACATTTAAAGCTCTATTGTTAATATCCTAGTAGAAAATAATGGATTTCATATTGGTATATGATGAGGTTTAAATGTCAAGACTTGTTTTCAACTGTACATTTCAAATACCTACTCTCTAGTCTTCATTAATAAATTACATACTTGGTTATTAGGAACAAACTATTGGAAGTAAAGTACCAGCACTCATCATAAATCCAGATTCGGGATAAAATTAACCTTCTACTTATTAAGAAGTAAAGCGATATTGGTGGTAACTCTATAGCAAAATCTATCTTAAAAAAACATGTTATCATGGAAAACAAGGTGGATTAATTATAATTGAGGATGTATACCACAGGGTTTTAAAAACTACTTCCCTTATTCATATTATAGCTTTTTAGTCTTTCTGTTTTCTGTCACTATTCTAGGAAGATGCTGACTTTGCTTTAAAAAGGATTTATAATTTATGGTAGACAACCTTGTGCATAGAAATAGCATGGTTTTGGAGTGAGGCAAAAATCAAAACTAACTTAGGTTAATTAATCTGATTCTCAGATCCTCATTTGTAATATTATAATACTAACCTCATAAAATTATTATAATCTAAGTGGGATAACTTACATAAGAGTGCTAGCTGAGTGCATGTATTCCTTTACTGACTTCCTCTCTAACATGTCTCCAAATATATGTTTTACAAAACTTAGTCGTATCTCCATTGTAGTCCCTTAAAACATTCTTCCTTTAGATCACCCCCCCACCCCACAGACCAGTGCCAGTCCATGGCCTGTTAGGAACTGGGCCTCACAGCAGGTAGGCGGAGCTCCACCTCCTGTCAAATCAGCAGAGGCATTAGATTCTCATAGAGGCACAAACCCTACTGTGAACTGCACATACCAGGGATCTAGGTTGCATGCTCCCTTATAAGAATCAGATGACGTCTCCCCTGCACCATCCCTTGTCTATGGAAAAATTGTCTTCCACAAAATTGATCCCTGATACCATTGATTCTCACATAATCATAGTTGGAGATCTAAATACCCCACTAACAGCTCTAAATAGATCATTGAGGCAAAAAAAACAAGGAGATCCAGAACTTCAACTTGATGCTCAATCAAATGGATTTAATAGACATCTACAGAACATTCCACTCAACATCTGCAGAGTATATAATCTACTCATCAGCACATGGAAAACACTCCAAGATTGATCACATTCTTGGACATAAATCAAGCATGAATAAATTTCTAAAGATCAAAATAATGCCATGCATCTTCTCAGATCACAGTGGAAAAAACAAATATCACCACCAACAAGATCCCCCCAAAACACACAAAGACATGCACACTAGGCAATATGCTGCTGAATGACTTCTGAATCAACAAGGAAATCAAGACAGAAATAAAAAGATTCCTAGAACTATAAGAAAGCAAAGACACATCTTATCAAAATCAGTGGGATGCCATAAAAATAATAAGAGATAAATTCATAGTATCACACATACACATCAAGAAAACAGAAAGATCACAAGTAAACAGTCTAACATCACACCTAAGGGAGCTGGAAAGGCAAGGTCATCTAAATTCTAAATTCAGCAGAAGAATTCAGATCACCAAGAAAAAAATCTCATTTGCAGGACATAGATGGCAAAAACTATCATAGAAAAGATCAACAAGTCAAAGAGCTGGTTCTTTGAAAGGATAAATAAGTTAACAGACCCCTGGCCAGAATAATTGTGAAAAAAGAGAGGGAAAGTTCAAATAAAAACAATTAGAAACTCAAAAGGTGAAGTCACAACTGACCCTGAAGAAATTAAAAAGATAATCAGAGATTACTATAAGCACCTGTATACAAATAAACTAGAAAACCAAAAGGGCAATCTCCTTACCAATTCCAACAACCTCTGTTTCCCCTTTGGGTCCTGGGGTAGTACTGATTAGCTCTTCTATTGCTCACTCCAAGTTCCTGCACCATTCCTGAAGTGATACCTGTATCCAGCATATACTTTTATAATTGATTTCTTTGTAAGTGAACCCCCCTTGAAATATCCAAAGTTTTGATATACCATCTGTTTCCTGTTTGGATCCAAGTGATATACAAAATAAGGGCACTCTTTCTCCAGAAACCCTAGTCTTCTCATATACTATTTCCTTTGCCTGGGACTCTTCCCTCACTCATCACCTAGCCTGTTCCTTCTCATGATTATCCAAGTTTCTGCATAAATACCAGTTCCTCAGAAAGGGTCTACACACACAGTCCAAAGAAGATGCTATCTGTTATATTACCTCATAATAGGTCATTCTTTTTTGTTCTGGATACTTTCGATTTTGCAATCATATGTGCAAGTAATGTGTGTGTCTTACTGCCTTCACTCTCGACTTCATAAAGCCATTTCAGTTTCATTAAGGGAAAAACAGAGTGTGTGGAACTGTAGGCAGTTGTAAAATAGTTATTGAGAGAAAGGATCAATCCAATAAGTGTTCTTTCTTTCACAAAACTTGAGTATAAGCTATTTACCAGTTACGTACCTTACAAAGGCAGAATAGTCAAAAGCATGGCTTCTGGAGTCTGACCCTCTGGGTTTGAATACTAGTTCTACCACATATTATTTTGTAACCATAACCAAGTAAATCACCCTATGTCTTACTTTTCTCTTTCATTTATATAAGGAGGATAATAATAGAACTTATCACATATACTTGTAAAAATTGAACAATAAAATCTGTATAGTTTTATAAATTTACAAATTATAAATTAGAGATTCATGGGCCTGGAATTGCTGGTGTGGTATAAGTATTATTATTATTATTATTTTGTTGTTGCATAAACCATACAGAAGACAGGACAATAAAAACTAAATCTAAGATTTCTCGATGAACTGAGAGAAGAAAAGCATATGTAAAAATAATTTCAACATCATTAAACCACCACTAAACCAATAAAATACTCTCTTTGACAATATATATAATAAAAGTTATACAGAACCATCAAAGGTAATCAAATTAATACGATAATGTTAATGAATCATTACATGGGGCACGTAGATCTTGTGGAGCAGCAGAAGCGAGGGAAGACAATGTTTATGAAGGGTAAAATCTGACTATTTTATGGTCAAATACTATAATCAAGAAGAATTTTAAATGCCATTCCACAAGCCAGAATTTTTTTTTAATTTTATACTTTGTAGCTGCTGCTTTTCTAGTATGGTTATAATTGCAGAAATTAGCTGTGAATTATATATTCACATATATTTATATGTTTACAAATAGAATGTTTTCTAAATTATATCCCCATATCATTCTATAGCTCTTACCTATTACAATTACTATATAATCTATATCATTCTATTATCTATAGTCTATAGTTATTAAAATAAGTATACTATAGAAAATAATGTGTGGCTAATTCCATAAAAAATAAAATGAAAACCAAAGGCAATGGCTTTATCAAATTAATCTTTAATCATTGAAAATAAATACAAGATTTCACTAGAAAATATGTAGGTCATTTTTTAGACTATCATTTATACAACAAATTGATCTCATCAAATTTAAGATATGAAAGTATCCATTACTTAAGAATCCCCAATTCTCTGATCAGTTTTTAAAACCTTTTCATATCTTCTTCTGAAATTCCAGTTATCTTCAAAATTTCAACTTTCTACTTTGTAAACATTTTTCTCTATTAACTCTAGATGAATTTTGGCTGTCTCTTGAAGTCATAGCTTCTTCCACAGCTCTCTCAAATAATCTGATTTTCTTTTTCTGATTAGTATGTGTATCAATGGATAAATATTATGGTTAAATTAAGCTACATTGACTGAAATATGATCATTCACTTTCTTAAATCAAAGGATAAGATTTCAAAATTGTGTTTTTGTTTGGAGTAAAAAAAAAATGTATCACCCAGAGACAAAGCACTAGAAGAATCTAGAAAGGGTGAGAGGTTTGACATTGAGGCAATGAAAGGAGAAGTGGGGGAAAAAGGCCTATATTGTATCTCCATTTTCAGGGAGATCAATTTTAGAGAAGCATATCGTAAAGAACAGAATTTTGAAAATGAATCTTAAAAAATAAACTGTGACCACAGAGCCACATTAAAATTTGTGTGTTCCTCAATTTGCAGACCAAGACGGGAACCACAATATTAATTTTTTTCTCTTCTCAAACCTCTAACACTCCTTCACATCCTCACTCTCAGCTGATGATCTTGCTTCCTATTTCACTGAGAAAATAGAACAAAAGTAAACTTTCTCAAATCCCAACCCCACATATTTGTACTCATGAGCATACATTACCATATATTTGCTTCCCTCTTTGTCCTAAGGTTAAAGTATAGGTTCTTCCCTGTTAATACATTCGCTGAAAACATTAAATAGATCCCCTCCCCTTTTCACCTGGTCAAGATATTCTTTCCAATTTTTTTCTTCTCTCTCCCCTACCATCACTTTTTCTTCATTCATTTTATTACTTGCAGCAGCATCCAAATATGCTGATATATTCCCATTTAAAAGAAATAATTCTTAGTACCCCAAATCTCTCACAAGCTATTGCCCCATTTTTCTATTTCATTTCACGACAAATCTGGTTGAGAGTTTCCTATACTCACAAACTCTAATTTCTCACCATTGTTTCTGAACTTATTCTAACAGTACTTCAATCTTTACCACAGCACTGAGAGCTACTGTTCAAGTGGTTCAAGTGACTTCTATCTTCAACTTACTCTATAGCTAAGCAACATTTCACACACCTGATTACTCCCTCATGCTAGAAACATTTTCCTTCTTCACTTCCTTTTTTTTTTGAGTAGGAGTCTCACTCTGTCACCCAGGCTGGAGTGCAGTGGCACACTCATGGTCACCACAGCCTTGACCTGCTGGGCTCAGGTGATTCTTCCACTTCAGCCTTTCAAGTAGCCTCCAAAGGCATGCACAATGATGCCCAGCTTTTTTTTATTATTATTGTAGAGATGAGGTCTTGCCCAGTTTCCTAGGCTAGTCTCAAAACCCTAGGCTCAGGCAATCCTCTAGCCTCTACCTCCTAAAGTGCTGGGATTATAGGCGTGAGCCACCATTGTCATTATAAGGTGTCACTCTCTCTGGGCCTTGTTTCTACTCCATTGGCTACTCCTTCCTCATCTCCTTGCTGGTTTTCCTCATCTTCCTAACGTCTTCATACTGGAATACATCAGAATATGGTTGTTGTACCACAATAGCTCACAGACACTTTTTCTTGCATCAGTTTCCCCTGTCCTTGTGGTCACTGCTTATCTGAGCCAGCCCTCTGTCACTTTCCTTCTGATCATTGCTGGTCTGGGCCAACACCCTGCTACTGAAGTGCCTGTGACTCATTGTCAATGTTCTTTCTCAGCACCATCAAAATCTAGAGGTTTTCCATGCTGCTGGTCCTCAGCACTGCTCTTGCTGGCTCTGTGACCCCTCTGGAGGTATTGCTACAACTTCCGTTATTATAACCTCAGCTGTGGGATATGCTAAGAGAAGAGATGTTTGTAACTGCTCATGACAGCAGTGCAGTTCAAGTTCTTCATCTCCCATAATTTTCAAATAATCTTTCCTCTATTATTTCAATGGGAATATTCTATATCAATGAAAGAGGGTATAAGAGATCACTAGCTGGCAACAAGAAGAGTGTCATTGAGGCAGATTATGAAAAAGATGACAGCAAAGCCAGTCAGACTGTGTGAGCTCCTGTGTGTGCTCCTGTATGTATGAGCATGTGTGTCTGTTTGTAAAGTGGACATGTGAGATGCTGACTGAGTGGGGACTAAGGATCAAGTGGCCAGAACTCTCTTGGTGAAATGACTGGTGCTGGCAGCTGCTCTGCTTGAACCCTAGGGCCCCGCAGGGCACAGAAGCTGAACACCATTTTCAAAAATCAGCAAAATTTTTTCAGGGGAGAAGTTGCTGGAAGTGGGACATTGCCAGACTGCCCAACTACTGCGGCACCAGGCTAGACACTGACAGCAAGGGCTGCAAAGCAAGCACAGTAAGAGAGCCAGATGCAAAGTCCCACTTGAGAAGATAAAACAGGCACCTCGCCACCATCTTGAAAACTGGGCAGGGAAATACTTCGACTTACTCACCATGGAGCAACAAACCTGCTCTCTGTGATCAGACAGTTAATTACACTGGGGTTGGTCATGACACAGAGGGAATATTCCAAAAGCACAAACTTCAGAGGGACAGGATGAGTTCTGAATCTCAGGTGCCCCACCCCCTACCCTGATCCAGCCATGGGACAAAGGGTGAGACCAAAAAAGAACAAGGAAGACCTCCTAAAGAGATCAGTGGTGAGTCCTGGATTGACTCAACCACATCCTCCCCAGAAATCCTCTGAATGTCAGACCCACATGACTGGGGCATGAGTAAGAAAGATGAACCCAGGGGGAGCCTGGACAGCAGCCATGCTAGAAGAACCTTACTCTGGGATAAGCCTGGTTGGGGTGCCCACCACCACCTGGGGAAGAGAAAATCTCATACCTCCCCACCAAAGGGGACACCCCTGACCTTACAAGAGTAGGAGGGGAAGACTGATACTTCACCCACTCTCCCAGTCCACCCTACTCTGGTCATGTGCCAGGGAGATTGTGAATGAGCCTGAAGCCCCATAGAAGACAGTAGACAAGTTTATCTGTGAGCAGCTGAGAGGAATAATTACAAAACCTGGGTGGTTAGTGCCCAGAAATTATTTTAAAGTCTTTATTTTCTATTTTGTACTTTTATTTTGTTTTAGTGTGTGAGGGTTCAATTTACATTCCCCTCCTGTTTTTTTTCTTTTGCATTGTTATTGTTATCATTCTTATTCTTTTGTTTTTGCTTAGTCTGTGTGTGAATTTCTGTGTGAGGGCTCAATTTACATTCCACCCCTTTTTTTTTTGTTTTGCTGTTCTTCTTCCTTTGTTTTGGTTTAGTGTATGTATGTGAATGTGCATGTGAGGGTTTAATTTGCATTCTCACTGTCTTTTTTTCTTTTCCTTCCTCTTACTTTTTTACTGTTCATGTGTGTATATGTGTTGTTTTACTGTTTTTGGTTTTTGTTTTGTTTTCTGTTAGTCTTAGTTTTTGTTTGTTTTTTGATTTCTTGTTGTCTTTTTTTGTTTTTTGTTCTTGTTTTGGGGACTTTTTTGTCATTTATTTTATTTTATATTATTTTTTGTTATATTTCATTTTACTTTTCTCTGTTCTCATTACTGTTACTTTATGTTGGAATTGGGGGTACACACACATACTCGTCACATAGGGTGGTAGTGGGGAGTGGGTCTCAGAAGTCCCAGACACCAGTCAGTGAACATTTTGATCTGTAAGTAGTTTCTGAATCCTACCTCTGCACCCTCCACCTTATTTAACTCAAAAAAACTATAAGAAACAGCAAAGCTTCTGACTCCCAGTCCTGTTTCAAAATAGAACAAATGCAGAGGATATGATCAGAGCACAATAGAGAGCTAAGCAAACAACAAAAGTAAAAGCCCACCTACTACACCGAATAACAGAATCAAAGAGAAAAAAAAAGAGATCTGTAACAAATAAAGAAAAACCAAAAGAAGACACAGGTAATTCCCAGTGTATCAAAGAGGCAACACGTGAAAAATCAGACTTCAGAGCTCAAACAATGAAAATCATCAACTATTGGTCCCAGAATACAACAGGGATCAGGGAATGGATGGAAAGACTGAATAAGACTCAAGAAAGAGAGGAAGCAACACTGAAAGAACTTATAACAGAGATTTTGGCCATAAAAATTTTCACTCAGGGAATAAATAACAAGACAACAAGCATAG